>CM060701.1:31829000-32537532 GCA_030686995.1 Artemisia argyi
GACCTTACCTATAAGCTAATGTGATGGATATTATGATAATCAAACATCACCCGATCCAAAATCGATGACGTTTACTTTACTTTCTTCTTAGACTTAGAACTAAACTAAAACAGTATTCCTAACTATTGTTTTTTTGGTGGGTTCTATTTTATGTTGCCTTTCTAAAAAATATTAAAAAAAAAAAAAAAAAAAAAAAAAAAAAAAAAAAAAAAAAAAAAAAAAAAAAAACTGGTTTGATTTTCTTTTCAAAAATCTTCTCCTAGATGTGGGAAGATTTGGAACCAACAGAACCAAAGAACCCCAAACCTAAACTTGCATCTAACATAAAAGCTACGTTAACCATAGTCCTTGATGCTATAAATAACTATAATAACATTGGATATGATGTCACTCATATCCGCCATCCCCTGTTCACCCCTTTTCATTTCCTAGTTGCACGTTGACTTCATTGATTTATCTGATATTCTGATCGACTACCAAATATTTATCTTTACCTATCCTCTCTGAAAAGGGGATAGCATTAGTTACAACTATAAAGTCATTCGTTGTAGAATCAGATTCATCCAATCAGAATCAACCAATGGAAGTTATACCTTAATCATTGCCCTAAAGGCCACAATACCAAAACCTATTTAACCGCTACTATTAACATGACAAATTCATCAACAATATAACGCTGTAGGTTCCTTTCTTTTCTTTCAAAACACAAAGACAAAACTACCTTCCTGTCTATTTTTTGAAGAGAAGAGAAATGCACCAGTGGGAAAAAAGTGTTTGATTTTCTATCTAAAAATATTCTCCTAAATGTGAGAAGATTCGGAACCAAAAAAAACAAAACAGTTTACGGTTTAAATTAATGACCGAATTAACCCAATCCTAAACTAGTATATCAACAATCAATGCTATGTTAACCGTAGGCCCATAGTCCTTAAGCATACTGAGAAGAGGATAACGTAATTAACACTATGTGGTGGTTCATCCGATCAGAATCAACCGATGGTAAGCTAACTGCCTTGGTTAAAAAACAATTTGCATTCATTTCTTTACTTTCGAGCTCAGAAACACCAATAAAAAAGAAAAGTTCCTTTTTCTCCTCTCGTTTCCATTATCTTCTTCTTCCCTCTCAAAACTCGCATCACAACACAACTACCAAACAGTAAAGCCTAAAGTGTCTAACAACAACTAAATCGTCCTATATAACAATACCGAATACTGATCAATCAAGTTTATATTAAATCAATCTCTAACCCTAATACCTCCAAACTAAATATTAATCAGCTTCTAAAACTTAAAATCAAAACAATCAAGCATTACACATGTGTCGGTAATTTTAGTGTTATCAACTACTTTCGGTGATTGTGTTTTACTTGAGACCAACGGCCATTTACGACTTTAGCTTAAGAAGAGCTCCGGACCAAAAATAACTGAATTTCGGTTGGTGGTTATAACCACATTTATGGTCTCATTTGCTACTATAACATAACATAAAAAACAATACTCTAACGTTTCTGATTGATTTCTCATGCCTTAGATTTCAATTGCCAATCTGTCTTATCCGATTAAGGATTTTGTGAACCCGAGTCATATAAGGTCAAAATCAGGGACGGAACCAGGGTTCCCGCGGGTGCCCGGGCACCCATTGGATTTTTTCGATATAGTGTTAATTTTTGAAAAAAACATCGATTTTTCCTAAAGTCATCTTAAATGCACCCGGTCCATCGAAATGTGTTTCTTAGTATTATTGTTCAAATTTTTTTGTGCACCCTGTCATATTTAGTCCTGGCTCCGTCCCTGGTCAAAATACTTTAATCAACATAAACAAATACCAAAACTAATCACCTAATATTTCTAATTTCTTATATAAATATCAAATCACATGAAATTCATAAATTATAAATTAAATATTAAAAAATTTATAAAAATAAATAAATAACCTCAACGCCTTCAGAAGCAGCAGCATAAGCAGTAGAACTCGAATAATCCGAATCCAAAGTCACAAACAAAAAGATCGCCAAACCTAACAACCCCAACGCCATCACAAACAACCCTCCTATAAACCAATCCCTTTGCCAAATCGGATCCGACGACCTTCCAACAACCCGATCACGTTCCGCTTCCGGTTCACGTGTTGATGACGTGGCGGTGGTTTTCCTTCTAGTCAGGTTCTTGTTGCTGGTGGTGATCGGTGATGGTGGTGGAGGAGCCACGGCTGCTTGAATGTGTGTGTTTTAGTGTGTGTGAGATTGAAGGTGATGAGGAGTTTAATGTGGTGTTTGGGTGTGATGAATGGGGTGATACGTGGGTTGGAGGTGTTTGAGCGAATGGGAGTGTGACACGTGGATGGTTGTTGATGACGTGGACTTTGAAGAAGTGTTGTTTGGGTTCCGAGAGTTTGGAAGGGTGATCTTCCCTTTGAAGAAGTGTTGTGTTTCTTGCAAGTGGTAAAAGTACAACTATCATCCTTCGGTATATGGGGAACTAGATATTGTACAGGATTTGTCTAATTTGATGAAATGCATTTAATATATTTATATGTATCTAACTTTTTGTTAAAAAATATATTATGATGCATCTAAAAGATTAGGGATGCATCTAATTCAAATTGATGCATCTTTATTATGTTATAATTATTTCTCATTCTTCTTATTTTAAAAATTCTTCTCATTTGATCATTAGTCATATATCAATAACTGAAACCCTTTTTTCAACAAAAAAAAACCAATAACATTTATTGAGTCCTGTAAAAATACTACCCACTTAAAAAAAAAATAGCGGTATGCCGGTAGAATGGCTAAAAGCCAAATGGCGGATGAACGGCGATGGACTCAGTGAAGAACAACACGCCATTCGTGCGTTGTTTGGTTGATGGCGGGCGAACAACCGCTCCACACCGAGCACTCTTAGGTCACGTTTGTTTTGAAGGTTTTGGAATCGATAATAGGATTCATTGTTCGTTTGATTGGTTAGAAAATACGGAGTAATGTGTTAAAAAGTAAAAAATGATTCTTTACCGACATGATAGGTTTTCATATTTTAAAGGTGGATCCTACTTTTATGTGGTACCTCTCTCACATAATAATAATAATAATAATAATAATAATAATAATAATAATAATAATACAAATTTTATTATATGAACTATTATTTTCATTAAACAAATATATTTTCTTTCTTTTATTTTTTTTTTCAAACCAACATCAAATCTAAGGTGATGTTTGTTTTTTAAGAGACTCTGAATCTGAATATGAACCTGAACCGCACATCTGAATCTAAATCTGAGACGTAAATGTCTGAATCTGAATCTAACAAGAAAGAACAAATACAAGAGGTTGGGAGGGAATGGGAGAGTGAAACTTTTTTTTTTTTTTTTTTTTTTTTTTTTTTTTTTTTTTTTTTTTTTTTTTAAATGTTGTGTCAACAAGAGCCATTAAGAGCCAATAAGATACCCTTCTCAATTCTGGAACATTAAGATATTTTTAGGTCTGACCGCGTCTGAACGAAAAGAAAAAAACAAACGGTCTGACCACCCAAAACGTCTGACCGATTAAGAGGTTTGGCTTATTAAGAGCCTGTTAAGACATTTTAAGAAAAAACAAACACCACATACCTTTTTATTTATTTATTTATTTTTTTTTTTGTGCAAAGGTGAATTTATATTATCTTCCAAAACTTGAGTACACATAATAACAACAAGATTTGGACATACCCCAAATCTAATGCAACATAACAGCAATACATCTGATAACTATCACTCAAGACATATACCAGATATCTGATACAACTAGAACAGGCTGGCATCAAGACAAAACACCACCACAGATTGCTCTGAATTCACCTTTAAATGCACATAACTGATTGGCTCCAAACGGTCAACTTAAATTGACCAGGTGAATGGTCAACAAGGTCAAACTGCTCAGAGTCAATCTCCGTGGAAGTATAGTGGTTTCCCCGGGTCGTTATGTCCCAACGAGGTGTGATGGTAATCAAAACGGGTTTGTGATCGGGTGAATTTGGACAGAAAAGGGGTTTGAGTGATTTGTATGATTACACTAAGATATGAGGAATGAAAATAACTTAGAAACACTATATAAACAATTACTGATGATCATATACACTAAAAACGTGAGCTAAGTCTAAAAACGCGTACGTTTAGATTAAAGTTACGTGAACGTACGAAATAAAACGCGAGTTTTATAGAAATAATACCTACGAATATGATAAATACATTTTTACAATCCTAATGATAAAGGAAAATTTTTGGAAAAAGAAAATTAATTTTTACACTATTTAATTATTTATTATTAATTAATTACTAAATAAACTAAATTTAATTATAAAAAATACTAAAACGTATGAGAAAAATCTGAAATTCTTATGGAAACTAAGTTATGCTATAACTGACCTATGAAAAATAAAAGACATGGGAGGGGAGATCTAATAAGCAGTGAATAAGCATAAATAAGCACATAAGCTTAATAAACTACTACTACTATAAAAATAAAAAAGGTAAGAGTAAACATGACAAAGTCCCTAGGGCAGTTGGTGTTTGTGTGATGTTGTGTGTCCGTGTGTTGGCTATGTCCCAGGTTCGAATTCCATTAACCCCCTTTTTGCAAAACATTTTTTTTTTCAATTTTTCTTGCACACATTTATTAAGCACATAAAAATAAGCAAACTTGTAAACTATAACTATTTTTGAAATGCAATAAATAAGCAGATGAGAGGAGGAAAAATGAGCAGTTTACTGATAAGCTTGAAATGGAAACTTTTGAAAACTAGAAAGCTATCTAAACAAACTAAAATCTAGAACTTAAGTAGGAATAAGCTAAAATGTACTGAGCCACTCTTAAAATAACTAAAAATTACCAAATGAACAATCCATAAGCACAAAATAAGCTAAAACAAGCATATAAAATAAGCAAATCCACACAGTCCCGATTTACGGCACTTCATAAGCCAACCCAAAAAAATTATAAAAAATAAAATAAAAATAACAGCAACTATATAATCTACTACATAAGCTATAAACCAAATTTCAGCTAAAAAGGACTTATAACGAAGAAATGAAAAATCAAAAACTTTTTCTGCAGTAAAAAACGACTTTTTGCAGCCCGAAAAAGGGCTATTTACCCTAGTAAAAAAATCTAAAAAATAAAATAAAAATAACAGTAACTAACTAATCTACTAAATAATCTACAAACGAAATTTCAACTAAAAAGGACTTATAACGAAGAAATTAAAAATCAAAAACTTTTTCTGCAGTAAAAAATGACTTTTTGCAGCCCGAAAAAGGGCTATTTACCCTAGTAAAAAAAATCTAAAAAATAAAATAAAAATAAAAATAACTAAATAATATACTAAATAAGCTACAAACCAAATTTCAGCTAAAAAGGACTTATAACGAAGAAATTAAAAATCAAAAACTTTTTCTGCAGTTGAAAACTTTTTGATTTTTCTTAACTAAGTTGACTTTATTGAACTTTGATTGATCCTATATGACTGAGAATGATGTTAGAAGTTGAAATGAGACTGATTTAACCTAATGTAGCTAGATATGAACCTACTTATGTGATTATGCAAACCCAAATTTTCGACAGTGAAGTGAAATAAGATTATTGAAATGGATTTTGACTTTCTTTCTTTAATGACCTATGTTTTTATGACTTGACTAATCTAATAGAACCTAGTGTAACATGTCTCAACCAAAAACAACAACAAAAACCTACTCGAAAGTGGTGAAGACCACTGATCCAAACACCCCTTTAACTTGTCTATCTTGAATTTTACAAAGGAAATCAAATATTTTTGAAGCAAACTTGAGCAAATTAGTTTGAGACAAGTTTATAAACACATAATAGGCAAATTCCAAACACCAATAAGAAGTCCCAAATAAGCAAAGATAAATAAGTAATACTAGGCCAAATTGCACAATTAAGGAGCAAAGCATGAAACCACTAATAAAACTATAACTACTGAACTAAACTAATTCTAATTAACTATGAGCATCACAAATAAATAAAGATAAGCAGAAATAAAGCAACAATAAGCACTACTACAGTAAAAAGTTTAAAAATGGAGATTCCTTACAAATGGTCCTATGTGCTTGAATCCAGGAACAAAATACACAATCCTGTCCTAAAGCCTCCCCTAGGCACTAAAACCAATGCATTCCATTTCCGACCATGCTCCATCTTCTTCTTCTTTCTCAACTGATTTTTTTGATTTTTCTTTTTTTTTTTTTTTTTTTTTTTTTTTTTTTTTTTTTTTTGAGTACTTTTAGTGAAGTGAGTAAAAATCCTCTAAATGGTATCTAAGCTTCAAAAAGCTTATAAGGGAACTAGTTTGAGCTTATTTCACCTCTGAACAACAACTTTAACAACATTAAAGCAATATGAGATTCTTGAGTGAAAATTGCAAATACTAATTTAACCGATGGAAACTTAATTATTTGATTGAGAAAGCTTAAATTTACACTGAGAATGATAAAAGTACACGTTTTAAGCTAGGAATTACACTAGAATTTAAAATTACACTAAAACATTAAGTTACACTAAACTATAACTACTACTAGCTTCATTCATGCTTCTTTCCTCTTTATAGATGACTTCTGGGGTTTTGTGGGGTACTCTGAACATTTCCCATCAATAATTTTAGCCGTTGGATTATCTCCTTCAATCTCAGCCTTTGGTTGAACTTTTGGCGCCAAAACAATTATTTGCAAATTGCCTGTTATAACTTGTGATAAGGAAGGAGCAATTAATGCTTGTTGTTGTTTTGTGTTTGGAGTGGATAGGTTGGTGCAGAGTTGGTGGGCAAGTGGTGAAGGTGTTGCAGGTGGTTTGGAGGGAAACCAGGGAGGAGAAGGGTGGTTTTGACCGGGGTGTTGACCCTGGTTACAACTAAGGGGTGGTGTTGGGTTGGTTAGTGTTGGGCCAGGGGGTTAGGATAGTTGGGATGGGTTATTGGATTGGTTATATGTTAGGTCACCATTTATGTAAACACAAGTATGATTTAGAAAGAAATAAGATGAGAATGAGAGATGGTTGATTATGAGACAATGTGAAAAGTGAAAGAGCAAGAGTTTCCTTAAGATAATCAAATAACCAACAAACATTATGTTTACATAAGCTTTCTATTTATAAGGGAGGAGTTAGGGCAACACTCCCTTCCCCCCTTATCTCTCTAATACGTGGGCTTTCAAGCCCATAGGGCTTTAATACATAAGCCTTGTAACATGAAACATAATGAAATAAATACTAAAGCAACCTATTACAAAATGCAATGACCGAGACTTGACTAAATACAAAAGTATGATCCCAACAATCTCCCCCTAAGGGTCGGTCATCACGGTTGCTTGACGTCTTCATCTTTGTTGCTGACTTGTGGCAAGTAAACTCTAGACGTCTTAAAAAATGATTGAATGATAATGAATGTACTTTGCTCTTTGTCTTTGTTCTTTGGTGATGATGTAGTGATTGTGTTATGAAGTTGTCTGCCGTTTGTCACTCCAGCGTCTGTGGTGGTTATCCGCCATTCCAACATACTCATACATCTTCGGACTTTAACATGCACGAAGTTCCTTTTCATACTATGAGATCTTTAGTCTTTAAACTTTGTAGATTCTTCTTTATTGACGTAGAACCATTCTTTGAACTTTGTGGTGTTAAGATCTTTGGGGGAGCTTTCTTTGACTTCAAGATGTATGTATGAGCATGTTGGAATCTACCATCATGGAAGTGAGGTACCTGCAAGTAGACAGTTAGCAATAAAACAACCGGTACTTACGGATAATGAATTAGAGTTCATCAACAGCATATTGTGAAGACTCCCTCTAATCCTTATCCTGGCCGTTCCCATATCAGATACTCCCGAAGGAGCTTACGAGACCTACTAAGTAGCTCAATGACTGGGTGAGTCGCTGGGGATCACTCCACGACTGTAGACCGCTATGGAACCACCGCAAACACTAAGCGTAACCCTTGTGAGGTTACCAAAGTGACCTGCTGTCAGGGCTGTTTGATGTTGACCCTGGCAGGATTTCCATTCAATCATTGAGAAATACTTACGTAATTCTCTCATAAACGTTCTCGGCAGATTGCTAAGATCTGCGAAGGACTCGATAGTTTACAACTGATGCCCATTGATGTAGAACACCAGTTGTAGAAATACTAAGTGTTCCTAAGAGATCTTTGATGTATCTCAAGGCTCTAGACTCTATAAGTGCACACCTAGGTTTCCTATGCGGAGACTAGGGATGGGTCTCCTGCTTCAATATCAACCGTCTCTAAGAGATAGGTCGATAGGTTACGCTGGTTCCCCGTGAGAATGAAACAAGTTCTTTTAAGAGAACTTGAGTGGTTAAGAAGGTTTAGTGCATTGCGTCACTGGGTCCATGACGACTTTGTCTTCAATACCGGTGTTGTCTTTTGCAACAACCAGTAGCATACGTATTGAACCCGGTGTCTGCCCTAAGGTTGAACATATGGAGGGCTATTTCTTTTCACCATTTTCTTTACTTTTCTTTTTAATTCTTCAACTCCTTCATTCCCTTTCATTCTTTTCTCCTTTTTCATATCATACCTAAGGACTTCTAATTCTAACTATGGGAGATGTCCTTGGGTAGATCCCTCCGGCTCTGGCGGATCATAGGACGGATATTCCTATCTTAATCACCTTATAACTCCGACAGTAGCCAAGAAACCTTTGATTGAAAATCTCTCAAAGTGTTTATGTTAATCAAATATTTTGTTTAACACTTTGAGAGTTTTGTGTACACTTTTGAAGGGCTCCCCCTGCACATGTGTTCATAAGTGTTTTAATAAATTTGCACATGCGGGAGGAGCAATCATTTGAATTGATCCACTTTCCGTGAACAAGACCGATTCGAGACACGCTTACATCACTAGTTAAACTAGCTTGAAGTTATTACCCGGCCTGATCAAGTTCACAGAAAGTTTCTCGAGATGGTACATTTCTACTAAGACATATCCTTTTCGAGACACGCTTACGTGGTTAGTTAAAGAGATGCATTGTCAGCTTTTAGGTGACAACTAGCTCTAGTAACTAACTTGATGTTATTACCCGTCGAGGATAAGTCCTTTTGATATTACTAACTTTTATTGTCTCGTCAATTTCTGGGTTAATACTGAGTCTAGCTCGCACATGATACAACTTTTAAGCTTTGACTTCGTATATTTTAATCACTTTTTCATTTTCTCCCCCTCAAAAATAGCATATGAAATGATGTTTTTGACAAACTTTTAGATTAAAATATGCCTTTTGAGTTTTATGGGGAGATTCACCAAGAACTTTTGAATTAGAGCAAAGTGTTTTTGTTGTGACAAGTGCTCCCCCTCAACAAGTGATTAGGTCTTATTGAGGTGAAATACTTGTCCTTTTGAGCAGAATTATGAAAATCATAAATGTTTGATTAATTCTACTCAAAAGTAAGAAGCCTTCGCTCCTTATATTTAGGATTGAGGCACTGATGCGTACCTCAGGGTCCTTTCTTTACAAGTTCGGGTTGTGCACTGTAATGCGTGCACAAGCCATAATGAAGTATATAATTGACAAATCAAATCAAAATCTTACAATTTTCTACCAATCAGGTCTCTGAAATGTCAACACCGGAAACTTCTGTCTGCCTCCCACATAACTTTCCAACCTTTGAAACTGATCCCTACGCTTCAATCTATTCTCAATCCTTAAGATGAATCTACGAGCATCCCCGGCCTCATTGGTTTTCCACCTTTTAGATTTACCCAGAGCAATGTCATCCAATCTGCTTTTGATTCCATCTCTGACGAACTTCAAGGTTTCATCACAGAACTTATGTATTTCGTCGTAAGCCATGAAGCAGTTGCGACCGTTTATGCTGCGGTAAGTGAACCCAAATGGTTGCCTGATCAAGGTGTATTGAGGTAGATGTGGAAGGTCGGGGATGTCGAACATGTTGGGTTTGGTGAGATTGAGCTTCTTCTGGTAACTTTCCACTCCCAATTGAAGATCTTCTACTCTTTCTCTGATGACTATCTGCCTGATGAAGATTAGGAGAGCTTGGATAAAAGCAAGCTGCATCTCTTTAGGTAAGCCACAGAGTTTTCCTTGAACTTTGAGTAGGTACATGTCTTCGATGTCATTGAGAAGTAGTCGTGGAAAGTCTGACTTGGAAATATCATACTCCTTTTCATCAAGTCTTTTCAATGTGATTTTGTTGAGGAAGGGGTACCCAAAGTGAGTGACAGTCGAAATAAACTGAATTGAGACTATCTTCAAATCACTTGTTACATCGCCCATTGTCTGATTAAGTCTGCTACTTCGATAGTACTGTGCCCGGTTGTCTGGCCAATGATGTATGCCGTAAAGTGCATTCCGGTCATATTCAACAATTTTGTCAACGAATAATGCTGAAGCTTCTTCTTCGATGGCGTTGTTGAGATATCGAGCTGCAGGGAGAAAGGCGAGTGAGGTAACGTACTTCTTCTCAATCTTGCTGCCAAGTTTCAGAAATTCCAAGTCTGTGTTGAAGAAGAACTTGTACGGGATCTTTGGTTCCTTAGGCTTCCCAATCATCGGTAGCGGTTTGGACCAGTCAGTAATGTAGGGTGCGGTTTTCCTTGTGACCGGATCGACATAAGATTCAGGATTGATCCAGTCAATATTGCTTGACATAGCTCGAGCAATATTTTCCAGATGATACTCAAGTTCGATTGAGTTAGCAGACCGATCTTTCAGAAGATTGAAAGCATCATTCTTGATTCTTCGCAGCTCTTTCTTATTCATCTTTTTCATCTTAAACTTTTGCTGAATCAGTTGAGCGTATTCCACCGTTCGACCATCTTAAGGTTCATGATTGTCTTCAAGAGGTGGTTGCGAATTGATCATCTTCTCAAACCAGGAGTATTCGGCACTATCGTCATGGTCTAGCCATTTAAGTACGGTTTTCGGTTTCTTTGGTTCTGTGCCTTTTGGTGAGGTATCCGGTTTGGATTGATGATGCTTTCCTTTTCTATCTTTCTTCTTCTTCTTAGGGGACGGTTCTGGAACTTCATCGGGTTGAGGAATCTCGTCACCACCGGTGTATTCAAAGTGGTCGTGTGCCTTGGGAGCAGAACCTGATGCCTTCGGTTATTGTGAGGAAGTTGTTGTTGTTGGAGGGATGACCGGTGTCTGAGATGAGGGTCCTTCGGCTTGTTTCTGTTTCTTTGCCTGAGAATTAGGATCCCTGTCTTCATCATCTCTTTGACGCTTCAGTTTATCAGCCTCTGTGCTGCAAGTCTCTTTGTTCATCTTGTCCTTTAATGCTTCCAGGACTTTGGCTTCTTCAGGAGTCAAGGTGAACTTGCTTGCCAGCTTGTCCAAGAGTTGAGCTTCCAATTCATCCAGAGATAGCCCTGGTAGTGGAGCAGTAGACTTGTCAGCTCGAAGAGTAAAAGTGGTTGATCGGATTACTTTCTTGACAGCTTGCTCTGCGAACTTGGTGAGTTCATCTCTCATGGGTGCCAGTAGATCTTTCAACTCAGCAACTAAGTATTGTGCCATGTATTCTTGTGCTTGAGCAGCCAACGTGGCTTCCAAGTTTTCTTGTACGTCTTTAGCTAAGAAAGTATCAACTTTATCTTGCAGCTCTTGGACGTTCGAGTTCAGCTTCGTCAATTCAGCAATGTTGCAACCTGATCTTCCAGTCTGCTTCTCTTCTTTTCATGTACTCTTCTGAATGCTGACTTAAGCAACTTTGATGCAGCAGAGGCTTTGGTGCTTGGTTTCTTGATAGATTTGTCATGTGTTGATTCGGATGCAGGAGGTGATGACTGTGAGGATTCAATGATGGTGGTAAGGTCTTTGTCATCTCCTTTCTGTGGTTCGGGTTGTTCAACTTTCTTTGCTTTGGCTGCATCTTCTTCCAACCTTTGTTCTTCAGCCAGTTTTTCAGCTTCGGCCTTAAGCCTTAGTTCTTCAGCAAGCTTGGCTTTTTCTTCCTTTTTCAACTTTTCTTCAGCCAGCTTGGCTGCCTCTTCTTCTTTCCTGTTTTCTTCCATACGGATAGCTTCTTCCAGTTTGGCTTGGGCAAGCTCCTCAAGCCTGGCCTCTTCAGCTTCCTGTTTTCTCTTCAATTCCTCTTCCTGAGCCCTTTCTCTGAGCTCCATTTCTTCCATAGTCATTAATCTTGGAGCATCAGTATCCATGGGATCTTCCTCTTCTTCTTCTCCCATTGCTGTAGCATTAGTCATTTCAATGTCTGTGGGAGATACCGAGGGATTGTCGTAAATGACCAAGTCTGTGTTGATCCCTGTGGTAGGCTCAGGAATGCTGCTTGATCCGCCAGCTTTGGTGGTTTGAGAGAACACTGGAGGTGGAGGTAGATCAGCATTGAATGCATCAATTCGGCTGTGGAGGAGACCCAGATTGAGAGCCCTTTCATTTTCTTCTTCGACTGAAAGGCCTATAGACTCTTTTTCAGCAGTCACTGGTTCTTTCATCTTCTCTCTCCTAATCCTTTCTTCTTCCAAAATTGTCTGAGCTTCGGTGAATGGTCTTTGATTGAGGTATGATGGATATACGGCATTGTCAGCAAACTCATCAATGTCATTATTCCAATCTTCGAAGGTCAAGTCTTTGTCATCAATGTCATCAAGGTTGACATCCTCGGTGATATTGGCAAAGGCCTCCCTGTAAACCGGACCTTCGTCGGATTCGGTTTATTCAGAGTCAGACTGTTTTGGAGGAGATTGTGGTGAGGGAAACCACCCAGGTTCGGGAATGGATGCGGGCTTCTGGGCAGGAGCCCTTCTCTTGAGAGTACCCTTCTTTTTCTTAGACTTGGTAGAACTGCCGGAGCTCCCAGTCTTGGTACCTGTCTTACCCTTAAATGGTTGAACTTCATCCAAGAAACCAACTTTTTCTGCTTCAAGAGCTTGTTTGTAATACTTGTAATTCTTGCAAGCCTTAACTTTGGCATTCAAGAGACAATCGGGAAGTTTCTTTCCCTGCTTGCGTGTGCTGGTATCAAGTCTCTTGACGACTCTGAGAGTATCTTCATTTCTGAACGTGTTCTTATCTTTGTCGTCAAGTCTCTGTGGGATATCATCATACTCACGAAGGAAGCTTTCGATGAGTAGTTTTGTGAATGTGCCACACAAGGTCTTCCCAAAAGATACTGGCATAATCAGCTTTCTTCACATTAGCCACAACCCAGAAGAGTTTGAGGTGTGGGAGCTTTGGGTGTTCGTGGCCAGTGTCTCTGCCAGACAAGGATTTGGCAATCAGAATATATAGGGTTCTCCATGGTTGTGGAAGATACCTAATGTTGACCCTAGAATGTCTAGTAATAACTTCTTCTGATTCGTCATAACCAATATCCCTTAACCACTTTATCAGCTCTTCTTCAGTGGGGACTGGATCGTATTCTTCATCTGGGTCGAGGTCTGGTAACCCAAGTACATTCCTGAGCATATCAATGTCCACAGTGACTTGACGGTTATGAAGTATACAGGTGAAGGAAGCCTCCCCAAGATCTAGCTGAAGTGTATGCCAAAACTGGTGGATGTAGAAGCAGGAGACTGAGGCAGACTTGGTGAACAACAACTTGTTGGGGTGATATAGAAGAGCATCCACTGCAACAATACATGATGACTCGTTGCAAGTCATTTTGTTGAAGTTGATACGGAGGTTGTTCTTTCCAATCTTCCTGGTGTAATCATCTGGGGATGTCTCTTCCCATGAAAGCTTAGGTTCGGGTTCTGGTCCGTATAGAACGTCATTGTGTTCTGCCATCTGAATTGATCACAAACAAATACAAACATGGCAATTGTTTACTGTGTTAGCAAAGACATTCAATTATGGTGCACACATTTTTTTTTTTTTTTTTGCATGTTATACATTGATCAGTGGGTGTTTGTGTGTTTGAAAAACTTTTGATATATGACAAACTTGAGTTATATTACATGGTAGAAACTTATAACAATTAAGTTACAACATGAGTTTATCATTACAAGAAGTTATACTTTGGAAATTTCACAACACTTAGGAAAAATTTTGATTTTGACAAGTGTACGCGTAAGTGGATAAGTTTACGCGTAACCTGACTTAAGCGTAAGAATAGAAATTATGCGTAAGAGCAACAACTACGCGTAAGTTTGTATTTTACGCGTAAGGTGAATCTTATGCGTAAGGTCAATTTTACGCGTAAGATAAATCTTAGGCGTAGGAATTGATATTATGCAAAGGATTACCCTTAAGCGTAATGTATAACTTATGCGTAGGTTATGACTTATGCGTAAGTTCAAGACTTATGCGTAAGGTCAAAACTTATGCGTAAGAATTATCAATTAAGCGTAAACTTTGTCTTATCCAAGACAAAGTTTGTCCACGTGTCGAATCTTACGCGTAAGATTCAATCTTACGCGTAGGATGAACAAGTTACGCGTAAACATGCCATTTTCCAGAAAAATCACCTTGCGTAATAAGAGTTGTTTGATTCCTGAAAGTGTAAAACACACAACCACTGATCAATATTCATTATAACACTCTTAATACCCATTTTTATGCGTAAACATGCATCTAAAAGAGATACGCGTAGAAACGCATGAACACTTAAACACAAACACAATCAATCATGATTCTGGGTTGTTAAAAGTTTAGGGCAATTGATTGTTACATCCTAAGGATCATATGGTCCAAATTTTAACATTAATTGACCACAAAATCTCAAGGTCAAATTTGCTTGTGTCATTCGAACCCTAAACCTATGATTCTTGATCATTACAAGTTTCTGATGCAATTAAATCATAATAACATGATCTAAGACATATAACAACACAACCCCCATCATCAATTTCAACCCTAATGCACAAACTCAAGAACCCCCAATTCCATCGTATGAACCCTAAAATCAAATCGAATGATCTAGTGTTTCTGGGTACGATTAGAGTTAAGAAACATGTTTATATACATCCTAAGACATTTCCCATAAACCAATTCAACCATAACACAACCAATTTCTGGGTTTAATTTCTACGCACAACCCTAAGAACAATTTAATCGATTATGATAGATTTAACCGTTGGATTGTTATGAAATTAAAAACCATTGTTTGAAATCATGATCAAAACATGTTTACACTTACAGATTCGAAGATTGATGCACGGATTAATCAGATGATTGTGAGTCGTTGATCGTGTAGGTGAGGGTAGTAACTATGGATGTCAGTGATAGTAAATGTGCGGTCAAACTAGGTTTTGACTAGTGGTAAATCATTTTACACAAATTGACATATTTAGTCCCTTAACCTCAAGTTTCATGCAAACCTAATGCCCAAACACTTAATCACATATAACTTTCGTTAATTAACACCAAGACATGATAAGAACAACTTGTGATACTCCCCCTCGACCTTAGACCGTAGTAAAATACTGAAAAATTAATTATATTGGTCAAGGAGAGTAACCCGAAACACTTTTTGAATCAACACTATTGATAAAACGTATTTATTTTTGGTAAAACGCAAGTATAAAAGTTAATATATTTTTGAGAAATTTGAAAAATTACTTTTCCTCCCCCTCAACACTTGTTTTAAATAATTGAAGACATTTTATAAAATAGTGTTGAAAGAGGTGGTTTATACTTGCATTTTTTTTTTTTAAATAAGAACCAAAAAATCTTTTTGTGTTTTTGATTGATTTTATATTTTTGTATTTTGTTTTTGAAAAAAATATATACAAAAGATAGTTATGATGTTTGACGATCAATTGTGTTTTAAAAACTTTTCCAGATCCTCTGGAGTCAAACATCGTATACCAATTTGGTGAACTAGACTAGCAAACCTTGATGGTGCCAAGGATTTGGTAAGTAAGTCCGCCAATTGGTACTCAGTCCCAACAAAATAAAGTTCAACGGTACCCTTTTCCACATGCTCTTTGATGAAGTGATATCGGAGATCGATGTGTTTGGATTTGCAGTGATGTACTGTGTTGCTGGAGATAGCAATTGCACTTTTGGAATTACAGTAGATAGGAATCTTATTGAATAGGTAGCCATAATCCTTAAGTTGTGATCTCATCCAAATGACTTGAGCACAACAAGCAGACATGGCTACGTATTCAGATTCTGTAGACGACAGTGATGTGCAGTCCTACTTCTTTGATTGCCATGACACAAGTTTGTCTCCGAGAAATTGTAATCCACCAGATGTACTTTTGCCGTGTCTAAACATCCTGCATGGTCAGCATCTGAAAAAGCAATTAGTTCAAAACCAGAATCCTTCGGATACCAGATTCCCAAGTTAATGGTTCCCTTTATGTATCGAAGGATTCTTTTGACCTCACTGAGGTGTTTTTCAGTTGGTTTGGACTGATAGCGAGAGCACATGTAGACAGCAAATACTATATCAGGTCTACTAGCTGTGAGATACATGAGGGACCCAATCATACTTTGGTATTTGGTAGGGTCAACAGGAGTCCCATGTAAATCCGCATGTAGTTTTGTGGTATAGCCCATTGGTGTATTATAAGTATCACAAGACATCATTCCATGTTTCTTTAAAATTTCAAGAGCATATTTGGACTGATTTATAAAAATTCCACGGGGTGATTGATGAACTTGTAGTCCTAGAAAGAACGAAAGTTCACCCATCATGGACATTTCAAAATTATCTTTCATTAATTTTGCAAAATCATTAGAGTAACTTCTTTTTGTTGAGGCAAAAATAATGTCGTCGACATATATTTGAACAACAAGTAAGTCCTCCCCGTAGGTTTTTGTAAATAGTGTTGGATCCACTGATCCTTTAGAAAATTTATTGGCCAGCAAGAAAGTGGATAGTTTGTCATACCACGCCCGTGGGGCTTGCTTAAGTCCGTAGAGTGCCTTTTTGAGTCGGTAAACGTGATTAGGACGCTCTGGATCAACGAAGCCGTCTGGTTGGCTAACATAAACTTCTTCATAGAGTTCTCCATTAAGAAATGTTGTTTTGACATCCATTTGGTAAACCACCATGTTCTTGTGTGCAGCATAGGCCAAAAAGATCCGAACAGCTTCATGTCTAGCCACTGGAGCAAAGGATTCAGCAAAATCAAGTCCTTCTAGTTGGGAGTATCCTTTCGCTACCAGGCGTGATTTGTTGCGTATGACAGTTCCTTCAGCATCAAGCTTATTCTTCCAGATCCATTTTAACCCGATGACAAAGACTCCGTCAGGTCTTTCAACTAATTCCCAGACTTCTAATCTTATGAATTGCTGAAATTCCTCTTGCATAGATTCAATCCAGTTGTCATAAGTCATTGCTTCTTTAATGTTCTTAGGTTCTTCGTGACAAACTATGAGTGCATAGATACAAGTTTCTCCATCAATGTGAAATCGTTGTCTTGTCATTACAGGTGCATCTGGATGGCCAATAATATGAACTAGTGGATGGTCTCGAGTCCATTTGTGTGTTGAAGGGTGTAGTTGATAAGTATCTCGCATGTTAGCAGGATCCAAATTGCGTGTTGACGACTCAGCTATATCAGGAACTGTAGGAGCCGGTGCAAACGGATTAAAGAATGCATCAGGATCATGCACTGCGGGTTGTGGAATTGATTGTGGTGTTGGATCTTCAGCTGGATGGCGGGAGTTAGAACCAGTTTGTTCTGCTGTAGATGGTGATACAATTGGAGGACCGTCTCTCTCAACACTTGTAGTTGTTTGTTGAGGTGTGTCTGGTACTGGAATGTTATCAGGTTGAGCAGCGGAATTAGGTGAGACCTCAGTAGGACGGTATTCAATTGTGTCATCAAATAGTGGAGCAAACAAGGTTTCTAATTCTTTGCGGTTGAGTGGCAATGATTCAGCCGAAGATGCCGGAGAGTTAAGATGGTTGAATTCGGGTCCTAAGCTGTGTTGCTCAGAAGCCATTTGTGTAAGTTCAACAAAATTAGCGTGAATGGTTTCTTGAATTTCTCTTGTACGACGATTCCATATCCGAAAACCTTTGAAATTTTCACAGTATCCAACGAACACTCCGATGTCAGCCTTTGCTTTAAGTTTACCTAAATCATCACGATCATTTTTCGGATAACAAAGTGCTCCAAATACATGCAAGTAATCGATGTTCGGTTTCCTTTTGTGAACAATTTGATAAGGTGTTCGGTTTCCTATAACATGCAGTTGAAACAGCTTCCGCGCACAAGTAATCTGGTAATTGAGCATTAATCAACATAGTTCTAGCAGCTTCCACTAATGTCCTGTTGCATCTTTCAACAACTCCATTCTGTTCTGGGCTTCTAGGAATAGATGTTTGATGTTCAATTCCCACTTTCTCGAAGTATGACCGCAGTGTCTGATTCTGAAATTCAGTTCCATTGTCAGTTCTAACTATTCGTACCGTATTGCGTAGCTGAACTTGAATTTTAGTGAGAAAGATGATGATCATTGAAGGAGCCTGATCTTTACTTCGTAGAAAGTAAACCCAAGTCCATCTGGAATAATCATCCACAATTACAAGAATGTAGCGTTTACCGTTGATACTTTGAACACGCATCGGGCCACACAAATCCATATGTAACAATTGTAAAACATGATTCGTACTGTGCTCAGGTTTTGAAGGAAAATTAGCACGAGTACTTTTTCCTTGTTCATAGGCTGGACATAAGTGATCTTTGGTAAAGCGGAATCTTGGAAATCCATCAACAAGTTTATAACGAGCAAGGTCAGTCATAGTTTTGAAATTCAAGTGCGAAAGACGTTTGTGCCATAACCAAGATTTAGTCGATTCTGCTTTGGAGAGAAGACATATCGGAGAAGTAGCAATCATATCTGACATTGATATTGTATAAAGGTTAGAACCACGTGAGCCAGACATGAGATCGTTTCCCTGTAAGTCACGAACGAAACAGGTTTTCTCACGAAATGCAACTTCTAGATCCCCATCACAAAACTGACCAACAGAGAAAAGGTTGTGTCCAAGGCCTTCCACATAATAAACACGACTGATTTCAATGTTCCCACTGACATAGTCACCATAACCCATGATTAAAGCGTAATGATCATTCCCGAATCTGACAGTACCAATGAACTTTGAGACAAAGTTTTGCAACAGTTTGAGATTGCCTGTCATATGTCGGGTGCATCCGCTATCAACAATCCAGAGAACAATCTGCACCACCTGCATCACAAGAAGAAGACACGGATGGAACAGAAGTAAGGGTGGAACCCAAAGAAACTGCGGGTTCCTGTTGGTTAGAAGCACATGTATACAATAATTTAGGAATCCATTTAAATTCTGGTTTGTGTTGTAACCAACGTTGCCAATTCCAACTAGTTCGAGCTTTCTTAATGGTGAATTCACTAGTGGTTGGCTGAGTCCTAGATTTGTTCTCTGCACTTATGGGGGTAACATCAACTTCATTAGAAACCGTAGAAGGCGGCTTTCCTAAGATGGACTTAGAGGCAGTAGTGGGCCAAAGAGGAATGCGTGTCCTACGTTTCTTATGACGATCAAGTAGAGAATTAGCAATACATTTTGTATGATCACCAGATGATACACTTTTACGACAAAACACACAAGATGCATTAATATTCAAAACATTCAAAGGTTCATCATTCGTTACATTTAGATTTTGATTACAATTTGCCAGATTAGAATCTAAATCTGATGCAACATGAGTTTTATTCAAATTCCTAAGTTGATCTTCTACTTCTTGAGCTTCTAGTGATCCTCTTTTACGTTGCCAGAGCCTATTCTTCTTTTTACTTTTTTGCTTGGGTCTGCTAACGCTACTAGTGGAGACTAGTCCTGTAGAAGTGGAGTTATCAACATTAGTGTTTTGAACAACATTTCCTTTATCAGTTTTGTCTAATTGATACATTCCTGGTGCTATCACCGTGGTGTCAACAAACTTTCCTTTTTGGAGTATCTTAATTTTCTCTTTCAAATCAATGATGATGTGATTCTTATCCTGAATATTTGACTCAAGTATACCATTGCAATGTTTGATGTCTTTGTGGTTTTGTAGAAATGCTTCATTTTCAATTTTTAAATCCTCAATTTCTTGCTCGTATTTGAGACACCAACTTTTGAAAGACTCATTGTTTTTGCAAAGTTGACAAGAGTTTGAAATATTTTGATTTTGAAGTTTCAATTCCCGTTCAAGACTTTGAGCTTGACACCATTCAATTCTCTGTTTGAGTAGACAAATTTCTTTTGAAAACTGTTTTGTCACATCATCATTTGTAATTCTCAACTTATCATTTTCCTGTTTGAGTGTCTCAATTTCCTCATTCAACAAGTTATTATCAACACAAAGATCATCCATAAGCATAGAAGTACCAGATTTATAGAGATCATTCATGATAACAGACAAAATATCAGCATTGAGAACTTGTTCCAAGAGTCGATCAGCATCATTTTTTAAAACTCGATTTCTTTGCTTTTGAGCCAAAATTTCATTTTCTGTTGAGTTGAAAACGTTTATCATATTTTTGACCTCGTTTTGAAGTTCCTGATCCCAACGTGTAGCACAGAGACGGAGGTGTTTGACAATTGGCAGCATTTGTTTTTGAAAAATATCTCTTTTTTCTCGCTCGTAAGCGGATTGAAAAGTTTCAACTTTTATTTCAGAATTGCGTGCAATTGTTTCCTCCAAAATTTCGATGTCTTCCATAAAAGTTTTGTAATAGTTTAAGACACGACAACTTTTTGGTAAAGGTGTAAGTTCACCGGATGATGGTAAAGGACCATTTATTTGTGCTACAGTTTGGACAGGGGCTGCATTAGAGGAGGAAACATATGACTCTTCGACAAACCATGATTTCTCAGGTAATTCTTTTTTAGTAACAAAAGATTTAGAAAGAGGTGGAGCTTTTGAATAGTCATATGGTGTCCAATATTGAACATAACTCATTTTTGATCGACTCTCGTCTTCAAGTTCTTCTTCCTCAGTATCGAAAACAACAACACGCACAATTGTATTATCAAACATGTGATCTATACTGTAAATCTTAGGATTTTCTTTGAATGTTGTGTGAAGAAACATTGATTTGAAATCGCAAAGTGCAAATCCTTTATCGGGTCTCGGTTTTAAAGCAAATTTCTGAATTGTTGTGACAGAGTTCCCGTGTTTGTAAACAATGTGACGAAATTCTTTGAGTTGTTTTTCAAGATCAACAATATCACCGAGTAAGTCATCTATATACTTCCTTTTTCGTATTTTATGTTCACAAAACTCCTTTTTGCAATTTGACAATTCTGTTTCTGTTTTTGAAAGAACTGTTTTAAGACGTTCAGCTTGCATTTTCAATTCACACTTTTCACTTTCGAGTTTAGAAATCAACTTTCCGTTTGACTTAATTAAATCTTGCATTTTACGTTGAAGATCTTGTTCTTTATTGTAAGAATCTTGAAAAGCTTTTTCAAAACTTTTTGCATTTTTAATTTTGTCTTCCTGATTTGAAAGTTGAATTTTATAACATTCAATATCTCTTGCAAGTGACGCATTTTTTTCGTTGCATTTTATGATTTGCAATTGTTGTGCATCCAGTTGTTTAGATAACAATATAAGGTTAGGGTCTGGATCAAATGATGGTTCATGTTGTTCTAAATGATCATGTTTATCATTCTCAATAGGATTATAAAATGAAACAACTGTGTCATCATCAAATATGACAACTGTGCTTATTTGTTCATCTGTTTGAGAAGATGAAGATGATTTAGATGGAACAACTTGCGCCATATCTGATTCAGAAGCAGAGGGTGAGGCTATTTCATGTATTAGGCATGCTTTTTGGTCATGTACCTGTGACAAGCCGTCAGTGTCATACACTGGACCTGAATCATTAAACTGAAGTTCTTGCATGTTGGCCATAAGCATCACAGCTGCATTGGCTTCCAGATCTTCCATATCATCATCATTGTACACATTTGCCATGAAGTTGTTGTCTTGTTCAGGGAAATGTCCATCTTTTTCATCTTGAAGAGCCATGAGTAATGCCTGCTTGTGAAACTTACTGCCCCGAGTTCTCGGTTTGGGACATGCTGTCGCTATATGACCTTGTTCATTACAATTATAGCACCACACTGCATTCCCTGTATTGGAGTTCCTAGTTGCAACTGGTTCAGACCTTTGCTGAGAAGACCCTGAGTTGTTCCTGAACCCCGCATTGTTACTAAACCTCTGACCATTCCCAAAGTTTCTTGAAGAACTTCCTGATCCAGATCGACCATAGCTACGATTCTGAATTTCCACTATTCCATCATTGACAACAGCTTGATTCCTTGTGTTAGAAGATGACCGTTGACGGTTGTTTGTTTTGTTGGAGAATTTGCTAAAAGCACGAGCAATAAGAGCAAGTCCCTGATTCAACGTATTAAAGTCATCATCGTCATCGTCATTGGAGTTTGAGTAGTACACAGCATCATTGTTGTTTAACGGAACAAGTTGAGTAGAAGCATTCTGTGGAGATGAATCATAAGGGACCATTTGGTTCGAGGCAGAAGATTGTGGATAACTGAAGTAGTTCTGCTCTTGAACATATGCATGATTTGAGATTGGTGGTGGAGCATAGGGAGATTGAGCTACGTGAGCCAAAGAATTTAGTGTTGATGTTGGTGTGTATCCTCCTCGTAGAGCTCGATCTTTTTCAACTTCAGGTTCATGGTGTTTCAGGAAATCATACAACAAACCATATGGAGCATCATGAAGATTTTTTGTTTGACGAACAAATGTCACATATTTGTGCCAATCTGGACCAAGACTACCGACGAATTTGGAGTTCACTGCTATCCTTGGTACTGTGATTTTGTGACATTCCAGATCATTGACCACATTTTTGAAACGATGATAGTAGGATTCAAGTGACTCTCCTGGTTCAATTGTGATGTCTGTGTATTCCATGTAGAGTTTGGATTCGATATCATCTTTGTTCAATTGAGTGCATTCCATAAGGAGATGGACATGTTCCCACATAGCTTTGGCTGTTTTCTGAGCATCGACGCTTCGATAAATTGGATTTGGTATTCCTTGAAGTATATAAGCCATTGCATACTCATCAACTTCACGATGTAATTTCTGTTCTTCTGTGAGTTGAGATTCTGGAAGAGGTCTATCACCAGGAGGACGTGGAGGATCAGCATTTGGATCACCAACTTCAAATCTTATTGGCCACTCAAATGGTCCTTCAAGTATCACTTGCTTCAAGAATTTCCCATGAGGTTTCTTTAATTCAAGAAATCGTAAGAATCGACTTGACCATTGAACATAGTTCCCAGGTGTTAGCATTGGAGGTGTTTCAAGTGATCCTGCCTCATGTCGGGATTGTTGAGTTGTTATAACTTCACACATTCTGTCAAACCAGTGAGGTTGTTTGGAGGAAAACTGAGTGTTTTGTTGTGGCATTTGATATGGTTGTTGTTGAGGAATGATTTGATGTTGTTGCATCATTAGGTAATGATGTAGTGGATTAAACGGTTGTTTTTTACCGTGTGATTGTGAAGATTGTTGATACGGTTGTTGCTGATGGTATTGTTGTTGCTGATACTGCTGATGTTGCTGTTGCTGAGAATGAGGGAGGTAGTAATTAGGTGGTTGAGACATCTTTGAACACTTGTGTGGAAATGGATCTTTGTAGAAGATTGAAATGCACGTTCCTTTGATTAAGTCCAAAATCCTTGGGGTAAGTAGAATTCTTACGCGTAACTATATTCTTACGCGTAAACTGCTAGGTTATGCGTAAAGAGTTAGTTATGCGTAAACAATAAGTTTAGGCGTAAGTTTACTCTTTACGCGTAAGCTTTGGCTTATGCGTAAGGTTAAACAACCAAATAAATCTTCCAAACTTATCCAAGCTTGAAAGATATCCGAAGTCGAAGTATTCCACTAACTTATCCAAGCTAGGGAAGTACTGAGTCACCGTAACACAAGGAGAAGATCTTTGTTGAAAGTTAAGCGTAGATACTGAAACTTACGCGTAAGAAAAAAACTTATGCGTAAAGCTTAGGCGTAGGATCTGTCTTGTGCGTAGGAATTCCCACTTACGCGTAGAAATTGAATTTACTCGTAGGTTTTTAGTCGTAGACTTCCAAGTTACTCGTAAGATCAGGGTTTTGACCTTAGTTACGCGTAAGAAAAGGGTTTTAGCCAAAAGTTACTCGTAGAAAGGACAAAAAGTACTGTTTACAGCTTTATAATCGTACTGTTCACTAGAGTTACGCGTAAACTGGTCAGAAACTTGAAAAATCTCAAATTTTTGAAGAAAAATGCTTAGAAATAAGGTACTTTTGATCAAATAACTTCACCAATACTTAGAAAACACTAACTATTGAAGATTTTGGTACCAAAAACTAGTTTTCCAATATCAAAGAAGCTATAAAACCTTAAAAAACACAACTTTATGCAACAACTAAGCTTCAAATCACTATATCAACCTTGAAACTTATCCAAGCTTCAAGATTTGAGTGAGAAAAACCAAGAAAAATGCAAAAAGATGAAGAATAAGCACCAAATACCCACGTTAATACCAAGAAACACACTTCAATCTCTATTTGGCGAATGATACCACTTGTTAGGTCACCATTTATGTAAACACAAGTATGATTTAGAAAGAAATAAGATGAGAATGAGAGATGGTTGATTATGAGACAATGTGAAAAGTGAAAGAGCAAGAGTTTCCTTAAGATAATCAAATAACCAACAAACATTATGTTTACATAAGCTTTCTATTTATAAGGGAGGAGTTAGGGCAACACTCCTTTCCTCCCTTATCTCTCTAATACGTGGGCTTTCAAGCCCATAGGGCTTTAATACATAAGCCTTGTAACATGAAACATAATGAAATAAATACTAAAGCAACCTATTACAAAATGCAATGACCGAGACTTGACTAAATACAAAAGTATGATCCCAACATTATATAAAGGGTCCATTTGTATTATAGGCTAAATAACACAAGGACCAAAATTGTTATTTGCTGAAAATTGAGGGGGTATTCCTGCCAACTTTCCAAACTTAGTCCAAGGGTAAAATATGCCAAATTCCAATAATCCAAAGGACCTTAAATGTTATTTTCCAAATTTGAATTCCCAAGGACTTGTTTTGCCAAAATTAAAACTTGAGGGACCAAAACTGTAAACTTTTGAAATTTTTCACCAAAGGACTAATTATGACAACTTGTGATTTCAAAAGGACCTTTGGTGACTTTTCTTACAAAAAAAATGCCTAGGGACTGAATTTGACAAGTTTTGAAAGTTGAGGGACTGAAACTGCCAATTATGCAAACTTTGTTCGTTTTTCATTTGTTTTTAATCATTTTGCATCTGAAACATATAAAACACAATTTCTGGAATATTTTCAGTATTTTGATGCATTTCTGAGTGTTTTTGTATGTTTTTGCAGTTCAGTTTGACCAAAAATGATGAGTGTTTGAGCACTCATCAATAACCATCCAGCTTACATTTCCAGCTTACCTTTCCCACCCAAATCACTCAACCAGCATTCACAGTGAAAGGGGTAGGCAAGGTTTCTGGCTTCACTGGGTACCCATAACCCTTCCAATCAAGAGCTATACCAAGCAACCTATATTTCCATCTTTTAAGAATGGCATCAGTTGCTTGGGAACACATACCTTGAGGGAAGCCCAACCATTACCTCCTATGGTGGTGTATTGGGTGGACCAAGAAGGTTCATCTTTCACACATCTCTATTCCACCCATCATACACCACCCACCCAAGCTACATACCTTTCACAATGGTCACTCCTTTATTATGGTACATCTTAATGAATTAGACCTCCTTTTCTATCTCCATATGCTCACTCATTCCCTCCCAAGGCCAAATAGAGAGCACATGGGAATCAAAAAGGTACAGTCACACCATTTAGACTCCAAGTACAAAGGTGACCCACTGTAGTAGCCTGCACACAGATCCCTGTTTTATAAGACAGAGATAATCCCAAACACTCCTTTAACAGGAGTATCACAAAATTCCACCACTTATTTCATTTGATTCTTTCTTAATCCCCCATAAGCTAAACACCTCTTTCACATTGGGAGAATTCATGACTAACAAACTCATCAATTTGAGTCTAACATTATCTTCAATGACTTTCAATAACATGTCCCATTATTTTTTCTTGTTCTGAAACAACCTCATGTTCCTTTCTTGCCATAAGAAATATATAACTGCAACATAAACAATCCTCTTGACAATAATCCATATGTTCCTCTTATTTGGCAAAGCAACAAGCTCATCCAATACCATCTTCCAGTTTCTATCCAAACACTGTATTCTGCTTACTGCCTTTGCTTTCTCCCAGACTTTAGTTGAGTATTTGCAGGCAAAAAAATAGATGATCATGACTGTCACGAGTTTCATCACATACGGCACACCTCATACATTTATTAGGGTACCACTTGAGGATCCTATCTTATGTGGGCAACTTACCATGAACCAACAGCCAAAGGATAAATGCATGCCTGGGTATAGAATTTGAAAACCAAACTACATTATACCATACCACTTTTTCATCATGCTCTCTCATATCTTTCCAAACCTTATTCATTCTGAACTTTACAAGATTCTTTTTAGTGCTCCTCCATTTAACCTCATCAGCTTTGTCATTGACTAAACAAGTAGTTTGAATTTGGCTCAGAATACTGTTATTATGCCTGCATTCATCAGGAATATTCAAAGTACCATTAACAATCATCTCAGCCACAGTGGGGTTATTAGAAAGGCATGCAGAGAAGATCTGTCTTCTAGTCACAATGTTTGATAAAGGACCAATCTCACACCATGTGTCATGCCACATATTTGTAGATTCCCCATTACCCAAATAATGCCATATATGAGGTCTAATAGATTCTCTTAACTCCAGTAGCCTTCTCCACCCCCAGCTAGCATTACAATCAACAGGAATCTCCCAAATATTTCTCCCCTTAAGCCTATAAATGTTAATCCACTTTACCCATAGAGAATCTTTTTTACATGACACATTCCACAGATGCTTAACCATTAGGGTGTTGTTCCATTTCTCAAGTGGTTTAAACCCCAAACCACCACACTTCTTAGGCTTGCACACATTTTTCCAAGAAATTTTAGCCTTTCCATTTACCTTCTCCCCTTGACTCCACAGTAAGTCTTTCAACAATCTATCAATGTCCTTAACAACAGTTTTTGGAAGAAAAAAGACAAATGACCAATAAGTTTGCATTGCAGATAAAATTGATGCAATTAATTGCATTCTTCCAGCATATGACACGAATTTGTTTTTCCAATCACTAATTTTGCTCCTCACCTTTTCAATGAGACCTTTACAATCAGTCACACTAAGTCTCCTTGTCACCAAAGACACCCCCAAATACCTTACTGGCAGCTTGCCCACTAAAAAAGGAATAATGTCTAAAATCTCCTTCTTTACATCCTCACAATATTGCTGCAAAACATAGTGCTATTCAACATGTTTGGATGTAAACCTGATACTTCACTGAATTCATCTAAGGCATGCTTAATGACTTGCACAGAACTAGCATCTCCATTACATAATATCATTAGATCATCTACAAAACACAAACTAGTTATTTGTAACTCTGCGCATCCATGATGATACTTGAATTGTCCATTTTGCCCGATTTTCCTTTTTAAAATCAAAGTGAGAACTTCCATCACAATAGTGAAAAGGTATGGGGATATAGGGTCTCCTTGCCTTAGACCTATTGCCCCTCTAAAGTACCCACAACTTTCACCATTGACACAAATTGAGAATGTAGCAGTCTGAACACAAGTCATTACCTATCCAAAAAATTTAGCAGGGAATCCAAAACCTTTGAGAACGTCTTCTAGGAATGACCAGCTAACAGAATCATATGCTTTCATTATATCAACTTTAAAAGCACATCTTCCTTTTCCTTGCTTACTCCCATATCCTTTCAAAAGCTCTTGTGTCATTAGAATATTATCAGTGATATTCATTCCAGGAATAAAAGCACTCTGGTTTTGAGATACAATCCTGCATAAGACACTCTTCAATCTGTTTGTGAGTATTTTACTAACAATTTTATAGACCACATTGCAGCAAGCAATTGGTCTATGATCAGATACTTTAGAAGGTGTTTTAATCTTTGGGACCAAAGTAATGATAGTTGCATTTAGTTCTCCAAGTAGTTTTCCTGATTGAAAGAATTCCTTAATAGCTCCACATACATCATCTCCCACAATATGCCAAGCTGCTTTAAAAAACTTTGCAGTAAAGCCATCTGGACCAGCAACTTTATTATCATCAATGCTACTTAATGCTTCCTTAATTTCCTCCATTGAAACATCAGCACACATAGATTCAGCTTCTTGAGTAGATGCTTGTTCAGTAAACAACTCATTAGCCCTTGTTATCTACTTTGTATCAACTCTCACCCCAAGAAACTTTTGAAAATGATTCAGAATTTGCACAGGAACATCCTCTCCCACATAACTAATACCCTGGTCATCAAAGATACTGTTGATAAAGCTTCTATGTCTTTTTCCTTTAATTATCTGGTGGAAATATGCAAAATTTTTATCCCCCTCTTTCAACCATTCAACCTTAGCAAGCTGATATAACATTTTACTTTCATCAAGTACAACATCATTATATTCCTTCAAGATACTGACATCTTCTTTTCTTAGCTCACTATCATGACCATCCTTATCAACCTTGACTTGAATATCTTCTAACTTTTTCCTCAAATCTAGAACCCTTTCAAACAAGTTACCCTTCTTCCAGGTTAGGTGTTTCAATGGCTCCTTTAAATTCTTCAACTTTTTTACCAATACAAACATTTTGTGTCATTCAACTGTCATTTTCCAGCCATCTGTCACTAAAGGAATAAATTCCTTTTTTCCAGTAAGATAGTTAGAAAACCTAAATGACTTATTCTTTTTCTTCAGTTTTTTAGGGATCAACATTATTGCAGGGCTGTGGTCAGACGCCAGATATGGCAAAAAACATGCATGAGCTTCATTAAACAAACTCAAGAATCTGCCATTACCCATTACTCTGTCAAGTTTCTTAAGAGTAGCATTATCAGGATTCAATAGGCTACTCTTAAACAAAATTTCATTTCATTAAACAAACTCAAGAATCTGCCATTACCCATTACTCTGTCAAGTTTCTTAAGAGTAGCATTACCAGGATTCTGAAATGAAAGAAAAGAAAAAGCATGCATGAGCTTCATTAAACAAACCCAAGTTTTTGAAATGAAAGAAAAGAAAAGAAGAGTTAAAAATTGGTAGAAAAGAAGAGAAGATGAATGAAATTTTATTTTTTATATCATGTTCCCAAGTTAGGAGAGAAAAGAAGAGATAACTAGTGATTTTACAATTATACCCTTTATTTTATATAAAAGTTATATTTTATATTAGGTCATTTAAGTAATTACATTTATTAAAAGCTTCATAAAATAACTTCTCTTCAAATCATCCCACTTTTGGGAAGAAAGTTTTGGAGAGAAGTTTAGCCAAATTTCCTCTCCTCTTCTCTTCTCTTCTCTTTTGAAAAAAAACTCTGGAACACGAATTCATTTTCTTTCTTTCTACTTCTTTTCTCTTCTTTCAAAAATAAAACTCGGGAACGCAACGTAAATGTGAAGTGAAAGCCTGTACTATTAATATCCTCCATCTCAATTCTTGCCACACACTCTGGAAATTCAATCATATCATAAGAAGCAAAGGACATGCCATCACTATGCTCATCATTCTTCAATGTGACATTGAAATCTCCCATTATACACCTAGGCTCTCCAATAGTCATCTGTTTGTATACTTCTAAATCCTTCCACAATTCCCTTCTGTCTTTACCATCATTCTTAGCATATATAAAAGTGCAATACACTCTCATATTTGCATTTACATATTCAATCAGGCACATTATAGACTGGCTATTCATATGCAGAACCATCACTTGCATAACACCACCTAAATTTGATCGAAACCCATTTACAAACAAAACACACCCTTAACTCTCACTATTTACAAATAATTTGTTGTCACTGTGAGAAAAAAATTCATATGTTAAAAACAACACTTGATAAAAGTTTAAGAATTAAACAATACGTACTATCTAAAATATTAATTTAGTTGTATATAATTGTGGTGGGAGTATGTGAGAGAGAAAGACATATCTATACTACATTATAATGAATTTGAGACTATTTTATAATTAGAAAAACTTAAAATTCATACTTTTTTCTTGCTTATTCTGGAAAGATTTCAAAATTAATTTGTTAGGAAGCAAGTTGGTTAGGAAGCAGTTGGTTGTTCAAACTAAAATTATTTGGCTTAACAATCTCTAATAACTCTACTTATAAAGCATGAAGACAACTAAACGTGTAACCAAATAACGCAAAATATAATCACACGGTACCGCCGCCGCATTGCGCGGGTACCATTCTAGTATATACTAATGTGTATAGCCTAGCAAACTCATACTATCAATTTTTGTGGGCAACATAACTATCAATGTTCGGTTTGTAGTTTAGCTACGAAATAGTGTTATTAGATTCTTGATCAATGATGCCAGACTCAAATTTTATCTTGTACTTATTGCACTTGTACAAAAATTGATATCTATGACTTCCTAACTATTCCATATTTCCATCCTGGAGCAAAGAAGTTCTTACCATTAATGAAGAACATGTTAAAACTTTTGTCCAGGTCCTCAGTTTTTTCTCTTCAAAACTGGGCATGGTTCAGGGGGTATGGTTCAGGTGGTTTAAAATCTGCTAACTGTCCTTACATTTTATTATGTAAAAAATACTTTGTTTAGTGTTGATATGTGATGTAATATAATTTTACAATATCATGTAATAACTGATTCGGTGTTAATTAATTCTTTTGTATTACTCTTACTAGCATTGAATATATACTTAAGTTGTTAACTAAATGGATTCATGATTTTTTATACTTAAGTAGGGTTTGTGGATTTTATGATTTATTTTGATTTTATATTATATTTGAGTTGTTAATGATTAGCTTTTGCAGAAACTATGCATGTTGTTCACTAAAAAATTAATTAAGGAAGAAGATGCATTATGACTCAATAGGCTGAGTTGGAAGCTATTAGGGAAACCATATTGCTGGTAAACATGAAGAAAGACATGGGAATTCAAGACTTGGAGATATAGTGTGATCCAATAAAAGCTCCTCAAAAATTAATCCTCCAACAGATACTTAAGAAATTATAAAAATAGCCTGGGTTAATTTTGGTTGGTCCATTAGATTATTACCCTCTTTAATATTATGGTTTAATTTTCCATTTTGATGTCTCGGGCCCAATTCTTATCCATTTTCATAATTGTGGTGAAGTTATTGCCCATATTGCTACTATACTTACAGTAATGGGTGTTCACGGGGTATGGTATAAACTTATGGGGTCTTTGGGTGTGGTATTATGGGGTTTTGGGTGTTTTTAATGGGTGTTCGGGGGCTGCTGTGAAATAGCATCAGTAAAGGGGTGAATTGGGTCATTTGCTTGCTTGGTATATAATGGATGCAAATGTAGTTAAGGTGGAACCGTTAGAATGACGGGGTATAATAGTACTTTTAGGTTGATTTTATAATAAAATGGGTATATATGACAAATATGATGTTTAAATTGGGTATATGTGACATTACGATATTTTGTTGGCTAACTGTGACATTTTAAGGCTTAAATTAGGCATATATGGAATTAACTCTTTTTTTATGTATGAAACTTTTGCCAAACCAATGACTAATAGGATATACTGTAACAATTTTTTCTACAGGCACCAGTACGAGACGGAAATCAGATCTTACATCGATATGGAAGTGTTTAAGCTTTGACTGGAATAGTTAACATTTCAGCTTAATGTACCTAATCATATTGTAATGACTTTCTGCACAGAATTGATTAAGCTTTTTTAAATCAGAGCATGATATAAATTATAAACACATTCCGACTTTGATGAAAGAAAAAAAAAAGTATGTTGTTATGTGAGAAAAGTTCATTTGTGGACTAAGTTTTTGTTACATACTGAGGGACAAATCTCCACCATCCATCTAGTTTGATCTAATGGTGTGGATTAACCTAAGATTTAATATAATAACCTAAGTCCATGTTTTTTTCTTGTCTTTTTCTCTTTCTTTTTATTCACTTCTTTTTACTTTTTTTCTTTTTTTGTCTTTCTTTTTTCCTATTCATGTGGGCTTTTATTTATTATTTATTTATTTATTTTTTCTATTCATGCTTTTCTTTTTTATTTCTTTTTTTCTACCCTTTTTCTTGGTCCCTTATTTACCATTCACTATGTTTTTTTTTTTTTTTTTTTTTCCTTTCTTTGTCCTTTCTTTATTATTCATGTTTTTTTCACACATTTTTTTAATTCACTTTTTTCTTTTTTATTTTTAAAAAAATCACGTTTTTTTTTTTTTTTAAATTCACCGTGTTTTTTTTTTTTTTTTTTTTTTTTTTTAAATTCACGTTTTTTATTTTAATTCACGTTTTTTTTCACTTTCTTACGTTTTCGTCCGTTTTCATCCGTTTTTGTCCATTTTCATACGTTTATACACGTTTTTTTCCGTTTTCAGACGTTTTTGTGCGTTTTCATAAGTTTTTGTCTGTTTTTTAAGGTTTCGTTTTCGTACGTTTTCGTCTTTTTTATGTTTTCGTCTATTTTCAGACGTTTTTGTCTGTTTTCATACGTTTTCGTCCGTTTTATACATTTTTGTCCATTTTTAGACGTCTTTGTCCGTTTTCATACGTTTTCGGCAGTTTTTATATGTTTTCATACGTTTTTGTCCGTTTTCATCCGTTTTCGTCTGTTTTCTTTCATTTTCGTCGATTTTTAATCGTGTTTTTACGCTTTCATACGTATTCGTTCATTTTCTTACGTTTTCGTTTGTTTCTAAATATCACAATTGATATTCTTAATACCACAAGTGATATTTAGAATATCATAGAATAACACTTGTGATATTACGAATATCAATTATGATATTCTGAAACACATAAAAATGAACGGACGAAGACATATGAAAACAGACAAAAACGTAAGAAAGTGAAAAAAACGTGAAATAACTTGTGATATTCAGAATATCACTTGTGATATTCAGAATATTGCTTGTGATATTCAAAATATTGCTTGTGATTTTCATGTTACAAAACATTTGTTTAATATCACTTGTGATATTCAGACTATCACTTGTGATATTCAAAATATCACTTCTGATTTTCGGAATATCACAAGTGATATTCGGAATATCACTTGTGATTTTCATGTTATAAAACATTAGTTTAAAATCACTTGTGATGTTCATAATATCACTTGTGATATTCAGAATATCACTTTTGATATTCAAAATATCACTTGTGATATTCAGAATATCGCTTGTGATTTTCATGGTACAAAACATTTGTTGAAAATCACTTGTGATATTCAGACTTTCACTTGTGATTTTCAGAATATCACAAGTGATATTCAGAATATCACTTGTGATTTTCATGTTATAAAACATTAGTTTAAAATCACTTGTGATGTTCAAAATATCACTTGTGAATTTCAAAATATCACTTTTGATATTCATAATATCACTTGTGATATTCAAAAACGTATGAAAATATCTTAAAATGGCCGAAAACATTTAAAGACAGATGAAAACGTAAGAAAATGGATGAAACGTAAGAAAACTAACGAATAAGTAGGAAAACAGACGAAAACGTATGAAAACGGACAGAAATATATAAAAACGGAAGAAAACTCATGAAAACGGATGAAAACGTATGAAAACGGACGAAAACGTATGAAGACGGACGAAAACAGATGAAAACGTATAAAAACGACCGAAAACGTAAGAAAATAGACGAAAACGTATAAAAACGGACGAAAACATATGAAAACGTAAGAAAGTGAAAAAAACATGAATTAAAATAAAAAACGTGAATTAAAAAAAATACACGTGAGTTTAAAAAAAACGTGATTTTTTTAAAAAAGAAAAAAGAAAAAAAATTGAATTAAAACATGTTTATTAAAAAAAAAGCGTAAAAAAAGGTGAATAGTTAAGAACGTGAAAAAAAAATGTAAAGAAGGGTCTAAGAAAAAGGAAAAAAAAGAAGAAAAAAAGAAAAGAAAAGAAAAGCATGAGTAGACAAAAAATAAAAAGAAGAAAAAAAAGAAAATGAAAAAAAAGGCCACGTGAATATGGAAAGAGAAAGAAAAAAAAAATGTAAAAAAAAAAAAAAAAAAAAAAAAAAAAAAAAGAGAAAAAGACAAGGAAAAAACATGGACTTAGGTTAAAATATTAAATCTTAGGTTAATTCTTACGATTAGATCAACCTAGATAGATGGTGGGGATTTGTCTCTCAGTATGTAACAAAAACTTAGTCTCTAAAATAACTCACCACGGGTGATTATGTAACACTTTAAAGTTTACAACAATTCATTTTGTCCAAATCAGGTTAAGAAACCAAGTTCTATCAGCTGGAGCTCGGCATGCACGGAAAAAGACAATGAAGGATGCTAAAGGCCTAAATAACTAAACCAAATTTAAAACAGGAGATACTTGGGGATTTGTACAACCGTTTCTCAGACATATTCACATATAATCAACTCCGACATACAGACATACATATACACACAACAACAAGGCTCTCACCAACATGCCGCCAAGCACAAGGAACACGAAGAGAAACCCGAGTAGTAGCATATCAAACAAACTAAACAAAGTCGAAATGCATAAGTAGCTTTACGGACTTGTACTTGTCGCCTTTCTGGCTATAGAGTGGAACTGCACGGATTCCCTTACGCAGCTCCGAAATTGGTAGGCATGTTTGGCCACCAAAATCATCCGTTTCTGAAGTGTCATACTCGCGAACTTCAATTCTAAGGATAGCTAGTTCTGGAACTGTTAATGGGAATTCAAATTGTTCGTTCCATGCCGGGATCCAGTTGTCCTCAATTGCTTTTGTTCGTTTCATTACGGTATCAGCAGGTATTCCAGCAATTCCAACCTGCAAAAAACAATGTTATAAGTTTTGTATTAGAGGTGTCAATTTCAATCCATATATATACCTATGAATGGGTCGATTTGGTTTTGGGTTATGCATTATCCATAGAGGGTGTATCAAAAGGGTAAAATCAAAAGGTTGGGTCTAAAGGAAATGAGTAGGAAGTCGCCGAAAGTGTATTAATGTATAAAACCTTCCAATATCCAAGTGCCTTCTAATTATATAAAAAGTTCACAAGCTCCACGTGAAAGAGTTGTACCATTACATTTATGTGGAATACTTATACAATGTAATTTGTAGCATGCAGATTTGGATGCTCAGAACTATTTTGTCAAATGATTGCTTGTGAATTATTTAAACGTACGTATCAATGAAGTGATATATGATCTGTAAAAGGCCAAATTTGAATAATATGTAGTGTCTTACCCTTGTGTAGAAATCTGGAGGTGAGTAAGCATCAAAATGCGTTTGTTTGAAATCATAACCCATATACACGGTTACCTGAAAAGCATTAAAAGAGGTTTAATTTGTCAAGTTAGCATTAAGAGGTCGAACCACATGCAATCATTTAAAAGTCGCATTGTGAGGGTCCAAAATTATATGGTTTAGTTAAAAATGAAGTGAGATAGCACCTACAAAACGTGCACAGAGGGTAATTTGTTTAGAAGAATGGAAATTGGTTGCGTGTTTACCTTGAGGACGATTTTGACAGGTAATGAAACTCTAGGATCAAAGATGGTCTCGTTCATCATCAAGATTTCCGGTTTCTTAACATATCCACAACCACCGTTGGCCTTGAACATTCCTTGCATCACCCAAAGTGACCTTCCATAACCCTGTCAACAAAAATTTGTTATCAGCGGGTGGCTAATTCCTAAAGAGTCCTTTTGTTGTATGGAAGTGGTAAATCAAAAGAGACAAAGTGTTCAGGGTTTTTAACATAAAAATGAATTTAACGGAGATCAAGAACCATGAAATGTCTTTTTTACTCCTAAAAGTTGTACACGATTTTACAGCAATTACAAAGACAATGATAAAGTCTTGCATCACCGCAATCACATTTTCTTTTGATTCCTTAAGTTCATAACATGATCAGCAATTATCAACCAATAATGATGACTACATATTTACTATGGCCAATTCTGCTTCACCACTGTTATTCGAGGTCAAGATACAGATCATCCACCACTTGAATCGTATGTTCCTGCGGTTGGTGTAAGCAGTAAGCCATACTTATGCATTGTACAGATTAAATAATATCGATGTATGTTTTGGTGGTCTAGTAACATTAAAGAATAATAATATAGCTAAAGTTTCCTCTAAGCTATCGTCATTGGACGTATTTCCCATGTGAATTAAATAACTCGTTGTGAAGAATAGCTTAGAAATGTATCAAACTCTCTAGGTTTTAAGCTCCCATGATAATAATTCCTCAATGTCCTTGTGTTTGATTGGATTGTGATTATGGCAGATACCCCTGATCCAAGTCCATTTGTTTTGATTATAGATCCATACATATACCAGATGATACAACTACTTTGGCTCCAGCAATAGACCCCTTGTCAACTATCTTGACATGAAGTCCTTGACGGTGGTTTTGGTGTTGTGGAATAACCGCGATAATATCCCACCAACTAGGTAAAGAATGTGTATGTTTCAACACAACACTATACCTCAAACCAGCTTATTGAAAATTAGACAAAACTTAAAGAACAAGAGAATGTAACACCAAACTTTCTTATATATTTCTTATACTAGAAACATATACTACTACAACAAGAACGGAAGAAAGAACTATCTAAGTACACAACAAGAAGTGCTTGTGTGTTTTTGGTGTGAAAAACTCAATGGAAAAGCCTATCTTTCTAAAGATTTCATATTTTTATCAAGTTGCATATCTTGGATACTATTGAGCCAATATTCAACAAATCTCCACCTTGGCGAAATACCAATTCCTTCAATCTCGCTGTCAACCATCGTTGGTGGAGTCTTCAAAACCAATCATCAAGTTTTCCGAATATTGATCAAGTCCAAACAGTAATTGAACTTGATCCCAGCTACTACTTTAGTGAGCATATCTGCGGGATTCTTAGAAGTATGGATCTTCTGGATTCTGACTCCACCTTCTTCCAATATATCTCGTATGAAATGATACCGAACATCAATGTGCTTCGTCCTTGCATGATAAACTTGATTCTTCGCTAAGTGAATTGCACTCTGACTGTCAGAATGCATCGTGACAAATTTCTGATTGATTCCAAGTTCACCGAGCAACCCTTGAAGCCAAATTGCTTCCTTTACAGCCTCTGTAATAGCCATATATTCTGCTTCCGTAGTTGACAAAGCAGTAGTTGACTGTAAGGTAGACTTCCAACTAATTGGAGCTTTTGCTAGGGTAAAAACATAGCCTGTAGTAGATCTTCGCTTGTCTAAATCTTCAGCATAGTCGGAATCGCAATATCCTGCTACCCACTGACTACTTTGATGCTCGAATACTAACCCTACATCGACCGTGTTATGGATGTACCGTAATATCCATTTCACAGCTTGCCAATGTCCTTTTCCAGGGTTATGCATATATCTGCTCACCATCCCAATAGCATGACTAATATCTGGTCGAGTACATATCATAGCATACATTAAGCTACCGACAACATTTGCATAAGGCACTTTCTCCATGTATGCCCTCTCTGCATCATTTTTCGGTGACATAATAGCACTGATCTTAAATTGAGAAGCGAGTGGAGTACTAACTCGTTTTGTTTGCTTATCGAACCTAAAACGCTTTAGAATCCTTCTTAGATATTGTTTCTGAGTCAAACAGAGCTTCCTCAATTTTCTGTCTCTGACTATCTCCATGCCGAGAATCATCTTTGCTTCACCGAGATCCTTCATCTCAAATTCTCTTTTCAACCGAGTCTTTAACTTTTCAATCTCGTCTAGACTTTGAGAAGCTATCAACATATCATCTACGTATAGAAGAAGATATACGAAGGACCCATCTTGTAGCTTTTTCAAATAGACACAATGGTCATATTTGCTTCTTGTGTACTTCGACTCCATCATAAACTTATTAAATCGCTTGTACCACTGTCTTGGGGATTGCTTCAATCCGTACAACGATTTATGAAGCTTACATACTTCATGCTCTTTTCCAGCAACTTTGAATCCTTCTGACTGAACCATATAGATTTCCTCTTCCAAGTCTCCATGTAGAAATGCAGTCTTCACATCCATCTGAACTAGTTCCAAATCCAACTGTGCTACCAAAGCCAACAAAATTCTAATAGAGGAATGCTTTACCACTGGAGAAAAAACTTCATTATAATCAATTCCCTCTTTCTGAGCGTAGCCTTTAGCTACCAATCTTGCTTTGTAGCGAACATCATCCTGGCTAGGAAATCCTTCTTTCTTTGCATACACCCATTTGCATCCAATTGCCTTCTTCCCTTTTGGGAGGTTGGTTAACTCCCATGTCTGATTCTTCTCAAGAGACTGCATTTCTTCGCTCATGGCAATCCTCCACTTCTCGCTCTCTGAGTCTCGAACCGCTTCAGAGTAAGTAGTAGGAACATCATCAGCTGCAATTGAAGATGCACAAGCCACCATATCATTAAGGCGAGCAGGCCGTTTAGTGTTTCTTTTGGGCTTGCTGGTAGTAATTGATTCATGTTGTTGTTGTGGAGGTTCTTCGGTTTGAACCTCCTCTTCTTCATAACCTCCTTCTACCATAGGAGAATCATCTCTATCATCTGGTACAATTATTCTTTCAAACTCCACCTTTTTGGGAGTTCCATCTGACTGCTTAGCATTCACCTTCTTCAACATGGTAGATTCATTAAAGGTGACATCCCTGCTAAAGATCATCTTCTTCATCTATGGACACCATAGACGATAGCCTTTGATTCCAGAGGTGATCCCCATGAATAATGCTTTCTTTGCTCTAGGATCTAACTTTGATTCCTTCACATGATAATATGCAGCGGAACAAAACACATGCAAGGAATCATAATTTGTAGCAGGTTTTCCATACCATTTCTCAAATGGTGTTTTCCCATCAATAGCAGTAGATGGCAAACGGTTAACGAGGTGACAAGCATATGTCACAGCTTCAGCCCAAAATTCTTTACCCAACCCAGCATTGGATAACATACACCGAACTTTCTCCAGTAAGGTTCGGTTCATGCGTTCTGCCACCCCCGTTCTGTTGTGGTGTATGTTTGACAGTAAAGTGTCTGACGATGCCTTCGAGTTCACAAAATTTTGTGAATTGATCATTTCTATACTCTCCACCATTATCTGTTCGGAGATGTTTGATCTTTCTGCACGTCTGAGTTTCCATCATCTTTTTCCACTTGATGAACACTCCTAGCACTTCATCCTTTGTCTTCAACGTGTACACCCAAACTCTTCGGGAAAAATCATCAACAAAGGTCACATAGTAGTGTCTCCCTCCTAAAGATCTTGTCTTTGAGGGACCCCATACATCAGAGTGGACATAATCCAAGATACCTTGTGTCCTGTGGATAGCTGTCCCAAATTTCACCCTTGTCGTCTTCCCATTGATGCAATGCTCACAAAGATCCAACTTATAGGAACTTACTCCTTTTAATAATCCTTGCTTTATGAGCAAATTCAAGGATTTTTCTCCTGCATGTCCTAAGCGCATATGCCATAGCTTCACAGCTTCTGAATTTATATCACCATCGGTAACAGCTGCTACAGTTCCAACAACTGTTCTTCCCTTGTAGTGATACGTGTTGTTTATTTTACGAATACCCTTCATTACTACAAGTACGCCAGAGATGATCTTCATAACCCCATCCTTGGCTCTTACTTCGAATCCTTTAGATTCTAAGGTATCGACGGAAATGAGATTCTTTTTCAACTTTGGCGAATAACGAACACCTTTCAAGGTCACAATTGTTCCGTCTTCATTTTGCAATCGAACGGAACCAATCCCATGAGTAGTGAGGGGAGTTTCGTCTGCCGTATAAACAACTTCCTCATGTTTTTCAAAATTACTAAACCACTCTCGATGTGGTGTAATATGATGGCTACATGCGGAATCTAATAGCCATACGTCAGAAGCATTCTTCGTTGACGATGTTGCAAGTGAGAAATCTGATTCTTCATCATCACACTTGGTGGCATTCGCCTCTGCTATAGCTTTCCCTTTATAATGATTGTCCTTGGTTTTCAACTTTGGACAATCTCTCTTCCAATGGCCTTTTTCATGACAAAAGGCACATTCATCTTTGCTTAGTCTTTGCCGCGACTTGGATCTCCATCTCTTATCGGTGCTCTTCTTCTGCGAACGACCTCTGACCAGCAAAACCTCTGCGTCTCCACTTGAACTAATCTGCTTGTCCTTCCTTCTCAGTTCTTTACTGTACAAGGCGGCACAAACTTCACTAAGAGACACATCATCCTTTCCGTTAAGTAGAGTTGTTTCAAGCAACTCGTACTCCTCCGGAAGAGATCCCAACAGTATCAATGCTAGATCCTGGTCTTTGAACACCTCATCCATATTCATCAAATCGGTTACCAGCCGGTTAAAACTGGTAATGTGATCATTCATTGTAGTACCCGGTACATAAGTGAAGCGAAAGAGTCGCTTCTTCATAAAGAGCTTATTCTGACAATTTTTCTTCAGAAATTTCTCTTCCAATGCCACCCACAGTTTGTAGGAGGATGTTTCTTTTGAGAAAGCATATCGTTGCTCTCTCGAAAGACAAGAATGAACCGTACCACAAGCTAACCGATTGATGGTTAACCAATTCCGCTCTTCTACATCCTCTGGTTTGCTTTCTTCGATGGCAATATCTAGACCTTGCTGAAAAAGAACGTCTAGAACCTCACTTTGCCACATACCGAAATGGCCTGTGCCATCAAAAACCTCCACCGCCAATCTTGCATTCGTCAAGACCGGTCTAGCCCAACTTGGAGATGTTGGATCCACCGTTGTGGTAGGTTTGTCAACTTTGCCATCCGCCATTTCGTGTACAAATTAATTTTCAATAGCTTCAACCAAAAAACCAACGAAATTCTTCTCTGATGTGGAGGATCAAATTTAATTGCAACCACAGAGCATACTAAGAATAACCTCGGCTCTTGATACCTCTTGTTGTGGAATAACCGCGATAATATCCCACCAACTAGGTAAAGAATGTGTATGTTTCAACACAACATTATACCTCAAACCAGCTTATTGAAAATTAGACAAAACTTAAAGAACAAGAGAATGTAACACCAAACTTTCTTATATATTTCTTATACTAGAAACATATACTACTACAACAAGAAAGGAAGAAAGAACTATCTAAGTACACAACAAGAAGTGCTTGTGTGTTTTTGGTGTGAAAAACTCAATGGAAAAGCCTTCTATTTATAGGCTTCAAAACCATCTCAACTTGCTTGCAACTTGGCTCCAACTTGCTGAGATTCTAAGATTGCATAATCTTTGTAAATATTTGATAAGATCCTATATCTTTCTAAAGATTTCATATCTTTATCAAGTTGCATATCTTGGATACTATTGAGCCAATATTCAACATTTGGCACCAATGCAAACCTGGGGTTATGGATCCATAATTATATCACAAGGTTATCGTTATGGATCCATAGTTATATCACAAGGTTATCACAGATATATACCTACATTAGACCTTAACCAAAACTTTTCAATGGAAGCTCAAAACCTCAAAATCACTTCTAAGTAATCCTTCTCCAACATGACATGACATAGTATTATTACTTTTATCAGTCCACAAATGACATCCAACCAAACTATAGTTTCAAACAGAATGTCGACACCTGTATTGTATAAGTGCCCTAATCTCCATCCATCTCCCAACAGATTTTAACGTGTCCATAATCGATATCACCTCTACAAATAAATAAACCTATAGAGTTTGCTTTACCGGCCTAGTAGCCATCATGGTGCTAGTTAACTAGTGCAAGTTTATACACTAATACTGGATATCACTCTTTGACACCTAAGTGGTTTCAAACAAAGAAAAATGTTTACAAGTCAGCCCAACCCTACTCATTTCATCCTTGCTAAAATGAGTCATTCTGACCCATTACCATGTGTCCAACCACTCATTATTCCACCTCTAATCTAATGCAAAAGGACAACTGAGGGCAACTTGGCTTTGATGTCACAATATAAGCATATGAAACAAAGGAACACAATTTTACTTAACTTATTCATCAGGAGATCAGGCTAACAAATTTTTAAAGGGTATTAGATGCCTAACCTGCATATCAAATGCCACCATTTGAGCTCCATGCATCCACCCAATCAGCGGATTGTAATTATCAAGGCCGAACTGTATCCCCTTAGGAGACACCCTCAAAATATTCCTCTGAGTGAACCTAAAGCAAGCCATATCTTAAAGAGATTTTTTTTTTTTTTTTTTTTTTTTTTTTTTTTTTTTTTTTTTTTTTTTTTTTTTTGCAAACGAGTGTATTAGTTCATAAAGATTTTACCAATACCTGACAATCTGAGGGCCATGAGTTTTAGCTGCCTTCTCAAGCTCTTGCTCACTTAAGCTAAGACGCCTGACTTTGTCGGGATCAACCTTAAGCCAATCATCTAAACTACCCTTACCCTTTCCAGCATGGATAGCTATCAAATTCCTATATTCAGGGGCGCAATTGTCATCTTGAAAATCTTCCTCTTCTTCATATTCATCTTCCAAATCCTCCTGCTAAACCATTGTCAATTAGCAGCAAACCACTCTATATTCCTGATTATGTAATTGAAGGAATTAGTACTACCTTAATGTCAGCTGAATCACTCTCTCTGTGTGAACCCATTCTACCTTCCTTGCTTTCTTGCGATTCAGGGGCGCAATTGTCATCTTGAAAATCTTCCTCTTCTTCATATTCATCTTCCAAATCCTCCTGCTAAACCATTGTCAATTAGCAGCAAACCACTCTATATTCCTGATTATGTAATTGAAGGAATTAGTACTACCTTAATGTCAGCTGAATCACTCTCTCTCTGTGAACCCATTCTACCTTCCTTGCTTTCTTGCGATTTAAGGTATTCTTTATGAGGTTTAATAGATATAATAATCCTTCTTTTCAAAGATTCTGGAGAAGGAAATTCCCCTAAGCTTTCTGCATCTGGAGTAAACAGCATGTCTCCAAATGTTCCAGTAACCATCTACAGTTTAGTCACAGTAGAAACGAATGAAATAAAGATCACACGTAAGGCCTAGAAAGATTCATTTAAAAAATTCAAGTCCTAACTCCAAGTATGCGTTTAGATAACCAGCATCATACTAGCTGTTACCAAACTCATCAAACGGTTGACATTATAAAGATTTTGCTTATGATTATGTTTTAGATATCAGGTTCATATATACTACAACACTGATTATCCAATGGTGAAATAAAGTTACCTAATTACCCATTCTGCCAACCTAATTTGATAGTCTTTTACTCTCATCTCACAAGGCATCCTTTTTTTTTTTCAAGAAATTACTTTTTGGTCATTTTATAGATTAGTTTCTATAATTGTTGAATCTTGTAAAACATTTATTACAACGGAAACACATTCAAATACCATTTCTTACAATCCATTTATTACCGTCCATTATTTGATTCTAATTATACATAACGCACATCCAAACTCATAGTAACTCACCTGAGCCACTTTAGCTTGAAGATCTGGAGTAAGGTGATCTTCAATGGTGATTACAACAGGATACTCAGATGCAGTGAAGGCATGAGCCTTAATAGACCTTAAACACTTGATCAGTTCAACCGGAGTACTGGTCAATGTCCTATATAACATAAGAAATAAGTAATGACATTTGGCAATATATTGTTAGTCCAAAGAATTTGTTGCTAAATGCAATTAACATAAATGTACTGAATGACTTTTATCGTAGCAAAAGAATCACTGATAAAAATGAGCAATAAAATACATGCACCATACCTTCTATGACGAACGATCACATCATCCTTGTTTGAGTTAGGCCAAATACACAAGTCAATGACTCGCACACCTCTTTCCAAAGCTTGAACAATGGGTATGTCACTACAGTCGCCGATTAGTTGATTCTCAGTCAGAAATTGATTCTCAGCCAGATCAGTCAGAAATTGATCCTCAGTCAGATAGGAATTATGACCGGTGAAGATAAAATAGTGAGATAATGGAGCATTCATATCATGGTGAACCTGAATAGGGTAAAAAATATCACTAATATACACATTCAGGAAAAAAGAAACACAGTGTGGATTTCCTTGTCCCAACTGAACATTTCAGTTGCTATTTTAAGGCAAGCAAGTATATATTAAGACAATTGTGAGTCTGTGTATTGAAGATAGCCCAACATTACCAGTTTACCACTATAATTTGGATTACTATTTAAAGACAAATAACTCAAACAAGTCCATCTCATCATTTTTCTAATTGTAAAATGACCAATGTGGAACCTTTCTGGAAATAAGTTGCTTTTCAAGACCCTAAAAAAGAAGAGATAATGAAACATTTTTGAAAAAAAAAAGGTTAAAACAAGCCCATTTTCATCATTTTTGGAACCTTTTCGAAATAAGTTGCTATTTAAACTTAGCTTAACCGGCATAGCAGGTCAAACCGTCTTACATTTCATAAGCTATACTCATATATTGACGTGTGACACTTTATGGCTTTATGCTGAGATGTGTTACTGACATGAATCCTTAGTCCATTAACCCTTTGGTACAACGTAATAATATCCACGTGATCAAGACTAATCAGCAACTCATTAGCAAAACAAGTCAAAATTTGGGTATAAGTTATGACAAGTCACACAATTTAACCTGTATGCGTGGTACCAGTTGACAATAGCAAGAAAAAAAATTTAGAAAAAGAGCAATGATACATCCACATAAAAGTATCCACAAAAAACAATCCACTCGCTGAGGTGTCAGCGGGTGATTGGTTTTTGTGGGATGTGTCAGCGGGTGATTGGTTTTTGTGAGATGTGATCCCACAAAAAACCAATTACCCGTTGACACCTCAGCGAGTGGATTGTTTTTGTGGATACTTTTAAGTGGGTGTAGCAAATTTCAAAAAATTAACCATTCTAAGCCACCGAATGCAGTTATATTATTATAATTAACCAAAACGAGACATAAAAACATCTAATTCCCAAATATTTGAGAATCTTTTAAGAGGCTTCCCAACCAAATGGTTGTGGGTTCAAGTCCGCTTAGGACATGTGAGATAGTTGTAGTGTATAATATGTGAGATAGTTAGTTGCCGTTCTAAAGAAAAAACCTGAATGTTTATCATTGAATCTGCTTACATTCCCGCACAATTACATTCGGTTAGAATATGGCAAATTACTTCTGATAATAATAAATTGCAGACATGATAATCACTATCCTTAAAGAATATTAGCCCCCACCATTTACTATTTTACGCTGGTGGGATTCAAGACTAACTTCTTCTCAGGATTCAACCTGAAAGAACAGAACTTTATGCAGCGTACACAAAGTTCACATTAACATCATATGTTTGCATTTTGTATGTATTGAAAGTGTATCAGATATTGTTATATCTAATCTGGAACCAAACACACCTTTTATAGTTATGTTTTGGGCGATTATAATTCAACCAACATTCCGTCCCAAACTAATAGTACTTTTTTTTTTTGGTCGTCTCAATTTAAGCGTCCATCCACTACTACTAGAAATAGACAGGGAAGTTTAATCTACTTTACCATATTAACCTTGGGTGAAGTTAATATTACAAACTTTAAACAAGACATTAAGTAATTAATTAAGGCTAAAATTGTCAATTTACAAAAAAGTACGGAGTAAAAAAGAAAAAACAGTAATAATTATGTTTTTATTAAAGCGTATGTTTTCTGTTGGATATTTACCGTACGATCTTCTAGCGCAGAATTAGAATCACCAAACAAGTACTTAAAAAAAGTCTCTAAATTAAACCCTTTGCGCTGAAAAAAATGAGCAGTAGTATGCATAATAGCTTGTGCATCTTCCAAACTAGCTTTCTCATGTTTTTGAACTTCAACTAAAAAGCGTTGGAGATGCTCAACCGTCATTATCCCCTTATTATCAGAGTATTGTTCAAATAAAGACCTTATTGGCGGTGGTGCTCCTATTGCTGCTAGCTTGAATCGACGTCGGAAACAGAAGCATACCTTGTATGTTTGTTTTGACATAGTTCTTTTGTTTTCTTTTTTCTTTTCTTGAATGATTTGATTGAGTGATTTTGAGTTTATAAAATGATTTTCGCTTGAATTGATGGGAAGGTATTGATGTTTGTGAATTGTGTGATGAACAAGTTTCTTTTTACCCACGCATTGCAACGGGGACAAGCTAAGAACCTTATAATAGGATGCAAAAATAAATTACTATTTAAACCCGTTTATTTTCTTATGATTAGCATTATTTTGCTTATGTAGTTCTTACATCTCGTAGTTTCAAAATTGTAGTATAATACAGTTCTGATTATGACCGATTTTATAACATGTAAGATAAATCAAAATTCTTGTTTTCTGTATCAATGCATTCTTTTTACGTAAGAAAATATTCCACTAAAATAAGAGAATCATTATATGAAAAGGAAACCATATGTTTGTTACATATTTGGGGTTGAGATTTTACTTTATTTTTACTACTTTAATATGCGGGAACATTGCAAATAGCCGGTATCATGTAATATCTCATTTCATGATTACATGTTACCGACTATGTGCAATGTTCCCGCGTTCATTCGGTCCTCGTAGCAAGGGGACGCGTTCTTTTTGGCTAGACCAACCGAATGGTCGTGTATAGTACTTAAATATTAGAAAGATAGCTAAAGATCGAGACACGTTTATCAAACCATTTAGCGTGCAATCGCGAGGCACACATAACGATCGAGCAGACTAAAAAGTCAAAAAAATGGTGAATATTAGTAAACAACGTAATGTAAAGGTTTTTATTTATTTATTTTATAGTAAGCATACAATGTATATAAATCATGCCATGTGAACTAAACTTTTTATGTTATTATAAGGCACACGCAGTTTTAAATATGTAACTTTGTAAGAGGCGAGCAATGTTAACTAAGATATATTCTTTTGCAAGACAGTAAAAGAAAAAAACATATTTGGTGTGTAGTGTTAAAGAAAAAATGATGAGATGACAATGAGATAATATAAATGATTGATGTTAATGGTGTTATGATAACTTATGCTCTAAGAGTTGCTAGGTCCGCTAGGATACCTTAATCACATAGCAAGAAATAACAATTTAGCACTCTTAATGGACTAGATATATTCGAGAACTATCAAGTCAAGTCATATGTGTCTCAATTTATATTATATTTACCTTTTGCTTATTTACCACTCTTAACGGCATTTTATTTATAAAAAGAAAACTTGCAAGGCGCTAGAAATACAAAGGAATTTTTAACCAATAAGGCCAACTACTAAACAAATGGCTTCTAAACTTAAGCCAAGAAAAAAATACAACCGAATATTATCAAAAATATCACATTTTCTCGTAGAAAGAGAATTAAATGTGACGCTATTGCGATACCGCCATAACCACCACAAAGAAGATGCAATGATGGCATACATACGTTGAATCTTCTCTTTAGAAACAGGCCACGAACTCAACCAATAAATCCAATGGTCGTTAGAAACAAACGTAGGAATATTATTTCCGCACCACATTCGAACACGCCTCCAAATGTCTCTATCAATATCACATTCAAAAAAGATGTGACGGTTGGACTCGACATTACCATTACAAGAAGGAAAAGAAATCTCCGGGATCTCAATACCACGAGCCGAAAGATTAAACCGATGAGGAAGCCTATCAAGCTATAAACGCCACATGAAAATATTCACCTTGCGAGGAAGGGATTTCAATACCATGAGTCGAAAGATTAAACCGATGAGGAAGTCTATCAAGCGTTAAACGCCACATGAAAAGATTCATCTTGCGAGGAAGTCTATCAAACGAATACGATTTATGTTGCCCGTTTAAGATCTACAACCGACATAGGAAATGAAACGGACGCATACTGGACGCACCTGTAACTCCGAACGAACCGGTAACCCCGAACGACCCATTAACTCCAAACGAACCCATTAAGAGGAACACGAAGTGACCAGTACATCAGAACGACCCATTAACTCCGAACGAACCCATTAAGACGAACACGAAATGAACCAGTACGTCCGAACGAGACCCATTAAGAGGAACACGAAGCGAACCGGTACATCCAAACGAACCCATTAACTCCGAACGAAGACAGTTCAGCAGCTCGTTTTCACGTTTAATAGGAACACGAAGCATATTTAGTTTACGTCCCATGAATGGCGCCAAATGTTGAAGCAAATTTCCGCTGAGATGGTATTGACGACTCCCATGATGCCGCCTTTCGTCATCCTAAGCCAAAAGAATGCTACAAATATAGAATGAACCGGTTAGAGTCAGAACCTCTAACGGAGAGGATTTATATCTTAGAGAGAGAAAGTAGAGAAAGGGATTAAAATCTATCCAAATGAGGGGAGGATGTACTCTATTTGTAAGAAAGTGTATACGGGACTAGGGGTGGCAATTCGGGTCGGGTTCAGGTTGACGGGTTCGGGTTGTTAGGTTGGTGGGTCAGAAAACCCCAACCCAAACCTGACATATTTAAATCATCGGGTCAGCTGTGTCAACCCTAACCTGTTTATACGTAACCCGAACCTGACCCATTTAACCCGTATATATACTTGGGTTGACAGGTTAAATAGGTTTCACGGGTTGAATATGTTAAACGGGTTTCGGGTTGACCCATTTAATCCGTTTTATATACAAAAGTTACCACATTACACTAGTTAAATGGGTTAAACGAGTTAGCGGGTCAACCCGTTTAACCTATTTAACCCGTATAATTAAATATAAATAATTTTTAATTAAGAAAAAAAAACTTAAATGGGTTGGCGGGTTGACCCGTTTATTTTATTCTCAACCCAAACCTGACCTGTTTAATAAACGGGTTAGACATGTCGACCCAAACCTGACCCAAAATTTATTTAGCCCAACCCGAACCTGTTAATTTTCGTGTCGGTTTCAGGTCGGGTTTCATGTCGGGTCAGAAATTGCCGCCCCTATACGGGACCTACCTGTCATATGATGACCCTACTTGTCATGTGACTTCCGAAGGACACCGTCGAAGGACATCTTATAATTAGAATCGGACCGAGAGAAAATATACGTCTATCAGCTATTGTTCATTAAAATTGTGTTGGCGGCTAGCCGGGAGTTAAAGAACGAGCGGAATAATTACAAAAAGCTGAATACCAACAATAAAAACAAACCACCACGCACAGTTGTGATGGTGAAGTTTTAAGGACCATGTGTGGTCCGGTCTCTCAACTCATGGGAAATGCAAACAATATTGCATTTGACCGAGTTTAAGAGCAGTTTTAGGAGTGACAAGTGATCTCATTTTTGTACTTTGATCTTAATCTCTGACAAGTGTCCGAGAACAATGTCAATCTATTGAATTAATTTGTGTCGAAGAACAACGTCAATCTATTGAATTAATTTTACTACAGACCCATTTGATATGTTAAATACCCATATTGATATTGATAAATCAAAATCTAGTAAAACCGACTTTTTTGTTACTAAATTCTTGATATATTCTATCAGAATCTAGCAAAAACAAAAAAACATATAAAAGACTGAAACAGAAAGAAAGAGGATGTGAAGAATAACATCTCACAATCATCATCATCATCATTTCCATGTATGTGCCTTGTACTCTACAACCTACAAACACCATTAATACAACAATTTGTACACATAAACCCTTGTTTCCACAAATACCCTCATCATCTACTCACCCGATAAATGCAGTTCATCAATAACCCTTGTTAACCCCAACCCATTTCCATCCTCCGATTGTCTCCCTTCAGATTTACCATTCTGCCCTGCATCTGTAACATCCTTAACAGGTCCTACATCTGCACATTCATTGAACCTGAAGCAACTAACAAGATGGTCGTTAGTAAGCCCAGCTACTTGTAGAAACGAATATACAACTGTGGGGCCAACCCCTCGGAAACCACGTCTGACCAGGTCTTTGCTTATTGAATCTGCTTTTGATGTCTTGATTGGTACTTGGCGAGGGTAGCGAAATTTGTTCACTATAGGCTTATGGTTTATAAAGCCCCATATGTACTTGTCAAAAGACCCAAACTCATCAGTTATCTGCAACATTAACAGAACACGTTGAAAATCAAATATAGTGCAACAGTAGTTCATCACCACACTTACTATCTTTGAAATTTAAATTATTGGTTTGGACTTTGGATGAGTATATAAACAGCAAAGAATTGTATTTTCAGTTATGCAGTGTATAGAAAATCTTCGATTCTGAATGTTAGCTTTTATATAATCAGAATTTAAGATGCCATCAGGGAGTTGCAATAAACTGATCTTTGAGGTTATAGATAGTATTAACTTCAATTATTACATTGCCGCTAACTGTCTAACTCTTAATGTTGTGATAAATTTATAAACACATGTTAACTCTGCGTGATTGCTACAGGAAATAGCATAAAAGGTAGTTTATTCCAAAGCAAACTAAAGAGAAAAAAATTATATTGTAGGGGCAGCAAATTGCGGACGTATAAGAATTGGATACATTTAGGAGACTTTTGACTCATTTAACCCAGAAATACCCTATTAACAAGTTTCATTTTCTATAACTTTCCTGTAAGATCTGCGATCAATAAAAACAACCTACTTGTCATGCTTCTATCTATAGTTGGTTAATACTCCCACCTCTAATTTAATGGTTAAGTATATAAAAAAGAGATACCTTGCAAACTTGGCGCGCATTTTCAATGAATCCTCGTACCTTCACCTCTGAAAGAAGAGATGTAGCGGGGTTTCCTGGTGCTGCTATCTTCTTATCACTCATTTTTGAGACAGCAATAGGGTCAAATCCATGAAATACTTCCCTGCACACATGGCCCATTTCATTTAAAATTAGCTAAGGTATCCGGTAAGTAAAATTTATATGTTTATAATCTCTTCTTGCATTTAAATAACATAAAGTGCATACCTAAACAAATGTCTTTTACTAAGGATAGTGGGCCATGTGAGTTCAGCCAAAGCAGTTGATAAACTGAGCAATTCAAACAATTTCCTGAAAGTTGCCGTGCAATGACAATTAATATGATGCTTTAAAAAATACGGAGCAATTCAATATTGCATTTAAAATGATAAAACACATCAAAATTACTCTGCTGGCACATACTTGTCATCATGTACTGGGACTCCCCATTCTTCATCATGGAAAGCAGCGTAACAAGGCTCTTCAGAGAAAGGAAACAAACAAATCAGAGAAATATCATTAAGCAAAGAATACTATAATACTATATGCAGTTTTAGAAACAAAGTTAGGTTTTAATAGAAGGAAGTAAAACACAATACAAATGTTTACTAATTAGACAGTAGTTAAAGGTTTCTATCTCCAAAGAAAGCTACAGTTTGACTTCAAACAACTAAATGGCTGTCTAAGTGTAAATGTCATGCAAGCAGTTTTTAACTTTTCGAGAAAAAAGACAACATCAGAAACAAGTTTCCAAGATGTTTATGACTAGTCATAGCATGTATATCGGTTTGTTTGTTATATCAGAAGTACGAGACTTGATACAGAAAAAGATACTGCATATCTCTTCCTCTGGATGGTTGTTTGAAAGAACTGTAAAATAAAAAAGCATTCGATGAAGGAATCATCTAGACATCTACTACTCTAGTAGCTAGCCGTGCAAGGATTAATATATGCTTAACATTGCAAACAAGCAGCACATATTACAAAATAAGTCAAGAAATTCAAAGAATTGTGCTATCGTGACTCAGCTGTGTTCATATGTCCCTTTTTAATATATGATGCAGACTCCTCAACTTTTATTGGAAAAAAATACTGGTAAAATATCCACATAATGCAATCTCTACTTATTTTGGCACTTTGAACTCAGAGGTGTAGAAACTGGTAAAACATAACTTCCCACATATAAAGGTTATAAAAGTCGCATATCATGAGCTATGTTCAATTCCAGCTTGTATAATGCATGCACAAATAGTTCAAAGAGGTTTAGTGAAACATATAAATTCTTAAAAGATATGTGTTCATCATTAGCAGACTAACCATATAATATAGCGAGTATAACCATCCATATTATGTGGTTTAAGTGTCTTTAAAAAGCACGCAAATCATATAATGGAATATGCATGCACAAGACAATTCCTCAATACGCTAACTAAAGATAATGCATCATGCACTTATTAATGAGGGCAGAGCATATGCCACGTCCTTTGGACTGGAAACAAAATGGCCATGCGTCATCGTTGACCTTTATGAGGATACAAAAACTGCTATGAAAATAATATAAAAAGAAGAGGATGTCATATAAACAAGACATAACTACTTATATATGTATTGTAACTCTATGAGGATAGAAACTACTGTTTTTGTCAAATCAAATGATATAACTAATGAGACTGCAATTTTTGTTTCATAAGTGAGACTGCAGAACAATTTAAGAGTAGCGAATTTTAATTTTTGAGGGATAGAGCATAGAAGAGCACCAGCAATAACTATCACCATTTAAAAAAGAAATTATACCAGAAATAACCGGGAGGAGAAGTGCAGAAAAAATGCCCCATCCAATTTTCGGCATTCGTATAATTTACAAAAATACTTTTAGAAGGCTAAAACAATATGAATTCGACACCTCTTAGGCTCTTATCATAATTGTTGATGTGAAGGAGTGGAGGCATTACTTGTTTTGAACTTTAGCATGCATTTTCAAAAACAAAAATACAGTACGGGTCACGTGATATTTTTCTACAAAACTGGGTTTTTGAAGCATTAAATATATATCCTAATCTACGGGTGCTAACTTTGTTAATTTCGGCACCTGGTCAACGGATTATAAATATGATCAATAAAGAGGGTGAAACATTGAAATCTCATCTAAAGACAGAGACACTGTTTACTAAACTTGCATTAGCTTCTAAAAGTGGATCACCATACATTAAGCATTCATTATCTACATACCAGATACGGTTTCATTATTAATACAGAATATTTATGTAAAATTAAAAAGACCACCATGGCACAACTAGGCATAAGGTAACCCAAAGCTAGCATCTAGACATTCCCAAAATGCTATACAAAACAGAAAATGGAGGATCAATCAACGACAAGTCATGACCAACAAATAACATTAAACGAAAATATGGTATTCAATTTAGCTAAAAGATGTACAAGCTCCATGTATAGAAATGACACTTGGGAAGGACATTACTCATGGTTAAGATCTTGTTTCTATTGATGCTCCTATAGGGTAATCATGACTGTTGAAATCGAGAAAACACAAATAAAGTAAGGATTTGTATTAGTTAACTCCAGTTGCACAAGCTAGAGGAGCATCTTTCAGATTTTAGGGTGTCTGTTGTTACTTTTTATAATACCAAGGACTCTCAGATCAGTAAATTGAAGCTAATAGGTAATGTGGTAGTTATAATTACTTAAAGCAGCCTCCATTATCTAACTCAAGTTCTCCAATCTCCTAACGAGCTGAAAGTTATCCGCATCCGAAGTCTAAAATGACTAAAATATCTCCTGCTAATTGACTACACATTACTGCATTATACTAGAAAGCATAGGTCAAATCTTTACACCCCTAAATTCCATTTTCTAGCTCCCATCATCCTGATTTTTTCCATCATGTAAACTATCCAACGTATGAGAGAATAAAACATCCGAATCAAATAATAAAGTAACAACCTAGTCAGACAGGTAAGCACTTATTCCTTTCCTTATCAGACAATATCTAGGGCTTCAATCACGATCTATAACTAATAGTAGAATCCTCCATACACAATAGTACATAGAACACCAACCCTCATATTATAAAACGCATATTCCAGACCAATCGGAATTACATTTAACCTAATATATCAATCCAAACTAAAACGCACCACATGCTTGCAATTAGAGTAACATAAAACAAATCATACGCAGTTCTAAACACAATGCCATAGCTCTACTCTTATCACAACTTCCTAAAATACACACAGAAACTAAAACACGCTAAAAAAACACAAGTCTGATAGCAATCGTCAACCTACAGTTAGTAGAGAAACTAATATAACATAAAACAAATCATACCCGTTCCTAAACGCAATGCCATAAGTCTACTCTTATACATGTATGCCACAATTCAAACCTTATTATATATACGGATACTAAAAAACTTAGTTACTGATGGCGAATCATACCAGTATTCGCCGTAACCCAAGCACACCTCTTCCGTCCACCCGAACCATCATTCGAAACCTCCACCAAACCACCATCACTCTCTTTCAAACCACCACCACTTTTCGCACTTCTCAAACCAACAGCTGACCTTTTCGGAGTCACACTCCTCCTACTAACTTTCCCACTAGACACTCTACTATGCGAAGAATCACTCGACGCATCAGACGAACACGACGCATTCATCGAAACCACAACAACCTTCCGTCTCAATATCGACGGAGGCGTTGCTACCGTTGTTACAGACGCCTTAACCGGTTTTTTAGCCTCATCCGCCGGTTTAGTCTTACCTTTAACCGCCGGTTTACCTAGCTTAACCGGAGATCTGGTTTTGTTACAGGCCGGACCGAGAACCGGCCGGGATTCTGAATCTGTAGAGTCCATTACGGCAATCGGTGGTTCAGACATTCAAATTGGCATAGAATGTGAGGTGGCGAGTGAGGGCGGCGCGTGGATGTTTCTAGAAGGGTTTTGGTGAGTTGTGACTGACCTGATCTGATAGAAAGTGTTTAAATGTTGTTTTATTTGGGGTTTGTTTTTGTTTTGTTTTGTTTTAAAGAAATGGGTTTTGAATTTTTTTATAAAATAGATTGGGTTGGTGTAAGTGTGTGTGTCAGGTGGTGAGAGGAGCAGAGTGGAAAAGGTTTGTTATACTGTGGCTGGCATATGGCAGTGTCACGCTTTCGACTTTCGATGTGATTTTTTTTTTTTTTTTTTTTTTTTTTTTTTTTTTTTTAAGCAAATTTCCTAATAGGCCCAAAAAAGTAAAAGTCATACTTATTTTAAAAAGAAAATCACTTCTCAATATGGATCTGAGCGATCTTGTTTAAATATTAATACGTGTCATTTTTTATTAATCTTTTATATAATAAAAGAATTACGGAGTACATCATTTCGGAATGTTTTTTGTAAATCCTTTCTTATTGGAAAAAAATTATACCAATAGGAGAGCTCAATTTTGCCACGTAGGCGAAATCGAGCAATATGATTGATTAATAAAAAGTCAAAATTAAATTGATTTTGATCAAACTTAATTAATTTTGTAGATAAATTTAGTTAAGAAAAAAAAGGCATAAAAATATAAGTGTCAAATTTATGAAAAACAAAAACTTAAAAAAAGAGGAAGTAATTATTAAAACTTTGGTGTTTAAATTTTAAATAAAGTATATAGAGTTAAGTGTAAAATTACAAGTTTCCATGTTTTTTAATAACTTTAGAAAAAAAAACACAAATAACCCCTTACACTTTATACCCCTCATACTTTATAATATTAACTTTGTTTAAAATTACATGAGTATTAGTATTACTTTTTAGACTTTCATCCATTAAAATCACAAAATTTGATAAATATGCGAATTAGTTTTAGTATACGTTAAATATTTTTTTAAACTAATGTTAGTTTTAAACTTTCAACTATTAGATTTTTTTTTTTTTTTTTTTTTTTTTTTTTTTTTTTTTAAATAAGGACTCATGTTACTATTTAAAAGTTTAATTTATGCGTACACGGATTTGAAATACGGGTAAATTATTAGTAACGAGAATATAAATATCAAATGATAAGAACTATATTGTGATATGAAAATAAGTATACGCAATTCTACTTATAACAACGACTCATGAAATTGTTATTTAAAATTTGTATATAGATATCCATAAAAACATTTTAAAAACTTTACGGAGCATATTTTAACTTTATCAACACTTATTATGTGCTACTAAATTCACACATTTTGTACAACATGATATCAATAGTTAAAGTTAAACAACATAATCAACCTCAACATCAACATGTCTGTCAGTTAAAAACGTTATACAAAGCTAATTATTAAAAAAAAATAAAAATAAAATAAAATAAAATAAAAAATTGGTTAGATAGTCGTTGTTTAATATAGAAGGTGTTTTCCTTAAATTATATAAAAAAAATACACGCATCACAATCCTTATTTGATAACAATCACCTCTAAAAAAAAAAACGTAATAGTTTGTTGTTGTAAACGAATTATATGCAAGAATATTCAAAAAATTAAAACACATAAACCACAATTACAAAAAATTTACAAAATTTATAGTGAACTTTTTACATCATAAAACACATGAGAATTATTCAGCAAGAATATATAAGTAAAAGAAATACCACAATTACGAAACATATCGTAAATTAATAGCACGGGTTTGCAAAACTAAAAACATATATCACTAACATCTCATGCAAGTCAAGTATCATCATGTAATTTTCCTTGAATAATAAAATATAATTTTTAATTCAAAAGCACTCTCCTAAAATAATAGGTAGGTTATAACATATACATATGATTTTTTATTTTTAGTCCACCAAGTAAAAACATTTAAAACATGTTAAGTGGTTCATTTCTTAATCGATAATAATATATAATTAAAACAAAATTTTAAAAACCCTGTGCGTGCACATGTATTATAACTAGTATCAATGTAGATATGAGCTTCATTTAATTTTTTAAACATTTCACATATTTTATTAGGGTTTTTCTAACTTATGCCCTAGTGGCACAAGTTAAGCACACCATAAGTACACAGGGGCCTACGAAATAGTACACATGGATCCACAAAAAAGTACAGACAAGTGTACTTTTATGTAGGTCCTAGTGTACTTTTGTTGTACTTTTGGTGTGCTTAACTTAGGGTAAGGATCCAGTGAGAAGAAAACTTATAATGAGAATGATGAGAAATAACTATAACCACATATTTGAGATGCGTCAACTTGAATTAGATGCATCTCTATTCATTTAGATGCGTCCCAGTTAGTTTGAAAAGTAATTTTGAAGTGAAAACAATGCGAAGTAGTATTTGCAACAAATTTGACACGCAAAGTACGAAAAATACATAGGATTTTCCTAACTTGTTAAAATGCATCTAATATATGTATATGCATCTAATTTTTAGCTAGAAAATATATTATAGCGCGTATAAAAGATTAGGGATGCATCTAATTCAAGTCGATTCATCTCTAATATGCGGCTATAATTATTTCTCATCTTTTTCATTTTAAGAGTTCTTCTCATTTAATCTTAAGTCGCTTAACTTATGCCCTTAGAGCAAAAGTTAGAAAAACCCATTTTATTACTCCCTCCGTCTCATTTTATAATTCTATGCTTGAAAAGTCAACATCTTTTTTCTCAAAATTTGGCCGTAATTATTTTTTTTCGTGTTATATAATACTTGATGAAAAATATACGAAATAAAATACATTTAAAACACAAATCAATTTATATATTTTGTATTAAGTATTATATAACACGAAAAAAAATAATTACGGTCAAACTTTTAAAAAAAAAAAAACTTTGACTTTTCAAACATAGACTTATAAAATGGAACGGAGGGAGTAATAAAGTAAATAAATGATTGGTCGACTTTCACTAAAATTTTGACACATGTTATATATTATATTAATAAAATACAAGTCGCTCAAGTTGCCTTAGGTCTATTTTAAGAAGTGGCTTTTTCTTTGTTTTATATATGACTACATTTTGCTTTTTGGGCATTTAGAGATTTTTTTATTTTTTATTATTTTTTTAATCGAAGAGTAAGACTATGAATATATACCGGAAGAGCGTACATCTAGATTTACCAATTTACATGAATATTCTAGGAATGTAGCTTGTAAAACTTTGTTCCCCTCTCCTTTAACAAAAGACCAAATACATAACCTAATAGTTAAATGAACAAATAAGGAAGTTGGTAATAAATATGTTTTTACACAAGTTTATAGGTTTGAATATCAATAGGAAAACATTTTTTGGCCGGAAAAGGTTTGAAAACAATCACAAATAGTATAACTTTAGTTAAGTCGCATACATATGAGTAAAAAATTCACCTTACATATAACTTGCACAACAAAAACCTCATATTTCTACTCGTTTATCGTAAACTGTATGGCAAAGAGTGTCTAATAATCAGTGTGTTGCGGCAAGTATTCTCGGATATACTTCTTATGAATCTAAAAACCATTTCTTTTGTAATTTTGTGCTAAACTAAGATAAAAAGTCAACAAATATAGAACTTTATGCCAAAAATGACACATTCATTATTACATTATAGTGTTTAAGGCAAAATTTAATCTATCTTTTGAACCCTTTTTTGTTAGAATTATGATATCATGACATTCATATAAAATAAACCAAACACATCAAGTGAGCATAGCGGAAGCAATTATAACAAGATCATATAACATGTAATTAATTAATCAAATATAAATAGTAAACATACCTTTGTGATTCTAGCCCGAACAAGAATCAATTGCAATCTTCAAATCAAGAACCTTAATTAGGGTTTATGTGGATTATAAGAATTACCCCTTACCTCTTTTGTAATTCAATCCAAGAATCAAACAAAAGTATGTTTGAATCACGTTCTTGTACACACGTACTATTAACGAATTAAAGTAAATGCTAGTTTTTAGAACACAAAATTAAACGAAAACCTTTTGTTTAATGAAGAAAATCAATCAACCCTTTAAGGGTGTTTGTTTGATCGACTACAAGAAAAACAAGGAGAAGAAAACAAGTTTAGGGTTTGTGTGTGTGCACAAGAGATACAAACTTTTAACCCTTAGCCTTGTATATATAGTGTATGAAACTTGGAGCTCAAGAAAACAAAGGAGGTGCCCTCCTTTTGGGTTGGCCGATCGGATCTAGGCCCAAGGGGGCTTCCGGATGCTTCTTGACTTACCAATTAATCATACACATTCTTTCCTTATATTCGTCTAATGATCATTAGTCATTTATCTTAAATACTAAATAATCATTATATATATTTGTGTAATAAATAATTAAATATAAACTTTTACATTTAATTATTAAACTTTAACTCTCATACGTAAAGTGTGCAATCCCGTGATCTCGAGTTCGATCCTAACATACAACTACTAAAATAATGTCAATAATCTAACAGCTCCCACTTGGACATATTTTAATAGTGTAATCACATCGGTTAGCGTCTAGCAACACTTCGATGTCTCTAGTACGATCTCGAGTAAGGCTCCTGGAAAAACCTTTTAATGATTTCTCATTATTATTATCCTTTTGTTTCTAATACCATGTTAATAAGGATATGGATTAAAGTCATTCCTTAATTAACCATTATGTTTCTCGTTGTTTGTGATTGATCAAGATTACCAAATCTTCTGAACATATTCAGGGGAGATCTTGGGCACGGCCATGCAAACATCTTGACAACCCTACGAGGGGCCCATCAATATTAAACTCCAAAAATTAATTTGAAGGAACAAATTATATCTTGACTACAAGCAAAACCCACAAACTTTGTAACACTTCCGAAAACAACCCTTATGACTACCAGTTACGTATAGCGTTAAGTTGTTCCACAAAAATGTACTACATTCATGACACTTATCTTGCATCTCAAGTCTGAGGATAACTTCTCATGATTTACTTAATGACAAGATCCATAAAGTAACATCATGTAGTTGGGATAAGTCCTATATTCGGTATCATTGAATATCATCTGAAATGGCATGAGTACGCATCAATATACTTTAAGTATATTATACCAACCTTGAGATTTGTCTTGATTTAATAATATTCCCATATTATTAACTGACAACGGACAATTTAGAATAACATTTATTCATGGATTAAACATACAAATATAGGATACAATTTTATAAATTAAACATACCATGTATTTAAATTTATTATAATAATTGTTTAACATCCCTTATCCAAATACTAAATAGATCAATGCATGATAACTCTTGTTTATCAAGAACGACTTACCTAACCTTCACGTTTATCAAGAACCAAAACCCGAGACCATAACGGAAGTGGTGGAAATTCCTAGCTCTCAGAGCACACCACTTGTCCCACCTCCAGTTTTTGTTCCTTGTGTCGGTTGTGGTGAGCCGCTTTTCGGTTTTCCATGTCGTTGGTGTACATGTGAACAATGTGGTAATGATATTCAAAACGGGAGTTGTTTGTTTTGTGGATCGAGTAATTCATTTGCTTATGATCCTAACTCATTCAACGACTCCTCAAATTTTTCAAACTACCCATCACATTCATACGAGCAAGAATCATATTATCCAAATATCAATGATGCTTCGTATCAAAATACACCAAACCAGACTCAACAGTTTTACTGTTGTGAGTACTGTGGAGGTCCACATTTTAGCTCTGATTGTCAAACAAGGAATCCATTTCCTTGTAACATTTACGACTATTCGTTTCAAGACCCACCTTCACAATACCAAATGAACCAAGCAACTCCTCTAAACCAGCAAGACCCTTGTCTAGAGGTTCTTGACAAACTTAAAAACATTAGAGAGGAGTTAGCTAATATGTCGTCTCACAATGCACCAAGTTCTTCTTGTGTACATTGTGGGGGTCCTCATAATGATGATCAATGTCAACCTTCCGGTTTTGACACATCCACACCCCCACAATTTCCACTCATTCCATATTCTCGTGATAAATCTATCACGGAATTACTTGCTGAAGAACGTGCTGTTAGAGACAAAAGAAGCATGGAAGATTTAATTGATGAGCAAAGAGTAGCCAAAATACGTGCCAATATTCGCTATGCTGCTTTTTGTGAGTACGATGATGACAACATTGTTATCATTCAAAAAGATTCATCATGTTCATCAGTAGAGACTCCTTCCATGCATATACAGGGAGAAAAGAATATAACTGAATCACCAGCAGTAGAAATAATGGAACTTGTAGACTCCATTACTGCTAGTCCTTCTCATCTCCCTATGTATGATGTTATCACACCCGAGGTTCCCACTCACTCTCTGAACATGGGGGACGAGCATCTTGACACAATTCCTGCAAAGGAATCTGACGAATTCATAAAGTCTAGTGTTGAGAACCTTGTTCCAATCCCAAGAGAGTCACAGGGAATTCTTGATCCTATGTGTGATATCCATACCCACCCTAATAATCCAAATGATCAAATTGAGAATGTCTCTAATTCCAGTAATGATTGTATATCTTATGGAGACATTGAGTATGTTGAGGCATCACTGCCTCATTCTGATGTTGATTCTCTTCATGAGGATTTTACAAAGGAACTCACTCACATCATTCCACTTCTATCTGGAAGTAATGATGATATTCTTGATTTTGAAGCCGATATGGGAGAAACTAAAATTTTTTTAAACTCTAATCCCAACATCGAGCTTAGTACTTCACATACTGATGAAAATTCTTTATCTTCTGGAGACATCAGTTATGTGGAGGAATTACCTTCTGAGCTTGTCAACTCAGAAGAAGAAAATGATAATCATTTTGTTCCCGAAGCAGTCGAGACTACTCTCACTAATCCTCTATATGAATTCGATTCTGAATTCACTTTGGTTTCTGATAATCAAATCTTTGATATTCAGTATGAGGATTGTGATGAGTTCACAGTGGAACAAGAATTCACAGATTTACATCCCCTTGTTCCTGAAGCATTCAACACTACTCTCATCAATCCTCTATATGAATTCAAATCCGAATTCACTTTGATTTCTGATAATCCACTCTTTGATATTCAGATTAAGGATTGTGATGAGTCCACAAAGGAACATGAGTTCACGGATTTACATCTTGTGAATGATTCTCTTTACGAGGAGTTCTCCTTTGAACTCACTCATATCATATCTCCACCGGAGTATGATACTTTCTATTTTGATCTAGACATACCCATAATATGTCTTGATCAAATGAGCTTAAACGAGGAGATTCATGAAACAATGAATTCTCCTATTGAAGATGAGGAGTTAATCATGATTTTCATTATGATTTTTTTCCTTTTCTTCATATATTCCGTGGCTTCTCCTATTCTTCACTCTTTCGGGAGTGAGGATATTATCTTTGACCCTGGCATTCTCATTTATAAATTATGAGCCGGGTATCATTATATCTCATCGGTGTGGAACTTTCACGTGCTTCAAATGTTTATCCAAACATCTTGAATGAAAGTCCGATTGAGATTGTCTCTTCCACTTGCTTCCCCATGGACAAATTAATTCGGGGTCGAGTCAAGCTAGTGACTCGGTAATCAAAAACATTAGCATGTACATAGGTTTTCACCCATGTTTCACCCTAAGTGTGGGGGAGATGTCCCACATGTTGTATATATATGAAACTTTAAAAAAAAAATAAATAAATAAATAAATAAAATAAAATGTACATATAGTGATAGCTTCTATTTAAGAAGTTTTATCTAAAAAATATTTGTATGTATATACATTTTAAATAACGGCTATAGAATATTTCCTTCTTACGTTCTAAGTTCGGTTTAACACCCGGTACTTTGAATATTGAGGACAATATTCAGTTCTAAGTGTGGGGGGAGATTCGTCTAACGAATTTAAACACATGTTCCATCAAGAACCCCCATTTTAGCCAAAATTTTAAAATTTTTTCTCACTTAGAACGAAATAAATGGTATCAATCCTCCATGTCTAACCCACAACAGGATTGGCTAATCCAGGAGCAAACGGTCCTTGGTAAAGATAACTCAAACCCGTTTATGGCTTGCAATTTGCCAAAAAAATTGTATGGTTCCTCAACTCCCCATTATCCTCAAAAGCTAATGAGTTGGCTAGCCCGCAAGATTATGGCTTGTGGTAAAGGCCGTAGAAAAACCATAATTGGTAATTAGCTCACCAAGATGTTGACTATTCCATCAAGAGTTGGCTAGTCCAGAAGCAAACGGCTTTTGGTAAAGACTAATCAAATCCGTTGACAGCTGGTGATTTGCTCAAAATCACACGGTTATCAGGTGTGCCACAGTTCTTACACCTGGCTACTCCAGAAGTGATGGCTTTTGGTAAAGAGTTTTTCAAATCCATTAAGTTTTTCTCAAATAGATTGCTAGGGACTAGCAATAGTTTAGTGTGGGGGATTGATGAGTGTCTAAATACTCATCATTTTGTACTAATCTGAACTGCCAAAATATACAAAAACACTCAAATATGTATCAAAATACTTAAAATATCTTAGAGGTGTGTTTTATATGTCTCAAATGCAAAATATGCAAAAACAGATGAAAAACGTACAAAGTTTGCATAATTGGCAGTTTCAGTCCCTCAAGTTTCATAAATTGTCAAAATTAGTCCCTGGTTATTCTAAAAACATGAAAATGTCACCAAAGGTCCTTTTTAATCATAAAGTTACATATTTAGTCCTTTGGTGCAAAGTTTCACAAAATTACAAGTTTAGTCCCTGTACTTTGGAAATTAACAGAAATGGTCCCTGGGATGTAAAAACTTTGAGAAAAGCAATTTTGGTCCTTATACTAATAATCTTCTGCAGGAATGGTCCTTGGTGTGAAGTTTGGTGAATTTACATGATTGGTCCTTCAAGTTTGGCAGTTTGTCAGTTTTGGTCCCTGGACTTTCAGAGAATGGCAGAATTGGCCCCTGATGGAAAATTTTGGATAAAAAGTCAATTTTGGTACTTGGATAATATCAAGTTGTCAAATTTGATCCCTGGTTGAAAGTTTTGAATAAGTTACACATTTGGTCCCCGAAGTTTCACATTTGGCAAATTTAGTACCCGGATAGAAAAAATAGAAAAACATAAAAAAATACCCTTGTATTATTTATCCTTGTCAAATCTGGTCCCTATGAGAACTTTGGTTAAATCAACAATTCAGCCCTCAACTTTATCCAAATTACATTTTTAGTCCTTGTGATTTGTTACTAAATAAACCAAACGGACCACCCTTAATTATTAAAACCAAAACCAAACAAACTAACCCACCCATTATGCTAGTCCAGTCCACTAGGCCCAAAACCAACCCAGTCCACACCCAAGTCAAATACCGGTCAACAAAACCAAAAACACACCTTCCCTCCTTCTCCTTCTTCCACCACTGCTAATACCACAAACCTCCATCACCCACAGTTTTCACAAACCACTTCTCCCACCTGTCCCTCCACCTCATACAAACCTCCAAACCTTCATTAAACCCCTAAAATCCTCACACGTTACCCTTACTGACCCATAGGACTTTTTGGCGCGAAAAAAGCTTTTTAAACGGCTTGGATTGAATTGACCAAATCAATGGCTCACAGATGGTGGGAAATGTCAAGGTGGGTCCCAAGAACCTTAAAAGTCTCTACATAAGGAAAATGAAGCAGAAGAGATAGCTAGTTAGTGTAGTTTTAGTTAAAAAGTAATCGTAGGTAGTATAGAATACGTTGTTAGTTGTAATTTCACTTTCTAAAGCTTGTATCAGGTTTAATTCATGTAATTGGAACTTTATTAAGTCTTAATTTCAAGTTTCATCTCAGTTCTCAGATTCTGCAACTTCATTACATTTCAAAAATCACAAATAGCTCAATTGTTGTTCATAGTTGTTTTTCTGAGTTTAATAAGCTAACTAAAGCCTTGACAAAGCTTAAATAAGCTTTTAAAATCATCAAAACAGTTATAGGTATTAAAAAGCAAAATTCAAGAAAAAATCAAGAAAATAGGAATAAAATTGAAAATCAATGTTCAGGGAAGTGGATGCTTGGAGCAGGTTTGGAAATGGATGAACCTGAGTTTTAGAACCTATTGGGAGGTGTTAGTTTGGTTTTTGTTCAATGGTTCTTGATCTTTAATCTCACAGGCTCATTTGTAAGTTTTTCACCTTATTTTGGAATTTCACTGTAGCATAAGCTTATTATTGTTTATCTTTATTGTTGTTAAGTAATTTGTGTTCAATTGGTAGTAGTTAAGTTCCATTTGTGCTTGTATTAGCATCTTGTCAATCAAATCTTGTAGTTATATTGATGGTTGTTTCAACTGTCATAGTGTCTCAGTGGGTAATTTAGTGTATTCTATTTTAAGCTCAGCTCAAATAAGTTTCAATTAGCTTATTAAACACATCCAAATCAGTAGCATAGACTTAAACCTTTTTCTTTGCTCTTAATAATCAAATCAGATTACTAGAAGGAGTGTTTGGATTAGAACACTTGGTTGTGTTTTGGTTGTTATCTGTGGTCACTACTTGCTCAGACATCTCACTTAGGGTCCATAGAAACTAGTCATAGTATGTAATTAGTCACCAATAGCTAAAAAGTCAAAATCACACCTTATATCCCTTAAACAGTCCACTGTTAGTAATTGTGGAGTTGAAACCCAAACCCTTAGCTTAAATCTCATAAATCTAGCTTAGTATAGGTTCATTACAGCTTAAGATAACATAACTAATCAGTTTAATAAGATATAAGTTCATAAAAGTCAACATAGCAAAGTTTTGATAAAAAGTCAATTTGCTCAGCTCAGATTTTTCCCAAAACTCCCTGATTTCTTTTGAATTTAGGAGAAGGTTTTAGGTCTTGAAATTTGTTCCTAGTTATAGTCTACCAGCCCATACTTAAGTTCCCATAAGTTTTTCATTTTTTCTAATTTTCTTGTGGCCCCCACTCACCTTCAAAGACAACTGCAGGGCAAGGTATTGCCCTGCTCAGATCAGACTCAGTCACAACACCACCTTTGGTGGTGTTTTGTGACCACCACAGTGGGCCCCACACCATAAATTTAGTTCCTCCCAACCCCCCTCCTACCAGACCCTTAAGGTTGACCTCTTGTTTGACCTGTGTCACTGTGGACCCCACCTAAATAAGCCCTTGAACCTTGTCCCCATTCTGAGCAGAATTCAGTTTTTGGATTAGCTTATTTTGATTTACTAGCTTATCTACTGAGCTTATTTGATCAAATTAAGCTTTGACAAGCCCAAATAACTTATTAGGATCAGAATTAATCAAGGTGGGTCCCACATAAGCTCTTTTGAGCTTATTTCCCATTTCAGTCAACTTTGGTCAACTGTTGAAGTTCTTAGCTTATATCTAGCTTATTTTTAAGTTATAAAATTATTGTTTTTATTAAAGTTGCTTGTTTTTATATATAAATTAGTTTTGTAAAAGAAAAATCCAAGAAAAACAATATAAAAATAAGTGATAGTTTCTATTTAATTTAATTTAATTTTAATTTTCATTTTTAGATTTTTATTAAGTAAGTTGTGTTTTTATATTTTTATTAATTTCATTTTAGGTTAAAGTAATTATAATAATTTTCTCAGATTTTAATTTTGTCTTTTAGTATTAATTAGAATTAAAAATAGTTTTATTAATAATTAATTAATAAATAAGTTATAAATAGCATAATTAGTTTTTATATAGTAACACCTATATTTTATATTTTTCCTAGCTTTTATAAGTCATAATATAATTTTAGTAATTTTTCTAGAATTTTTACTGTTCATTTAATAGTTTTTATAATTTAAATAGTTTAATTAGATATTAAATAATAAATAGAATAATAATTAGTAAACTAGTTTATAAATATATAAAATAAAGTTTTTATAATTTTTTAGGATTCCTGTGATGGTTAATTAGTTTTATAAATATTTTCATAATTTTCTAAGTTAGTTTAATATTATTTGTAATTTGTAATAGTTTAATTAGTATAATTAATAGAAATAGTTTTTAATTAATAAAAAGCTTATAAAAAGACAAAAAGATTTATTTTTATTTTTTATACTTTCTTCAAGTTCATTTTTAAGTTTAGAAAATATTTTTATAAGCTTTTAGTTTAATTTGTAGTATTTATAATTTTCTAATTAAATAGTTAAATAGTTTTTATTTAAATAATTAATAATAAATAATATAATAATCTTAAAAATAGTTTTCTTTTTAATTTAACTTTATTTTAAGTTTAAGTTTATAGAATTTTCAATTTTAACCCTTGTAGTTTATTTTTCCTTAAAACTCACCTTTTTCTCAGTACGCAGTCACGTCTGATTTTAAATTGGTGTACGTTTTTAATACCTAGCTTTCACGTAATCATTCCATTAGCTTACCTAAGTTATTGTAAGTTTTAAAACCATAGTTTAAATCACACACACACACTTTATACCTTCCCTGTTCACATTTACTAATCACAGATTCGTTTTTAATCATCACAACCTCGTTGGGACATTACGACCCGGGAAAACACTGTATTCCTCGGAAGCATTCGTCCTCGATCTGTTTGACTTTACTATTGACCATTCACAAGTGGTTGAGAAATAAAAGATAACTGGTTTGAGGCGAATCAAAATTTGGCGCCGCTGTCGGGGAGGTTGTGCGCTTATTCTAAACGATTTTGCGTATTAGTGAGTTTGGATATACATCCATTGTATATTTACCATCTTTTATCCATATTTTTATAAAACAAAACACAAAAATATTCACCTTTACACCCCTACCTATTTGATTCTTCATTTCTCATCCCCAAAACCCTTTGATTCTACATTCTTCTACTTGTCCCATAATTAATCCTAATGGCATCTCTCGATGACGATTTCTTTAAACAAAGGGCCTGTAAAATTGAAGTTGAAAAACTTATGGCCTTGTCAAAAATGTCGAGATGTTATGTTGATTATGATGGACCTTCGATTCCTATTCCCTCTCCGGTGAGGGAAAGAGATCATGAAACCGAGGTGACAAAGGACCTTGTACTTTCATCTGACGATGGAGGTGCTAAATACGTCCAAACCACGGTTGTAAAAAAACCTGAGCTCACAAATGCTCCTAAACCTTCAAGAATCAATCCTGATCTTTCACGGTTTACGGTTAAAAGTTTGTCAAGCAAACATACAGAGCTTAGGGCAGTGACTGAAAAGAACGACTTACCTAACCTTCACGTTTATCAAGAACCAAAACCCGAGACCATAACGGAAGTGGTGGAAATTCCTAGCTCTCAGAGCACACCACTTGTCCCACCTCCAGTTTTTGTTCCTTGTGTCGGTTGTGGTGAGCCGCTTTTCGGTTTTCCATGTCGTTGGTGTACATGTGAACAATGTGGTAATGATATTCAAAACGGGAGTTGTTTGTTTTGTGGATCGAGTAATTCATTTGCTTATGATCCTAACTCATTCAACGACTCCTCAAATTTTTCAAACTACCCATCACATTCATACGAGCAAGAATCATATTATCCAAATATCAATGATGCTTCGTATCAAAATACACCAAACCAGACTCAACAGTTTTACTGTTGTGAGTACTGTGGAGGTCCACATTTTAGCTCTGATTGTCAAACAAGGAATCCATTTCCTTGTAACATTTACGACTATTCGTTTCAAGACCCACCTTCACAATACCAAATGAACCAAGCAACTCCTCTAAACCAGCAAGACCCTTGTCTAGAGGTTCTTGACAAACTTAAAAACATTAGAGAGGAGTTAGCTAATATGTCGTCTCACAATGCACCAAGTTCTTCTTGTGTACATTGTGGGGGTCCTCATAATGATGATCAATGTCAACCTTCCGGTTTTGACACATCCACACCCCCACAATTTCCACTCATTCCATATTCTCGTGATAAATCTATCACGGAATTACTTGCTGAAGAACGTGCTGTTAGAGACAAAAGAAGCATGGAAGATTTAATTGCTGAGCAAAGACTAGCCAAAATACGTGCCAATATTCGCTATGCTGCTTTTTGTGAGTACGATGATGACAACATTGTTATCATTCAAAAAGATTCATCATGTTCATCAGTAGAGACTCCTTCCATGCATATACAGGGAGAAAAGAATATAACTGAATCACCAGCAGTAGAAATAATGGAACTTGTAGACTCCATTACTGCTAGTCCTTCTCATCTCCCTATGTATGATGTTATCACACCCGAGGTTCCCACTCACTCTCTGAACATGGGGGACGAGCATCTTGACACAATTCCTGCAAAGGAATCTGACGAATTCATAAAGTCTAGTGTTGAGAACCTTGTTCCAATCCCAAGAGAGTCACAGGGAATTCTTGATCCTATGTGTGATATCCATACCCACCCTAATAATCCAAATGATCAAATTGAGAATGTCTTTAATTCCAGTAATGATTGTATATCTTATGGAGACACTGAGTATGTTGAGGCATCACTGCCTCATTCTGATGTTGATTCTCTTCATGAGGATTTTACAAAGGAACTCACTCACATCATTCCACTTCTATCTGGAAGTAATGATGATATTCTTGATTTTGAAGCCGATATGGGAGAAACTAAAATTTTTTTAAACTCTAATCCCAACATCGAGCTTAGTACTTCACATACTGATGAAAATTCTTTATCTTCTGGAGACATCAGTTATGTGGAGGAATTACCTTCTGAGCTTGTCAACTCAGAAGAAGAAAATGATAATCATTTTGTTCCCGAAGCAGTCGAGACTACTCTCACTAATCCTCTATATGAATTCGATTCTGAATTCACTTTGGTTTCTGATAATCAAATCTTTGATATTCAGTATGAGGATTGTGATGAGTTCACAGTGGAACAAGAATTCACAGATTTCATCCCCTTGTTCCTGAAGCATTCAACACTACTCTCATCAATCCTCTATATGAATTCAAATCCGAATTCACTTTGATTTCTGATAATCCACTCTTTGATATTCAGATTAAGGATTGTGATGAGTCCACAAAGGAACATGAGTTCACGGATTTACATCTTGTGAATGATTCTCTTTACGAGGAGTTCTCCTTTGAACTCACTCATATCATATCTCCACCGGAGTATGATACTTTCTATTTTGATCTAGACATACCCATAATATGTCTTGATCAAATGAGCTTAAACGAGGAGATTCATGAAACAATGAATTCTCCTATTGAAGATGAGGAGTTAATCATGATTTTCATTATGATTTTTTTCCTTTTCTTCATATATTCCGTGGCTTCTCCTATTCTTCACTCTTTCGGGAGTGAGGATATTATCTTTGACCCCGGCATTCTCATTTATAAATTATGAGCCGGGTATCATTATATCTCATCGGTGTGGAACTTTCACGTGCTTCAAATGTTTATCCAAACATCTTGAATGAAAGTCCGATTGAGATTGTCTCTTCCACTTGCTTCCCCATGGACAAATTAATTCGGGGTCGAGTCAAGCTAGTGACTCGGTAATCAAAAACATTAGCATGTACATAGATTTTCACCCATGTTTCACCCTAAGTGTGGGGGAGATGTCCCACATGTTGTATATATATGAAACTTTAAAAAAAAAAAAAAAAAAAAAAAAATGTACATATAGTGATAGCTTCTATTTAAGAAGTTTTATCTAAAAAATATTTGTATGTATATACATTTTAAATAACGGCTATAGAATATTTCCTTCTTACGTTCTAAGTTCGGTTTAACACCCGGTACTTTGAATATTGAGGACAATATTCAGTTCTAAGTGTGGGGGGAGATTCGTCTAACGAATTTAAACACATGTTCCATCAAGAACCCCCATTTTAGCCAAAATTTTAAAATTTTTTCTCACTTAGAACGAAATAAATGGTATCAATCCTCCATGTCTAACCCACAACAGGATTGGCTAATCCAGGAGCAAACGGTTCTTGGTAAAGATAACTCAAACCCGTTTATGGCTTGCAATTTGCCAAAAAAATTGTATGGTTCCTCAACTCCCCATTATCCTCAAAAGCTAATGAGTTGGCTAGCCCGCAAGATTATGGCTTGTGGTAAAGGCCGTGGAAAAACCATAATTGGTAATTAGCTCACCAAGATGTTGACTATTCCATCAAGAGTTGGCTAGTCCAGAAGCAAACGGCTTTTGGTAAAGACTAATCAAATCCGTTGACAGCTGGTGATTTGCTCAAAATCACACGGTTATCAGGTGTGCCACAGTTCTTACACCTGGCTACTCCAGAAGTGATGGCTTTTGGTAAAGAGTTTTTCAAATCCATTAAGTTTTTCTCAAATAGATTGCTAGGGACTAGCAATAGTTTAGTGTGGGGGATTGATGAGTGTCTAAATACTCATCATTTTGTACTAATCTGAACTGCCAAAATATACAAAAACACTCAAATATGTATCAAAATACTTAAAATATCTTAGAGGTGTGTTTTATATGTCTCAAATGCAAAATATGCAAAAACAGATGAAAAACGTACAAAGTTTGCATAATTGGCAGTTTCAGTCCCTCAAGTTTCATAAATTGTCAAAATTAGTCCCTGGTTATTCTAAAAACATGAAAATGTCACCAAAGGTCCTTTTTAATCATAAAGTTACATATTTAGTCCTTTGGTGCAAAGTTTCACAAAATTACAAGTTTAGTCCCTGTACTTTGGAAATTGACAGAAATGGTCCCTGGGATGTAAAAACTTTGAGAAAAGCAATTTTGGTCCTTATACTAATAATCTTCTGCAGGAATGGTCCTTGGTGTGAAGTTTGGTGAATTTACATGATTGGTCCTTCAAGTTTGGCAGTTTGTCAGTTTTGGTCCCTGGACTTTCAGAGAATGGCAGAATTGGCCCCTGATGGAAAATTTTGGATAAAAAGTCAATTTTGGTACTTGGATAATATCAAGTTGTCAAATTTGATCCCTGGTTGAAAGTTTTGAATAAGTTACACATTTGGTCCCCGAAGTTTCACATTTGGCAAATTTAGTACCCGGATAGAAAAAATAGAAAAACATAAAAAAATACCCTTGTATTATTTATCCTTGTCAAATCTGGTCCCTATGAGAACTTTGGTTAAATCAACAATTCAGCCCTCAACTTTATCCAAATTACATTTTTAGTCCTTGTGATTTGTTACTAAATAAACCAAACGGACCACCCTTAATTATTAAAACCAAAACCAAACAAACTAACCCACCCATTATGCTAGTCCAGTCCACTAGGCCCAAAACCAACCCAGTCCACACCCAAGTCAAATACCGGTCAACAAAACCAAAAACACACCTTCCCTCCTTCTCCTTCTTCCACCACTGCTAATACCACAAACCTCCATCACCCACAGTTTTCACAAACCACTTCTCCCACCTGTCCCTCCACCTCATACAAACCTCCAAACCTTCATTAAACCCCTAAAATCCTCACACGTTACCCTTACTGACCCATAGGACTTTTTGGCGCGAAAAAAGCTTTTTAAACGGCTTGGATTGAATTGACCAAATCAATGGCTCACAGATGGTGGGAAATGTCAAGGTGGGTCCCAAGAACCTTAAAAGTCTCTACATAAGGAAAATGAAGCAGAAGAGATAGCTAGTTAGTGTAGTTTTAGTTAAAAAGTAATCGTAGGTAGTATAGAATACGTTGTTAGTTGTAATTTCACTTTCTAAAGCTTGTATCAGGTTTAATTCATGTAATTGGAACTTTATTAAGTCTTAATTTCAAGTTTCATCTCAGTTCTCAGATTATGCAACTTCATTACATTTCAAAAATCACAAATAGCTCAATTGTTGTTCATAGTTGTTTTTCTGAGTTTAATAAGCTAACTAAAGCCTTGACAAAGCTTAAATAAGCTTTTAAAATCATCAAAACAGTTATAGGTATTAAAAAGCAAAATTCAAGAAAAAATCAAGAAAATAGGAATAAAATTGAAAATCAATGTTCAGGGAAGTGGATGCTTGGAGCAGGTTTGGAAATGGATGAACCTGAGTTTTAGAACCTATTGGGAGGTGTTAGTTTGGTTTTTGTTCAATGGTTCTTGATCTTTAATCTCACAGGCTCATTTGTAAGTTTTTCACCTTATTTTGGAATTTCACTGTAGCATAAGCTTATTATTGTTTATCTTTATTGTTGTTAAGTAATTTGTGTTCAATTGGTAGTAGTTAAGTTCCATTTGTGCTTGTATTAGCATCTTGTCAATCAAATCTTGTAGTTATATTGATGGTTGTTTCAACTGTCATAGTGTCTCAGTGGGTAATTTAGTGTATTCTATTTTAAGCTCAGCTCAAATAAGTTTCAATTAGCTTATTAAACACATCCAAATCAGTAGCATAGACTTAAACCTTTTTCTTTGCTCTTAATAATCAAATCAGATTACTAGAAGGAGTGTTTGGATTAGAACACTTGGTTGTGTTTTGGTTGTTATCTGTGGTCACTACTTGCTCAGACATCTCACTTAGGGTCCATAGAAACTAGTCATAGTATGTAATTAGTCACCAATAGCTAAAAAGTCAAAATCACACCTTATATCCCTTAAACAGTCCACTGTTAGTAATTGTGGAGTTGAAACCCAAACCCTTAGCTTAAATCTCATAAATCTAGCTTAGTATAGGTTCATTACAGCTTAAGATAACATAACTAATCAGTTTAATAAGATATAAGTTCATAAAAGTCAACATAGCAAAGTTTTGATAAAAAGTCAATTTGCTCAGCTCAGATTTTTCCCAAAACTCCCTGATTTCTTTTGAATTTAGGAGAAGGTTTTAGGTCTTGAAATTTGTTCCTAGTTATAGTCTACCAGCCCATACTTAAGTTCCCATAAGTTTTTCATTTTTGCTAATTTTCTTGTGGCCCCCACTCACCTTCAAAGACAACTGCAGGGCAAGGTATTGCCCTGCTCAGATCAGACTCAGTCACAACACCACCTTTGGTGGTGTTTTGTGACCACCACAGTGGGCCCCACACCATAAATTTAGTTCCTCCCAACCCCCCTCCTACCAGACCCTTAAGGTTGACCTCTTGTTTGACCTGTGTCACTGTGGACCCCACCTAAATAAGCCCTTGAACCTTGTCCCCATTCTGAGCAGAATTCAGTTTTTGGATTAGCTTATTTTGATTTACTAGCTTATCTACTGAGCTTATTTGATCAAATTAAGCTTTGACAAGCCCAAATAACTTATTAGGATCAGAATTAATTAAGGTGGGTCCCACATAAGCTCTTTTGAGCTTATTTCCCATTTCAGTCAACTTTGGTCAACTGTTGAAGTTCTTAGCTTATATCTAGCTTATTTTTAAGTTATAAAATTATTGTTTTTATTAAAGTTGCTTGTTTTTATATATAAATTAGTTTTGTAAAAGAAAAATCCAAGAAAAACAATATAAAAATAAGTGATAGTTTCTATTTAATTTAATTTAATTTTAATTTTCATTTTTAGATTTTTATTAAGTAAGTTGTGTTTTTATATTTTTATTAATTTCATTTTAGGTTAAAGTAATTATAATAATTTTCTCAGATTTTAATTTTGTCTTTTAGTATTAATTAGAATTAAAAATAGTTTTATTAATAATTAATTAATAAATAAGTTATAAATAGCATAATTAGTTTTTATATAGTAACACCTATATTTTATATTTTTCCTAGCTTTTATAAGTCATAATATAATTTTAGTAATTTTTCTAGAATTTTTACTGTTCATTTAATAGTTTTTATAATTTAAATAGTTTAATTAGATATTAAATAATATATAGAATAATAATTAGTAAACTAGTTTATAAATATATAAAATAAAGTTTTTATAATTTTTTAGGATTCCTGTGATGGTTAATTAGTTTTATAAATATTTTCATAATTTTCTAAGTTAGTTTAATATTATTTGTAATTTGTAATAGTTTAATTAGTATAATTAATAGAAATAGTTTTTAATTAATAAAAAGCTTATAAAAAGACAAAAAGATTTATTTTTATTTTTTATACTTTCTTCAAGTTCATTTTTAAGTTTATAAAATATTTTTATAAGTTTTTAGTTTAATTTGTAGTATTTATAATTTTCTAATTAAATAGTTAAATAGTTTTTATTTAAATAATTAATAATAAATAATATAATAATCTTAAAAATAGTTTTCTTTTTAATTTAACTTTATTTTAAGTTTAAGTTTATAGAATTTTCAATTTTAACCCTTGTAGTTTATTTTTCCTTAAAACTCACCTTTTTCTCAGTACGCAGTCGCGTCTGATTTTAAATTGGTGTACGTTTTTAATACCTAGCTTTCACGTAATCATTCCATTAGCTTACCTAAGTTATTGTAAGTTTTAAAACCATAGTTTAAATCACACACACACACACTTTATACCTTCCCTGTTCACATTCACTAATCACAGATTCGTTTTTAATCATCACAACCTCGTTGGGACATTACGACCCGGGAAAACACTGTATTCCTCGGAAGCATTCGTCCTCGATCTGTTTGACTTTACTATTGACCATTCACAAGTGGTTGAGAAATAAAAGATAACTGGTTTGAGGCGAATCACATACCATGTATTTAAATTTATTATAATAATTATTTAACATCCCTTATCCAAATACTAAATAGATCAATGCATGATAACTCTTGTTATGAATTATATCTCAAGTAATGACATTCATACTTGTTGACAAGGCATAAATCATCCAACTTTGATCTATCGGAATTTTAAGAATACTTATTTCAAGAATTTAACTATTGAAGTTCTTATATGTGCATACTCAACAATTTTGATTATGCCATATAATATTTCATAACATGTGTGACATCCTTAACCACCAATTTATGATAATCAAACTTTCAAACATTTTAAAGTTTAAAGTATTCTTGTTCTCTTAATGTATAATGCAACTATGCTCTTACTAAGCATAACTAGTACATATAGCCAAAGATGAAATCTTTACCATAACTAGTATTGAGTGTCATCTCAATTTCATTTAGCATCATTGTATGCAACAACAATATACTATTAAAACTTTTTGTAAACATTAATATCTATTGTGTAATGTTTGATGCCCTTCAAACTTTCAAGTTTGTTGGCTATGATAATTTTCACAACAATTGAAAATTGTTCATCTATAGAATTTGGAAGTTGTTCCAGATTTAGGATGTAATTCTATAATCAAACATATTTTTTTTTTTAGAATATTACACAAGTTATCTAATAACTTTTTAATTAGATATTAATATTGCCAAATCATCTTGTAATCAAGCATGATACAACAAAACATGATATACATAAAAAATCTTTGAGTCATACTTAGATTTTATTCATGTCATATATATCTATTTAGACTTTCTAAATAATATATCATGTTATATTAGATTTATTTACCGCACATGTTTCAACAATAAACATTGATTCCAAGGTTGTATGTCTTATTTTCTAAATCTTTCAAGTAAAGTTTCATTCCAAACTAAGACTTAACTTTTAACTCATATAGAATGTTACCTTTTATATGTTCTACAACATATATGATTTAAGAAATTAAACATAATACTCCCACTAGCTTTTAGGAATACTTAGAAATTATTTTATTTCAATTATAAATCAAAACATGAATTTAATAATTAAACATAAGAGTAATATTCTAGATGCATGCATTTATCCATCCATGGATTATTGCAGCTTGTACACTTTCAAAGATTTATTTGAATTCATAAACTCCTTTTGATTACTTATCATCCTCGCTCAAGTAATCACTCAAGAAAGAGTTTTGATATTCTATTGTCCATTTCATAAATATGACAATCATAATCTTTATATATATTTAATGTATTTAGAAAAGAATATTCAATCACAGTTAATCGCTTAAATGTGATTAATAATCTTGTCATAAAACATGCATTAAATACGTGCACAATATTGTCCATATGATTTCTATATAAAGATTTAAACCACAACGGTTACCTTATCTTTGAAGAAACTCATCTTCATTTTCTAGTCTTACTATTAAGATAAACCACATTTCTAAAATTGATTATCTTTATAGACAGCATCTTAATCATTCATATCATGTATACTTTAACCAATTACATATTTGATAATGTATCATAATGATTATCAGGTTTACAATAATCCTGTAAATCATAGCCCTCAACATATTAATCAAATATATGAGATATATTACTATTCTATGAATGATAATTCCATCATTTTGAGATTTAACATTTAACATTTAAATGTCAAACTTTATTATCATGTTGAGATTTAACATTCAAATGTCAAACTTCATCATGATATTTACTAGTGTATTTTAGAAGATTATGTATCTTGTAATTTTATCTTTTAAAGATCAAAACTCCCACTTGCTTTTAGCAATTTAAAGACTATCTTTAAATACTTAGCAAATAAAGCAACAATACAATATTCTCTTTTGGGATATTACAAATACATATTGACAGTTCCTGACTTAACTTTGTTAATAACCTCTTCATAAGCAGTTAAACAAATTTAGAACTTCAATTTAAGACTTAATGTGATTCATCACATTCATCACATTCCATCATATGATGATGTCTTATTAATCTTCTAGATTGGAGTTTTATTAAATATGTCCAAGTCATACTCAATATTCTAACCTTGAAAACTTTTGGAAGAAAAGAAGTCATAGTTATCTTTAATCAAACAATATAACAAAAGTTTGATTTTCCTAACTGAGCATACCATAAACATTTGGTATTTCATTAGTATTAATATTGTAAGACAATCTAACAATATTTAAGATAACCATATTCATTTTAACTTGTTTATTTACCAACTAATTCATTTTAATGGTATAATAATATTCAAGCCAATTACATGCTTTATAACACAAGTACCTTTTACAAAGTCACTTCATGTCCATGTCTTTACAAGAAAACATAAACTGTTATAATCCCACTATACGTTATTAGTCATTTAACAATTTAATAACTTCATGTATATGTCTTAATTAAAAAACACAACAAGATAACGTCTTACTTTATTATAAGTCTTGTAACAATTAAAAGACTTTATGTTTATATCTTTACAATGAAACATAAACATGTTTAACTAAAGTAATTATGAACACCATCTTTTGGTTTCAATAGTAATTTCAAGTTAATTTATTACTTCACAATAATGTAAATAACATTATTTCTTCATTTATTTATGTCACTCCAAGAACACATAAATATTCAGATTGAAGTAGCATTAGATTACTTAATTAATTTATGTCATTCCATGAATTCATAAATCTATAAATTAAAGTAGTCTTGATATCATATTGACACATGTTCTAATAGGTATCTAATTTAGAAACTGCAAATTCTCATAGTTCAATTACATCAGTTGATCTGCTAGTAATGAAAATATGAAATTCACCTTGTTGTTGCAATCTAGTTAAGCTCTCACATAACATAAATTGTAACACCAAGTGTTTCTTGAATTAGCCTTGTATAATTCATATCAGAACATTATTCTAATTTAGAAAGTGCAAATTCTCATAGTTCAATTACATCAGTTGATCTGCTAGTAATGAAATATGAAATTCACCATGTTGTTGCAATCTAGCTAAGCTCTCACATAACATAAATTGTAACATCAAGTGTTTCTAGAATTAATATTATAACATTATTCTCTTACCTTGTAGTCAAGAGAATCCATTAAATCATATCTTTATGAGTTGTTTCTTGCACACATTAAAGATAACATTTCTCCCACTTGTGCATGGAACAACCTCATATAGTTGGTAAACAACATGCCATGCATTTGTTTATGTGTTCAATATGATTGTGTCATAGATTTTAGCATAACAAGTATATGTAAAACAACAATGTCTAGTAAGGAAACGTACAAGACTATCCTTAAAAGTATGAGTGTCTACACTTGGAAAGTAATTATCTTTAGCTACCAAGATGTCAAAGCTTGTAACTTCCACTGAATTAAAGATCATTACAATAATTCCTTATTTAGTGATAAGTACACAATACTCCCACTGAATTTGACAACATTGTAAATGTTTCATATCCAGTGAAAACAAATATTGTGTCTTTAACTTTCCCACACCTTTAAATGTCCATGCGTAACAATTACTTATGCACTAAAGAGTGTATTCTACTACGTAAATGATGGACTATCCATCAAATGCTATTAACTTGAAAATTGGCATGCAATTTCTTCCTTAACAGGTCTACCATCCTACAATGTATGTAGCACCTTTAAAATAGTCAAAACAACTAGTTTGTCTTTAAACATTTTGCAGTAATTAGTCTAGCTTCTAATTATAATAACTCATAAAATGTCATACATAATTTTCTGTTAACCAAATATCATATTTGTTACTAAGAATTTGATCACCAAATGAGGATGATAAAATCCCTATGAAAAATATTCGCAATTTTCTTAACTATTAAAAAATTTGCTATGAGTTATATTAGAATTTAGACATATCTAATATTCCTATTATCCTTTCTCATTCATGAAAAGGAATAAGATTGTGTCTCACTCTTCTTTCATAGAAAGGAGACTTCATTTGTCTTTTAAGTAAATTATTCTTAATCAAACATTTGTTTAAAAACAGAACGAGATCAATTTACCAAAGCCCAAAGTGCGTTTACGGTTTGAACGTTGCTTTAATACATTAAAACGAATTACAAAATTCAGTTTCAGTATTTTCGATAATTAGATCTTTAAGAAAATAAAATACCCATTGGTAAATATTCATATAAACCATAGTATTTTCTTAAAGCTAGGATCCTAATTGACATAGTACATTACATCAGTTGATCTACTAGTAATGATAGTATTCAACAAGGTAATTGTCGAACAATAATTGCCAATATCATATTGCAATTCCTAGATTATTATGGGATTTACTTTCACAAAACTTTTGCAAAGTAAGCATGTTTCATCCCCATCTAATGCCTTGAGTCCAAGATCTCACTTCCTACTCAATTTAAGTCGTCTAACTTAAAAACTGCAAACTCACAAATCCATCACATCAGTTGATCTGCTAGCAATGAATTTATGAAATTTACCTCTCTATTGCAATCTCGCCAAGTTCTCATATGACGTAAATTACAACTTCAAGTGTTCTTAATTAGATGGCATTTGGCTTAATTTTATAAGGGTATTAATTTTGACGTGATCAAAATAATGTATGAAGAAGCATGCATACAACTTCATAACATTGGTTTTACAAAACATTTTTATTACCAATTTGCTAAGAGTAAAATAACAAAGTTTTGATTGAGGTATCGGGTTCACCAATTAAAGAATTACCAACAATTATCGTCCACTATATCGTACTTTTGCATAAGCCCTAAGGCTTAGTGTTTCGGATAATCATTGTGGAATTGTGGTGAATTCACCCTTAAGATGACAATGTACGTAATATAGTGATATAGGTAAGTCTAGAGTCGGCAACCAAGCAGTTGTAGAGAACCGGTAGGTGCATGAGCTTTAAAAACCCCTCTTTACAAGTACATTGGATGACAACCTTCGGTCCGCCTTTCGCACACTATGTACAAAAACATCAATCAACCAATCATTTGAAATTTACTCTTAAAACCAAAACAATTTCGCCATTTATTTAGTCCGTATTATTTTTCTATTCAAAAAATTACCCTTTTCGTTTATAAACATTTCTAACATAATAATAAACAAAAACAAGGAATATAAAATAAAAAAAATAAAACAACTAAATAAACATATACATAATCATAACAATTAAATATGTATAAAACATGTAGCCACATGCAAATCTTATTCAATAGTCCTATTAATAATAAAATCTAGGTGTATAATGTATTTATTCAATTAAGGCTTTCTTCTTCTAGGAAAAAGAGTCACATGCATCGATAAATCGATTGCGTAAGCCAAAACTAAACAAATACCACATAGCACATAATTGATTACTTAATATTGGAGTCTTCCCCAATTCGACATCTATTAATAAATTTACATGTTTCGATATAACTTAAAAATTAATTTATATATATCCAATTTAAACCATTTAAATTATCACACAATATAAAATCCATGCAAATATGCACTTTTCATGGATTAAGCTTAACAATTAACATATTGCACCAAGATCGTTTACTAAAATGCATAACAAATTACATGACATCCTTGGGTTTCTAATCATATTAAAAAATCAAAACCCATAAACCCTAAAACCCTTAAGGGTCAAATCGACCCAAAAATAAAATTAGGGTTAGGAATCTAACAAACCCTAAAAACATGTAACTAAACGAATCAAGCTCCAATTTTTATGCGTTTCGATAATTAATTACACATTATAATGGCTCTCTGATACCACTGTTGGAATTATGATATCATGACATTCATATAAAATAAACCAAACACATCAAGTGAGCATAGCGGAAGCAATTATAACAAGATCATATAACATGTAATTAATTAATCAAATATATATAGTAAACATACCTTTGTGATTCTAGCCCGAACAAGAATCAATTGCAATCTTCAAATCAAGAACCCTAATTAGGGTTTATGTGGATTATAAGAATTACCCCTTACCTCTTTTGTAATTCAATCCAAGAATCAAACAAAAGTATGTTTGAATCACGTTCTTGTACACACGTACTATTAATGAATTAAAGTAAATGCTAGTTTTTAGAACACAAAATTAAACCAAAACCTTTTGTTTAATGAAAAAAATCGATCAACCCTTTAAGGGTGTTTGTTTGATCGACTACAAGAAAAACAAGGAGAAGAAAACAAGTTTAGGGTTTGTGTGTGTGCACAAGAGATACAAACCTTTAACCCTTAGCCTTGTATATATAGTGTATGAAGCTTGGAGCTCAAGAAAACAAAGGAGTTGCCCTCCTTTTGGGTTGGCCGATCGGATCTAGGCCAAGGGGGCTTCCGGATGCTTGTTGACTTACCAATTAATCATACACATTCTTTCATTATATTCGTCTAAGGATCATTAGTCATTTATCTTAAATACTAAATAATCATTATATATATTTGTGTAATACAAAAAAATCGTAACTAAATGCAAAACCTCCAACAAAGTTACTAGTTGGATTTTAATTTTAACTGAAAACTTTGTAAGAAGGTTAACGTTAGCCTAAGACTTCAAGGTTATAAAGAGTCTATTGTTCTCTTATCATATCGATGTGGGATAGATTGTCGCAATATCTATATCTATACTAAGAACGAAGAATGAATGGACATTCTTAAAATTTATCGGTACATATTTTATGTCGAGCATGCTTCTAATTTATAAAAAATTGTAAACTGATATGTGTAGATATATTGTTGCAATATTTATATCTATATTTATATCATGTTGGGGGCTTTTGGATTTGGATACAATTTCCTTCACCTTCATCGTGTGCTAAATTTCAAGAAAATGCTACCATGAAAAACTTTTATACTACCATTAAACCCGCCTCACCCTCTTTTAGGGTGGATGAACGATTGATTTGGTTAGAAATTAGTGGCTTGCCTTTGTGTGCTTGGGGATCGAATGCTTTTAAGAAAGTAGCAGGTATGTTTGGTAAATTTATGTTTTTTGAATCTGATGAATCCAATTCAATGAGTTCGGGTAGAGTTTGCATTTCTACTAGATCACACAAATTCGTGTCTGAAAAAATACATGTTGAAGTTCATGGGGAAATGTTTGAAGTTCATGTGCATGAACTTGGTAATTGGAGTATAAACATTACAGATGACTCGATTGATATATCATCTCACGCAGATCTAAATGATATTGAAAAAGTTGCTGATTCTGTCGATGAAAATTTAGATGATGATTTGAATGATTTAAATGACAATCTTAACGATCTAGGCCATGATATCAAAGAAGATGAAGTTCATATGAATAATACTTTCATGGATCAGAAACAAGCAGATATGGAAGATATATTAAACAACGAGCCCAAATCTTATAAAGTTGATGAATTGTCGGGCCCAAGCTATCCTCCTGGTTTCGAGCATATGAAAAGAAGTCCTTCTTATACTAGTAAGTGTTCTACCTCCTTTGCTAGACGTCACAAGAAGGACATAAAAGGAGTATCACTTATTCATGAACTAAATAGAATCATTGAAGTTGGGAACACTCTTGGGTTTGATGTTAGAGGATGTAGGAAATCCCTTAATAAAATGATCAATGGAATTGGCGTACACATTGTGGATAAATGAATATTCTTTCAGTAAATAGTTGTGGTACGAAGAAAAGGCGTAAGAGAGTTTGGATCAAAGATTTGTGTGTCAAACACAAAGTTCATTTCCTTGGTATTCAAGAATCTAAAATGACACGTCTTGAATTGTTTCGTCTTAAATCCATGTGGGGTAATTTCAACTTCGATTATGCATGTAGTATGGCTCGTGGTAGATCAGGTGGAATAATATCTATGTGGGATCCCAATAGTTTCGTGAAAGATACCATTTGGTGTGATGATTCTTTTATCATTGTTAAAGGGAAATGGAAAAACTTGACGGGTGATTGTTTCATGATAAACATATACGGGCCTCAAGATCCTTCAGCTAAGGCTAATCTTTGGAACAAGCTTGCGGATTTCATGCAATGTCACAATGGCAAATTTATTCTTTTTGGTGACATGAACGTTGTTCGTCACGAAAATGAAAGGTTTGGTTCTATTTTTTCACATTCTGAAGCTAATCAATTTAATTCTTTTATTGACAATTCAGGTTTAATTGATCTTCCAATTGGAGGTCATATTTTCACTTGGATGAATAAGGCGGGTACTAAATTAAGTAAGCTTGATCGGTTTCTCATTTGTGAAGATGTTTTAGAGGTTTTTCCTGATATTCGTATAACAACCCTCGATCGGTTGTGGTCGGATCATACTCCTATCCTATTCAATGTTTCAAAAGTTGATTTTGGCCCTTCTCCTTTCAAACTATACAACTCGTGGCTTTCTCGTGATGGTTTTGATGAAGTAGTCAAATCGACTTGGTCTTCTTTGGGGAATAGCAATGATGGAAAGATGATCAGGTCTCACGTAAAGTTACGGTCTCTCAAAACCGCTATCAAACAATGGTACGTTAATATCAAGACTTCTGATCGAACTCGAAAACAAGAAGTCATCATGGAAATTCAGGGTATCGATAAAAGAATTGATGAGGGTATTGCTACCCCCAATGATCGTGACAACCGTGTTCATCTTCTTTCTGAAATTGATAATCTCGACAAAATCGAAGCCCATGATCTGATTCAGAAAGCCCACATTAAATGGGACATTGAAGGTGACGAAAACAACAAGTTCTTTCACGGAATAATAAATCAAAAAAGGAAATACCAATCGATTAACGGTATTATGCATGATGGCATTTGGGTTACTGATCCTATTCGGATAAAGGATCTTTTTCTTAATTTCTTCAAAGATAAATTTCAGGCACATGAGACGCAGGTGATTTTCCCTCCAATTAATCATTCTTCTGGTCTTAATCCTATAGATCGCGAGTCTTTGGAGATAAAAGTTTCGTTAGATGAAATCAAGTCTGCTATATGGGACTGTGGTAGCAACAAAGCACCTGGACCAGATGGTTTCTCTTTTGCTTTCGTTAAGAAATATTGGGACCTCGTCAAGATGGATATTTTAGTGTTTGTTAACTCTTTTTTTGATTCATGTTCGATGCCTCAAGGAGCTAATTCTTCGTTCTTCACTCTTATTCCAAAGGTCAGTAATCCTATCTATATTAAAGATTTTCGACCCATCTCGCTTATTGGTATTCATTACAAAATCATTGCCAAAATATTGTCAAACCGTCTTTCTAAAGTGATAGACAAGATCGTTAGTAAAGAGCAATCCGCTTTTATTTCGGGCCGACAAATCCTTGATGGTCCTCTTATCCTTAGTGAGGTCATTCATTGGTATAAACAAAGGAAGAAAAAGATGTTAATATTCAAAGTAGATTTTGAGAAAGCATTTGATTCGGTTGGTTGGAAGTATTTGGATTTTATTCTACACAGTCTTGGTTTTGGTTGTAAATGGAGATCCTGGATTAGAGAGTGTCTTCATTCGTCTAGAGCTTCGGTTTTGGTTAATGGCAGTCCTACATCAGAATTTTCCATTAATCGCGGGTTAAGACAGGGAGATCCCCTTTCGCCTTTCTTATTCATTCTAGTTATGGAAGGTTTACATTGCGCTCTTTCTAATGCTATTAATGCTGGTCTTATTCGGGGAATTAATCTTGGTTATTCTGATATCAACATTTCTCATCTCTTCTATGCTGACGATGTGGTTATCATTACTGAATGGAAGAAAGAAGATCTAGATAATATTATTCGGGTTCTTCATGTTTTCTACTTAGCATCGAGTCTGAGAATTAACATCCACAAATCTAATATATATGGCATTGGAGTTTCTGAAGACGCAGTTTCAGACATGGCTAATTCTTCTGGATGCACTGCTGGGTCCTTTCCTTTCAGTTATTTAGGACTCCCTATCGGGTCTAGCATGAATCATGTTTCCAATTGGCATCTTTTGATTGATCGTTTCAAATCGAGACTTTCTTCGTGGAAAGCGAATCTTTTATCCATTGGAGGTCGGCTCACTCTTATCAAGGCGGTTCTAGGTAGTCTTGGTATTTATTACTTTTCGCTCTTTAAAGCTCCTGAGCTTATTTTGAAATCTTTGGAAAATATTCGTGCTAAATTTTTCTGGGGCGGCTCACAAGACTCTAAAAAGCTTGCATGGGTTAAATGGTCCAACGTGCTTTCTTCTTTTGATAAGGGGGGGGGGGGGGGGGTCTTAATATTGGTAGCTTAAAGGCTTTTAACCTTGCGCTTCTTCAGAAATGGCGTTGGAGATGGTATTCTTTTCCGAATGCTCTTTGGGTTAAAGTTATCAAGGCGTTTCATGGGCAAGAGGGCGGATTTGATATTTATGGTTGCAAGTTTAAAGGCACTTGGGATAGGATTGTTGCATCGTCTAATTACCTACACTCGAAAGATATCATCCCGTTAAACTCCTTCCGTTTTCAAGTTGGATGCGGCACCAAAATTCGGTTTTGGAAGGACATCTGGATTGGTGATTCTCCCCTTAATATTCGGTACAATAGGCTTTATCGTTTGGAGCAAAATAAAGATTGCTTAATTATTGATCGTATTGTGAACGGACAGTGGACTTGGAATTTGTCTAGGACCGATATTGGTGTCCGTAATATGGCTTATTTACGTGATATGTTGTTGGAAATAAGTCTTGTTGATACTAATGCGACTGAAGATTCTTGTTGGTGGTCGATGGTAAATGACGGCTTTTTCTCTGTTGGGGCTACCCGTCGTTTAATTGACTCTAACCTTCTTCCATCCTTGGCTTCTTTGACATCATGGGACAATAACCTCTCTCGTAAAGTCAATATTTTCATATGGAGATTGTCTTTGGATCGTCTTCCTCATAGATTGAACCTTTCATCACGCGGCATCGATATTCCTAAAATCTCATGTTCTTCTTGTAATGGTAACGTGGAATCATCTAAGCACATTTTTTTTGAATGTGACATCGCTATAGATATTTGGAGGCTTGTTAGTAATTGGTGTGATATTCTTTTTCCTCCTTTTACTTCTTTTGAGCATTGGAAGAATTGGTTGGACTTGTGGCATCTTTCGAAAGAAAAGAAACATCGTTTATCTGCTATTGTTGCCTCGTCTCTTTGGTGGTTATGGAGGTTTCGTAATAGTGTTACTTTTTGTTCACACCCGATGAGAAAAAGTGACATTTTCGACAACATTCGGTCTTCCTCTTTTTCATGGTTACGTCACAGAGGTCATATGGCTTGTAACTGGGCTGATTGGCTTAAGTCTCCCCTGTTGTCTGCGAGTTGTGGCATTGGTTGATGTTTTCTTTCTTTTCTTTTTTTCCTCGAGGCTTGTTTGGGGCGACATCAAAAACACTTCGGAGTGAAAACCGGTGGCTCGGCCTCCATGAGTGGGGATTTTTCTCTTGTCGTGGTTTTCTGTAATTGGCAAGAGTTTTTTCATCCTTTTTGTCGCCTTCGCAGTTAAAGCCTCAGGTGGTTTCTAGGATGTGTTGTTTTGTTTAATTCCTAGTTTGTATTGTACTTTTTGGCTTCTAGCATCTTGCTAGTTGCTTGTTATATTTATATATTCCTTTGCCGTTCAAAAAAAAAAGAATGAATGCACATTCTTAAAATTTACCGGTACATTTTCGATGTCAAGCGTGCTCCTAATTTATATAAAATCGTAACTATATGCAAAACGAACCAGCAAGATATAATGTCAGATTTTAACTTTAACAAAATACCTTGATAGAAGGCTAATATTAGCCTAATACTTCAAGTTTATAAAGAGTCTATTTTCCTCTTATCATATCAATGTGGGATAGATTGTTGAAATAGGTGTAAGAACGTAGAGAAACAAAAAACAAACATGGTCCCTTATCCAACATCTTCCACACATTCAAAATCCAACATATACCTTATTTTACAAAATACCATAATCACAACTTCTAAACATAACTTCTAACAATGGCTACAACTTCTTTACTACCAAAATCCATCCCACCATTTTTCGCAAACCAAACTTCAATCTCCTCAGCTCGAAACACCAACGTGTCGTTCTTAAGCAACCAAACAACACGTAGCACAAGCTTCCAAACCAATGCCAAAAAGAAAAATGGCTGGCTTGACGCATTACGGAGTATAATATTAGGACATACATAATCACAATTATAAATGAATGAATATTTGTTAGAAAACAACTTAACTAGAAATTCTATATATAAATTATGAAAAATGATTTTTGTGCCTACTAATCAAGCCTACAAATAAACCTAATGATTTGATTGGTTGATTTCAAAAATAATTGGTGAAAATTTGGAGAGAGAAAATAGATAATACAATTGTACAAGTGATTTATGCATTATGCATGTTTTTAGGCTTGTGTTGTAGGTCTAAATAACACTACTCATGAATTATTATATAATTAATTGCTATGCAAAATATGAAAGAATGTGTATTTTCAACTTATAAAACCACTGATGTTTCAAACTTATACAAACTTTTTTATTAATTATTATGATGTACTCATGTACTCTTTATTCAAATAGAGATGACGATTTGGTATAGATTGTCGATGTAACAAAGTAAAAATTTGGTGATTCAAACTTAAAGAATCTTGATCAGATAATCACAAAAGTTAATAACAAAACCTCATCTAATCACACGTTGTGGATCCAATCAAATAACAAAGTTAGTACTTGGTTTAGATTGTGTAAGTGTAATAACCTGAATTACAAACTCAGGATGCACAATTTTAGCTTCTTAACCAACTAAAATCATCAAGTTACAAAATCAAATAGAAAAGTATGAGTCACATTATGATAAAAAGTCAAAAAATATAGAACTTTATGCCAATAATGACACATACACAATTACATTATAGTTTTTACGGCAAAAAGTTAATGTAACTATCCTTTGTATACTTTTTAAGTCATTTATGTAACTTAACAACATCTACTCGAGCATGCTCCTAATTTTACAAAGAGAGATGATTGGGAGCCTGTGTTCTTCAGTTTGAGTGAAGGGAAATAGAAAAAGAATAGGAAAGGGAAGAGAAACAGAAAAGAAAAGGAAAGTTCAGTTCGAACACAGTGATGCGTTCTTGAGTTATGCTTTTAAACCACATGAAAAGGAAAATAGCTAGGCCAAATTACAATCTTGCCCATTGTTTCCTGCACCAATCTTACAAAAGAAGGGGGCATTTTAGTCTTTTCACCAACTATAATAATGCTTAGTTCCCTTTCCGCCCAAATTTGGCCGGAAGATTATACAACAAAAAATACCCGCCCTTTCCTGTCTAATTCCATTTCCTTTCATGAGTTTCTTTCCAACAAAAACTAGAGAACACAAAATATAGTAAGAATCCTTTCCTTTCTCCCCAAATTACAATTCAAGAACACAGCGTAAAAGATGTGCCTAGATTCATGCATAACCCTGTGTGGCATCATCCTATTGGTTGCAGTCGAGGGATCCACTTTTTCCCAAACTAATAAGATCATGCCACATAAGTTTACGCATAAAATTAGGCATATATTTAAATTTCCCCATCATTTTTCTTTTACAAAAATCGTAACTACATGCAAAACGATCCACCAACGTATACAGTCACATTTTAATGTTAACTAAACACCTTGATGGAAGGCTAATATTAGCCTAATACTTCAAGGTTATAAAGAGTTTATTTTTCTCTTATCATATCAATGTGGGATAGATTGTTGCAATATCTATATCTATATTACTTATAAAAAATATAAAGAATGAATGCACATTTTAAAATTTTACCGGTACTTTTTTTATGTCAAACATTTTTCTAATTTATAAAAGGTTGTAAATATATGCAAAACCAAGTAGCAAGATACTGAGGTGGTGTTTGAATTTGACTTAATTAAGGAGATATTTGATTTCGACTTAATTGACTTATGAATTAATTAATTCGTATGAAAACTGTTTGTTTGTGACTGAATAGAGAAAGATGACTGAAAATATTAAGTAATAAAACTGAGTTATCTATATTAAGTCATCTCTTAATTAAACATGACTTAATAAAAAAAATTTAATAAACAAGCCCTAAAAAAAAAAAAAAAAAAAAAAAAAAAAAAAAAAAAAAAAAAACTGAATTCATTAAGTGATATGAAACTGTTTGTTTGTGACTTACTCGAAAAATGTGAATCAAAATATTAAGTAATAAAACTGAAGGTATCTACATTAAGTCACCCCTTAATTATACATGACTTAATAGAAAATTTTAACAAACAAGTGTCAAATTTTAATTTAATTTTAACCAAGTCCCTTGATGGAAGGCTAATATTAAAAAATATAGAACTTGCCCAAAATGATACATTCATGATTATATTATAGTTTTGAGTAGTGATTGAGAGGTCTAATTTCATGCCTAAAATTGCACGTCAATAATTTATTGGTTGTAATAGTGAGACCCACTGCTTCACAATCAAATAAGGTAACTTCACATATATTAGGCATATAATTAAGCACAAGTTTTAAGTCTCTCAATCATTTTCCTATAATTTTTGTAGCAAAAATTGATATAACTGTCTTTTGAATCCTTTTTGACTCATTTATGTAACTGAACAACATCTACTCGAGCATGCTGCTAATTTTACAAAAAATCGTAAAAAAAAGCAAAACGCTCCACCTAAGTCCTCAGTCAGATTTTAATTTTAACTGAAAACCTTGATAGAAGGCTAACATTAGCCAATACTTCAAGGTTATAAAGAGTCTATTTATCTCTTATCATATCAATGTGAGATAGATTGTTGCAATAGGCGTGAGAACGTAGAGAAACAAAAAACCAAAAAACAAACATGGTCCCTCATCCAACATCTTCCACACATTCAAAATCCAACATATACCTTATTTTACAAAATACCATAATCACAACTTCTAAACATAGCTTCTAACAATAGCTACAACTTCTTTACTACCAAAATCCATCCCACCATTTTTCACAAACCAAACTTCAGTCTCCTCAGCTCGAAACACCAACGTGTCATTCTTAAGCAACCAAACAACACGTAGCACAAGTTTCCAAACCAATGCCAAAAAGAAAAATGACTGGCTTGACGCATCGGGTGAGGACCCTGACATGGAGTATGGTTCACAATATTCTTCAGGAAAACAGTCCGAAGACCCAAGATCATCCGAAAATCCTGACAATCCACACGCTTTTCTTAATTTTCCAATGGGCTTTATGCCAGAAGTTGCGTCGCTTGGTTTGAAGATTAGAGGGGATGTTAGGAATTGATGCACAATTTTTAGCATCTTAAACCAACTAAAATCATAAATTTTAGCTTCCTAAACCAACTAAAATCATCAAGTTACAAAATCAAAATAGAAAAGTAAGAGTCACATTAATGAATCAATTAAAAAAATCATAATATCCTACTATCATGTCCCATTAACGAATTGATCAAATGAAGTACCACTATATTTTATGACAAATCTTGAATTTGAAGATTGGTTTATGAATTTATTTTATTTATTTATTTATTTTTTTTGGTGCTAGACTAATATAAAAAAAGTCAACATATATAGAACTTTATGCCAAAAATGACACATTCATAATTACATTATTGTATTTACTGCAAAATTAATGAAAATTAATGTAACTATCTTTTGAATCCTTTTTGAGTCATTTATGTAACTAAACATCTACTCGAGCATGCTACTAATTTTTAAAAAATCGTAACTACATGCAAAACCTTCCATCAATGCATATAGTCGGATTTTGATTTTAACTAGAAACCTTGATAGAAGGCTAATAATAGCTTAATACTTCAAGGTTATAAGGAGTCTATTTTTCTCTTATCATATCAATGTGGGATAGATTGTTGCAACATCTATATCTATATTACTACTAGCCTCAGGTAGCTAATAACAAGTTGTAAGTAAAACATAAACTTAAAACATCATAAGTGATGTAAGAGTATAGAATAAAAGCAATTTTTTCGAGAAGTATTGGTGTATATTTCGGGAACGGTAGTGTCGATTATAAACACTATGATCAAGTGTTTAAGAATCCAAAAGAAAAGACTCATATCATCGTTGCAAACAATATCTTTAGTGTTCAAACTAAGGGCATCGGCTATAATAAACCTATATACGTCCACCATTATTTATACACTTTAGACCCCTTCATATTTTTATAAAAATTTTCACAAACCGCCAAAGTGGATAGTCTAATATACACGATTGTCTTAACAACAACTCATTAATATACAACATGATTGCTGCAACTCTCATTTAATCATTGCATAGTTTTAAAATAAAATTCGCATGTCTAACATTGTGAATAGATATTTGAATAGTTTAAAGAAGTTTCGTTAAAAAATCATACATTCAATATTTTTGGACTAAAACAACATGGTTATTGACCAATTAATAAATTGGTGGGTCGAGTTGCCACTCAAAATCTTAAGCTATAAAAACTAATGCTAAAAAAACAAGGTTTTAATTAACTTAGTCGAGCCATCGGTTTAACCATCATGTCAACTGTCAGCCAACTCTCTTAAAAAAAAATAAAAAATAAAAATAAAAATAAAAATAAAAATAAAAATAAAAATAAAAAAAAGCTTACCAAAGACTTATATAAGAGCTATAATATTCAGTACCAAATTGATTATACAATAAGTGTGACGTATTACCTTCAACAGTGATGTATTATGATTTTGGTTATGGCTATGATCAAGACTTGGCATCCACAATAACTGCTTAAAATGTCTAATTTGTGATAGATGTAAGCTTTCCAATTTTGTTTTAAATAAAATTATATAATAATCAAAATAATAAGGTAATTTCATCACCTCCAATTAGTAAATAAAAGGTAAAACCATACCACCTTGCCGCTGAAAATAAATCTTGGTATTGATCTACATATTAAATTAGCTATAATCCGATCAAAGCAGCCATTCAGAAAAAATAATAAATAAATAAAAAATAACTAAGCCTTACGAAAAGAAAAACATCACAACTAAACCCGAGTTTTGAATAGAACAAATACTTAAATGAAATACAGGGATCAAAGGTGAAATCTTTCATGCAAACAAAATGAACCTATCAAGATAGTGATGATAGAATAATCGATTAAGGTTCTCATTTAAAAACAAAATAAATGAATAATGAGTAGCCGTAGTAGGGGATTTTGCAAAGTGAGTTTTTTTTTTTTTTTTTTTTTTTTTTTTTTTTTTTTTTTTTATTCGCTAGTTTAATGTGATATCCAATTTAAAACCAAAGAGTCTACTTTGCAATGAAGATTACAAATGAAACATTGACATTTTCAAAAATAGAATAGTAAAAATAGTAAATAATGATTCATATTCTTTAATAAGGATATGACAATATCCGAACTTTATAACATTCCTTAATTAGAAGATGAAAAACGGAAATTGATTTAACATTGGTCAAACAAAATTCTTAATGAGAGGCTAATTAGTAAAATTGCAATGCCACATGGATTTAATGACGTGGCTTTAGTGACGTGGCGTAGATGCTAACATGGCTTAAATGAGGTGACAAGATTCAAATAAACATTTGTTTATTATATATATATATATATATAGATATAGATATAGATATAGATATAGATATAGATTATATACTAAATAGCGTCAGTTCGATGCGCTTTCATTTGTTGCCTGCATTCAGCCTACATGGGCCGCTATTATTAGCCCAAATCGGAGCCCAGTAGCCGTGTTATCTTTGCAGGGTATGATTATACGTAGTAGTAGTTCTTTCTACACAAATCTCATTCTATCGTTATTTAACGAACAATCATTGTGTAGCAAAGTTAAATGCGGATGTTTGCTGTGAGATAATTGCCCCGCCGCAACGCGGCGGCTCACAGCTGTCCTCTTTCTATACTACTTATAAAGAATAAATCTCATTCTCTCATTATTTAACGAACAATCATTGTGTAGCAAAGTTAAACGCGGATGTTTGCTGCGAGATCACTGTCCCGCCTCAACGCGGCGGCTCGCAGCTGTATAGAAGAATAAATACCCATTCTTGAAATCTACCGGTATATTTTCGATGTCAACATGCTGCTAATTTATAAAAAATCGTAACTAGATGCAAAACCTTCAACCAAGTTATCCAGTTGGATTTAATTTTAACTGAAAACCTCGATGAAAAGGCTGATATTAGCCTACTACTTAAAGGTTATAAAGAGTCTATTTTTCTCCTATCATATCAATGTGGGATAGATTGTTGCAATAGGCATAAAAACGTATGGAACCAAAAAACAAACATGGTCCCTTATCCAACATCTTCCACACATTCAAAATCCAGCATATACCTTATTTTACAAAATACCATAATCACAACTTCTAAACATAGCTTCTAACAATGGCTACAACTTCCTTACTACCAAAATCCATCCCACCATTTTTCGCAAACCAAACTTCAGTCTCCTCAGCTCGAAACACCAACGTGTCGTTTTTAAGCAACCAAACAACACGTAGCACAAGTTTCCAAACCAATGCCAAAAAGAAAAATGGCTGGCTTGACGCATTTGACACAGGTGAGGACCCTGACATGGAATATGGTTCACAATATTCTTCAGGAAAACAGTCCGAAGACCCAAGACCACCCGAAAATCCTGACAATCCATACGGTTTTCTTAAGTTTCCAATGGGCTTTATGCCAGAAGTTGCATCACTTGGTTTGAAGATTAGAGGGGATGTTAGGAGATGTTTGTGTGTGGTTTCGGGTGGTGTTTATGAAAACTTGCTGTTTTTTCCTACTATACAGTTGCTTAAGGATAGGTATCCTGGTGTGCAAGTTGATATCTTGAGCACGGCTAGAGGGAAACAAACTTATGAAATGAATAAGAATGTTAGATGGGCTGATGTTTATGATCCGGAGGAGTTCATTGAGCCGGCAGAGTACCTCGATTTACTCGGGCTTATTAAGGTTAGTAGTTAGTACCACATGAAATGGGTTGAGTCATGTCAGATGACCCGCAATCTCCTTTTTGCTGTTCTTTTATTTTTTATATATTGCAAAATGTGAGTACTCAATGTATTGAATAATTTAAAAATAAATAAATAAATAAAGTTAGAATTTACGAAGATGTAAACATCCGAACACGGAAGTGACATACTGACATGTACACCATTTTTTTTTTATACAACAACAAAAAATGTTAGAACAGTTGTAGCGCTTGAATTAAAAGAGTTTGATCACTTATTTAACATGTTTGACCCGTTAAATAATAAAATTTAAACCGAATTGACTTGTTTCCATACAAATTGGTTGAATTTGGAAAGGAGTTAATGACTGTTATGTGGTAATTGCAGAATAGATACTATGATATGATGTTATCGACCAAACTGGCTGGTATAGGACATGCATCGTTTTTGTTCATGTCAACAGCTAGCCAGACAGCGAGTTACATATACCCGAATGTTAATGCAGCAGGAGCAGGTTTACTTCTATCAGAAACATTTACACCAGATCGGTTAAATCTGTCCGAGGGAGGATATAACATGTGAGTTAAGCTATAACATTCAACCATTAATCCTGTCGTACTAATAAAAATTGTATAAATGCAATAGTTTGAGTATGTTTGCAACAGGTACCATCAAATGACCGACTGGCTAGCAAGACCAGGTAGAAATGTGCCAAGACAAGTGATTCCACCGCTTAAAGTATCGATATCTAGGAAGCTAAAGGACGTAGTAGCTGCAAAATACAAAAATGCTGGTGTTGAGAAAGGAAAATATATTGTGATACATGGTATAGAATCAGATTCGAAAGCATCTATGCAATCTAGAGGGGACACTGATAGCTTACTGCCACTTCATATATGGAGAGAGATAACAAGTTCAATAAGGTGATCAACGCAAATCTATGTTCATTTATCATATAAAGTTGTAGACGACCCTTAGTCTTAAAGGGTGTTTTAGTAATGGAAGGGACTCAAAAACTGCGATTGTACCAACTTGACTATAGGCATAATAACCTTCAAACATAGAACGTCATCTGGATTAGAAATACTCCTTACTTATTAGTAGGTTTCAAGAAAGGTAGACATGCGCACACCGTTTTTATCTACCAAGGGGGTGTTTGGATGTGCATTTTGAAAGTGATTTAATATTCCAGAACCCATACTAGGTTAAAGCGGGGCGAAATAGGTTGTTTTAGCATATTCTAAGATAACTTGTTATTCTGCAACTCGTAAGAGACCGACTATTTGATCCTTAAAAATCACATAATTACAAGAAACAGTTAATCCAAACACTTAATATGAAAGTGATTTTTGTGTCTATGATCTGTAACAGGGGAGTCAAACCACTCTACGTGATTCCTCATGAGAAGGAACGAGAGAATGTTGAGGAAATTATAGGAGATGATACTAATATGATATTCATCACCACGCCGGGCCAGGTTTGGAATTTTCCTCATTTTACGGTTTAGTTATTTTAACAAAATAGTATTAGAGAAGCTAAAATGTTACGAAATCTGTGATTTATGTTAACGTTTATATCTTGTTAATATCCATGGCAGTTGGCTGCACTAATCAATGACTCTGTCGGGGTTATATCTACTAACACAGCAGCCGTACATCTAGCACTTGCACGCGAAAAACCCTGGTGAGTTTGTCGGAAATAAGTAGCTAAAAAGAAAATGGTTCGTGTGGATAGTCATCTACATCCTAAAAACACTTTATTCAATAAATATTAAATTCGTGTGGTTCGTGTTGAAGACTCTTTGACAAGAATGCTCCGAGTCAATCCAACACGACCCGTTTCAAGCTTTACACAAAAGTACAGTATTGACTCACAAGTTTTTCTTTTTGCATTGTTACAGTGTGGCATTGTTTGGCTCTGAAGAAAAAGCAAAATTGTTTCTTCCAAATGTAGAAAACAGCAAATGCATCATAGCTTCATCAAAAACTGGAAAGTTAGCAGATATCGACACTAATGCTGTCAAAAATGCAGTCCAAATATTCGAGATGCCACTGGTTCTTGCCTAGAACGAAAATCATATACTATTGTTTAGTACACATATTCTGTCATTCAATTGTATATCTGACATCAAAAATGCTGTTAATATCAAGCTTCACATGATGCAATTGCAGATATAACATTAGCGCCACAAGATTAGTCACAAACTTTAGCTTTTGCATCCAATGCTTTTTGTATCCTTCAACAAAATGATCCCAGACTATGCAAGAGTCATGATATACATTAACTCATACGATACAATAGTTTTATATTAACTATGATGAAGAGATGAATCATATATGGATCGCTCATTTGGCCAGTGGAGTGTAATCTAATTTGAAGGTCTACGGTTCAATTCTCTTACGAACCAATCACCAATCTTTTTATTTAAATAAATCATATTTTTTATCTTTTCATTTTCATTAAATATCATTTGAGTTGTTTTCACTAAATATACAAATCGGTAAATAACTGTGTATAGTGTTGCACTATTATTTGGCTAGTCGTTGTGTGATTGATTGTCGTGAGTTTACGATTCCTCCATGTATTCACCGCACAATACAACAATTATATAAGTTCGCCATTTCTATTAAAATTTCATTTACACCCCAAATGAATTGTTGTGGACTCTATAACCGTATTTAAACTCTATAATGATAAATAAATGGTGTATAGAAATGCAAGAGCCCACATGTAGGTGTGTACAGTTTATAATAGAAGACCATTGAACTTTGCATCCCACATAGATTAAAGAACGGAAATCTTTCTTGTTTATATACTATAGTGAATGGGCAACATATATGTCGATTACAATACTATGTTTTCGGGTTAATGGTCAACGAGGGAGTTGATTTTATAACTTAAAGAATCAAAACCCATCATTGACTGCATTCCGAAAATAAGTATAAATTCTTGATTTTTTTTAGTTTTTTTAGTATCTTTTCACTTGGACGTTTGTTTCAAGATATATAAATTTCTTGGACCCACATATTTCATTAATAGCTCACTTTTAGCCTCATTAATGCAAATAAATTTCTTGGATCCACATATTTATTGTGAACCAAACAAGAGAATTGAAGCAATTTTAATTTCAAATTCCCTCAATTACCTTGAATTTACCCCAACCAAACACTCCCTTAGAAAAGGCGAAACTTACATAACGTTAGTATATTGTATACTAGTTATAATGCCCGTTCACGCGCGGTTTTTTTTTATAAAATTTTTTGAAATAATTATTTAAAATTTTTAATCATATTGTTAATTGCATCTTATCTATATTTTTTTTATTTATCTTCTACTTGTGTTGTGGATAAATATAAAATAAATAATCTTTTTTTTAAATATCTTATCTATATTTTTTGTATTTATCTTCTACTTGTGTTATGGATAAATATAAAATATTACCTAATAAGAAAATAATCTTTTTTTTTAATAAAATTATTACTAAATCAGGTATGAATTGATTTTTTAAAATGCAAAATTCGGTTTTATTTTATTATATAAAAAATGTTAATCTAAATTTCAAGTATTTAACTATTTTTATTATATACATGTAATAAAATAAAACCATTATTGTATCATTACTCTAAAATGTTAGCAATAACCATCTTTTGAAATTTCATATTTCAAGAAACCAATTTCAGTGTTGCCGTTCATTCCAATCTCCACTAATTACTGAACACTTACCGTACAAGGCAATGTTGATTCTATAGTGACATGTTACAGAAATAAGTTAAGGCGTGGCTCTCCACTGAGAAAATTACTATATACATTACCAACAATTTCATAGCATGTAGTTCAAGAAACACAAAACAAGCTGTGTTATCACTAATTTTTTCCTCAAACACGACCAAACATAAAAGAATATTAGAGTAAGCCTATATGAATGACTCAAATTGCGCCGTCCTTTAATAAGTACCATATTAAAACTTTGGTGTAAATTATAAGAGTGGCTTCAAAATACAAATGATCCATAATGAACATATATGAATACAAGGATTTATTATAATGAATGGATAGCTAGTATAGATTAGAATACTAGAAATACATGAGTCAACATGTTGGTATTATGTACTAAGTTACTAGTATATGATAAAAAACATTTCAACATACATCCCATATAGGATAAAGAAGCTAAATCTTTTTTGTTTATATACTATAGCGAACGATGTTCATACATGTTTAGAATATTACTATGTTTTCAATTGCTAGCTTGTAACGGAAGTGATTTATTAGACTTCGTTACAAACTTGTATTTGGAAAATGAAAATAAAGTTCTTCACTTTTTTTAATTATCTTTTGGCACTTGAAAAAATAGTACTCGAACCTTTTATTTACAAATTACAAAGGTGTGGCTCATCATATAAGGTCTCTTTTAGGGTGAAAATGAGCCAAGTCATTCGTGAAAAGCTCAAAAACGGATTGGTAAAAATCTCGAAGTTGAGCTCGAGCCTAAATTACAGCTCATTTATTAATCGAGCTTGAGCCCGAGCTTTATATACGATTGGCTCGCGAACCTAAACGAGTCTAAACGACACTAGCATATTTTAATTATTAAACTTATATAATACATTATGCATTTGTATTATCGGTGAGCTGATTAACAAGTTCAATAACAAGCTTATTAATGAGCTCAAAATATAAATACTACGAGCCGAGTTAGAAACTAAACCATCTGCAACGAGGAATACTTAATTAACTTCATGGCATGTAATTCAAAAAATGCAAAGCGAGTTGCATTATTGGCAATATATTTCTCAACCACAACTGAACAAAAAAGAACGAAAATACATATGAAATTAGTGATAAAATTTGTACTGCTTAGAAGATCTCCATCTCTAAATTACGTCGTCACTGAATAACATAATTTAAACTTTTTCATTGAGAATCTGAGTTGCTTCAAATGCGAACGCTCTATTGAATGGTATAGATTAGAGTACTAGAAATGCACAAGTCGGCATGTAAGCATATACAATATTATGTGTTGGATAAAACAATTATTTCATATTTATATCCCACATAGGTGAAAGAAGTAAAATCTTTGTTGGTTATATTCTGCAGTGCATGTGAATTGTACGTGTTGATGATGTTACTATGTTTTCGGATGCAAGTGTTGGTGAAGTTGATTATAAAACTAAAAAAATTCAAACTTGATCAAACGTTGTGTATCGAAAATTTAATTTACATTCTTGATTTTTTAGTAGTATATCTTTTCACTTAAAAAGAAATTCCTCCCAAGTGTTTCAAAGATATATGGAATTTTGTTTTATACTTACATACATTGTTCATAAAGTTTCAAAGATATATGGAATTTTGTTTTATACTTACATACATTGTTCATAAATCACTTAAAAAGAAATTCCTCCGAAGTGTTTCAAAGATATATGGAATTTTGTTTTATACTTACATACATTGTTCATAAATCACTTAAAAAGAAATTCCTCCCAAGTGTTTCAAAGATATATTGAATTTTGTTTTATACTTACATACATTGTTCATAAAGTTTAAAACCATTCTATCTGTTTTAAGGAACGAAATAACTAAAGATAAAAGATTAACAATAACTATATGGTAGGACACCATATTGTAGGAAACACATTTCGTGATTGGCCGGTGTTCATTCCAATATATCTTTAAACGTTTCACCGATCCACCTGAACTTACCTAACAATGCCATATTGGTTCTGCAGTGACATGTTATGAAAATAAGTTAAGGTTTAGCTCTCCATGTGAGGCCTCTATTAAAACTGATCATGATGAGTGATGATGATTATGGTGCAACTCTGATCTTTAAGCTCCCTTGGCTGCCTACATTTCTAGTACGTGATGGCATCAAGAGAAAAAGTGACAACTTGTCCTGCTAATATATACTGTAAATAAGAAGTATGGGTACCATGTACAACTCAATCGATCACAAGGTACTAATGAAGGTAAGTCACAAAAATTATCCAAAATGGATAGATGTGTCACACTCAACAAGCGACATGCTGAGTTTGAGTTAGGTTCGCCTAATCCAAACTAATGACGTTTCCCATAGGGTTACTTGATCAGTAACATAAAAGTTACCTATTGGTGCTACGGCAACTAGTTTTTATTATAAAAAAGATTGTTATAATGCTAACTAATTATATTTAACAGATATAGTGCTTGTATTAAGCTACTTGCATAGCTGAACATTGCAATTGTCACACAAACAAAGGAAGTACACTAATATATATCATCATAAACTACAACAAAATTTAACTGAAAAGGACAAACAGTTAGATCGAGTGAGTTTCTCGACCAATTTAGATAGACAAAAATTGTTTTACATTACCAACGACACACTTGATCAACTTCATGGCATGTAAATTAAGAAACAGAAAACGTTACAACCAACAAAAAAGAACGAAAATACGAGGGTAAACCAAAATTAGAACACAAACGCTTTTAGTGAAAAGACAACTGGTACATACAGATTATTATCATTTGATTAAAGTCAATTCAACCTTACATCCTACACATTCCCACATAGGCTAAAGAAGTGAAATCTTCCTTGCTTATATACTACAGTATACAACAACCTTACATGTTGAGAATAATGTTATGTTTTCGAGACTGAGTTGTTTATGAAGTTGATTATATAACAAAAACTTCATAAACCACACCGTCCGCAAATTAACATAAACTCCACGCTGTTTAATATATGCTTTTAACTAAGAAAAAGTCGTGGTTCTAACAATGAATTTACAACGATTGTCCATATGTTTATGTAGCTAACTTTTTAGTTGTCATCAAACACGTGTAACTATATAATGGTCAACACCAACCAAACATATAAAAATACCTCTTTTTAGACAAACATACCACACAATATACCCCACACACATTAAAAAAAATAAAAAATAAAAAAATAAAAAAAAAATAAAAAAAAAAAAATTGTGCACCATCTTTGATGATCTACACCACCAAACTTTGAAAAAAATGAGGGATCACGCGTTGGATTTGAGGGGAGGTATAATGGTCACCCCGCGTAAAAGGTGGAGATGGTAGACCACCTCCCATAACACTTAGCCTAATTTACCATCATTATTAACTTACCAGTAACGTTTATTTACTGAAGACCTCTTAGGAATATGTATTGATAACATCAATATTACCTTAAAAATTAAATAAAATAGAATAAAATAAATTAACAGCCATTTCACATTTTTGCCATTGGTGTTCATTGCAAACTCTAAAGGTTTGAGTTACACCGATCCACACATTCCATGGATACCTCCTTGGGAAAAAGCAACGTGAAGTGAGAAAATCACAACCACAAACTCTCAGCTATGATATCTTGTTTAGAAGTACAATATGAATCTATAGTGTTATGCCAGTTGAGATAGTTTTCTATCTTAGGTTTCAAATACATAACCAGCCTCAACAAAGTGGGATTTTACTAGTGCAAATTAAAAGAGCTCTTCCGTGATGAGAAATCTGGTTCTTGTCTTCCTTGGGCATTTTAGCGTAACTAGCGCACGATCGACAGTTTAATATATAAGAGATGGCAAGAATCTATACTTGTCTAAATCATTTTTTTTGAACGACGGATTTTATTAAAGAAACTAGCAAAGGAGCTAGAAATTACAAATTAACAAAATGAGGGTTTTTAAGCCAATTTATCCAACTAAAAGAAAAGTTACATCTATACTTGCCTAAATCATTTAATTTGCATATGTTGAACTCATAAAACACTACTCATACTTTTCATTATTTTGCGTTAAATTATACACGGTCGAATGACCTGCTGACTTGTTGACTTTTTCATTTTTACTAAGGAACCCTTAGATTTGATGCTAGGTCTGCCACTGGGCAAGATGGCCAGGTTAAGTAACAAGTCAACTTGGGTTCTGATGGAAACATGTCTAAACCATATCAGAATGTTTATTTTACATAGAATTCATGCACTAGCAATCAATTATAGTCCAAGTTTTAATTAGAAGGCCGTATACATTGAAGACTTTGGACAACTTTCAATCTAAGTGACCTGTTCAACCCGTTACTCAGTTTTAGGTTGATTTGACCCTAAAAATGAGTAACGGGTTGAACAGGTCACTTAGATTGAAAGTTGTCCAAAGTCTTCAATGTATACAGCCTTCTGGTTTAGACATGTTTCCATCAGGACCCAAGTTGACTTGTTACTTAACCCGGCCATCTTGCCCATGTGACCTTCTTTCCACTGAGAAGGAAAGGGAAAATGTTGAGGAAATTGTAGGAGATGATACTAATATGATATTCATCACTACACAAGGCCAGGTTTGGAATTTTCCTCATTTTACGGTTTAGTTATTCTAACGAAATAGTATTAGATAAGCTAAAATGTTACGAAATCTGTGATTTATGTTAGTGTTTATATCTTGTTAATATCCATTGTAGTTGGCTGCACTGCACTAATCAATGACTCTGTTGGCCTGGGGTTATATCTACTAACACAGCAGCCGTACATCTAGCACTTGCATGAGAAAAACCCTCGTGAGTTTGTCAGAAATAAGTAGCTAAAAAAAAATGGTTCGTGGAGAAAGTCATCTACATCCTAACACACTTTATTCAATAAATATTAAATTACAACTGAGAGTCAATCCAACACGACCCGTTTCAAGTTATGCAAAAAAGTACAGTATTGACTCACTAGTTTTTCTGTGTGGCGTTGTTTGGCTCTGAAGAAAAAGCAAAATTGTTTCTTCCAAACGCAGAAAACAGCAAATGCATCATAGCTTCATCAAAAACTGGAAAGTTAGCAGATATCAACACTAATGCTGTCAAAAATGCAGTCCAAATATTCGAGATGCCACTGATTCTTGCTTAGAACGAAAAGCATATATTGTTTAGTACACATATTCTGTCATTCAAGTGTATATATTTCACATCAAGAGTCATGATATACATTAACTCATACGATACAATAGTTTTATGTTAGCTATGATGAAGGAAGAGATAAATCATATATGGATCGCTCATTTGGCAAGTGGAGTGTAATCTAATTTGAAGGTCTACGGTTCAATTCTCTTATGAACCAATCTCCAAGCTTTTTATTTAAATAAATCATATTTTTTATCTTTTCATTTTCATTAAGGCTATGTTTGGCTCAAAGCTTTTTGGAGCTTTTTTGGGCAATGAGCGGTGAACAAAGAGCTTTTTGATTTATAGTGTTCGTTTGGCATGAGAGGTGTGGACTTTGCTATTTTTTAGGAAAACTCATTTTCCCAATGCTTCTTTATGAAGCTATGAGCTTTTTTAACTACTGCTTACAGCCCACAGCTACTTTTGCCAAATATAGCCTAAATATCATTTGAGTTGTTTTTACTAAATATACAAATCGGTAAATAACTGTGTATAGTGTTGCGCTATTATTTGGCTATTCGTTGTGTGATTGATTGTCGTGAGTGTACGATTCCACCATATATTCATCGCACAATACAACAATTATATAGGTTCCCCATTTCTATTCAAAATTTCATTTACACCACAAATGAATTGTTCTAGACTCTATAGCCGTATTTAAACTCTATAATGATAAATAAATTGTTCTGGACTCTATAGCCGTATTTAAACTCTATAATCTTTCTTGTTTATATACTATAGTGAATGGGCAACATACATGTCAATTAGAATACTATGTTTTCGGGTTTATGGTCAACGAGGGATTTGATTTTAAAATTTAAAGAATCAAAACCCACGATTGACTACATCCCGAAAATAAGTATAAATTCTTGATTTTTTTAGTTTTTTTAGTATCTTTTCACTTAGAAAAGGCGAAACTTACATAAATTTAGTATATTGTATGTTAATCAAAATTTCAAGTACATAACTATTTTTATTATATCTATATAATAAAATAAAACCGTTATTGTATCATTACTCTCAAAAATTAGTAATAACCATCTTTTGAAATTTCATATTTCAAGAAACCCATTTTAGTGTTGGCGTTTATTCCAATCTCTAGACGTTTCACCGATCCACCTGAACTAATTACCGAACACTTGCCGTACAATGCAATGTTGATTCTACAGTGATGTTACAGAAATAAGTTAAGGCGTGGCTCTCAACTGAAAAAATTACTATATATTACCAAAAATTTCATGGCATGTGGTTCAAGAAACACAAAACGAGTTGCATTATCGCTAATTGTTTCTTCATACACGACCAAACATAAAAGAACAAAAATATAAGAGTAAGCCTATATGAAATGACTCAAATTGTGCCGTCCCTTAATAAGTACCATATTAAAACTTTGGTGTAAATTATAAGAGTGGCTTCAAAATACAAATGATCTATAATGAACATATATGAATACAAGTTACAACGATTTATTATAATGAACGGGTAACTAGTATAGATTAGAATACTAGAAAAGCATGAGTCAACATGTCGGTATTATACTATTATGTACTAAGTTACTAGTATATGATAAAAAACATTTCAACATACATCCCACATAGGATAATGAAGCTAAATCTTTTTTGTTTATATGCTATAGCGAACGATGTTCATATATGTTTAGAATATTACTATGTTTTCGATTGCTAGCTTGTAACGGGAGTTTGATTTATTAGACTTCGTTACAAACTTGTATTTGGAAAATAAAAATTAAGTTCTTCACTTTTTTTATTATCTTTTGGCACTTGAAAAAATGAGTACTCGAACCTTTTATTTACGAATTACAAAGGTGTGGCTTATTATGTAAGGTCTCTTTTAGGGTGAAAATGAGCCAAGTCATTTGTGAAAAGCTCAAAAACGGATCGGTAAGAATTTCGAAGTCAAGCTCGAGCCTAAATTACAGCTCATTTATTAATCGAGCTAGAGCCCGAGCTTTATATACGATTGGGCTCGCGAACCTAAACGAGTTAAACGACACTAGCATATTTTAAATATTAAACTTATATAATACATTATGCATTTGTATTATCGGTGAGCTGATTAACAAGCTCAATAACAAGCTTATAACGAGCTTAAAATATAAATACTACGAGCCGAGTTAGAAACTAAACTATCTGCAACGAAGAATACTTAATTAACTTTGTGGCATGTAATTCAAGAAATGCAAAGCGAGTTGCATTATTGGCAATATATTTCTACCACAACCAAACAAAAAAGAACGAAAATACGTATGAAATTAGTGATAAAATTTGTACTGCTTAGAAGATCGATCTCCGTCTCTAAATTACATCATCACTTAATAACATAATTTAAACCTTTTCATTGAGAATCCGAGTAGCTTCAAATACGAACGCTCTATTGAATGGTATAGATTAGAGTACTAGAAATGCACAAGTTGGCATGTAAGCATATACAATATTATGTATTGGATAAAACCCTTATTTCATGGGTAAACTGCAAAAAATGTCCCTAAATTTTTCTGATTTTGCGAAAGTTGTCCTCTTACAAGATTTTTAGCAAATAATGTCCTTGAGCAGGTTTCCTTAAGCAAATAACGTCCTTGAGGATGGCGTTTGTTTGCAAAAATGGTTTTTTGGCCTAACGCTCGTTAGTCAGCCCGTTAAGTGCCTTGTGAAATGACTATTTTACCCTCCTTTTCTTCAATAATCGCATTTCCACCCTTCCCCTTTCTTTCCCGCACTTATGTACAATTACGTATTCCCCCCTCTAAACCTTGAGGGACAAAATTCGCGATAAAACCTTGATATAAAAGTAAATCATTTGGGGCTGCCACTAAGATAACGTCTAACACATACAAACATAAACCCTAATTTGTTGACCATGGATGCCGACCAAAGTAGAAGCAGCGACAGTGATACCACTGTTGGTAAGTTTTTGTTGTTTATTTAGTTCCTTTATTTGTTAAAATTTGGATTACTTTGCTTTTGGTAATTAAATGTGACTGTGAGTGGTTAAGATTAGTGTCTACTTGCTTGTGTTAATTGATGACATTTAGTGTATAAGTGATCATATCTTGCCTTGTTGGCAATCTTTATAGATTTCAATGATGGTTCGAAGAGTTGTTGTGCCCGTATGGAAAAGAGCATTTCAAAACTTGAACATGTGTTTTACAGGCTGAAATAGATGCAAGGTTAATTTTTTGAACATGTTATGATGTTATGTAAATACATTTATTTGTGTTAGTATTAAAGTTTGGCTTTGCTGGAATAATTTTTACAGCTATGAGGTCAAAGGTTGAGCTTAAACAAACTGAATGTTTGCCGGATGATGAACAAGTTTGGTCTAGGTTGGGCAATGCCATAAATTATGAATTAATGGAAGAGATGAAAGCAAGATATGGGCCATTCAAAACTATCAAAGAGGAAAATGTTGATGAATTTCTTGATGAGCATTTTTTGTTGACAAAGGCTGAGAATCAAGGTAAAAGCATTCAACCTCTTAAAAGGGTGTTTGGAAAAGCAAATAATTCTTATTTAACCCCTGCATATCTTGTTGATGAGCTGTTTATTAGCAGAAAGAAGGAAATGCGGCAAGGTAAATATACTGAAGCTCTTAAAGGGGTGTTTGGAATGTCTTTCTACCATATAGATGTTATTGATTTAAATGATGTTCTTGGAAGTGAATATTATAGCTTGTATCACAGTTTGCCTTTGTTGTATACTTTATGCAGTTTTGAATTTTTGTACTCTGAGCTTTGACTTCGAATCAGATGATGGTACCAGAAATCATAACAAGGGTAAACCAGCTGAGGGTACCAGTGACCAGAGGAAGGAAGCTGCTGCTAAACAAAGAAAGGCAAGGCTAGATGAGGGTACCAGTGAGCAGAGGAAGGCAAGGCCTCCGAGTGTAACCGGCTGCGTCCTTGTCCTAAGAGCAAAGAAGAAAGAACCAGCTCCCAAAAGAGGTTCTAAGTGTTGTGCATTGCATTCCAAGAAGAAAAATTAAATGCAGGATAATGTTCCTATTTTATGTTTACTATTTGAATGTAGACCAAGGATCAAATGAGAAGAAAACTTAAAATGAGAAGGATGAGAAATAATTATAACTACACATTTGAGATGCATCGACTTGAATTAGATACATCCCTAGTCTTTTAGATGCACCATAATATATTTTCTAGCAAAAAATTTGATGCATATACATATATTAGATGCATTTCATCAAGTTAGACGAATGTTATACATTTTTCGTCCTTTGCGGGTCAAATTTGGTTTTAGTATTACTTTGCATCGTTTTCACTTCAAAATCACTTTCGAAACTAATTGGGATGCATCTAAATGAATAGAGATGCATCTAAATCAAGTCGATGCATCTCAAATGTGTGGTTATAATTATTTCTCATCCTTCTCATTTTAAGTTTTCTTCTCACTGGATCCTTACCCTTTGAATGTAATGGTATTTTAAGACAATTTTAGTTAATCTATGTAAGACATGTTTATCTAACAGGTTTGGTTAAGGATTGTTCATTTTGCATAACCTTTTTGATTAAGCATTTTGCATGTACATTTGCATATGCGGGGGTGTTTGTATTTATGCATTTTGACTTTTAAAAGTCATAAACATCCTAATTGAAACATACCCATGTTGACTTTTAAAAGTCAAAAAATACAGAAACCTAATAACCTACCCAATCAATTAGCAATGTTAGTTCCTTCATTAAATTCTCACACACGAACCACAAACTGCCCATTGATTACTCAATGCTCTATCCCTTTATATTCATTACACCACAATTACACCACAACACTTATGTCTTAAACATTGGTCATCAAATTTAGTCACCATGGATGCCCAATCCTCATACCCAAAAATACACCCCAATGCTAAATCCAGAGAATGAGAAACACACCTTCATGGTTTCAAAAGAACCGTAAGGGGGTCCTCTATTGATTATCACTCCCGTCTCCCTGAACCACCACTTGAAGCAATGCCAGAACCAGATTTCTCTTATTGTCAGTGTTGCAAAAATACATTTCAGCTTCGTGAGGAACTACGTGTGTTTAAGGAAGAGGCCCGCTTCATGTGGACAAGCATTCACAACTACCTTGTGGAGGTCATGAAGGAACAAGCCAACAAAAAGTGAAACCTTTCCTCCTAACTTTTGATTTGGTTGTAATAGGTTGTTGCTAAATAATTATGTATTTGGATGGTAGTTGTTTTAACAAAGGCTTGTCTTTTGTATCCTATGACTAATGCAAGTTCGTTTGGTTAAATTTGTTATTTTTCATATTATTTGCTTACTTCTTTGCTTATGAGATTGTCTGCATTCTTGTTTTAACAAAGTTTTATCTTTGTGTTGATATAAATAATGCGTAAAAACGTTATTAATATTTTTCGATATCCCTATGTTTTGACGATCACAAAATATAAACTCATTAAACGTAAAATCATTACGTAAATAAGTATTTAGTGACAAAATATCATTATATCCAACTAATTCACTTAAGGTATGAATAAACAAGTGCCTAATACATTTTATGATCAAAGGAAGGTTTATTTACTATTACAAATTATATAAAATGGCATAAACATTTTATATATGTAAGAAAAACACTTTTGGTAATTAAAGGAAAATGTTTATTTCATAATAAATATATGAATTCAAATTTTTAACCAAATTCAGTTAAATTTTCACCAAATAAACTTTCCCCAGAAAAGACAAAGAAAACTGGCCGTTACTGTGGGCGGCCCCCTTAATTTTAAGGGGGCCGACACACAATTAAGGGGGCCGGCATACGCACCTGTGTCACATTTCTTTGCCTATAATTCTATAAATACTGGTTCAAATCTGAATTTTTTCCTCACCTTTTGCACTAAAACTTTCTGTTCTAATTCTCTCAAATCAAATTCCTAAATCCTTTGATCATAAACATATTAGTTCTTGTTTCAAGTGATCCAATCCTTCATCATTCAAAGTGCAAGAGAAGAATACTCCTCAAACATCTTGTTAAGAAGTATTGTAGGCTTGTGTATATTGTAAAGGTGTAGAAGTTGTGTAATTAATAAATCTAGGTGTGTTAGTAGTTGTGAATAGAAGTAGTGAAGAAATAGTTGTGTTGTTCTGAAGGTGTGAGAAGTAGTGTAGTTATAGTGGTGTGTATAAGTTGTGAAGAAGGTGTGTAGTGGTGTGAGATTGGTTCTAGCTACTATTATTACTCGACATTTAGCTTAGTGTCATAAATTGGTGTAAGCAAAAGTTGTGTAAGGTTTTCTCCGCCATAAGGGAGCTTGTTGACGTACTGAAGAAAACTCTCGAGTTAGGTGCTTGGGGAGTGGAGTAGGGCGAAGAGGTGCTTCGTAGCCGAACCACTATAAATCCTTTGTCTTGTGGTGCGATCTTTCCATCTCTATCTCTTTACTTATTTACTTATACTGTTGCCATTTCATTTCGTAGATATTAGTATATATAAGTGTTGTTTATTGATCTCACATAAAACTATAATCGATTATTTTGCAAACAAAGTTTTTATAAAAACCAAATTGACGTAAAACTATTCAACCCCCCCCCCCCTTCTAGTTTTCCACACTTTGTTAGCCAACAAAGTATGTAATTTGTATGCAAATTATATAGATAAATGCTCAACCTAGTTAGAAACTACGTTTGACTTTGTTTGTGTAACGTAAATGAGTATTAACTGAGCACATTGATGAGGCAAAAAATGAACCGTTTTTAGGAGGTCATTTAAGCCCGGAATTGAATTTATTTGATCAAATATTGCCCTAAATCGTTCCTTTTGTGATTTTAGGTACTTTGGGAGTGAATTATGGAAAAAGAAGCATTTTGGACGTTTTTGGAGCATAAAAGTGAAGAAAACGGCAAAGACTTAATTTTCCATGCTGAGAACAGTACCTGACGGCGTCAAGAGGAAAAATGTGACGGCGTCAGGGGTGAAATCCATGACGACCCAGAGAAAACCTGAAGGCGTCAAGAGAAGGGCGTCAAGAGTAATTTTTGTGACGGCTTGCATAAGGAATACACATGACGACGTCAAACCCAAATCTAGGCAGTCCGAGAATTTATTTGGCGGCGAGATAACGACGTCAGACTTTTGTTCTTGATGCCGTCACCTCTCAGAATCTATATATACTTTTCTATTTTTCATTCATTAGGAGAGGAACTTGTGTGGAGAATACTAGGGTCGAACCTAATAAACCCTAGGTCATTTTTTACTGTATTTTCAAGGTTTTCACCCCTTGAAACCTTTCATGTTCAATTAAGATAAGTCCTCTTTCAATTCATTCAATATGTCTATGTGTTGTTTTAATGTATCTTATGCTTGTCTTGATTTCAACATGCTAGGCTAGATCTATCATGTGCTTGCTTAGATGTAATGAAACCTAGATGTTAATTATAGGTTGATTGCTTGTTTATAGTTATAATGGATGAATGATTTCAATGTTAGGCTTAAGAAAACTGGTAGATCTCCATTGTGTAACGTGCTTGAACGTCTTAAGAAACATGAACTGATGTGTACTAGGTTTTATTGGTTGTATTTAATGCATGAGCAAATTCTAGTGATCCCATGTTAGGAGTTTCTTAGCCGGCTCGACATAGGAGTGAAGTAAGTGCTTATAGGATTGGGGAAGTAAGTACGCCACCCCATGAATGGTATTAAGGAATACAATCCGTAATCCACGCAACTGTAACAAGTAATTAACTTGTAAAAGATATCTAGGGAGTAGTGAAATCTAAGTAAACACAATTCTCCCATATATTGCTCACACCTCTATCTTAATTTAGTTTATTTTCATTTCTAGTATTTTTATTTTGATTGCATCTTAGTAATTGGGTTAGTTGACTAGCAACTAATTCCGCCCAACTCCTTCAAAACCGAGATTTTTACTTGCTTTTATAAAAACTAACAAAATACAAAAAGAATCATCCCTCATCTTTAGACCTAGTCTTTAGGTTTCCTAATCCTAGCGACACTATTCCTAGCTAAACGATCAATCCCCCGGTACTTGTCATTATACTATACTACATCGATCAGGTACACTGCCTGGTGGGGGTTGTAAGCTTCTCGAGATCTCTCGAGAGGTAAAACCTGGTGCAATCCCTACGCATCACACATTTACACAGAAACCTACCCATGTCACTTGTTTCATTTATTTGGCAACCTAGTTAGAAACTACTTTTGACTTTCTTTGTGTAATGTAAATGAGTATTAACTAAGCACATTTACACACAAATCTACCCATGTCACTTGCTTCATTTATTTGTCAACATTTCTCATAACCTTGCCCATCCTATATCATCAACTTTGTTCATCAAACTCATTAAAACTCTAAGCTCACCATGAATGCACAATCCAGAAAGTTAGCAACAAAAAGCCACAACCATGCGGTCCGTTACCCATTGAAAGTTGGAGGCTCTCAAGCATGGTATTTCTCTGCAGACCCTGAAAAACCAGTTCCACCAATGCCAGAACCACACGCCTTTAAATGTCAATGTTGCAAAAATACATTTCAAGGCCGTGAGGAATTGCGCGTGTTTAAGGAAGAGACTCGCTCTAGGTAGACATCGATTAACAACTTAATTGTGCTAATCATGGAGGAAAGAGGCAAAAAACCATGAAACCTCTTCTACATATGTTATGGTTGTATTAATTTCAGTTCTAAGTATGTTTATGTAATATGTTAAGTACTTCTATCATATGGTTGTATTTTTATTAGGTTATGGTTTGTGTTTGATGAACATCTATATTTATGTAATATGTTTAAGTAACTCTATCTATGATATGGTTATATTAATATGTCTTATGAACATATTTATGTATTATGCTTTAATTCAAATGTAGATGTGATTAATTCTTTGAATGATTGTTATTCTTGGAAATATGAACATAATTATGCAAAACTGCACACGCTAACCTATAATCCATACGCTAACATAACTCTTCGGTTTCCACATTTTGTTTTTATAAAAATCTTTATTATTGTTTCACTTGACTTGATAATTTTTATTTTGATGTTCCCAAATTTGTTTGTCTAAAATGTTACTTGTTAATTTTTATGCACTATACTTTTTCATACCATCTCTCCACTAAATCCACTCAACCATCACCCACAACAACCAAAGTGGGTCAAATGTATGGTTAACACTGCTTTAAGGAATTACAACTGTTGTAGGATTTAAAGATTTAACTTCCCCACTATGTAACTGCTGCATGTTAACACTGCTAGTTAAAATTTATGCTAGTGCAGGTTTTTTTTAATGCTGCTGCAGGTTTTCTTTTAATGCTGCTGCAAATTTTGTGAAGGGGTAAATGACAAGTCTAGATTAATACCCGCCAAAAATACTTCAAGGACTATATTTGCAAATTTAAATAAACTTCATTAAAGCAACTAGATTACTAGAGTAGGCTTTTTCATCGAACATTAACTGCCAAACCAACCCCGTTGTTCATTTCAAAGTGATAATCAATAGTCACCTTAGGTTTACAAAAAAAAAAAAAAAAAAAAAAAAAACAAAAAAAAAAAAAAACCAAAAAAAACTAAACACGGCACAATCAAACCTGTCTATGGAAAACAACGATAAGGGAAAATCTGTGTTGATTGGGGGCGAGGAAACATCGGAAAAGTCTTGGGGGAAAGTTTTATTAAATGATAAAGTGTTTGAGGATGTTGTGGATACATTTGGTGATGAAATAATTGCCAAGTATGGTTCGTATGCAAACATAGGTAAGGAAATGATAGTAGTTATTCTTCAATGGATGTGGAACAAAACTTTCAATGAACCAAACATGGGTGGTAGTGGTGCGCAAATATTCCTACCCTTGAAAGTGGTAGCGAAACAGCCAATGAAGTAGTTGCAGTTGAAGAGAAAAAAAGAGGGAGGGGAAGGCCTAGAAAAAATAGGTTTTTCTGTACCAATCGATAATCCAATTACAATGTCACAGAAAAAGAAGAAGGGAAGGCCTATTGGGAGTGGGGGAAAGAGGGAGGGAATTGATAAACCGAGTACAATGTCACCCACAAGGAAGAGGGGAAGGCCTGTTGGAAGTGTTAGGAAGAAGGAGGGGAAGGAAGAGCGTGCGGATCATGGTATGTTAATGTAATATAATTCATTTATGTGTCTTTTTATTTGCTATCTTTTTGATAGATTGTTATGTATTGATATTGAGTGCTATGATTGACCGCCATGATTGAGTGCCGTGTAGCTGTGTTTGGCATTGCTATTTAGACTTCATGTTTGAATAGTTTTTTACTTTAATTGACTCTTGATGTTCGAATTTAAATGGTGGCAGGTTTAAATGCTTATGAGGATGAAATTGTGTTCAAGATGCACAAAAATGGATTCTTTGAGTTTGGTCCATTGAGGTATGTAGAAGGATCTGTTTATAAACTATTTGTCTTTGTCCATGATAGAAATACCTTTACTCTTGGGTTGGATCATATGTTAACAAGCATTAAGGGAGATAAATGGGCATTGTTCTTTTGTTTGCCTAGCAAATCATTAGAAGATAGCTTGAAGTTGATTCACACAGACAATGATGTCCATACAATGTTGGAACTAGGTTGTCGATCTGGTTCTGTAGATTTGTTTGTTGCTCACAAACTACAACGGTTATCTGAATACTATTTAAAAAACATGGATTTAGAGGGTCAACATGGAGAGCTTATCGGATGGGTAGAAGAAGATGCTAGCTTACGTTGCTCTAGTACTTCATCTCCTTTTAGGACTAGATATAATAGGGAGAAAAGTGTAAACTTGAAAAGAAAGGTTGTGGGTGATGCAGATCCTGAACTCGGGAAGAATAAAAAAGTGGTGAAGAGGTCTGTAGATAAGGGAAAAGGAGTCATGGTTGATGAGGATGAGGCATTTAATAGGAAGAAGCCTGTTTTGCCAAGGCCAGGTGGAATTGTCATCAGAGAGGGTGGTTATATGAAGAAGACATCAGGTGTTACAGGTGCGGGTCTTGTAAGACCAAGAAGTGATGCCAAAATCACAAACTGCGTGCTAGGTCTAAGGGCACCAAATTCTTTTGGAAACAAAGTGGTGTTATTTTGACTAGGTTAGTCTAATGTTTTAAAGTTTGACAAATGGGATCATCTTTTAGGATTATGTAATGTGTAGTAACAAAAACAGTTTAATTTGGTTCTATATTATCTTTGTAATTTCACTAATGTAACTCGAACTATATTACCTCTGTTTCGGATACACCAAAAGGTGTGTAGAGGTATTGTGATGGGTTAATTTTTTTTTGGTACATTTCCAAACGATATTATGTAACTTGAAGTATCACGTATGGGTTAAATGTTTTATGTTTGTGTTATATGCTTTGATTAATAACATTTAAACACGATTTAACTTGTTGATGTTTGGAACAACATTTTGCATATGCAGCAGCACTTTGACTTCTAAAAGTCAACATACACATTTGTTACAACTTAATTGGTATCGGTAAATGAATCCGATACATACCCACACCACCCAAGTTCCCAATCTTCCTCTGGTTCTATTCTAAATCTCTCCTCCGAGGAATCCGTATATGAATCAGATACAAAGCCATTCAACCCAAGTTCCCAAGCTTCCTCATGTTCTTTCCTAAGTCTTTCCTCTTCCTCTTGTTTAGCCCTTGCTTCTTCTTCTTCTTCTTCTTCTTCTTCTTCTTCTTCTTCTTCTTCTTCTTCTTCTTCTTCTTCTTCTTCTTCTTCTTGTATTTGTAACAAGGCTTCTTCGTCTCTCCTTATTTCATGTTCCCGTTGCTCAATAAGATATCCCCCATTCCGCCACTCTTGTTCAGCCCGTTCTTCTTCTTCTAACAATTTCATTATGTCTTCTTCGTCTAACATTCCGCCACCAGCTACCCCACAACCACTCCCATAAAGTGTATCCTTGTGGAAAACTTTAACTAAGTTTTTCTTTGTAATGTTAAGATAATGGAGTGAATGGTTTGATCGATTAGGAGAAAACACTGATCGTTTATGAACAATCACAGTAGCTCCTACATGAATATCCTTTCCATAACCCCCCTCCTCGTTAATTATTTTGTGATGTATTGCACCAAGCATTGAACCTGACAGATCTTTGAGAGTTACTGTAAGATCGCCAAGGGCATTTGGAGAACACGACTTGATTATTGCTACAACTTGAGCAACTTTAGCATTATCGATAAAGCTCTTGATGTCACCTAAACATCCATACACCACCCCCACTAGCATTCACATAGTCAACCGCGCTAAGCCATGGCCCACGTGAAAAATCCTCATCCACTTCCACATCCTCAAGAACTGCCCTGATATACTCTTGTGTCGAAATTACACGCTCCTGGAGACCTTAGTTAATATCTGCTTGTTTACGACGCTTAGCCAGTTACACGATACCAGCAGGACCGAGTATTATCCTAACCTTCTTTTCAGGGCTGTGTGATGAGTGTAGGTTTTCCAAGGTGGGGTTTATGTGACGGGTTTGCTCATGGTTGCTGCAGAGACGGATGGGGTTATTCAAGTTAACGTCTTTGTCCATTTCGTTTTTAAGATGTATGATCGATTCACGGGGTTATAAGTTGATGAGGCGAAAAATGAACCGTTTTTAAGGGGTCATTTAAGCCCGAATTTGAATTTATTTGATCAAATATTGCCCTAAATCGTTTCTTTTCTCATTTTAGGTACTTTTGGAGTGAAATCTGGAAAAGGAAGCATTTTGGACGTTTTTGGAGCATAAAAGTGAAGAAAACGGCAAAGTCTTAATTTTCCTTGCTGGGAACAATACCTGACGGCGTCACATGCTTCTACATGACGGCGTCAAGAGTAATACAAGAGGTGGATGTGGACTATACACATGACGATCCAGAAAGTTTTGTACATATGACATGACGGCGTCACCCAAGGCCGTCATGGTCCAAATATTAGTGACGGCCCAGAACAAAATCACACATGATGGCGTCAAAAGTGGATCTAGGCAATCCGATTTCATTATGGGCGGCGAGTTGACGGCGTCACAGATTTCTTCATGACGCCGTCACCCTATATAATCTATATATAGTTTTCCAAATTTCATTCATTAGTGTGAAACTTTGAGGGAAAAACCTTAGGACGAATTTTTCTAGCTTTTTCAAGGGTTTCAACCCTTTGAACTTTTCATGTCAAGTTGAGATAAGTACTCTTTCAATTCAATCAATATGTCTATGTGTTGCTTGAATATATCTTACACTTGTCTTCAATTTAACATGCTCGACTAGATTTCTTTTGTGTTTGCTTATATGTAGTGAAACCTAGATGTTAATTATGGGTTGATTGTTTGTTTATAGTTGTTACGGATGATTGTATTCGATGTTAGGCTTAAGAAAACTGGCAGACTTCCATTGGTAACATGCTTGAACGTCTTAAGAAACATGATCGGAGGTGTACTACGATATTAGGTTGTATTTAATGCGTAGGAGAATTCTAATGATCCCATGTTAGGAGCTTCTAACGGCTCGACATAGGAGTGAAGTAGGATCCTATAGAGTTAGGGAATATTGTACACAGCCCTACGACTAGTATTAAGGAATACGACCCGTCATCCATGCAATTGTAACAAACTATCAACCTGTAAAAGATATCTAGGGAGTAATGAAACCTAAGTAAACACAACTTTCCCCATTATTGTTACACCACACTAGTATAATTAGATTTATTTTCATTTATGTTATTTTATTTTGATTGCATCTTTAGTTATTGGGTTAGTTGGCTAGCAACTAATTCCGCCCACTCTTCCAAAACCTGAGATTTTAATTGCTTTTATAAAAATATAAAAATACAAAAAGAATCATCCCTCACCTTTAGACCTAGTTTTTAGGCTTTCTAATCCTAGCGACACTATTCCTGAGTTGAACGATCAATCCCCCGGTACTTGTCACTATACTATACTACAACGATCAGGTACACTGCCTGGTGGGGGTTGTAAGCTTCTCGAGATCCCTCGAGAGGTAAAGCCTGGTGCGATTCCCACGTATCATGAGTGCTTCACAAATTTGGCTGTGATTGGCGGGAAAGAAAGGGGAAGGGTGGAATTGCGATTATTGAAGGAAAGGAGGGTAAAATAGTCATTTCACAAGGCACTTAACAGGCTGACTAACGAGCGTTAGGCCAAAAAACCATTTTTGCAAACAAACGTCATCCTCAAGGACACTATTTGCTTAAGGAAACCTGCTCAAGGACATTGTTATATATACTAAAAGGGGGAACATTTTACTGTTTGACACTGTAGCTATAGTGGACGAAACAGTGCGCGATTGCAAAATAGTCCCTAAGGTGAAACTGTCGTTGCAAGATAGGTCCTTCGGGGACTAAGGATGCAACATGCCGGGGACTAACTATACAACACGTCAAGAATTTTAGGGACTTTTTATTTAAAAAAACATATTGTTTCCAGAATTATTTTATACCTAACGAATTTACAAAAATGGTCCTTCCGATTAGCTGTAAATAGCACCGTTAGTCCCCCGTTAGCGATCTTTTGCAAATTTAGTCCTTAATAATTTTTTTCCTGATCGTTTTATTGCGATTTTAGATTAGACACAACATTCTCGCAGCAACGCGCGGGTGCCCTCACTCGTTATTTGTTAAAAATCTTGTAAGAGGACAACTTTCGCAAAATCAGAAAAGTTTAGGGACATTTTTGCAGTTTACCCTTATTTCATATTTATATCCCACATAGGTGAAAGAAGTAAAATCTTTGTTGGTTATATTCTACAGTGCATGTGAATTGTACGTGTTGATGATGTTACTATGTTTTCGGACGCAAGTGTTGGTGAAGTTGATTATAAAACTAAAAAATTCAAATTCATCACACACTTGTGCCAAAAATTTAAATGACATTCTTGATTTTTTAGTAGTATATCTTTTCACTTAAAAAAGAAATTCCTCCCAAGTGTTTCAAAGATATTATGAAATTTCGTTTTATACTTACATACATTGTTCACAAAGTTTAAAAACCTTCTATCTGTTTAAAGGAACGAAATAACTAAAGATAAAAGATTAACACAAACTATATATGATAGGATACCATATTGTAGGAAACACATTTCGTGATTGGTGTTCATTCCAATCTTTAAACATTTCACTGATCCACCTGAACTTACCTAACAATGCCATATTGGTTCTGTAGTGACATGTTATGAAAATAAGTTAATTAAGGTGTGGAGAGGTCTCTATTAAAACCGATCCTGATGAGTGATGACTATGGTGCAACTCTGATCTTTAAACTCCCTTGGCTGCCTACATTTCTAGAATTCTAGTGATGGTATCAAGAGAAAAAGTGACAACTTGTCCTGCTAAATAAGAATGGGTACAACGTACAACTCAATCGATCACAAGCTAGTAACGAAGGTGAGTCACAAAAATTATCCAAAATGGATAAATGTGTAGCACTCACCAAACGACGTGCTGAGTTTGAGTTAGGTTCGCCTAATCCAAACTAATGATGTTTCCCATAGGGTTACTTGACCAGTAACATAAAAATTACCTATTGGTGCTACGCCAACTAATTTTTATATAAAAAATATTGTTATAATGCTAAATAATTATATTTAAGAGATATAGTGCTTGTATTAAGCTACTTGCATAGCTGAACATTGCAGTTGTCACAAAAACAAAGGAAGTACACTAATATATCATCATAAACTACAACAAAATTTATCTGAAAAGGCAGACAGTTAGATCGAGTGAGTTTCTCGACCAATTTAGATAGACAAAAATTGTTTTACATTACCAACGACACACTTGATCAACTTCATGGCATGTAAATTAAGAAATAGAAAACGTTACAACCAACAAAAAAGAACGAAAATACGAGAGTAAACGAAAATTAGAACACAAACGCTTTCAGTGGAAAGACAACTGGTACGTACAGATAATTATCATTTGATTAAAGTCAATTCAACCTTTCATCCTACACAAACCCACATAGGCTAAAGAAGTGAAATCTTCCTTGCTTATATACTACAGTATATAACAACCTTACACGTTGAGAATAATGTTATGTTTTTGAGACGGAGTTGTTTATGAAGTTGATTAAACAAAAACTTCATAAACCACACCGTCTGCAAATTAACATACACTCTACGCTTTTTAATATATGCTTTAACTAAGAAAAAAGTCGTGGTTCTAACAATGTAATACAACGATTGTCCATATGTTTATGTAGCTAACTTTTTAGTTGTCATCAAACAGGTGTAAACGTATAATGGTCAACACAATATACCACACAAAAAAAAAAAAAAAAAAAAAAAAAAAAAAAAAAAAAAAAAAAATGTGCACCATCTTTGATGATCTACACCACCAAACTTTGAAAAAAATGAGGGATCGCGCGTTGGATTTGAGGGGAGGTATAATGGTCACCCCGTAAAAGGTGGAGATGGTAGACCACCTCCCGTAACACTTAGCCTAATTTACCATCATTATTAACTTACCAGTAATATTTATTTATTGAAGACCTCTTAGGAATATGTATTGATAACATCAATATTACCTTAAAAGATAATAAAAATTAACAGCCATATTCACATTTTTGCCGTTGGTGTTCATTGCAAACTCTAAAGGTTTGAGTTACACAGATCCACACATTCCATGGATACCTCCCTGGGAAAAAAGCAACATGAAGTGAGAAAATCACAACCACAAACTCTCAGCTATAATATCTTGTTTAGAAGTACAATATGAATCTAAAGTGTTATGCACCAGTTGAGATAGTTTTCTATCTTAGGTTTCGAATACATAACCAGCCTACACAAAGTGGGATTTTACTAGTGCAAGAGCTCTTCCGCAATGAGAAATCTGGTTCTTGTCTATTTTAAACTTTGGCATTAACGATCGAGTAGCTTTAAAACACACACACTTTTAATGAAAAGACATGCAACTGGTACGTATAGATTATTGTCATTTGATTAAAGTCAATTCAACCTTACATCCTACGCATTCCCACATAGGCTAAAGAAGTGAAATCTTCCTTGCTTATATACTACAGTATACAAGTTATCTATTCAAGACGTTATGAAGTTGATTAGTATAAAACAAAAAACTTTGTAAATCACTCCATCTGCAAATTAACATAAACTCTACGCTTTTTAATATATGCTTTAACTAAGAAAAAGTCGTGGTTCTAACAATGAATTTACAACGATTGTCCATATATTTATGTAGCTAACCTTTTAGTTGTCATCAAACAGGTGTAAACATATAATGGTCAACACCAACCAAACATATAAAAATATCTCTTTTTAGACAAACATACCACACAATATACCCTACAAACACACACGCACACATAAAATTAACTTACTAGTAACATTTACTTATTGAAGACCTCTTAGGAATATGTATTGATAACATCAATATTACCTTAAAAGATAAAAAAAATTAACAGCCATTTCACATTTTTGCCGTTGGTGTTCATTGCAAATTCTAAAGGTTTGAGTTACACCGATCCACACATTTCATGGATACCTCCTTGGGAAAAAAGCAACGTGAAGTGAGAAAATCACAACCACAAACTCTCAGCTATAATATCTTGTTTAGAAGTACAATATGAATCTATAGTGTTATGCACCAGTTGAGATAGTTTTCTATCTTAGGTTTCGAATTACATAACCAGCCTCAGCCTCAGCAAAGTGGGATTTTACTAGTGCAAGAGCTCTTCCGCGATGAGAAATCTGGTTCTTGTCTTCCTTAGATATTTCAGCCTAACTAGTGCACTATCGACAGTTTTGTGGTAAGATATCAGAGATCGCAAGATGGCCGGGTTAAGTAACAAGTCAACTTGGGTTGTGATGGAAACATGTCTAAACCAGATCAGAATGTTTATTTTACATAGAATTCATGCACTAGCAATCAATCATAGTCCAAGTTTTAATTAGAAGGTCGTATACATTGAAGACTTTGGACAACTTTCAATCTGAGTGACCTGTTCAGCCCGTTACTCATTTTTAGGTTGATTTGACCCATTGAATCCGTTCCTCAATGACTTCACGACATGTTATCCAAGAAACACAACACAAGTTGTATTATCGAAAATTTATTCGTGTACCACAACCATGTAGACTCAATAATGATAGAAATCAATTGTATTAAGACTTATAGTATATTAGTTTATGTCTGTATTTTATTATGTAATTAGTAGGTCGATTTGTAAAGTTGTATTTGGTTAAATGTGGCGCCAAATCAACATGACAGTTAGTAGTTAAAACAGTTATTTGCCAAAAGTCACAACTTTTGGAAATAACTGTCATATAGATAGATGTGTCGTTTAATGAAGCATTGTAATGCTTAGTACATGTATAAATATGTTTTTCTCAGAAAAACATATTAACACAATATCATTATTATCAATAAAGTTTAGTTTGCAGAATTACTTTGTCTCTTTACTTTTGCATACTGATTTCATTCGATCTTAAACCAAATGGCAAACTATAATCACATTCTTAAACAATCAAATGTTGGCATAAAACCTGTGAACAAACCAAACAAAAATGAACGAAAATGTAAGAGTAAACATATACGAGGATCACTTAATAACCGCATTTAAACAAGGCACAACTTCAAAGTACAAATGCTCTATAATGAACGGATAATTGGTGTACAGAAATGCAAGAGTCAACATATAGATATTTACATTATTTGATCTAAAACCATTCTAAGTTTACATCCCACATAGGTTGATGAAGTGAAATCTATCTTGTTTGTATACCACATTGAATGAGAATCATACGTGTCTAGAATATTACTATGTTTTCAGATACATGTATTGGCCAAGTTAATTGTAAAACTAAAACTTTCAAACTTTGTACTTTCTTAGTATCTGAAAACGAATATAATATTGTTGACTTTTTTAGTATATGTAGCCCCTGGAGAAAAATGGGTAATCCTAAAATTTTATTCACAAATATTTTGAATATATATATATAGCCTCTTGGTTGCCTATATATATTTATAGTGAATGTATCAAGAGAAAAAGCGGCAACTTTGTCCTGCCAGTGTACACAATCAATCACTAGTTACTAGAACGTGGGTCACCAAAATGATCAAAAATGGATATATGTGTCAGCCTCGCAAGTCCTAACGAAAAATACTCACCATACGACAGAGTTTGAGTCCGGTTTACTTAATCAAACTATTGATGTGAGGCAAAGGACAAAAAAGATTGCCTAAGGAAAGTATATTTAACAAATAAAAGGCTTGAATTAAACAACTTACAACATAGAATTCAATCAACACTAAAACAATGTACACTGATATGTCAATACATAGATGAGAGGTTATGGATCTTGCAAGGCTAGAGTCTCCGCCCTCCATATGTTCATTGATACGATACCAATTAAAAACCAATTGTAATAAAGAAAAACGACAATGTAACTGCATGCTTTTAAGTTCATCACATTCTCATTTTCTATCAGTTTCGGTTGAGCAAGTTATTGAGCACATATATCAGGTAACTCTGGTGCACACAAAAGTGACTCGCACCGCGCCTTTCTTGGTTGCTGACATTTCTAAAGAGGAATTAAAAGACAAAATCACAACTTTGTCCCCAATTCAATATATTACAAGGTACCAACGAACATGTGTTACCCTCATGAGTCCTACTAATAAACTCACGAAACATTACAAGAACCATATTTTAAAACAAATATACATATACTACTGTACGTATCATTATTTTAAACAGTAATAACATCTAATTTGAACTTAAAAAAAAAAAAAAAAAAAAAAAAAAAAAACTTCATAGTTATATTTTGGTATGAAAAAAGTGTAAAAATGACAAACCCGTCTGGATGGAATTGTTTATCCGGGTTAACCCGGGTCTTTGCTAAAAAACCGGTTGACCCGTCCGGGTTTCAAAATATGACCCGCTAATATCCGGCTTAGATCCTCATAAAGCTCGAAAATGGCCTGTTCTTTTGAAACCCGGCCAGGTCAACCGGTTTTTTAGCAAAGACCCGGTTCGACCTGGTCAAACAGTTCCAACCAGCTGGGTTTACACTTTTTCGTACCAGAAAAATGTACCTGATTAGCAGAATCTTGCTTTTTCTTCAGAAATATCTTCCACACGCGCCATTTTACAGTTGACTTTTTTATTAAAGATTTACAATTTACTACTGTACTTTTAGAGTTATGGGCATGTTTTTATTAAGGGATAATTACCAAAATGACCCGTTGCCCTGCGGTCTAGACATTTTTAGCCCGATTTTGATATATTCTTGATTTAGCCCGGATTGCCCTGGGCAACAAGCGTATAGCCAACCGCATGATGACACGTGTCCTCTAGTTGCCCAAAAAACACAAAAGCTGCCCCAAAAAATGACACTTGTCATCATGCGGGTGGCTATACGATTGTTGCCCAGGGCAACCCGGGCTAAAACGGGAATATTTCAAAATCGGGCTTAATATGCCTAGACCCAAGATAACCGGGCTATTTTAGTATTTATCCCTTTTATTAATATATGGGCTGAACCCATCTATAAAAAGTTTGTCTGTTTGTGAAAGTTTATGTTAAATAAATGGAAGCAAAGGAAATTCATGTTTGATAAGGTGGTACTGGTAGGCAGCCGGTAAGTGGATTATGAGTTAATCGGAAGGTGCATGGTTCATTTCTCAGCCCATTTCTTTGTTGGCATTTTGTAATTATATCTAGCTTTTTTACTAAGATGTACGCGACCTTATTGGGTTAATCTCAAAACCGTCTCCCACCATTCCTTGGCCATCTCAAATGTACACATCTAACGAGATTTGAACCCTTAACCTCTTGCGGGGAAATCAAAGACCTTACCACTAGGTCATTTGGTGATGGTTCTTTGAAATATTTGCTAGAATATCCTATACTTGTAGTAATTACTTAGAAAATTATCTAAAAACCAAGGGCGGAGCTTAGTGAGGGCCGGAAAGGGTTCCGGCCCCTTAGGCCTGAGCCCGTTAGTGTATTTTTTTCGCGATTTCATGTGTTATTTATTTTTATATATATTTTTTAATTTTATTTAATTTTATTTTATTTTCAATGATGTGGTGGTGAACCTCTCATTCTAATTCAGTGCTCTCCGAACCGTGCGGGAAGGTTTCCCATCACACGGCTCTCGGCCCTCCCACAAAAATTTTTCTAGTTCCGCCACTGTTAAAAACATATACGATGATATTGTAGATAAGAACTGTTTTTGACCCGTCACTATCCGAGTGTTTACCTCATCGTTATTATGCAATTTATGTTTGAGAATGCTTTATCCAAACAAGTATACAAATATGTTACATAATCATAATATTTCTATTGAAGTCAGTCATATATGAACAAATATAAAACTAGCTAGATGATTGGAATTACGACACCAAAAAGACAATCAACTAAAAACAACCCTAAGACTTACAACTGAGAAAATCAAACAATCAAAGGATCGAGGAACCCCTATCATCCAAACCCAACCGAACGCAGGAAGAATTCAGTACTTTTTTTGGTAAAGGGTTTTACCCTGTTAAAGTATATTAATAATCAATAACGTTCAGGCAATATGGCAAAGAACCATATTGACTATTACAAACAACGCACCATTTGTGCTTCAAACCACTACTCATAAGATTGACATGCCAATCTCATAGAAAGAAATAGTCTAGCCGAACAAAAACATAAACATCAAACACAAGACTAGACTACACTACAAACATTACGTTGGGCTATCCTTAATTAAATACGTTGGAAGCTTCAACCTTGCTAACACCCGCTCTACATGTGTTGTCCGTCGACAATGAATGATAGAATTTGATTGATCAAGCAAGATTAGTGTTTCCGTGTAAGACTTGACTGTGAACGAATTAACTTTTCCATCAATCCGAATACCATTGATACGTCCCGAGCAGTGTTCACAAACTGCAAGTAATGATGATTCTCTATGATCAATATTTATATCAGGTACCATCTCTATTATAGCCTCACCATTCTTTCTAAATTAACTCTAATACCGTATTACGCCTATCTAGTATTTTAACATTGAACATCTTGCTAAAGGACTTGGTAACACCCACGTTCATTATCCATACACCACAAAACGGCACCTCACCATCATTATAATACTCAATTAGACCAAGCGACTCCTTAACCTTCAATACCCGTAATTGATGCGAGTGTACTAACCTATCCGGAAGGCATACTTCACCAAACTCATTATTCATCAAATCAAACGAAACGACTAAATTAGACTGAATTCCATCATTCAATTTAAATCTATCAAAAGCAAACCAATAAATAAACCCTCCAATAGAAACGTGACCGTCCCACGTCAAATCAAAAGATTTAAATGCAAGTGGAACATTAGATACAGTTTTCCAAACACGAGTACTTAACGTAAAAACCTCCACCTCCCAATCAGCCGCCCATAAACCAATACGAGCACAATTTATTTTAACAAGCTTAGGGTCACTAGAATTAGGACAAACCCCAAAACCAATATAAGTCAATCCGTGTAGATAAAACATTACATTAGGGATAACAATACCAACTGATTTTCTAACCGTAAGATTCCAAAGAACAACCATCTTATTCTGTCCCCCTACATCTATGCGTGAACCACAGAAACATAACAATCCATTATCGGAACCGAGTAATAATGGTTGGCTAAGTTGGCTAAGGAGCCACGGGGCGAATAGGGAAGATTTCTGGTTTGGAAAAGTATCATCGTCCACAATTGAAACATATTGTTGGTCAGCAGCTAGTTTGTATCTTATGAATAGATGATGTTGTGGTTGGGTCTTGCAAACGTGGTAACTACTAATAAATTCAGAGCTATCAATAAGAGACTTCCAAGGTTTTGAAACGGACCTGTATCGAATCAATGATTTGACTGGAAGCCTTTTCATGATTTCAAATTGAATATCGAAGGGAATGTGGTCTGACATTTTTCTTAATTATTTTGACGATGTTTGTTAGGGTTTATAAAAGAAGAAACAGTTGCAGATTATAACGTCATTAATAGATGTATTAATTAAAGGTTTGGGCCACTGGGCTTAGCAGTTAGCATACATTTCTAAACGACTATTCTAGAAACAAATATGATGAGTTTTTGACCAACTTATGGTCTTTACAAAACTTATTTACCATTCTACAGTGTACTTAAAAGTATTAACCATTGTATAGTAAATCCCTTTTACATTAATCTATTATTCTTTTTTAATTTTTCCGTTGCATTAAAGAACATTATTTGTATAATTCTTAACTTTGATAATCAAAACCATGCCTTTCACACAGATATTATTGTCAACAACATTCGACAACCATTGTGTGTTACATTTTTTTGTTGTTTAATAATTAATATACATTTAAGTAAATGAAAAAATAATGAAAAAAACACTACTATAGTAGCTTGATAAAATATTTGCACATACTAAAATTTATTTAACAAAAAGGTAGGTTCAACGACTTTGGGTGTATTTGTTAAAAGTAGCAGTATCGGTTTAGCACTAAAAAAAATAGTTACAGCTCACTTCTTCTTAAACAAACACCGGAAAATTAACATTCCTTAAAAATAGCCACAACTCACCACTCTTTTGCCAAATGACCACGAGGTATGTTTGGCGCGAAGTGGTGTGAAGCTTTTGGGGGATGAGCGGCGTGCAATGAGCATTTTGATTTTTAGTGGCTCTTTGCTAAAAGAGCGGTGAGTTGTGGCTATTTTTTACAACTACTGCTAAATAGCTATTGCTCACCGATACTGCTATTTTTACCAAACACACCCGAGGTTGTTGAACTTCTTTTTTTGTTAAATAATATTTTGTCTGTGCAAATATTTTATCAAGCTACTATGGTAGTATTTTTTTTGTTTCTTTTATTTTTTCAATGTGTATTAAACAATAAAAAAGAGCACACAATGGTTGTTGAATACTGTTGAGACAAATAATATATGTGTGAAAGGTGGTTTGATAATGGAAGTTAAGAATTACACAAATAATGTTCTTTAAATAATGGCACTCTTTCATTTTGATCTTTAGTGTAACCGGAAAAATTTAAAAGAGGATAATAAATTAATGTAAGAGAGATTTATTATAGAATGGCTAATATTTTTAAATATGATACCTCGATTCCTAAATGACATAACTTAAAAAACCAATGACTAAAGTTTGTATAACATACGCTTGTCGGCTTGTGCATTTCTAAATGAATATTCTAGAACAAATATGATCTCTATAAATAAAACCCTAAACATCAAAACCTAGTAAGCATCAACAAAAACATAATGCCATACCATATACCTTTTGATATCCAAGAGGAAATCATCAAAGGGCTTCCTATTAAATCAGTGATTGAATTCAGATCAGTCTCAAAGCTATGGAAGTCTCTCATCGATAGCTCGAGGTTTATTAATGAGTATGGCATTCGTCAAACTCATCCTGGGTATGTACTTGTTAATTTCGCTTATTCTTTCGAACGCTGGAAGTCGGTTAAACTACCTAAAAACCCAAGTATACTCTGTAGCTCTCAAGGTTTGGTCTACCGTCATGATTATAAACCAAATACTAATGATTATAAAACAAATAACGCGATACTTTGGAATCCTTTGATTAGAAAATGTGTTGCTATTAATTTGCCTGATGCTTTAGGTTCATCAAATGATACTATTGTTAAAACTATCATTGGTTTTGGGGTTTGTCGTCAGACTAATGACCCTAAGCTTGCCAAGATTACATCTACGGGTAATATGAGTGTGATTGATTCTTTAATTTGGCAAGTTGAGGTTTTCTCATTGTCGAATAGGACATGGAAAACACAATCCATCACATGGAATTTGTTAGATATCGATGAGTTTAGCTATTGGCTTGCTTTTGATGGTGAAACTTTGAAAGCTGAATTTAAGTGGTATGATCTAGTTATGTCAATTGATATGACAAGTGAAGAATTTAAACAAGTACACAGTTTAACATCACAAATTGTTGACATTGATTTGTTTATATCGAAGTTTAGACATCCCCTTGTTGTGCTTGAAACCGATGTAGAGGCCCAGAAACATGTTTATGGTTTATGGATGAAGAAGAAACGTGTTCCAAAATCATTTAAAAATCTATTCAAGATTAGCACACGAGAAGCATCTATAACTAGGGTATCTGGATACAGGACTAGTGGTGGAAAAATAAGGGAACATCTTGCTCTTTTTTTCTATAAGCGATACTCAAACAATATTAAGTGTATTAGGATTGATGGAAGAAGATATTCATTCTTTCCGTGCCGCTGCATGGATCAACTACTTTTGCTTGATCACTAAAGAGGGTAATATATAGCTCACAAAGATGATGACAACATTGCAAGGTGCGGAGGAAAAAATGGACGATTTTGGATGCTGGCAAGCAAGACATGAAGGTTAAAGTGGATTTATAGTTCAAATTAGTTAACACCAAAGAAAGTCAAATGTATTTCATATGGATGAATGTTTGTGTTAGGAGTGAGATCAATATGTGTTACTAATAAATTTTACTTTTGTTTTATTATATTTTCTGTTACAAATCATATGAAAGATTATGTGTGACAAATTGCCAATTACACTCTAGTTATATTTGGCGATGATATATGATTGTCTTTTAGCCTTATATGATCCAGCTACAAACGTGTAGATGTTGTTTAGATGTTATGCTGGTTTATTTGGTGGCATTACGAAAATTGTTCAGTACGACGAAAGTCTAGTTTGGGAACTGAGGAATTAAAAGGGAGGTGAAGATTAGAAAGGGCAACGAGACACTACTTGATATCCATTTTATAACTGTAGCATATTGTTTGCTATTTCTACTTTGGTTGATACTATACAGTATTTCATAATTAGTTTTATATCAAGAATTGATGTTAGTGTGTTATCATTCGATTCTTTGTTGTTATGTTTCTTGATTGCTTAACATTGTGGTTTCAGTGTATTTGGGACAAAATAAGTTTGGAACATGGCCAATTTCAATCTGTACAAGAAAGTACCCTGAGTATGGCATTGTTTGGCTACGAAGATAAAGCAAAATTGTTTCTTCCAAACACAAAATATGAAACGCATTCATAACCTCCGTATTTTTAATGCAAAAGTCACTGCACCGAAATCTATTTTTATAGCATACAACCTCCTAAATCATTTTATTAAGTTCAAAGATAATTGTTGTCGTAATTTTGGTGGTGATGTTTGTTTTTTTTTTTTTTGGTGAAAAGCAATAACAAAATTTTAAGAAATGGACAAACTTTATTAGACAAACGAGTTACATAGGTCGTAACTGGAATAAAAAGGCAAAACAAAACTAGATAATACACTTTTAGACTAAAGCAAATTCATACCAGAAACACCAAAACTGGAGCGGAATTGGAAACACAAAGCAAAAATCTGATTAGAAAGGATAAAGCCTATCTAAAATTACAAATCTAATTAATTGGGAATATGTGACTCATGTGCTATCCATTCTCAAGAAAGTGGTTATGCCCGTGAATCTGGGATCCTCCTTTGATTCAATAAGTATCATGAATAGGTATCCTAGTACGCATAGGAAGATGTAGATGAAGGGAACCCATGGTATGCAAGCTAGAAGGCTCATGATGCTACCTACATACTGTGGGTCTTTTATTGTCCCGAAAAGGAATTCTGTGACCCATGGTATGTTCTTCCTGAAACGTACACCATAGTAAGTTTCTGCCTCCGAGCAACTGATATACCCTGTAATTAATTGTTTAAGAAAAAGACCTTAAAATACTAGTATTTATGGTAAATATTACAAAATAAATTAGGGCCACAAGATTAGTCACAAACTTTAGCTTTTGCATCCAATTATTATTTTTTTGGATCCATCAACAAAATGATCTCAGACTCTGCAAGAGTCATGATATACATGAACTCATACGATACAATAATTTTATGTTAACTATGATGAAGGAAGAGATAAATCATATATGGAGAGTCGCTCATTTGGTAAGTGGAGTGTAATCTAATTTCAAGGTCTGCTGTTCAATTCTCTTATGAACCAATCTCCAAGCTTTTTATTTAAATAAGTCATATATATATATATATATATATATATATATATATATATATATATATATATATATATATATATATATATATATATATATATATTTTTTTTTCATTTTCATTAAATATCATTTGAGTTGTTTTTCCTAAATATACAAATCGGCAAATAACTGTGTATAGTGTTGTTATTCGTTTTCTTTATTATTTGGCTATTCATTCTGTGATTGATTGTCGTGAGTGTACGATTCCACCATATATTCAACGCACAATACAACAATTATATAAGTTGGCCATTTCTATTCAAAATTTCATTTACACCACAAATGAATTGTTGTTTACTCTATAGTCGTATTTAAACTCTCTAATGAACAAATAAATGGTGTACAGAAATGCAAGAGCCCAACATGTAGGTGTGTACATTTTATAAAGGGAATTGATTGACACACTTAAAAAATTGATTGGGACACTCAATGTACAAACAATTAAAGCAGTTTATATTTATAATACAACTGTTTAATGCACTGTTTGGAGTGTCCCAATCAAATATGGAAGTGTGCAAATCACCTCCCTTTTATAATAGAAGACCATTGAACTTTGCATCCCACATAGATTAAAGAAGGGAAATCTTTCTTGTTTATATACTATAGTGAATGGGCAACATACATGTCAATTACAATACTATGTTTTCGGGTTAATGGTCAACGAGGGAGTTGATTTTAAAATTTAAAGAATCAAAACCCACGATTGACTTCATTTCGAAAATAAGTATAAATTCTTGATTTTTTTAGTTTTTTTAAGTATCTTTTCACTTAGAAAAGGCGAAACTTACATAAAGTTAGTATATTGTATGTTAATCTAAATTTCAAGTACATAATTATTTTTATTATATCTATATAATAAAAGAGTAAATTACATGGTCCTTGTGGTTTGTCCAAAATAACAACTTTCGTCCCTCAAAGTTTAAAGTTGCACCGGCAGTCCCAAATTGGTAAACAAATAACACCACCGGTCCTTTAGTTTAACCGGTGTTAAATAGTTCCGTTATAATTTACACGTTAGCCCCTTTGGTTAAATATCATTGCATTGTTTATCCTTAATAATAACGACTATTTATAATTTAAAGTTTCCATACATTTTTATCCATTTTTACACGTTTTCGTCCGTTTTTATACGTTTTTATCCATTTTCGTCCGTTTTTATAAGTTTTTGACCATTTTTATATATTTTCGTTCGTTTTTCTTAAGTTTTCATCTGTTTTCGCCCGTTTTCTTATATTTTTATACGTTTTATCCGATTTCGTCCATTTTTCTTACGTTTTTATCCGTTTTCATCTGTTTTTATATGTTTTCGTACATTTTCTTCCGTTTTTAAACGTGTTCGGCCGTTTTTCTTAAGTTGTCATACATTTTTATCAATTTTTATACATTTTTGTATTTGTTTTTCCATTTTTCTTAAGTTGTCATATGTTCTTATCCGTTTTTATACGTTTTCTTATGTTTTTATCTGTTTTCATCCTTTTTCATACGTTTTTGACCATTTTTATACGTTTTCTTCCTCTTTTTTTTATGTTTTCTTCCATTTTTCTTAAGTTGTCATACGTTTTTATCCGTTTTCATCTGTTTTATAGGTCTTTGACCGTTTTTATACGTTTTCTTCCGCTTTTCTTACACTTTTATCCATATTCATACGTTTCCATACATTTTTATACATTTTTGGCCGTTTTCTTACATTTTCGTTCATTTTCTTACATTTTCATATGTTTTTATACGTTTTCATATGTTTTTATCCGGGATGAAAATGTCTAAAAATGGATAAAAACGTAAGAAGACCTAATGGATGAAAATATATAAAAACGGATGAAGACGTATAAAAACGGATAAAAACGTAACTAATAATACATGAAAACGTATAAAAACGGACGAAAACATATAAAAATATACCATAACGGATAAAAACATATAAAAACGGCCGAAAACGGAAAAACGTATGAAAATTTAAGAAAATGGGTGAAAACGTATAAAAATAGATGAAAACATAAGAAAAACGGACAAAACGTATGTCAATGTAAGAAAATGGGTGAAAACGTATAAAAACGGATGAAAACATAAAAAAATCGGACGAAAACGAATAAAAACAGTCAAAAACGTATAAAAACGGAAGAAAACGGATAAAAACGTAAGAAAACATATAAAAACAAATAAAAACGTATGAAAATGGATTAATACATGTAAAGACGGACAAAACCGGATAAAAACGTAAGAAAAATGGACGAAACCGGACAAAACCGGATAAAAACAAATAAAAACGTATGAAAATGGATTAATACATGTAAAGACGGACAAAACCGGATAAAAACGTAAGAAAAATGGACGAAAACGGATAAAACGTATAAAAACGTAAGAAAACGGACGAAAACGTATAAAAATGGTCAAAAACGTATAAAAACGGACGAAAACAGATAAAAATGTAAGAAATCGTATAAAAACTGACGAAAGCGTGTAAAAACGGATAAAAACATATGAAAATTTTTAATTATAAACAGCCGTTATTATTAAGGATAAACGATGCAACGATATTTAACCAAAGGGGCTAACGTGTAAATTATAACGGAACTACTTAACACTAGTTAAACTAAAGGACCGGTGGTGTTATTTGTTTACCAACTTAGGGACTACCAGTTCAACTTTAAACACCAAAGGACGAAAGTTGTTATTTTAGACAAACCACATGGACCATCCATGTAATTTACTCATAATAAAATAAAACCGTTATTGTGTCATTACTCTCAAAAATTAGCAATAACCATCTTTTGAAATTTCATATTTCAAGAAACCCATTTCAGTGTTGCCGTTCACTCCAATCTCTAGACATTATTTCACATCCACCTGAACTTAATTACTGAACAATTACCGTAAAATAATGCAATGTTGATTCTATAGTGACATGTTACAGAAATAAGTTAAGCCCCAACTGAAAAAATTACTATATATTACCAACAATTTCATGGCATGTAGTTCAAGAAACACAAAACTAGTTGCATTATCGCAAATTTTTTCCTCATACACGACCAAACATAAAAGAACAGAAATATTAGAGTAAGCCTATGTGAAATGACTCAAATTGCGCCGTCCCTTAGTAAGTACAATATTAAAACTTTGGTGTAAATTATAAGAGTGGCTTCAAAATACAAATGATCTATAATGAACATATATGAATACAAGTTACAATGATTAATTATAATGAACGGGTAACTAGTATAGATTACTAGAAATGGATGAGTCAACATGTCGGTATTATGTACTAGTATATGATAAAAAAAAAAAAAAAAAAAAAAAAAAAAAAAAAAAAAAAAAAAAAAATCCACATATATCCCACATAGGATAAAGAAGCTAAATCTTTTTTGTTTATATACTATAGCGAACGATGTGTTTACATGTTTAGAATATTACTATGTTTTCACTTGCTAGCTTGTAGGGGAGTTTGATTTATTAGACTTCATTACAAACATGTATTGGAAAATGAAAATAAAGTTCTTTCACTTTTTTAAGTCATTCGTGAAAAGCTAAAAAACGGATTGGTAAAAATCTCGAAGTCGAGCTCGAGCCTAAATTACAGCTCATTTATTAATCGAGCTCAAGTCCGAGCTTTATATACGATTGGGCTCGCGAACCTAAACGAGTCTAAACGACACTAGCATATTTTAAATATTAAACTTATATAATACATTATGCATTTGTATTATCGGTGAGCTGATTAGCAACTTCAATAACAAGCTTATTAACGAGCTCAAAATATAAATACTACGAGCCGAGTTAGAAACTAAACTATCTGCAACGAGGAATACTTAATTAACTTCATGGCATGTAATTCAAAAAATGCAAAGCGAGTTGCATTATTGGCAATATATTTCTCAACCACAACCGAACAAAAAAGAACGAAAATACATATGAAATTAGTGATAAAATTTGTACTGCTTAGAAGATCTCCATCTCTAAATTACGTCGTCACTTAATAACATAATTTAAACTTTTTCATTGAGAATCCGAGTAGCTTCAAATGCGAACGCTCTATTGAATGGTACAGATTATAGTAATAGAAATGCACAAGTCGGCATGTAAGCATATATAATATTATGTGTTGAATAAAACCATTATTTCGTATTTATATCCCACATAGGTGAAAGAAGTCAAATCTTCATTGGTTATAATCTACAGTGCATGTGAATTGTACGTGTTGAGAATATTTCTATGTTTTCAGACGCAAGTGTTGGTGAATTTGCTTATAAAACTAAAAAATTCAAATTCATCAAACACTGTTTCAAAAATTTAAATGACATTCTTGATTCCTCCCAAGTGTTTCAAAGATATTATGAAATTTCGTTTTATACTTACATACTCACAAAGTTTAAAAACCTTCTATCTGTTTAAAGGAACGAAATAACTAAAGATAAAAGATTAACACTAACTATATGGTAGGATACCATATTGTAGGAAACACATTTCGTGATTGGTGTTCATTCCAATCTTTAAACATTTCACCGATCCACATGAACTTACCTAACAATGCCATATTGGTTCTGCAGTTACATGATATGAAAATAAGTTAAGGTGTGGCTCTCCATGTGAGGTCTCTATTAAAACTGATCATGATGAGTGATGATGATTATGGTGCAACTCTGATCTTTAAGCTCCCTTGGCTGCCTACATTTCTAGTGATGGTATCAAGAGAAAAAGTCACAACTTGTCCTGCAAATAAGTAAGGGTACCATGTACACCTCAATCAATCGCAAGGTACTAACGAAGGAGAGTCACAAAAATTATCCAAATGGATAGATGTGTCGCACTCACCAAACGATGTACTGAGTTTGAGTTAGGTTTGCCTAATCCAAACTAATGACGTTTCACATAGGGTTACTTGACCAGTAACATAAAAATTACCTATTGGTGCTACCCCAACTAATTTTTGTATGAAAAAAATTGTAATAATGCTAACTAAGTATATTTTACAGATATAGTGCTTGTATTGTCACAGAAACAAAGGAAGCACACTAATAATATCATCAGAAACTACAACAAAATTTAACTGAAAAGGACAGACAGTTAGATCGAGTGAGTTTCTCGACCAATTTAGATAGACAAAAATTGTTTTACATTACCAACGACACACTTGATCAACTTCATGGCATGTAAATTAAGAAAGAGAAAACGTTACAACCAACAAAAAAGAACCAAAATACCAGAGTAAACCAAAATTAGATTAGTGACATAATTTGTACTCCATAGATAATATCTATTTTAAACTTTGGCATTAACGATCGAGTAGCTTTAAAACACAAACGCTTTTAATGAAAAGACAACCGGTACGTATAGATAATTATCATTTGATTAAAGTTAATTCAACCTTACATCCTACACATTCCCACATTGATTAAAGAAGTGAAATCTTCCTTGTTTATATACTACAGTATACAAGGACATTACATGTTTAGAACAATGTTATGTTTTCAAGTCGGAGTTGTTTATGAAGTTGATTATGAAACTTCATAAATCATAATCAACTTCACAAACAACTCCAACTGCAAATTAACATAAACTCTACGCATTTTTAATATATGCTTTAACTAAGAAAAAGTCGTGGTTCTAACTATGTATTTACAACGATTTTAATATATGCTTTAACTAAGAAAAAGTCGTGGTTCTAACTATGTATTTACAACGATTGTCCACATGTTTATGTAGCTAACTTTTTAGTTGTCATCAAACATGTGTAAACGTGTAATTCTCAAACACCAAACCAAACATATAAAAATACCTCATTTTAGACACACATACCACACAATATACCTTACAAATACACACACACAAAAAGAGTGCACCACGTTTGATGATCTACACCACAAAACTTTGAAAAATTGAGAGATCGCGCGTTGGATTTGAGGGGAGGTATAATGGTCACCCAGCATAAAAGGTGGAGGTGGTGATGGTAGACCACCTCCCATAACACTTAGCCTAATTTACCATCATTATCAACTTACCAGTAACATATATTTATTGAAGACCTCTTAGGAATATGTATTGATAACATCAATATTACCTTAGAGCATGTTTAGTGGTAACGTGAAAGTTGCGTTATGGTGCATTTAACGCACGTTAAATTGAATTTAACCATTGCGTGCTTCCGCGTTAAGGTGGCGTTAACGTGGGACGTTAAGCCCTTAACATTGCGTTAACATGCAACTTTAGTAAAAAAAAAAAAAAAAAAAAAAAAAAAGTTTCACTTTCCCCCCTAAATGAAGGAGTGTTTTTGTAAATTGTTGTTGAGTTAAGGTTAAGGTTAAGTTTTTTTTTTTTTTTTTTTTTTTTTTTTTTTTTTTTTTTTGAGTTAAGGTTAAAGTGGTAAAGCTGATGTGGCGCTGACGTGACACTGAGTTATAACTTAACTCAAGTTACCACTGCACATGCTCTTAGAAGATAAAAAAATTAACAGCCATTTCACATTTTTGCCATTGGTGTTCATTGCAAACTCTAAAGGTTTGAGTTACACCGATCCACACCTATGTAGCACCGAAACAGGAACGGCAAAGGGATATGGGAACGATACGGGAACGGGAAACGGCAAAAATCAAAAATTCAAGATACGGGAACGGCATAGATACGGCAATAAATAATATAAAAAAATTAAAAATATATTAAAGAAAATCCAAAATAAATATATATTGATGTAAATTATAAACTCCAAAAATACTACATCTTCTTATTACGCTTGTAGTCAACTTGTTCCTCCTTAGCAAGTGAATAAATGCATATGTTTTGTATAAAAACTCTTTCATACATGCTAGTATTAAAAAAAAGTAAAAATTACTAAAACTCTGTCAAGGCTACGTAGTAAAAGATAGTGATAAAAATTGTAAATGAAAATAATTAATTAAATTATGTTTGTGGTCCCTATATATCACGTGACCAACAAATCAAATAAGTACAATATATTTTTATTTTACTTCTCGTACAACCAAAGGACAAATCACAAAAAAGAAATGTTTATATCTTCATCTTCTTCATTCCACTCCCGACCACTCTTCTTGTTTCCGGCGACTGCAACTTTTTTTTCCGGCAAAAGCGTTTACTAAACAGCTAGGGATACGTCGGAGATACGCCATCCAACACCAGAAACGGATAGGGATACGCCATCCAACACCAGAAACGGCTACGGATACGTTGGAGAAACGTTTCGGGGACGTTTCCTTCGCGTTTCCGTTCCCACCCCGTTCCCAAACGGGCACGTGGGCCTAACAGGCGTTTCGGTGCATCATTGATCCACACATTCCATGGATACCTCCTTGGGAAAAAAGTAACGTGAAGTGAGAAAATCACAACCACAAACTCTCAGCTATAATATCTTGTTTAGAAGTACAATATGAATCTAAAGTGTTATGCACCAGTTGAGATAGTTTTCTATCTTAGGTTTCGAATACATAACCGGCCTAAATAAAGTGGGATTTTACTAGTGCAAGAGCTCTTCCACAATGAGAAATCTGGTTCTTCCTTGGGCATTTTAGCGTAACTAGCGCACGATCGACAATTTAATGGTAAGATATAAGAGATGGCAAGAATCTATACTTGTCTAAATCATTTTTTTTTTGAACGACGGATTTTATTAAAGACACTAGCAAGGAGCTAGAAATTACAAATTAACAAAATGAGGGTTTTTAAGCCAATTTATCCAACTAAAAGAAAAGTTACATCTATACTTGTCTAAATCATTTAATTTGCATATGTTGAACTCGATAAAACACTACTCATACTTTCCATTATTTTGCGTTATATTCTATGTTACATTGACACGGGTACGGGTATCCGATATTGGTACGGATCCGAGTGTCGGATATGTCATCCAAAAAAATTTAGGATACGGGGACACCGTCCTAACTTTGGACTCGGGTACGGTTACGGTAATAATTTTTCCAAAAAAAATATACATATAGAGGTTTTAATAGGTATTTATATATTTTATATACATATTTATAAACTTTTATGAATTTTGTTACTCCTATATTTAATATTTTAATTATATATTTTATACAAATGTTGCAAAATTTACATTGTGTATGCATTTAATTATTATTTGAGTAAAACCCACTATTAATTATTATGAAAACAACATTGTTCAATTGTTGGGTCAAATTAAATTTAGTTGGCCCATTTATATAAGTTATTAGTTGGGCTCAAAAAAATAAACAAAAAGCTAATAAGCCTTTTAGGGTAAAGACATATAATCAGCCGCTTTTCATTCATCTTCCTCACCCTTTATCTTCTTCACCCTTTTATCTTCTTTCTTCAACATAGTTCCACCGGAAAATTCATCACCACGAAAAAAATAACACCAGAAATGGAATGAAGCTACAAAATCATACGAGCGATCCGGAACTGGGGATGCTCAGCGTTTCCTGTGACTATGATCCGATCGACATGGCCTGAAAAAAGATGAAGTTGCCGTACCCAAGCCCAAAGTGGCGTGTCCGGACCGGATTTCATACCCGGATCCGTGTCGCGTCGTACCGACCCTGGTATGCCGGCCATTCAGCCGTGTCCGGGTAACATAGGTTATATTATACACGATCGAACGACCTGTTGACTTGTTGACTTTTTCGTTTTTACTAAGGAACCACGTTAGATTTGATGCTAGGTCCGCCATTGGGCAAGATGGCCAGGTTAAGTAACAAGTCAACTTGGGTTCTGATGGAAACATGTCTAAACCAGATCAGAATGTTTATTTTACATAGAATTCATGCACTAGCAATCAATTATAGTCCAAGTTTTAATTAGAAGGCCGTATACATTTAAGACTTTGGAAAACTTTCAATCTAAGTGACCTTTTCAACCCGTTACTCAGTTTTAGGTTGATTTGACCCTAAAAATGAGTAACGGGTTGAACAGGTCACTTAGATTGAAAGTTGTCCAAAGTCTTCAATGTATACAGCCTTCTAATTAAAACTTGGACTATAATTGATTGCTAGTGCATGAATTCTATGTAAAATAAACATTCTGATCTGGTTTAGATATGTTTCCATCAGGGAGATGCGATCCCCTACAAAGGGGTGTAAATTTACAAAGTCTAAAAAGGAATCTCGTCCATCCAATTAGTCAAATATTTGACCAAAATCAATCCAACCGCTCTCATTCAAAAAAAAAAAAAAAAAAAAAAAAAAAAAAAAAAACGCAACTTTCCTAAAAAAGGTTAAAACGGTAATTTACCCCACTTCTCTCTTCCCTCAAAACCGCTCTCACTCACTCATAATTTCACGCATAATTTCAGTTTCCGATCTAAATTTGGGGAAAATCTCTCAAAAATCGCGATATAAATTTGGGGGAAAATTAGGGTTTCATTTTCCGATCATTTTCCGTTCAAAATGATGAATCCAACTGGTAAGGAATAGATTAAATTGAAAAAATTAGGGTTTCGTTCATGTTTTAATTATTTTTTTAACTGCATGCGTAATTTTTAGAAAAAAAATGAAAAAATGTATTTGCTTTTAAAAAATATGCATTTTATTATTATTTTTAATTTTAGATTTTGAAAAAATTAGGGTTTCATTTAGATTTTTTAGAATATAAAATGCATGCATAAAGAATTAGGATTATTTTATCAGTTTATTTATTTATTTATTTATTTTGATAATATGATTTTGATTTATTATTATTTTTTTTTAGAATCTGGAAGAGAAAAGAGCCCAACATTGTCAGAAAAGAGATCGAAACGATTCCAAGACCGGCCAGCTATTACAGGTTTTTAAAAGTTTTTGGTTCATCAATTATTTTGCCGATTATCGATTGCCGATTATCATTAGTTAGAAGTGTATAATAAATAAAAATGAGGTTCATCAGTTAAAATAGATGAAAAAAGTGTTTGTAACTTGATAGAAATATGGTTCATCAGTAGAATAATTGTTAAAATAAATTACAATGAGATTCATCAGTGATTAGAATAGTTATCTGGTTAGATTAGAAGTTGTGGATAAATTTTGTTAAAAATAGATTAAGAATAAGGTTCAGCAGTTAAAATAGATGAAAAAAGTGCTTATAACTTTATAGAACTATGGTTCATCAATAGAATAATTGTTAAAATAGATTACAATGAGGTTCATCAGTGATTAGAATAGTTATCTCGTTAGATTAGACGTTGTGGATAAATTTTGTTAAAAATAGATTAAGAATTAGGTTCAGCAGTTAAAATAGATGAAAAAAGTTTTTATAACTTGTTAGAAATATGGTTCATCAGTAGAATAATTGTTAAAATAGATTACAATGAGGTTCATCAGTTATTAGAATAGTTATCTGGTTAGATTAGAAGTTGTAGATAAACTTTGTTAGAAATAGATTAAGAATAAGGTTCAGCAGTTAAAATAAATGAAAAAAGTGTTTATAACTTGTTAAAAATATATTAAGAATATGGTTCATCAGTAGAATAACTTGTTAGAAATAGATTAAAAAAAGGTTCATCAGTGATTAGAATAGTTATCATGGTTAGATTAGAAGTTTTTGATACATTGCTATAACTTGTTAGAAATAGATTAAAAAAAGGTTCAACAGTGATTAGATTAGTTATCATGGTTAGATTAGAAGTTGTGGATACATTGCCATTACTTGTTAGAATATATTAAAAAGAGGTTCATCAGTGATTACTTGTTATCATTGTATAATTAGTACTAACTTATTAGAATAAATTGAAAAGAGGTTCATCAGTTGTTATTTAGAATAAGGTTCAGCAGTTAAAAATTATATGAAAAAAAATTTTATAGTTATTTTTCATTGAAAGATTGTTCATCAGTTGTTTTTTTTATTGTATAGGAAAGAAGCCTATGACGTTAACAACCTATTCTCCAAGTGATGACGACTTTGTTGAACACGCGTTTACTAATAAAAGAACTCGGGGTTCATTGAAAGCTGATCAACCACTTCCTAAAAGAACACGGGGTTCATCAAATCCTGAAATCGCTGCTAAATCTTCCAAACCTTCAAAACCTTCAAAACCATCAGGTTCATCAAAAACTAATAAACCTGTTCTCTCTGAAGACCTTAAGCCTGGATTAAGTCTTCGACAAATTCTCCCACCTAACCTAAAAAATTTTCCAACAGTTCTAATAAAAAAATTTTCCCAGTCCATTATATGATACAATTAAGAAAATAACAACGGACCAAAAAGAGGCAATATCAAGAATGGGTTTTAAATCATTGTTAGACTTTGAAATTAATGTCATGCCAAGTCATTTAGGGTATTGGTTGCTTGAGAGGTTCGATGCTGAATCTGGAAATCTAACCGTCTTTGGTGATACTATACACATAACACCTGAGTTAATCCAGCATACCTTCGGATTCTCAATGGGTCAGTATGCAGTTGATGTGCGTGATGTTGTTAAGGAAAGATCAAATGAAGCATACATAGAATGGAGAAAACAATTCAAAGGTGTTCCTAGACTTTATGCAAACAAGGATTTGATGCCGGTAATTAAGAATCAAATTAGGAAAAATGATAGCGGAGACATATTTTTGAAGAACATAATATCATTGTTTTGTACTATTTTGTCTTATGTGGAAACGATGGGGACTTTGAATATTGGAGTCATCCCTTCTCTTACTGATATGGATCTTGTGAAACAATTGGACTGGTGCGAGTATGTGCTACATAATTTGAAGGACGAAAGGAAAAATTGGAGACCGGGAACAAGATTCTATGGTCCAATCTTGCTATTGGAGGTAATTACTATATACTTTATGTTCATCAGTTAATTTATAGGTTCATCAATTAGGTTATAGGTTCATCTGTTAGATTATAGGTTCATCAGTTAGGTTATCAGGTTCATCAGTTACATTTTTCTTAATTTAAGATTTACACTTAAAATTGCAGGTTATATTTGCCAATTCGCTGCTGAAGAAACCAAAATACCTAGCGTTTAATTACTGGAAAACAGAAAATTTGGAAGAATTGGAAGAGATGATGTTTGGCAAAATAAAGAAAGGAAGAGCTCCTAAAGCTGAAAAAGTGAAGAAAAAAGAAGAACCGGAAGAAGATCAAGAAGAAGAAAATAATGATGAGGAAAATAAAGAAGAAGAAGATCAAGAGGATGATGATGCAGAGGAAGATGATGATGATGATGCAGAGGAAGCTGCAGAAAATAATAATGATGATGATTCAGAGAACGATGATGAACAGCAGATAGAGAATGCTGGAGCCGAAATTCAATTGGAGGAAGAACCGAGGGGTGATGATGAAGACAAGATTGAAGTCTCATATGAAGTTGGACCACATTGGGGTAGAGCTCATTTGAAGGATCACTCTCCTTTCAAGCGTGGACTACTCATGATTGAAGGTATGTGATTGGTTCCGAACCGTCAGATTATTATTGACCAAGGTCAACAAGTCAAAGACAGCCTAGAATCAATACTCCGGTGATAGTATAGTGTATTCCCGGGTCGTTAAAGTCCCGACGAGATTGAAATGGTGCTTTTGGAATCGTTTATGAGAAAGTGGCACTGAGGACAGTAGCCAGATGATGTAGGAATGATATTGCTACTGTTATTTTGGTGTTGACAAACAGATATAATATTCACAATAATCAGATAGCAGATATATGCACAAATTGACAATTAAGATCACGTATCGGACTGGAAAAGTGGGTTTTTGGTAATTATGAAACTACAGGGGGTGTTTTTGACACTTTTCAAAACTTAAAATTAAAAATGAAAAAGAAATGATAAAAGTGATTAAAATAATATTAAACTATTATTTAATTAATTAAACTATTTAAATTGTAAATTAAAATCTAATTTAATTAAACTAAAAATGACAAATGATTTAAATTATACTAAAAATTAGCAAAAATATTTTCTAAACCTAAATTAGAACTTGAAGAAAGTATAAAAAATTAAAAATAATATTTTTGTCTTTTTGTGGTTTTGTAATTAATTAAAAACTATTTAACTTAATTAAACTAATTAAACTACTTTTAATTTATATTAATACTAAATTAACTTAGAAAATTCAGATAAAATTTATAAAATTATTTAACCATCACTGGAATCCTACAAAATTATAAAAACTCTAAAATTATGTTTTAAGATTAAACAACTAATTATTTATCTATTAATTAACTTAAATCTATTTTAAACAAATAAAATAAAGAAAATAGAAAATGAACAGTAGATTCTCAAAATTTATTTTCTAAAAACTTATTATACTATATTAGAACTAGAAAAATTATAAAAACTAGATTTAACCTTATAAAAACTAATTAAGCTATTTAATATTTGATATTAATTAATAATAAAGAAAATTAAAATTAAATCTAATTAGCACTAAATGACAAAATAAAAATCTGAAAAATTTATTATAACTACTTTAATATATGAGGTATTTAATAAAAATATAAAAATACTAGTTACTTAATTAAAATCTAAAAATGAAAATTAAACTTAACTTGAATTAAATAGAAACTATCACTTATTTTAAAACTAATTTTTTTGGATTTTTCTTTTACAGGACTACTAAACACCTTAAAATGATAAACTTTTATGAAAACACTTTTTGAAATAGCTTATAAATAAGCTATAAGCACCCCTTTGGCTACACAGTTGACTTATGTTGACTGTGTGGTCAATTTTGGTCAAATGGCCTAAGGTGGGGCCCACAGTGATGAAATCAGTTACAAACAAGTTACACAAGCTTAAACAAACAGAAATTAGCAAATAAAAAGCTCAAATAAGCTGAACAAAAGCAAATAAGCACTTAACACTTCCACAGTTTACTCAGATTAGGGACAAACTTGATGAGCAAATTCAGGTGGGGTCCACTAGTCCTAAGGTCAAACCAATGGTCAAAGGTGAGACCCTGGTAGGAGGGGGGTTGTAAAAACCTAACTAAGGGGTGTGGGGCCCACTGAGATGGTCACAAAACCACCACAAAGTGGTTTTGTGACTGAGGTCTGGTCTGAGCAGGGCAATACCCTTGCCCTGCAGTTATCTTTGAGGGTGAATGGGGCCTACTTACAAAAATCCTAAAAATGTAAAAATGGTGGGATATTAAAGCTGAGATGGTAGACAACAAGTAGGAACAAATTTCAAGTCCTCAGACCTACTCCTAAATTCTACAAAATTCTTGGAGTTTTGGAAAAAATCTGAGAAGTGTATTTTGACTTTTAAAGAAACTTTGAACTAGTTGACTTTTATGGATTTCTAATCACTACTACTGATTGATAATGTTATTTTAAGCTAAACTAAGACTAAATTAAGCTAGAACTAATCAATATAAGCTAAGGTGAGGGTTCTTGGACACCAACTGTGTAACAGTTGGTTATAACCTAATGGTGTGAGTAATTTTGACTTTTACCTTATATATTACCTAAAGAGATGGTCTGACTGAGCTTATATGAACCTAAGTTACTATTATAAAACATAAATTCACCTTCAAACTCAGTTAAGCTCACTGAGCAAACCTGAGCCAAACACCCTCTTATATATCTGTTTATGAGATTTTCAAGGCTAAACACTATTCTAATCCATAAAAATGATCCCAAATACTATATTAAGGTTATTTAAGATCAAACAAGCAAGAATCAATCACCACATAAGCATAATACACAGGTTTGTCAAAAATGAGTATTCCACTGTGTGATATTGATTTTGAGCAACAAGTAAAATAAATGAACAAGTAATTGAGGTAAAGCACTAATTATACTGAGTAACATGTAAGAAACATAAGATTATAAAGATCTAACTAATTAAATTACTTAAATAGTAAAATGCCAAATTAAATGAAAATACTTACACAATGGAAATGGACTGAGATATGATGAAACAAGACCAAGATCACAAATTCATCCTACACCTCCCATGAGGTACTACAACCCAAGCTTATTCCAAATCCTTCCTTGCTCCAGCTATGATCACCAAGAACACTTGGTTTGACTTCCTTTGACTTTTTTTTGTATTTTGAATTTTTTTAATTTCTAACTGATTTAAGTTATTACTAATAGCTTCAATAAGCTACTTAGGAGCTTATATGTATCTAATAGTCCAATACAAACTACTAAAACAACAATTGATATAATGCAAGATATAGAAAATGAATTAAAACTGCATACCATGAATTAATAAGAGAAACTTGAATTTTATAACTGAAATGAGTTCAATACAATAAAATAAAGAGGTTACCACTGCTTAAGAGCTTGGGTGTACCTAAAATTGAAAATGACAATTACACGACATAAAATAAAACTAAAATTAACTACCACTTGATCTTCATGCTTCCTCTTCTATTTATAGCAAGGGATTAGGGTTACCCTCTGCTTCTTGATCAAATCCCACCATCTTGTTGTAACTTTGGTCCACTAATGAGCCTACACGTGTTTTGGCGCCAAAATGCTTATCTTCAAATTGGGGAGAAGCATTTAATGCAAAGGTGATGGGTAGGTGTAGGGGGGTGAGGTAGTGATGATTGAGGAGGCTTTGGTTTCTGATTGGAGGAGAGGGGAGGTCGACTGCAAGTGGTGGTGTTTGTGGGGGACGTCTGAGAGGGAAAGGGAAGAAGGAGGTGGTGTTTGACTTTGGGGGTGTTGACCGAAGTCAACTGGACTCGGGTCAAGGGCTTGTTGGACTGGGCTGAGGTTTATTTTTGGGTGGGCTTTTTGGATTAAGCTTAGGGTAGGTTTTGGTTTAAGTTAAAAGTGGATCCGGATTTGGTTTTTAGGATTTAATTACAAGGACTAGTTTTGTAATTTTGGCAAAGTTTGGGGGCTGAATTTGGCATGTTCTTAAAGTATTTTAAAGGATGTATAATGCCAAAGTATGATTAGTGTGAGGTGTAATTTTGAGTTTTTCACTTTTAAAAACCCCAGGGACTAAATCTGTAAATTTCCCAAACTTTAGGGACCTGTCTTGTAATTTCACCAATCTTTTCACCAAGGGACCAAACCTGCATTTAAATATTAGCACAAGGACCACAAGTATTATTTTAAACCTCAGGGACCAAATCTGCCAATTTCACAAACTCCAGGGACCTGTTTTGCCATTTTTGGATTTTGAGGGGTAAAGGTGTAATTTTCTCAAACTTTATCACCCAAGGACTTATTTTGATAAATTTTTACTTTTCTTTGCCTTGGGTTGACTTTTCTTTGCTTTTTAAACTTCCAAGGACTAGATTTGACAACTTTTGAAAGTTGGGGGACTGAAACTGCCAATTATGCAAACTTTATGTGTTTTTCATCTGTTTTTGGTATTTTTGCATTTGAAACATGTAAAACACTTTCCTGGGATATTTTCACTATTTTGATTCATTATTGAGTGTTTTTGGATGTTTTGGCAGTTCAGAATTGGTAAAAATGATGAGTATTTACACACTCATCAATCCCCCACACTAAAACATTGCTAGTCCCTAGCAATCTTTTGAGAAAAACATAATGGATTTGAAACTCTTTACCAAAAGCCATCACTTCTGGAGTAGCCAGGTGTAAGAACTGTGGCACACCTGATAACCGTGTGATTTTGAGCAAACCACCAGCTGTCAACGGATTTGATTTGTCTTTACCAAAAGCCGTTTGCTTCTGGACTAGCCAGCATCTTGATGGACTAAGTCAACATCTTGGTGAGCTGATTACCAATTATGGTTTTTCACGGCCTTTACCACAAGCCATAATCTTGTGGGCTAGCCAGCTCATTTGCTTATGAGGATGCGGGGGAGCTGAGGAACCATGCAATTTTTGGCAAACTGCCAGCCGTCAACGGATTTGAGATGTCTTTACTAAGAGCCGTTTGCTCCTGGACTAGCCAATCCCTTTGTCATTTAGACTTTGGCGGACTGATAACCACAAAAATTTTGGAATAAAGTGAAAAATTTTGAAAAATTTTTGGCCTAAAATAGGGGTACTTGGAAAGTTTTGTGATAAAATTCGTAAGAATTTTCCCCCCCCCACACTAGAACTGAATATTGTCCTCAATATTCAAAGTCCCGGCTATTATACCGAATCTCTGACTAGAAAAGCTAATATTCGATTCTAACTGTGGAAATTTCTATTTTTCACTTTATTTTATCTGTACATACAAATTTTTTTTTTGTTTTTTTTTTTTTTTTTTTTTTTTTTTTTTTTTTTTTTTTTTGCTCACTACCTCCCAGGCTTGTGTTAGGTTTACCACGCAAGTTAATCACTTGTGAATGATTAACTGTAATAAATTCGTCCTAACAGCCCGGGAGTTGAATGATAAAGTTTGATAATATACATACACCTTCCAGGTTTGTGTCAGGTTTACCACGCAAGCTAATCACTTGTGAATGATTAACTGTAATAAATTTGCCCTGACAGCCTGAAAGATGAATAATAATATACATACACTTCCCAGGCTTGTGTCAAGTTTACCACGCTAGCTAATCACTTGTGAATGATTAACTGTAGTAAATCTGTCCTGACAGCCCGGGATTTGAATGACATAATATACATACAAAACATGTTTATTGAATTTTGAAAAATATTTACTTTTGAAACGGTGGGGGATGGCCACTCCCCCACACTAGGGTGGTAGAAAGTAGAAAGAAGTCAGAAATACGGGTGAAAACCCATATATGTTGCTAATTTTTGTTCACCGAGTCACTAGCTTGACTTGATCCCCGAATTCATTGGTCCATGGGGAAAGTTTGGAGATCCGGGACAACCAAGGGTGGTGTGTCCTCTCCAAAATAATGTTTCAATCTGTGACCATTCACTTTGAAGTTGGGACCTTCGGGTTGAGATAACTCAACAGTCCCGTATGGGTAAACTTTAGCAATGGTGAATGGTCCAGTCCATCGGGTTTTTAATTTCCCCGAGAAGATCTTTAATCTTGAATTAAAAAGAAGGACTCTGTCACCGACGTTGAAAACTCGGTTCTTAATCTTAGAGTCGTGAATCTTCTTTGTCTTTTCTTTGTAGATCAAAGAGTTCTCGTAGGCTTGATCACGAAGTTCGTTTAATTCATTGATTTGAACCTTACGGTGATCACCCGCTTTATGAAGGTCGTAGTTAGCATGTTTCAAGGCCCAGTAGGCTTTGTGCTCGAGCTCGATCGGTAAATGACACGCCTTCCCGTATACAAGCTTGTATGGAGTACACCCGATGGGTGTTTTGTAAGCTGTACGGAAGGCCCAGAGTGCATCATCTAGTTTATCCGACCAGGAAGCACGGTTTTCACCTACTGTCCTCTCAAGAATCCGTTTAATACCACGGTTGGAAACCTCCACCTGCCCACTTGTCTGGGGGTGATATGCGGTAGAAAGACGATGAGTAACACCGTACTTAAGCATGACTTTTGCAAATTGATCATTGCAAAAGTGAGTACCGCGATCACTAATGATGGCACGTGGGGTTCCAAAACGAGCAAAGAGGGATTTCAAGAATTTCACAACTACTCGGGCATCGTTAGTGGGTAAGGCCTTTGCCTCAACCCATTTTGACAAATAGTCAACAGCCACGAGTATGTATTTGTTTCCGTGAGAAGATGGGAATGGCCCCATAAAGTCAATGCCCCAGACGTCAAAGATTTCACAAACTTGGATAGCATTTTGCGGCATCTCGTTCTTTTGTGAAATATTCCCGTGACGCTGACAAGCATCACAGGCTTTGACTAATTCGTGGGCATCCTTGTAGATTGTGGGCCAATAGAAACCGGAATCAAACACCTTTTTGGCGGTGTAGTTAGGACTATGGTGGCCCCCGGTGGGTCCAGCATGGCAAGCCTTGAGAATATCAGTGGCTTCCTGTCCGTATACACATCGCCTGATGACTTGATCGGCACAGATTTTGAAGAGGAAGGGGTCGTCCCAGAAGTAATGTTTAACGTCTTTGAAGAATTTTTTCTTTTGTTGGGACGTTAACCCCTTCACTATGAAGTTACCCGCATGGTAATTTGCAAAGTCGGCAAACCATGGGGTAGTAGAGTCACCACGAAAAGCAACCGCATTTAGTGTCTCGAGAGGAAATGTTTCATTTATTTCCTTTTTCTCGGACACATCTTGATGAGGGTTCTCTAATCGTGAGAGATGATCAGCAGCTAGGTTCTCGGCTCCTTTTTTATCACGGATAATGATATCAAATTCCTGAAGGAGGAGAACCCAACGAAGAAGCCTCGGCTTTGCATCTTGTTTTGCAAATAGGTATTTCAAAGCCGAGTGATCTGTGTACACTACGCATTTAGTCAAGATTAGGTATGACCGGAATTTCTCGAAGGCATACACCACAGCTAGGAGTTCTTTTTCAGTGGTGGTGTAATGACCTTGAGCCTCAGTCATAGTTTTGCTTACGTAGTGTATGGGCTGAAAGTATTTTGCTTTTCGTTGCCCCAAGACCGCACCTATGGCAAAATCACTAGCATCGCACATAAGCTCAAAAGGTTGGTCCCAATCGGGGGCAACAAGAATCGGTGCCTCGGTAAGCTTTTTCTTTAATGTTTCAAAAGCTTCGATGCACTCAGGAGAGAAGATGAAAGGAGCATCCTTCTCGAGGAGATGGGTCATAGGCCGGGCAATCTTAGAAAAATCTTGGATAAACCTACGGTAGAAGCCGGCATGACCCAAAAAGCTCCTAACACCTTTTACGGTGGTGGGATGAGGTAATTTGGCAATGACATCGATTTTAGCTCTGTCAACCTCGATCCCGTTTTTTGAAATCTTATGGCCGAGGACAATGCCCTCCTTGACCATAAAGTGGCTCTTCTCCCAGTTGAGACTTAGATTCGTTTCTTTGCAACGTTTAAGCATCTGTTCCAAGTGGGAGAGGCAAGTCTGAAATGAATCCCCGATGACTGAAAAGTCATCCATGAATACCTCCATAGTTTTCCCGATCATGTCGGAAAAAATAGACATCATGCACCTCTGGAACGTGCCTGGTGCATTACATAAGCCGAAAGGCATACGTCTGTAAGCAAAAGTTCCGTAGGGGCATGTGAAGGTAGTCTTCTCTTGATCCTGGGGATCAATGGGGATTTGGAAGTAACCCGAGAAGCCATCGAGGAAGCAGTAGTATTCATTCCCCGCAAGTCTTTCGAGCATTTGGTCCATAAAAGGGAGAGGAAAATGGTCTTTACGGGTGGCTTCATTTAACTTTCGATAGTCAATACAAACACGCCAACCCGTGACCAAACGAGTTGGAATCAACTCGTTATCCTCGTTGGTGACAACGGTAATGCCTCCCTTTTTGGGAACACAATGAATTGGGCTAACCCAAGGACTGTCAGATATAGGGTAAATCAATCCCGCATCAAGAAGTTTAAGAACTTCTTGTTTGATAACTTCGTGGATTTTGGGATTTACCCTTCTCTGATGTTGCACAGCTGGTTTAAAGTCATCCTCCATTAAGATTTTATGAGTACAAAAGTTCGGGCTTATGCCCTTAATGTCGGAGAGTTTCCAAGCAATTGCTTGTTTGTTTGACTTAAGAACCTTTAGGAGTGCAGCCTTTTCCTCATCTTTTAAGTCTTTGGCAATAATGACGGGTAATTTATTATCACCCTCCAGAAATGCATATTCTAGATGAGGAGGCAAGTCCTTGAGCTCAACCTCGGGAAAGTCTTCAGTTATTTCAACATTTTTGACTTCCGCTTTATGAAGTATTTGTGGAGACGGAGAGGGTGAAGGATCGTCATTTAACAATCTTTCAAGGAGAAGAATGTCCCCCTCCGGGTCAAGATAGTTTTCATCAACTCCATCGGGAATTGAGCTATCTTGAGCAAGAAAAGCCTCGAGCTCTTCCAAAAGGAAGTCACTTCCCTCAAACGGAGTGAGGGAAGGGGAAGAGTCGGAAATGATAGGGTCAGTAGAAAGACTGCCACTGGATGAGAAACCAAGGACTTCTTGGGATGATTCCTCCGACGCAATATCGATGATGTCAATACGGTTAACCGTTTCAGCGTCATAATTGGAAGAATATCTTGAAGTCTGATCAAGATTGAATGTTATGGCTTCGCCACCAACACGTAGAGTGATTTCTTCTTCGAATACATCGATTAAAGCACGACCCGTTCTTAAGAATCCTCTCCCGAGAATGAGAGGAACTCGTGGGTCAGCATCGAAATCAACAATCACGAAATCTGCCGGAAAGTGGAACTTTCCTACTTTCACGAAGATATCTTCGGCAATGCCGAGAGGACGGGATATGGTACGGTCTGCAAGCTCGAGTGTCATGCAGGTCGGAGTGAGAGTAGGAAGTGAGAGTCTTTTCCAGACTGTGTAAGGCATCAGGTTAATGCTTGCGCCAAGATCGACCAAGGCAAAGCATTCAACCATCCCAGGGAAAATACATGGAATGAGAAATTTCCCGGGATCTCCAAGCTTTTCGGGAAGCTTTTTCAAGAGCACTGTTGAACAATGCTCGTTAAGAGGAGTTTTTGCCATCTCACAAAGTTTTTCTTTGTTGCTTATCAGATTTTTGATTGTTGAAGCAAACTTAGGCATGAGAAGAAGAGCGTCCGCGAAGCTAATATCAAAGTGTAATTCTTGGAAAATTTGATAAAATTTTTCCATCTGATGGTTAGCTTTTTCGCGGTTCTTTTGTTCAGTCACTCGTGAAGGATATGGAATTGACGGCTTAGGGTTATTCTTTGAGATTTCATCAGGACACACAGGAGGATCAAATACAACTTTCGGCTTACGAGCCGGGACCGGGACAACTTGAGGGTGGACGTTGTTGATACCTCCGTTATTAGTAGGAAGTACCTTGTCCGTAGTGACCTCAGGTTCACGTTCCGCTACCTTAGGAGGAGAAGAAGAGGTAGAGGGAATCGAGGGTCCATTGTATGATACCCCACTTCGGGTAGTGATCGCCTTGACATCGCCCCTCGGGTTAGCGATCGTGTTGCTCGGTAGTGTACCAGAGCTCGAGGGTCGATCATTTAAAGACTTCTGAAGATCAGAGATCGTCTTGATCAATAACCGATTCGTTTCCTCTTGTGCTTTCATGAATTGTTTAATTTCAGCATCGGAGGAAGACGAGGGTGGAACAACGTTTTGATTTTGAACAGGGGGATTTGGAACACGGTTGTTTTGAAAATTCCCTTGATTTTGATTGTTGTTACCCTGAAAATTGTTTCTCTGATTGAAATTACCCTGATTGTAATTCCCTTGATTCTGGTTTCTTTGAAAATTTCCTTGAAAACCTTGGTTTTGATTGCCATTTTGAAAATTGTTTTGATTAAACTGGCCTTGATTTTGGTTCGGGTTTTGGAAATTTGAGTTTTGACCTTGGTTGAAATTCTGATTCGTGTTACGGTTTTGATTTTGGTTAAAACCTGGAGGTCCGAGAAAATTGTTGGAACGATAGCTTAAGAGATTACGGTCCCCTTGCGGTTGGTAAGAATTACCTCCCGTGTTGTAGGAACCGTTAGCAGCATAAACGTTCTCTTGAGGAAATTCAGCAGTAGCTGGACACTCGGAATACAGATGTGGGCCCCCACAAGTTTCACAACTTCGGGCCACGGCTTTCACTTGTTGATTTTGAGCCTGATGTTGTATCGTTTGGTTCATTCTCAACACAGCCGTAGAAATATCATCCATCTTTTTGGTAAGAGCGATTATTTCAGGAGATGATGATGATGAGGGAGTAACGGAATGACATGACGCTTCCCTCTCCGCAGAGGAATCCCAAAAGTTATGATGGGCAGTCATGTTCTCGATTAAGTCATAGCACTCCTCGGGACGCCTTTTCATAAAGGTCCCACCAGCAGCAGCATTGAGAATGTCTCGGTGCCTCAATGTTAGACCATTATAGAAGGTATCTATTATGGTAACTTGTAACATATTGTGGTTAGGGCACCGATCAATAGCTAGCTTATAACGTTCCCAAGCCTCAAAAAGAGACTCATCGGGAAGTTGCCGGAAGTTGCTGATATCATTTCGTAACTTGGTAACCATGGATGGTGGAAAATATTTTGCTAGAAACTTGGTTACCATTTCATCAAAGGTTCGAATAGAATTCTTTGGGAGTCGGTCAAACCATGCAGTGGCATGATGAGCGAGAGAATAGGGGAAGAGGTACAGCCGAAGGGCATCATCGGTGACACCATGCTGTTTCATGCTTTGGGTGACCGTAAGATATTTGTCAAGATGCTTGTTGGCATCGTCACCCGGTAATCCGTGAAATTGACACGAATTCTGGACTTGTTGGATCATGTGATGCTTGAGGCCAAAGTCCGCAGCCCCAATAGTGAGTGGTGCAATAGGCCCACCCCGCCCTTGCATGGTAGGTTGGCACAGCTCCTCCATAGTTCGGAGATCGGGAGCTGGCTCATCCCTAGGAGGGTCAGGGGGTGGTAATAGTGGTGGTGGTGGCCCAGCGGCCATTTCGGTTTCTGTGTTAGAACGTAGCTCGGGTACGTCTTTCTGTTTTTTATTCTTTGTTTGAGACCGAGTGCGCATGCACTAAAAACAATTTTTTAACACAAGTTCGAGGCAAAACTACAGTGAACTTAAACCAATAATCACAAGTGAGCAGCTTCTTTGAAAAATGTACACTACTCACAGGGATACAAAGGCAAGTTTTAATCTTAAGTTTGGGAACTTATTATGGGTTTATTAATTGATTTTTGAAAAACTGCTTTAGGCTTATGGGTGTGTGTGCAGAAAACTTGGGAAATATTTTTGGAACTGATTCGTTAACCAAAATCGTCCCTTTAAGATTACTCGCAGACTGGCGGGAGGAAGTAAATAGGTTTCCTCTTCAGTTCGCAATTTAATGTCAGAACTTACCTTATACCAACTGTTTCAGGTTGTAATCTTAAAGAACACGAAGTAATTTAACTTCACAGTTTGTTTTTGATTGTTTTTAATTTTTTTGGTGTTTTCAACACTTCAGGAGAAGTGTTAATGGACGTTTTTGATATGATTATGTTTTAAAAAAACTTTTTACAGGGAGGGTTTTGAAAACCACTAAACTTAAAACGATTTTAAAACACGCAACAACCTCCCCGGCAGCGGCGCCAAATTTTGATTGGTTCCGAACCGTCAGATTATTATTGACCAAGGTCAACAAGTCAAAGACAGCCTAGAATCAATACTCCGGTGATAGTATAGTGTATTCCCGGGTCGTTAAAGTCCCGACGAGATTGAAATGGTGCTTTTGGAATCGTTTATGAGAAAGTGGCACTGAGGACAGTAGCCAGATGATGTAGGAATGATATTGCTACTGTTATTTTGGTGTTGACAAACAGATATAATATTCACAATAATCAGATAGCAGATGTATGCACAAATTGACAATTAAGATCACGTATCGGACTGGAAAAGTGGGTTTTTGGTAATTATGAAACTACAGGGGGTGTTTTTGACACTTTTCAAAACTTAAAATTAAAAATGAAAAAGAAATGATAAAAGTGATTAAAATAATATTAAACTATTATTTAATTAATTAAACTATTTAAATTGTAAATTAAAATCTAATTTAATTAAACTAAAAATGACAAATGATTTAAATTATACTAAAAATTAGCAAAAATATTTTCTAAACCTAAATTAGAACTTGAAGAAAGTATAAAAAATTAAAAATAATATTTTTGTCTTTTTGTGGTTTTGTAATTAATTAAAAACTATTTAACTTAATTAAACTAATTAAACTACTTTTAATTTATATTAATACTAAATTAACTTAGAAAATTCAGATAAAATTTATAAAATTATTTAACCATCACTGGAATCCTACAAAATTATAAAAACTCTAAAATTATGTTTTAAGATTAAACAACTAATTATTTATCTATTAATTAACTTAAATCTATTTTAAACAAATAAAATAAAGAAAATAGAAAATGAACAGTAGATTCTCAAAATTTATTTTCTAAAAACTTATTATACTATATTAGAACTAGAAAAATTATAAAAACTAGATTTAACCTTATAAAAACTAATTAAGCTATTTAATATTTGATATTAATTAATAATAAAGAAAATTAAAATTAAATCTAATTAGCACTAAATGACAAAATAAAAATCTGAAAAATTTATTATAACTACTTTAATATATGAGGTATTTAATAAAAATATAAAAATACTAGTTACTTAATTAAAATCTAAAAATGAAAATTAAACTTAACTTGAATTAAATAGAAACTATCACTTATTTTAAAACTAATTTTTTTGGATTTTTCTTTTACAGGACTACTAAACACCTTAAAATGATAAACTTTTATGAAAACACTTTTTGAAATAGCTTATAAATAAGCTATAAGCACCCCTTTGGCTACACAGTTGACTTATGTTGACTGTGTGGTCAATTTTGGTCAAATGGCCTAAGGTGGGGCCCACAGTGATGAAATCAGTTACAAACAAGTTACACAAGCTTAAACAAACAGAAATTAGCAAATAAAAAGCTCAAATAAGCTGAACAAAAGCAAATAAGCACTTAACACTTCCACAGTTTACTCAGATTAGGGACAAACTTGATGAGCAAATTCAGGTGGGGTCCACTAGTCCTAAGGTCAAACCAATAGTCAAAGGTGAGACCCTGGTAGGAGGGGGGTTGTAAAAACCTAACTAAGGGGTGTGGGGCCCACTGAGATGGTCACAAAACCACCACAAAGTGGTTTTGTGACTGAGGTCTGGTCTGAGCAGGGCAATACCCTTGCCCTGCAGTTATCTTTGAGGGTGAATGGGGCCTACTTACAAAAATCCTAAAAATGTAAAAATGGTGGGATATTAAAGCTGAGATGGTAGACAACAAGTAGGAACAAATTTCAAGTCCTCAGACCTACTCCTAAATTCTACAAAATTCTTGGAGTTTTGGAAAAAATCTGAGAAGTGTATTTTGACTTTTAAAGAAACTTTGAACTAGTTGACTTTTATGGATTTCTAATCACTACTACTGATTGATAATGTTATTTTAAGCTAAACTAAGACTAAATTAAGCTAGAACTAATCAATATAAGCTAAGGTGAGGGTTCTTGGACACCAACTGTGTAACAGTTGGTTATAACCTAATGGTGTGAGTAATTTTGACTTTTACCTTATATATTACCTAAAGAGATGGTCTGACTGAGCTTATATGAACCTAAGTTACTATTATGAAACACAAATTCACCTTCAAACTCAGTTAAGCTCACTGAGCAAACCTGAGCCAAACACCCTCTTATATATCTGTTTATGAGATTTTCAAGGCTAAACACTATTCTAATCCATAAAAATGATCCCAAATACTATATTAAGGTTATTTAAGATCAAACAAGCAAGAATCAATCACCACATAAGCATAATACACAGGTTTGTCAAAAATGAGTATTCCACTGTGTGATATTGATTTTGAGCAACAAGTAAAATAAATGAACAAGTAATTGAGGTAAAGCACTAATTATACTGAGTAACATGTAAGAAACATAAGATTATAAAGATCTAACTAATTAAATTACTTAAATAGTAAAATGCCAAATTAAATGAAAATACTTACACAATGGAAATGGACTGAGATATGATGAAACAAGACCAAGATCACAAATTCATCCTACACCTCCCATGAGGTACTACAACCCAAGCTTATTCCAAATCCTTCCTTGCTCCAGCTATGATCACCAAGAACACTTGGTTTGACTTCCTTTGACTTTTTTTTGTATTTTGAATTTTTTTAATTTCTAACTGATTTAAGTTATTACTAATAGCTTCAATAAGCTACTTAGGAGCTTATATGTATCTAATAGTCCAATACAAACTACTAAAACAACAATTGATATAATGCAAGATATAGAAAATGAATTAAAACTGCATACCATGAATTAATAAGAGAAACTTGAATTTTATAACTGAAATGAGTTCAATACAATAAAATAAAGAGGTTACCACTGCTTAAGAGCTTGGGTGTACCTAAAATTGAAAATGACAATTACACGACATAAAATAAAACTAAAATTAACTACCACTTGATCTTCATGCTTCCTCTTCTATTTATAGCAAGGGATTAGGGTTACCCTCTGCTTCTTGATCAAATCCCACCATCTTGTTGTAACTTTGGTCCACTAATGAGCCTACACGTGTTTTGGCGCCAAAACGCTTATCTTCAAATTAGGGAGAAGCATTTAATGCAAAGGTGATGGGTAGGTGTAGGGGGGGTGAGGTAGTGATGATTGAGGAGGCTTTGGTTTCTGATTGGAGGAGAGGGGAGGTCGACTGCAAGTGGTGGTGTTTGTGGGGGACGTCTGAGAGGGAAAGGGAAGAAGGAGGTGGTGTTTGACTTTGGGGGTGTTGACCGAAGTCAACTGGACTCGGGTCAAGGGCTTGTTGGACTGGGCTGAGGTTTATTTTTGGGTGGGCTTTTTGGATTAAGCTTAGGGTAGGTTTTGGTTTAAGTTAAAAGTGGATCCGGATTTGGTTTTTAGGATTTAATTACAAGGACTAGTTTTGTAATTTTGGCAAAGTTTGGGGGCTGGATTTGGCATGTTCTTAAAGTATTTTAAAGGATGTATAATGCCAAAGTATGATTAGTGTGAGGTGTAATTTTGAGTTTTTCACTTTTAAAAACCCCAGGGACTAAATCTGTAAATTTCCCAAACTTTAGGGACCTGTCTTGTAATTTCACCAATCTTTTCACCAAGGGACCAAACCTGCATTTAAATATTAGCACAAGGACCACAAGTATTATTTTAAACCTCAGGGACCAAATCTGCCAATTTCACAAACTCCAGGGACCTGTTTTGCCATTTTTGGATTTTGAGGGGTAAAGGTGTAATTTTCTCAAACTTTATCACCCAAGGACTTATTTTGATAAATTTTTACTTTTCTTTGCCTTGGGTTGACTTTTCTTTGCTTTTTAAACTTCCAGGGACTAGATTTGACAACTTTTGAAAGTTGGGGGACTGAAACTGCCAATTATGCAAACTTTATGTGTTTTTCATCTGTTTTTGGTATTTTTGCATTTGAAACATGTAAAACACTTTCCTGGGATATTTTCACTATTTTGATTCATTATTGAGTGTTTTTGGATGTTTTGGCAGTTCAGAATTGGTAAAAATGATGAGTATTTACACACTCATCAGTATGATGTATTATTTTATTTGGTTCATCACTTACTGTCCCGTATAATGTGTTTTTTTACACATTGTGTCTAAATTCAGATGCTAATATTATGCCGATAAAAGTTAGCGATGAGCCAGTAAAAAAAAGAAGATTAGAAGAAAGAAACAAAAAACAAACGCTGATGAACCTTCTAATATAGGTATACATTTTATTATATGTTCATCAGTACTTTTTGTATGTGTCATCTTAAAAAAAATGACATTTTTTTTTTTTTTTTTCAGATGTCATTCAAGGGAACAATTCAGAAAGGGAAGGTTCGATGCCTATAGAAGGTACACAAATTATAATCTGATGAACCTTATATTATATTCTTATTTTAAACATTTACCTAAAATAAGTTGTATCTAAAATTAGTGGCTGATGGACCAATCCTTCTAATGCTGGAAGACAAACCACAAGAAGCAGAGGGGGGAAATGATCAAGAAGGTATGTATATAGACATTATTTATATTATATTATTGTTTTATAAGTAAATTTTTGTTATAAGTAAAAATTTAATGAACCTCAAAAATTTGTTGAAAATCTTGATGAACTTGAATATGTAAAATCTGATGAACTTGAACATTTGATGAACTTGAAAAAAAATAACTTTTATAATCTGATGAACCTGTTATAACTTATGAAAAATGGTGTAAAACATGTAGGAAGAAAACTGAAAGCAAAAAGGAGTTCACTATCTCCTAAAAACCGCTATTCGATGAACATGTGCAAAAAACATTGTTGGATACAAAAGGAAAAGAACATCAAAATCTCCAAAGACAAATGACGTTGGTGAGCAAGTGCCTGATGTTCATATAGATGATATTGAGGAGCATCAATGGGTTGATCAACAGGGTAAAAATCTATTATGTTTCATAACTTACATATTATCTGCAAAAATTTTGTGTATATTTGAATTTCTTATAATTGGTTCATCAATTAGCAGATGATGATATTCAAATGATCGGAACAAATGAGGATATTCAAACGACCGGAAGTGATGAAAACACTGAAGTTGCTGAACCAATTACCGGAACCGATCAAACACCTGAAAATGGAAATGATGAACCTTCATCCTCAAGTATTAAGCTCACCCAACAACAGTTATCCGCAATGATTTTAGAATTTCAAGGGGAGTATTCCCAATTCAAATCAGCTGAGGTAAAATATATATAAACTTTAAAATGTTATTTGATTATAGGTTCTTCAAATATAGGTTCATCAGTTTTAAGTTAATATAGGTTCAAAGACTTAATTGATTATATTAATGACAGGAATTCAGTCACTCACTGAGGAACATGTTATGCTTATTTCAAGAGATGAAAATTAATATTGATGACATGCTAAGGGCTGGATTGGAGATGTACTCCGGAAATGAATCGTTGTTGGAAGTCCGAGACTGGATGAACAGTTTGGTAAACAGGACAACTTTTTAGAGTTCACAAACTGAAGATGAGAGCTCAATGCTGATGATAACGATGAGTGATGATAAGGATGCCTCCGAGGCAAAGGAAGCATCTAAACAAACTGATGAACCTCAAACAAAGGATGGCTCCGACGCTAAGGTTGCATCTAAGCAAACTGATGAACCTCAAATGAATCATGGCTCCGAGTTAACAGATGAACCTCAGACGGACAAACAAGTTGAGTTAACGTTAACTCAAATGTTCATGGATCCTGCCTTTTTGAAAGAATATGAAAAGATTGAACGTCAGGTAATAACCTTATTGATGAACTTATAACTGATTTGTTTTATGAACTTATTGATGAACTTATAATTTATTGATGAACTTATTAATTAACTTACTGATGAACATATAAAACAGTTGCATAGGCCAGAATTCCCGATATTCAATACGGAGCAATTTGAGAATAAGTCTTTGCCTTTGGTTTTGTATGAAGAAAAGAAAGACTTGGAGCAGTTATTGGATGAGTTGCTCAAAAAGACACCGTTCTTGCACACATCCTCAGAAAGGTTGAGCAAGACTAGTGATGAATCTTTGGAGAAGAATTCAAGCAGAAGCTTTAGCATTGAAAAAAACATCACAAAAACATAAGAACTCTTCCCCACAAAATAAAGAATCGCCAAAGATGATAACACCGATATCATATGCTCCCCCATCAGCAGAAGAAAAATTAAAATGTGAAGCAGTAGATGAAGGTTTTTCCACGCCTCTAAAAGCCACGCCACTTAATTCTTTCAACACAATTGCTCGAAAGCTTAAAGTTCCTCAAACGGAAAAGAATATCAAAGAAGGTGAAGAAGGTCAAGAAGACTTGGAAAATATAAGTGAAAAAAGAAAAACAAAGCCTGTTGAATCTCTAAAATCTCCGTATTTACAAAGAGTCGTTGTGATGAAGAACAAAGTACAAGACAATGAAAGAAAGGTGGCTGAAACAATATTCGCTGCAAGAGGAGATCTCGAGTAAGTAATATATATTAGGTTCATCAATTTAAAAATAATATTTCTATAATAAGTAGCTTCTTTATTTTTCTAAAATATTACCTTAAAATGAAATTGCATTGATGTGTTATTTCATTCATACTTTGTTGACGGTCAAAGAATCCACTTTGAGAGCTTCAAAGAAGGGAATGAAATTAGTTCAGGAGTGATTGATATGTGGGCGTATATACATAACATGGCAGAAGAGAAAAGGAACGTAGGATCATTGAAGAAGCTATATTCCCACACATCAATGATTGTAAGTTATAAAAATCTTTATCAATTATGATTCAATATTTGAAATCATGTACATATGCAAAAATCTTGACTTATATTGATGAACCTCAGACAAAAGAAATGGCCAATCTGTCTCACAACTCGAAAGCACTCACACAAAGGTTTAATGAAAACATGAAGAATCTTTTGTTTTTGTCTGTTTATGAATCTATCAGAGACATTGACCTGGTAAGCACTTCTATTTTACTAATTTGTTTTAAGATAAATAACTGATGAACCTTAAAAAAACTGATGAACCTTAATAAAACTGATGAACCTATAGTTAATTGTAAATAATTGATGAACCTCTATCTTTAACAGGCGCTTTTCCCGATGATGCTCGGTGACGATCACTACTACGTCGTCTGTTTCAACTTGAAAGAACCTCAAATCCATATTCTTGACAACATGCATCACAATCAATTAGTCAAGGATAGATATCAGAAAAAGTTGGTTAATTTGGTAAGAATGTTAGGTATATTAAATGTATGTTCATCAACATAGTTAAATTGAATCTCATTGTTTTTAATTTATTATTACAGAGATTTCAATTTATAAAGTTCTTGAAAGACAATGGGCATCCAAATTATCAAGCACTGAACAACTACAAAGTGGATCATATCAAATTGCCATGGGAAACCAAAAACAATTTCATTGATTGTGGAATTTTGCCATGAGACACATGGAAACTTATTCAGGGAAAAAAGACTTTGATGCTGGGTTTGTAAAAGAAGGTGTTGAACAAGACAAACAGCTTGAAGACTTGAGAAAAAAGTACATGTCAAAGATTCTGTTGTCCGACTACAATGAAAACAGACATGTAGTGGAGAGCGAGGTAGAAGAATATCATCGTTTACCTCTGAAGGAAAAGCGAATGCTCCAGCAGATGTCAAAAAAGAATATTGCAGAACGTGCCTGCGAATATTTCGAACGGGAAGCTAGTGCTCTTCTTCGACAGACCTAAAAACAATTTGATCTAATAGTTTGTTATGGTTAAAATTTTGGCAGTAGTAACCTAATCTAATTAGGGAATGTTCTAGTATAAATACTACTTTTTGGTTGGTTGTTATGGACAAGTTATTTTAGTTTAATAGAACTATCATTTTGTTATGTTAAATAAAATTGATGAACCTGAATTTACTTCTTGTTTGTTGATGAACCTTAATTTATTGATGAACCTGAAAAAAATTGTTAAATTTGATTAACTTTTGATGAACTTTAATATGTAAAAAATGATAAACCTCTAAAATTTGATGAAAATCTTTTAAAAGAAAGAACAGTTGATGAACCTGAATTTATTGATGAACCTGAAAAAAATTGTTAAATTAGATTAACTTTTGATGAACTTTAATATGTAAATTTTGATGAACTTTAATATGTAAAAAATGATAAACCTTTAAAATTTGTAGAAAGAAGAATTTTTTTTTAGAAACTTTGATAATTATAATGACACTGTTATAATTTAAAATTGATGAACCTCTAAAATTTGAAGAACTTTTATCTCAACTTTATAAGTAAAACTGATGAACTTTATAATAGAAAAAACTTTATAAGTAAAACATCACATTTATTTGTATAATAGAAAAATCAAAGTTACTTTGATCACTCTTATCAAACTAACACCACATTTATTAAGTAACTACACAAGCAGTCTTCTCATCCAACTTCGCGTTCCTAGCAGCAGTCTTCTCAACCAAATTCACCTTCCTAGCAGCAGTTTTCTCAGCTAACTTCGCATTCTTGGCAGCCAATCTCGCCTTCTGCTTCATCTCCTTCGCAGCAGCCTTTTCACTAGCTTTCTTAGCAGCAATTTGAGCTTTTATGGCATTGCATTTCGCCTGGTTATGACCGTTCATACTAGATTTGCAGGTTGTACAGTTCTTCTTTCTACGCTTCCCACTAGCAATAAGTGAACGTTCAACACTGCTCTTAATCCTCTTTCGCGAACCCTTAGTACTAACCTGTTTTGGACCAAAAAACAAAAATGATCAAAAATTATGTTGAACAATTGATGAACAACTGATGAACCTATAAAAACTGAAAAACTATGATAACTGATGGGCCTAGGATAACACATATAATAACTGATGAACCTATAATAACTGATGAACGTATGTTGATGAAAAAATATGTTGAACATCTGTTTAACCTACGATAACTGATGAACCTATAATAACTGATGAACCTATAATAACTAGAAAAATAACTAAATTGCAAAAATTTGACATGTTCATCAACTAACCTAGATAACAAAAAAGGGAATGAATAGTCTAACCTATAAAAACTGATGAACCTATAAAAACTGAAAAAACTATGATAACTGATGGGCCTACAATAACACAGAACAAAAAACTGATGAACCTATATTAAATGATGAACTTATATTAAATGATGAACCTATATTTGATAAACCTATGATAACTCCTAAATTATGATAACATAAATCTGATGAACCTATAATAACTGATGAACCTATAACAACTGATGAACCTATAATAACTATAAATATAACTAAACTGCAAAAATTTAACATGTTCATCAACTAACCTAGATAACAAAAACGAGAATAAATAGTCTAACCTGCTTTGGAACATTCACAATAATCTCATCCGGTTGCGACACACCAAGAATAGAAGCAATCCTATCCTGTTTAGTAGTCTTTGGAGGTATAGGAACATCAGCATCTGCCTTCGCCATTAACTGAACCTGATGATCTCTAAACTTTTGCAGTAGCTCAGGATCATTAGCATAACGATTCACACAATACTCGACTGATCTGAATATCTCACGCAAGATCATATCAGGACTGTCACCGGTGGCTTGAATGACTGATGGAGGTGGTAATGAATCTTTTGACCAACGCCTAAGCACGTACTTCTTGGGAAAGTTTTTAACATTTGAAAACCGAATCACATAAAAGATATGACGACATAACAGTCCATATGACTCAAAACATTTGCACGTACACTGATAAAACTCTTCAGCTGGTTTACATAAAACTCTTCAGCTGGTTAACATTTTATACCGTTGACCATCATCTTGTTGCAGCAAAGTTTTTGTGTGTTTGAGCTTATCAATGAGTTTTAAAAAGCTACTCACACTCACCCAACGACCACTCCGGGGAAACAATTCAAGCTAGAAACATGACCTATTACACTCATTTCATCAGAATTTAAAAGATATGAAAGAGATAAAGAGATAGGATATGTGGGGTAGAGGAAAAAATATAGAATAGTTGGGATGGAGGATTTTCTGATAAAGAGATAGGATATGTTGGGTAGAGAGATAAGAAAAATGGATTTTCTGATAAATAGATAAGATACGTGGGGTACAATCAAATAACAATATCTATCTTATCTTAAAATACAGATGAACCTATTAATTAAAAGATGTTCATCAGTTGAAAAATAAAAAACATATATAAAATGAACTTACTTATTAGTCCTGAATGTAGCATCAAATGACATAACATCGCCAAAAGCATAATAATTCCTTTTTGCGTACTCATCGACCCAAAAAAGATTCGTCAACGCGTTATTCTCACCAGTTTGATACTCAAATGAAAAATTAGGATGAAAATCCTTCTTGTTCAATAACATCTGAGCATCATTCTTACCAATGAAATCAAGCACATCTCTCCTATAGTTTTTACAATCAACCGAACTAACCCCAATAAAATCGTAGTCCCCATAAATCTGCCTAAGTAAATGAAAGCCCTTCACTGGACCAAGATTCACTTGAGATGTTTGATATAGAAAAACTTGCTGAGTATAAGAAACATCACGAGACGAAACCAGAAAAACACTATCTTCCTGACTAACTAGGCTATGGTTATGACCCTCAACAAATTCATAACACCAATATCCTTTTCCTTCAACATACCTCACACGTAAAACAGCCTTACAATCAGTACGCTTAGACGGATGTTTCCTATGTTTTCTCTTTGATCCAACTTTCTTTGGGGCAGGATTTATACCTTCTTTACTACAAACAAAATATTGCAGATCAGGATTATTGTCCTTATTCTTCATAGATTTATAATGTTGACCTAAACGAATCTCAAAACCAGCTCTTTTTGCATAATCTTTGTAATACTCATAAGCCTGCTCCAGATAGTGATACATGATACCATAAGCCGGCTTCTCACCATCAGGAATATCAGGAATCCATAACTTCTCACCCCCCTCCTCAGAAACAATACCAACAGAATATGGAACAACTTCATAATCATCATCTGAAAAAAAAATATATACAATGAATGACTGATGAACCAAAAACACTTTATCACTGATAAACCTCATTATTATATATTATTACAATCAATAATTGATGAACCAAGACAAATAAAATTGATAACATTTTATAACTGATGAACCTCATTTTAATCCATTCTAAAAAGTTATTCTAATGAATCCGCAGCCTCTAATTAAACCACGATAAATAGCAATTACTGATGAACCTCATTTTAATCCGTTCTAAAAAGTTATTCTAATGAATCCGCAGCCTCTAATTAAACCACATTAACTAGGAATTACTGATGAACCTCATTTTAATCCGTTCTAAAAAATTATTCTAATGAATCCGCAACCTATAATTAAACCATCATAACTAGCAATCACTGATGAACCTCATTTTAATCCGTTCTAAAAAATTATTCTAATGAATCCGCAACCTCTAATTAAACCACAATAACTAGGAATTACTGATGAACCTCATTTTAATCCGTTCTAAAAAAATTATTCTAATGAATCCGCAACCTATAATTAAACCATCATAACTAGCAATCACTGATGAACCTCATTTTAATCCGTTCTAAAAAATTATTCTAATGAATCCGCAACCTCTAATTAAACCACAATAACTAGGAATTACTGATGAACCTCATTTTAATCCGTTCTAAAAAATTATTCTAATGAATCCGCAACCTATAATTAAACCATCATAACAAGCAATCACTGATGAACCTCATTTTAATCCGTTCTAACAAGTTATTCTAATGAATCCGCAACATCTAATTAAACCACAATAAATATCAATTATTGATGAACCTCATTCTAATATGTTCTAACAAGTTATTCTAATGAATCCGAACCTCTAATTAATCCAGAATAACAAGAAATAACTAATGAACCTCATTCTAATATGCTCTGATGAATCCACATCATACTAAGCAAACAATGCAGACATAATATCTTCAAAAAACTAATTGATGAACATAATAAAAAATAACTGACTGATGAATATATAACAAAAAATGAAATTACCTTGATTAAACACATGAGAATCACACTCAGCCATCAGAAACTGATTTAACAATCAAAAATCCCCAAATTTGAACGGTTAAAACTCTAATTTTCTTCCAATAGACCAATTGAATACTCAAAACCCCCAATTGTCTTCCAATTAACCAATTGAATGATTAACACCCTAATTCTATTGCAATTAAGCAATCCAACGGCTAATTCGAAGCCGATATGAACAATTAACACGATTTGAAGAAATATTAACGATTCAAATAAAGGAATATGAATTGAGAACAAAAAAGCCCTAATTTTGCAAAATATGAACAAATGAAAGAATAAAAAAAATGTAAAATTGAATGAATGAATGAATTGAATCGAAATCATTGTGTAAATTCGTTTATATATAGCCGGAAAATTGAAAGAATCAAAGAAGAGAGATCGGAAAAAGGAAAGATTATCAGATAAGAGAAAGAAGAAAGAGGGAAAGAGAGAAAAAAGCGAGAGGGAGTAAATTTACAATACTGCCCTTGAGTCTAAAAGGAACGAGGGACACGTGGCATCTCCAGAAAACTTTTTAGATTTTTTAAAATTAATCCCCTTTGCAAGGGATCCGGGACCTTCCATCAGGACCCAAGTTGACTTGTTACTTAACCCGACCATCTTGCCCATGTGACCTTTCCACGAGAAGGAAAGGGAAAATGTTGAGGAAATTGTAGGAGATGATACTAATATGATATTCATCACCACACAAGGCCAGGTTTGGAATTTTCCTCATTTTACGGTTTAGTTATTCTAACGAAATAGTATTAGATAAGCTAAAATGTTACGAAATCTTTGATTTATGTTAGTGTTTATATCCATTGAGTTGGCTGCACTAATCAATGACTCTGTTGGCCTGGGGTTATATCTACTAACACAGCAGCCGTACATCTAGCACTTGCATGCGAAAAACCCTCGTGAGTTTTTCAGAAATAAGTAGCTAAAAAAAATGGTTCGTGGAGAAAGTCATCTACATCCTAACACACTTTATTCAATAAATATTAAATTACAATTGAGAGTCAATCCAACACAACCCGTTTCAAGTTATGCAAAAAAGTACACTATTGACTCACTAGTTTTTCTGTGTGGCGTTGTTTGGCTCTGAAGAAAAAGCAAAATTGTTTCTTCCAAAAGTAGAAAACAGCAAATGCATCATAGCTTCATCAAAAACTGGAAAGTTAGCAGATATCGACACTGATGCTGTAAAAAATGCAGTCCAAATATTCGAGATGCCACTGGTTCTTGCCTAGAACGAAAAGCATATATTGTTTAGTAAAAATATTCTGTCATTCAAGTGTATATATTTGACATCAAAAATGTTGTTAATATCAAGCTTCACATGATGTAATTGCAGATATAACATTAGGAATAATCTCCGTTCGAGATATCATTCCCAATCATTTATTCCGTCACAAAAACAAATTCAACTTCGTGAATAATCTTCAATAGTCAATCATGTATGAATAAATATAAAGCTAGCAAGATGCTTGGAATTACGATTCCGACTAAAACAACCCTATGACTTACAACTGAGAAAATCAAACAATCAAAGGAGGAAAAAAAACACCCAACCAAACGCAGGAAGAATTCAGTAGTTGAATGTGTAACTACACTTTAATCCTTAAACCTTGCCATCATTGTCAATGAATGATAGAATTTGATTGATCAAGCAAGAGCAGTGTTTCCGTGTAAGACTTGACTGTGAACGAATGAACTTTTCCATTAATCCCAATACCATTGTTACGTCCCGAACAGGGTTCACAAACTTCAAGTACAGATGAGGCACTATCATCAGTATCCAATACCGTCTCTATTATAGCCTCACCATTCTTTCTAAACTCTAATACCGTATAACGCCTATCTAGTATTTTAACATTGAACATCTTGGTAAAGGACTTGGTAACACCCTCCTTCATTATCCATACACCACAAAACGGCACCTCACCATCATAATAATACTCAAGCAGACCAAGTGACTCATTAACCTTCAATACCCCTAAAGAATAGTACTTGTAAGAATACATGTGTGATAACCTATCCGGAAGGCATATTTCACCAAACACGTTATTCTTCAAATCAAACGAAAGGACACCCAATTTAAATATATCAAAAGCAAACCAATAAATAAACCCTCCAATAGAAACGTGACCGTCAAACAGTTTTCCAAACACGAGTACTTAACGTAAAAACCTCCACCTCCCAATCAACCGCCCATAAACCAATACTAGTACAATTTATTTTAACAAGCTTAGGGTCACTAGAATTAGGACAAACCCCAAAGCAAATATAAACCAATCCGTGTGGTAAAGGCATTACATTAGGGATAACAATACCAACTGATTTTCTAACCGTAGGATTCCAAAGAACAACCATCTTATTCGGTCCCGCTACATCTTTGCTTGAACCACAGAAACATAACAATCCATTATCGGAACCGAGTAATAAGGGTTGGCAAAGTTGGCTAAGGAGCCGTGGGACGAATAGGGAAGATTTCTGGTTGGGAAAAGTATGATCGTCCACAATTGAAACATATTCTTGGTCAGCAGCTAGTTTGTATGTTGTGAATAGATGATGTTGCTGTTGATTCTTACAAACTTGGTAACTATTAATAAATTCAGAGCTATCAATAAGAGACTTCCAAGGTTTTGAAACGGACCTGTATCGAATCAATGATTTGGCCGAAAGCCTTTTCATGATTTCAGCTTGAATATCGAAGGGAATGTGGTCTGACATTTTTCTTAATTATTTTGAGGATCTTTGTTGGGGTTTATAAAAGAATAAACAGTTGCAGCATCAGCGATTATATAACGTAGTATATAGTAACTGACTGATATTAAAGTTTGGGCCACTGGGCTTAGCAGTTAGCATGCAAAGGGTACGTACAACTTTAAACAATTTGTGTTCAAGGCTAAAATTATGTAAAGTTGTAAACACAAAACTAACATCATCCACTATGGATGTTTAAGAATAGGTATAAAAACTTATGAAGATGTTCAAGAATTTTTGTACCATAGTACGTGAGAAACCATTTCATGCTTAGGTAGCATGAACAGGCTTAGGATTTTTGAGAGGTCCAAAAAATGTATTATGAATTAATGTTGTAACAATTTATAAACCTCAAAAGCTTTATTCCATAATGGAGATAGGTTCATAATATGAAAATTTTTATGAATTAATGACATAATAAGCGGTTGCAATTTTATAAACCTTTTAATAGGTTCGCCATAATAGATGTACCAATTAAGGGCATACACAATGCTGACCATTTTTAAAAGTTTATAAATGCGTCATGCCATAATACATAACTAAATAAAGGTTTTTTACTATTAATTAAACATTTAAACCTATCTTCACTATAACGAATCTTTAAAACGTTAATTATAACAATATCACATAACTTATATACATTGCATTTAATTATGAAGAAGTTCAAAAATCAGATTTTTCCATTTTATGTAGACATGAAACAAAACTCACTATGAATGAAATAGTATATGAGTTTTTTTTTTTTTTTTTTTTTTTTTTTTTTTTTTTTTTTTTTTTTAAATAAAATAAAAAATAAAAAAGTAAAAAAGTAGATGCTCTAAATAATCTAAAAATATCACATAGCTTAAAAAAGCAAAGACTAAAGTTTGGATGATACATAACATACGCATGGCCAATTTTTTAATCATACTTAAAAAAAAAATGCTAACTTATTATCAAAACAACATAATTTTAATCATGCTTATAATCAACTATCTGTTATTATAAAACTAAAAACTCTTTGTCAAGAATGATCCGAGTCAATCCAACACGACCCGTTTCAAGCTATACAATTTTTTACTAGTAGAATACTGAATACCCGTGGCGTTGCCAGGGTACACCGGTTTAATGATATATACATATTGAGAAAGTGCATACGTAATGTGATTTAGCTATACATTATATTATAACTTTAAATAATTAGATATAATTATGTTTGCCCTAGTATGATCCATTTCGACTAAAATGCCAGAACAATATTAGTAATCAAACAAATATTTCTTCAATACAACTTTACTTGACCTTGTACTCAGCAACTCGACACAAAAATGAACAACTAGACCATAAGTTATCGGCCATATGAAAATTGTCAAGTTATTTACTAAAGACTACGGTTTCGAGAAGAGATGCATAACCATTACACCCATATCATGGTGTCTTGATTACATGCCAAAGTGATGTATTTGACATACTATTTTTACTACGATTGAAATATTATTAAGTTAAATCATGCATCTAAAGTAGAATTGATGAGTATCATTGTACCAAACAAAAAGAAAGCTAATAATAAATAAAGCATGCTAAAAAGATGATAAGTAATTACGTAAATGCTCAAACCTGTCATCATATTCTTGGCAATGATGCGGGCTAAAATATGAGGATTATGTAAATTCAACTAGTTGCATAATAATTAGTCTCCCATAGAAATTAAGGAGCATTAGATGACTTTCATACAACAAACTCTCACAGCAAACTGCTAGTAGGAAGGCTAAAAGCCGAGTTAATTCCGAGACTCATTGGACGATAGCAAAATTTCATGCCCTGTATTCTGTAGTATTCAAGGACGGAACATTTAAGGGGCCGAGGGGGGTTGTGGCCCCCAAAAATTTTGACCCTATGTACATTTTATACCATTTTAAAATGATTAAAAATATTCGTGACGACTTTGTTGTCACAAATAAATGATTTAATTAATGTTTTTTGTTTAATAAATGATTAAAAATGGTAAATAAATAAATTTGGTGACGAGTTTGTCGTCACTAAATAATTATCATTTTTATTTATTTCAGTTTCATCTAAAATAATTTTGTAAAATAATTTAGTTTATATAAATATTAGTGACGATATTGTCGTCACAAATGTACTATGGCCCACTACATTTGGTCTTTGCGTTGAATATTTGTGAGCCCCTTTTGTCGTCACTAATTACTCTACACTTTGTCGTCACGAAGTTGATTTGTGACAATGGTTTGGTGACGCTAAATTTGTGACGACATATCGTCACAAACACACTTGGTGACGACTTATAATGTAAATTGGTGACGACTTAGGCCTTCACTAAAGGTGGTTTTATTTGTAGTGTTTATTTTCATTTTTTGTCATTTTTAATACAAAAATTTTAGCGTTGTGTACTTCAGCCTCCCTAAAAATATATACTTTACAAATTGGCCTTTCCAACAAAAACGTTCAAGTTCCGTCCCTGGTAGTATTGATGATTTCTGTATCAATCTATGAACCGACCAAACCTAGAGAGTGGCAATAGCTAGTGAGAAGTCATAACGTACAGTAATACTACAACATCATGCATGTATATGAGAGCTAAGTTTAATCTTAAATCCCAACTCATGCAATTGATGAAAATTTTAGAACTTACAGTGACATTAAGAGAGACATGCATGTGAGGCCTTACTTAACAATTGAAAGCCCCTCTTTTGGCAACCTAGCCAGCAAGTTCAAAAATGAAAGTGAAAAGTATCACATTTTTTACCTACGTTTTATATTTACAACTACCCGCCCTCATTTGTTGGAATGGATAATTAGTCATTTTAAATGGCTGCGATAGATTGAATATAAAAATGATCCTATATGCGTAAGCAACATTTATGCATTTCTAAATGAATATTCTAGAACAAATATGATCTTTATAAATAAAACCCTAAACATCAAAACCTAAGCATCCACAAAACCACAATGCCATACCATATACCTTCCGATATCCAAGAGGAAATCATCAAAAGGCTTCCTATTAAATCAGTGATTGAATTCAGATCAGTCTCAAAGCTATGGAAGTCTCTCATCGATAGCTCGAGGTTTATTAATGAGTATCGCATCCGTCAAACTCATCCTGGGTATATACTTCTTAATTTTGTTTCTTTTTTCGAACGCTGGAAGAAGGTTAAACTACCTAACAACCCAAGTATACTCCGTAGCTCTCAAGGTTTGGTCTACCGTCATGATTATGAAGCAATAACAAATAATGATTATAAAACAAATAACGCAATACTTTGGGATCCTTTGATTAGAAAATGTGTTGCTATTAATTTGCCTGATGCTTTAGGTTCATCAAATGATACTATTTTTAAAACTATTATTGGTTTTGGGGTTTGTCGTCAGACTAACGACCCTAAGCTTGTCAAGATTACATCTACTCGTAATACGAGTGTGATTGATTCTTTAAGTTGGCAAGTTGAGGTTTTCTCATTGTCGTATAGGACATGGAAAACACAATCCATCGCATGGAATTTGTTAGATGTCGATGAGTTTAGCTATTGGCTTGCTTTTGATGGAAAAACTTTGAATGCTGAATTTCAGTGGTATTTTCTAGTTATGGCAATTGATATGACAAGTGAAGATTTTGAACAAGTACACAGTTTAACATCACAAAGTGTTGACATTGATTTGTTTATATCAAAGTTTAGACAGCCCCTTGTTGTGCTTGAAACCAATGTAGAGGCCCAGAAACAAGTTTATGGTTTATGGATGAAGAAGAAACGTGTTCCAAAATCATTTAAAAAGCTATTCAAGATTAGCACACGAGAAGCATCTATAACTACGTTATCTGGATTCAGGACTAGTGGTGGAAATATAAATGAAGACCTTGCTCTTTTTTTCTATAAGCAATACTCAAACGATATTAAGTGTATTTGGATTGATGGAAGAAGATATTCATTCTTTGTGTGCCGCTCCATGGATCAACTATTTTTGCTTGATCACTGAGAGGGTAATATGTAGCTCACAAAGATGATGACAACATTGCAAGGTGCGGAGGAAAAAATGGGCGATTTTGGATGCTGGCAAGCAAGACATGAAGGTTAAAGTTTGATTTATAGTTCAAATTAGTTAACACCAAAGTCAAATGTATTTCATATGGATGAATGTTTGAGTTAGAGGTGAGATCAATATGCATGTGTTACTAATAAAGTTTACTTTTGTTTTATTATATTTTCTGTTACAAATCATATGTAAGATTATGTGTGTCAAATTGCCATTTACACTCTAGTTATATTTGGTAATGATGGTTGTCTTTTAGCCATATATGATCCAGCTACAAACAAGTAGAAGTTGTTTAGATGTTATGCTGGTTTATTTGGTGGCATTACGAAAATTGTTCAGTACGACGAAAGTCTTGTTCGATTTCTTTGTTTATATGTTTCTTGATTACTTAACATTGTTGTTTCAGTGTATTTTGGACAAAATAAGTTTGGAACAATCTAACTTGACCCATTTCAATCAGTACAAGAAAGTACCCTGAGTTTTTTTTTGTTTTTTTTTTTTTTTTTAAATTGTGCTACAGTGTGGCATTGTTTGGCTACGAAGATAAAGCAAAATTGTTTTCTTCCAAACATATAAAAGATTAAACGCATTCATAACCTCCGTATTTTTAATGCAAACATCGCCCATAATCTATTTTTAATGCATACAACCTCCTAAATCGTTTTTTAATAGATTCAAAGAATGAGATTGTTGTCGTAAATTTGTGATAATATTCTTTTTGTAAAGCAAATTCATACCAGAAACACCAAAACTGGAGCGGAATCGGAAACACAAAACACAAATCTGACTAGAAAGGATAAAGTCTAAAATTACAAATCTAATTGGGAATACGAAACTCATGTGCTATCCATTCTCAAGAAAGTGGTTTGGCCCGTGAAGCTGGATCCTCCTTTGATTCAATAAGTATCATGAAAATGTATCCTAGTACCCATAGGAAGATGTACACGAAGGGAACCCATTGTATGCAAGCTAGAAGGCTCATGATGCTACCTACATACTGTGGGTCTTTTATTGTCCCGAAAGGAAATTCTGTGACCCATGGTATGTTCTTCCCGAACCGTACGCCATAGTAAGTTCCTGCCTCACCGAGCAACTGATATACCCTGTAATTAATTGTTTAAAAAAAAAAAAAAAACCTTAGAATCCTTGTATGTGTGGTAAATATTTTTAAAAAAATGGTGTGAAAAGAACTTGATGCATTCGGAGCATATTAAACACAATTCAAGAATCAACTTTGATATCTTCGTTTTTCCAATGAATAAATGAAGATTAATTTGGGTAGACGAACTGAAGAGGATAAGCATCAAACCCGAATTTGTTTTAGTCATATATAAGCTATTTATCCACAATGATAGAAGCTTCTAGGAAAGTAAAACACTGCAGCAAGCCAGCAAAGTGACAAGAGAGGATGGGTTTACAAATCGAATCCCACTCCCATCTCCTGTTATCAAACCCATACCTGATTCTTTGTTACAACCCAAACGATGCTTATGATTTGATTTCAACTCACAATGACCCCATTTCAAATATCAGATCCAAACACCCCTTCAAATATTGACTAGAGCATGAGATGTCTTATCTTCATTCTCACAACATTGTATCCAGTGGCGAAGCTTGGATTTTGTAGGTGGGGGGTCGAGATCTAAATTTTTTTTTTCCTAAGGCTATATTTCAGGTATACCAAAATTTTTGGGGGGTCGAAACCGAATATACCGAAATTTTTCTACACGAAAACTATATACCCCCTACATCGCAAAAAAAATTTCGGGGGGTCGGGCGCCCCCCCCGGCCCCTATGAAGCTTCGCTCTGATTGTATCGAAATATTATAATCCTCTATTGTAGAGCATCTATGTGATCTTAACATGCCTTAATTACACTAAATTACGATTTCATGAGAATTAGCAGTTTGAATAAAAACTCCTAAACTTATCATTTCACCCTCACATATGCTGAGCATCATAAACAGTTTGCTTCTATTTAAACACCCTTGGGATTGCTTATCTAATACGCATAATCTAGTGTTTGGATGGAAAGAAACAACTTACGCTTATTTAAGCTGTTTTCAATAACCTGTTTCACCACAATATAATAGTTTAATTTCAAAGTGTATAATAAAATTAGTTTTATCAAAACAATATAAGCTGCTTATCTGCTTAAAAATAAGAAGATAAATACTAGAACTAAACAATCCTAAACAACCCCTAAAGTCAGAATGTTCCTAACACTACACTCAAAATCAACACTATCTTTTACATTGTGCTTAGATAGACATATAAACACTTTTGTAAAAGTTCATAAGCTCACTTTTTTTTTATTCGATTATCAACTTGAGCTTATGGCTTAGCTAAGGGGGTGTTTGTTTAAGCTTAATTTTGGGCTTATTAGCTTATATGACTTCGGTTTATGTTTCATACACTCATTTCATTTTGGGCTTATAAGTTTGTTATGATATAATAAGTTTATATAAGCCTATACATTTCGAAATAAGCCCAAAAAACAGGCTTATGAAACCTAAGCCGGAATTGCATAAGCTCGTAAGCCCGAAGATAAGCTTAAACAAACACCCCATAAGTCAATAAGCTCAGTTGGCCACCAAGGTTTCCTTAAGGTGCCTTGGGAAGGGGATGTTTGGCTAGGGGAGGTCTCAAGTTCGGGTCCCACCCGGGACTTTTACCCCTTCAGACGATAAGGAGTAGCAGTCGGGTCTCAGGGTCAGGTCAGCAGACTGCCCAATTGGATGCCACTTCTAGACCTGAACCACTAACAACTAACAAGCATTTCAAAAATAATAATAATAATAAAATAAAAAATAACATAAGCAATGCCAAACACCCCCTAATATAAACTAATCCAATATTCCCATATATTCATCAATAAATTATCTCAAAACAAAAAAAGTACATATTCAGATAACACAAACCTGAAATTAAGAAACTGGCCAAAGAAGAAAAGTGGCCAGAAGTAAAAAGGTGGGGGCCACGACAGAGTTGAAACAGAAAACAAGGACACAAACTGAAGCAGTTTGAAGAAATGAGCAACATAAGCCATTATTTTACAAGGATCTTGTTCTTTCCCACATAGATTGACCCATGTTTGTGGGTGAGTCCATAGCCAGTAGTAGAATGGAAATGGTGAGATGACTCCTAAACATGCTAATATCCCCATTTTTGGTTAAAGACTCATGTACCAGGTGATGTGATTCTGTGTGTATGTTATGAGATTGGAAAGTGGGTTTGTTTGAGATTTGTTTGGATTTTGGAACCTGTAATCCCTCACGTGATTTTGAAAGAAAAAGTGACACAAATTTTTTAAAGAGCAATGCTACGTGTCAATCGAGTCGTGATTTATTCGGGTTTACGGGTTGACGGGTTATTATAACATCTACCCAAACGCGGCTTATTTATTAATCGTATAAAGAAACTTTTTTTGGTGCAAAAGGTGAACTTCTTATATTAATCACTTCACAAATATGGATACAATGTATTATTTACATACTGCTTAGGACATTTCCTAAAAGCAGAGAATTCAAACTAAACACCAGATATCAGACTAATCTAAACAAATGTCTGATAAAAAAACTGAAAACTAAAACAAAACAGAAACAAAACAATCATCATCTCTGTTCTGCACATTCCTCATTCAATCATCTGACCTTTTCATTTCATCATAGAGATCACCTTCATTCACCTTTTCTTGCACCTTACTATCTAACTACATTTCCATATCTCTTTCCATCAAGACCATTCATCCTGCCACCACAATAGTCAAGACAGAAAAGAGTATGGCTTCGTTAGGAACCCATAACCCCTCCACAAGCAAGGGCTATACCAAATGTGCTACATTTCCATCTCTAGAATGGCTTCACACATTTGGGAACACACGCCTTGCGGTGAGGACCAACCATTACCTCCTATGGGAATACAATGAGTGGACCATGAAGCTTCATCTTTCACAACTCTCAATTCCACTCAACTTGCATTCCCCACCTAGATCAGCTACCCTTCATAATAGGTAACCTACTTTATGGTTTCTTCAATTTAGAACTACAAACTCATCAATGCAAATCTGTTACCACCAACTGATTGCCCTTAGAGATCACAGTCTAAAATTGAAAGAAAAAAACCAAGTTACAAGGCCTTCCATTATGCTGATCTGAAAAGATGATACTTCCAGTATAGAAGTATGATCTTAGGCTTTCAAAAAAACCTTTAAAATATTTGCAGATATCATTAAATCATTTCTGCAATTCCATAGAATTCCTTAGCCATAAAGTGCCTAGTTATCCCAAACTGCTTTGAATACTCCATTTTTTCAGACAGGAAACTACTTTATGTTTAGGAATAGATCAAACTTAATGAGATTCTAACTAAAGAACACTGTTACATTCCCAGTCTTTTCCAGTTTTTATCCACAAGATGATCTAATCCCAAACAAGGTACTAGCCATCTGTCTAGCTTATCCAATCCTCATTCAACCTTTATTCCACATAATTGATATTCAACTGCCATTTCTCAGCCATTTTGACCACATTACTAGTCCTTTTCATCTTTAAACTCACCATTTGTAATTTGATCTTTTCGATAATATTCTTCATAACCACCTCTTTAGTTTGTTTTTCTCCTCTAAATAGTCTTGCATTCCTTTCCTTCCAAATAAAGTACACAATTGTAGCCAGGGTAATTCTCCTCATCACACTTCCAATAGAGTTGTTACATGGTCTGTTACAGTAGTTCTCAATTACATCTCCCCATTTATCAGGCATCTTCCTTTCATCAATCATTTCCATTAACTTTTTCCATATCTCTTTTGAGTAAAGACAATCAAAGAAAAGATGTTCATGTGAATCATTGACTAATTCACACAAAGAACATTTCATGTCTTGATTATTGTTCCACTTCATCACTCTATCTTGTGTTTGTAATCTTCCTCTAACTGCCATCCAGAGAACAAAAGCATATCTAGGATTACATTGAGAGAACCACACCACTTTGTTCCATCTAACATCTTCATTTTGCATTCTAAATACATCCCATGCCTGCTTTGTTGAAAATTCCACAAGAGTCCCATTCAAATCCTTCCATTTAGTCATATCCTCTCTGTCTTCTTCAATATTTGGCACATTGATGTTGCTAAGACTAGGGAATATATCTATCCACTCAGTAGGCCACTTCCAGCAGTTGTTTAGCACCATATCATGAACACATATATCATCCTTAAGTCTAGCATCATATATCTCTCTTTTAGTGATGAAGTTACTTAAAGCACCAACATTACACCACTGATCATACCACATACTAGTATTCTTACCATTACCAATAACTTTCCATATTTTGCTCCTGACTTTATCTCTTAAATCCAATAATGACTTCCACATCCAACTGTCACTATTTTCCTTTTGTACATCCCATAGACTTCTACCTTTTAATTTCACACTATTAACCCATTGAACCCAAAGTGACTCTTTTCTAGCAGCAATATTCTATAGGTTTTTCACCAGTAAAGCTTCATTCCACCCATCAAACATTCTTAACCCTAAACCACCTTGACTTTTTGGACTGCAAACAATGCTCCATGCCACTTTAGCCTGTCCTCTCTTTAATTCACCATTGCTCCATAAGAAACCTTTTAGAACTTTATCAATATCTTTAATAACAGACTTTGGTAACAAGAAAACTGCAGCCCAATATATGTGCATAGAGGCAAGAACTGATGCTATTAATTGGAGTCTTCCTGCATAAGAGAGATAATTATTCTTCCAGTCATTGACTTTCCTTTTGACTCTATCAATCAGCTGTTTACAATCAGTTGCACTTATCTTCTTTGTCACAAGAGGGACCCCTAAATATTTCACTGGTAGTTTCCCAACATAAAATGGTAAGACACCCAAAATTTCATTAGCCTCACCATTCCTCACATTCCCAAAGAAAACTGTGCTTTTACTCATATTAGGCAATAGACCAGATGCTTTACTAAATTCAGTGAGAGTATCTTTAATGATTCTAATAGACTTAACATCACCATGACTGAGAACTAATAGATCATCCGCAAAGCACATATGAGTCAATTTTATTTCCTTGCAGCCTTTGTGATATTTGAATTCACCATTACCATGTGTACTTCTCTTCATCATTAAAGTAAAAACTTCCATTACCAATGTAAAAAGATAAGGTGAGATGGGGTCACCTTGTCTTAGACCTCTGCCACTTGAGAAATACCCTCTTCTTTCACCATTCAAGCAAATTGTGAATTTGGCAGTTGTGACACAAACCATAATCCATTTCACCATTTTTTCATGAAAACCAAACATACCTAAAATATGCTCAAGAAATTGCCAATCCACAGTATCATATGCCTTTGCTATATCAATCTTCAAACAACATCTTTTTGGCCCACTTTTCCTTTCATACCCTTTAAGAAGTTCTTGGGTAATTACTCCCTCCGTCCCAATTTTATTGTCCACGTTTCCTTTTTGGGATGTCCCAATTTAATTGTCCACTACTAAAAATAGATAGGGAAGTTTAACCAAGTTTACTATCTTACAATTGTTTAAAATTATTATTACATACCTTAAAGAAGAGTTTATTTAATTACCTAAGGGCAAAATTGTCATTCTGTCAAAAAGTAAGAAAGAGAAAGCTGTAATAAATGTACTTTTCTTAAACTGTGTGTTTTTTGTCGGGGGACAATAATTTTGGGACGGAGGGAGTAGGATGTTATCTTGAATTAGTCTTCCTTGAATAAATGCACTTTGGTTCAGACTAACAAGCTTTTGTAGACCATCTTTGATTCTGTTTGTTAAGATTTTGCTGATACATTTATACACTACATTACAACAGGCAATTGGTCTAAATTCAGAAACCTTACTTGGATTGTTGACCTTAGGAATCAATGTAACAAGTGTGGCATTCATTTCACCAAGCAATTTCCCAGTATTGAAGAATTCTTTTATGGCCAAACATACATCCTTCCCAACAATAGCCCAGGGTTTCTTATAAAAAGTTGAAGTATAACCATCTGGTCCAGGAGCTTTGTTTTCTCCAATATCAAACATAGCTTTTTTAATCTCTTCATCAGTGATCTCCCTTACCATCTCATTTGCTTCATCATCATTCAATCTTTTATCAAATAAACCATTTGTATTCCAATTCTGATCAACATTGTTTGATTTCCACAGAAATTGTTTAAAATGCTTAACAAATTGTTCTTCCATAAGCTCCCCTTCTAATCTAACACCCTCTTCAGTGTAAATACTCATGATCTTGTTATATTGCCTTTTACTTTTTAGAACTTTGTGAAAATAAGTATTGTTTCTATCCCCTTTACTGATCCAATCAATCTTAGCCTTCTGATACAGGAAACTTTCTTCATCATCAATAGCTTGATTGTAGCTCCTCAAAGCCTCACTTTCAATTTGTTTACAAACAACTGAATAAGGGTCAGCATCAACTTTTAACTGAGCATCCTTCAAGTTTTCTCTTCTTTCCTTTACTCTTTCAGCCAAATTACCATTCTTCCACATTAATTTGTTCAAAGGTCTTTTAAGAAGCTTCATTTTCTGCACAAGCCTATACTGTTTGTAACGAGTGATCTTAGCCTTCCATTCTTCACTAACAGTTGTTAAGAACTCCTCTTTACCAACAATGTAGTTTGCAAATCTAAATGGCTTGTTTTTCTTGATCAAACATTTAGGGAACTTCACAATAACAGGACTATGATCAGAAACCATGTATGGCAAATATTCCGCACTTGCCAAAGGAAACTTAGTTATGAACTCTTCATTAATCATTGCCCTATCCAGTTTCTTCAAAATACTTGTCTGAGGTTTTGTTGGTGACTTAATCCATGTGAAAAATAGACCATTGCTGCATAAATCTTCAATTTCAACCTCATTCACACAATCAATAAACTCCTGCATATCATTTGTGACAGTTGATCCTCCAGCAGAATGCTCCATAGGCTTTAAAGTGACATTGAAATCTCCAATAATCAACCATGGAGTTCCACCAGTAATTCCTCTAGCTCTTGTTAATTCTTTCCATAGTTCTTTTCTTTCTCTACCTGTGTTAGCAGCATAAACAAAACAACATAGAAATTTGACATTATTATTAAGAGTTTCAATCATACAAACCATATGCTGCCTGGAGGAATGAATCAGCATCACCTTAACCTCATCCTTGTTCCAGCTCACCACAATTCTACATCCATTCTGACTATTAACCACATTAGATACCCAACACCAATTTCCAAATGCAGTTTCACAAACTTTTGGCAACTTGTGTGGTTTCACATGAGTTTCTAAAATAGCACATACTTGAATTCCTTCTTCTAGAATCAATTTCTTAACCTCTTTTTGTTTTTTCAGCTTATTCATACTTCTAATATTCCAAGTTGCTAATTTCAAATCCATAAGAAAAACTAAACTACATATTTACAATGCAGTTACCAGAAACTGCAATCCTTAATTCAAAACATTCTTACTCAAACCAGTGACATTCTCCTTTGTCACTGTTTGAGTCATATCATTCTTTCCTTCCAATACTTCTGTTACATTCATTTCCTCATTCTCCTTCTCTTTAAGCCTATCTATATCCCACTGTTTGTTGAAGTAGTCTTCCATATCTTTTGTCCAATTTTTAATTTCTGCACAAGTGGGTTGCAACTTCTTATTGAGGTAATTATCAACCACCATTCTATCATTTAACACCCTTATTTCACCTGTATTTTCAACTATTCCTTCATTCAGGGCATCAAATTTATTATTGCTCACACTATCTTTCACTACTTCACCATTTTTTCCTTTTAAAATGGATGCTGATACATTTTCTTGCGTTGCATCTTTACCCTTATCATATTCACCATTCTTCTTCCTATATTCCTGTCTTTGGTAATTGTTGTTAACATTGCTTCTGTATTGCCAACTCCTATTTTGCTGCTGCACATTTCTCTTCTTATTCTGAACTGGTGCAAAAACTTCATTGACTTTTGTTTTATTAGCTTCCTGTTTCTTATACTCTGCCTCCCTTCCCTCTTGTATTTCCTTCTCATTTCTAGGTCTGACATTACACTGATCAAACACATGCCCAAACACCTTACAATGTGAACAGCATTCAGGCTTCCAATCATATTCAACTTTCACCACTTTTGTTCCTTTAACATTCTTATTCTTATCTGTATACTCAATTTTAATTTTAGACTTCAATTGTTTACTAGCCTCAACTTCCACCAACACTCTTGCATAATCTGCCCTTCCAACACCAAATTGACACATATAAGCAGTTGTAGAGTCCATGACCATAGGTTTACCTAGACTGCTTGCTAAAGCACTTATTCCTTCAACACTCCATGCTTTCATTGGAATATTGACCATTTTAATCCATAATGGCAATTTGGTTGGTTCCACTTTCATTAGTCCTATTTCAGGGTTCCATTTTTGCAAAAACAATGGTCTATTGTTAACCATCCATGGACCTTGATTTAGGACATTATTCATTCCATTTTCATTCTGAAACTTAAACAAATTCACACCACTTGCATTAACAATCACCTCTTTTAATCCAAACCTACTCCACATCCTTCTAATATGGTACCTCAGTTCATGAATCATCATATTCTTACCCACAAAATACCCACAAAGAGTAAACTGCCATTTCACACTACCTTTAAGCACAATATCCTCATCAAATAAAACTGTCTCCTCACCATCCTCTTTTACCTTAGGTGCTATAAACATCAAGTTTTTAGTCACAATTACAACATCCTTAGTCACCATTTTAGCATAAGAGTTCTCAGTTTTACTTATGTTTTCCTTACTCCTATTAGTATCAACAAGACTTTCATTCACAGTATTCCTATCAATATCGTTTCCAACAGTAGAATGAGAAGAACTTACAACATCATCCTGTGTATTCTCCTCAGTGCTCTGTTCAATCTTCTTGTTGCTATCAGTCTCAACATTCATTTACCTAACATCTCCGTCATTCTTCTTCATTCCACTATCTCTTCCTTCATCTCCTTCCATATTCGTCTCATTTTCCTCAACTAAATCATTTTCCCCCAAATTACCATTCCTCCTATTATTCAATTCCTCATAATCAGTGTCTTTCAGTCTATTAGGTAATTTTTTTTTCCGTCTGGAATTTCTTCCTCTCGGAGACATGATTAATTGCACTTAATCACTACACATATAGTGGAACAGTGAAAAATAACAAGTAAAATTAAAAAACAGGCTAAAAATTGGGGAAAACACTACCAATCGGTTCGGAATTGAATTCTGAGTTGAATGCACTGTTTAGAATTTTGAAATACGTACGAATTATAGATCAAATCAAGGTTTTAGAGGTATTTTAATGGTGGAAATATATGGGGAAGTTAGTTGGAGGAGAAAAAAAAACGTCTTGTGTTTCTTATAGTTTATACGCTCGTATAAAGAAACTTAAACATAACCCAGACTTGCATAACACGTGTAATTCATTTGTGACCCGTTTAACATGTTTAAGTAAATAGGTCAAGCGGCGAATAGGGTTGGTGGTTTGTCGATTTAAGTATTTTAAAAACAAAAAAGATATAAGGATCTAAAAATTGATAAAAATAACATATAAATAAGTATACAACAATTTCAATGACTAGGCGAGTACCCGTGCATAGCAACGGAATTTTCTAGCGGTAGATAATTACGGGTAAAAATGTATCAATGTCGTTTACACGACTTATTTAGTACTACTCCATTACCTCGAGATTTGTTGCAATTTGGTCATGCATGGTGACATCTTGATTTTCCGGAACAGTTACGTCATGTGCGGGTGCAGTGGCGAACTCAGAAAAATAAGATGTGGGGGCCATTTTTTTTTGGATAACAGCAACAAAATGCGGAAGAAAAAAGTATGATCGAAATGATAAATCGAGTATTGTTACATGAAGATGAATGGTTTAGAAGGTTTGAGTGTGTTGAATGTTGGATTTTAACAAGTAGGTGGGGGCAATTTAAATTTTGGTTGGGGGCACTTTCGAAAAAAGGTTAAAAATTTTCGGCTAGCCATGGGGGCACCGCCACCCCAAACCTAATATATAGGTCCACCCCTGTGCGGGTGTGCTACTAGAATTCATCACGAATTATCAACCCAAAGTAGATTGTGACGTTCAAAGTAGATTGTGTCCTTGTCTAATTAGTTCTTCACTGCCATTGTAAAAACCATAACTATTTATAATGAAAATTTTACGACCAAAAAATATATTCCACTAATAAGGTTATTAATATTTTTATATACACTTGGGCTTTTCATGCGTGATGTGATATTCGTAAAAAGACCGGCCCAAAATTAAATCGTAAATCTTTTTGTCATTGTTTAAAAAAAAAAAAAAAAAAAAAAAAAAAAAAAAAAAAAAATCTTTGCACGAAATTAAGTTAGCAACATAATCTTTTCTTTTGTTATCTATTCATTCTCAAGTTAGCACCAAAGTCAAAACCTCACATGACTTGTAGTTATAATGAAACGTGAGAATATATGGAATAATAAGAATCCACTGTACGTTTGCACAACTTGAGAGTCCTTATAGTAGATTAAAAGATAAACTGACAATATATGAAACGTGACAAACTGTATGTTTGCTAATTCAAGAGCAAAGTACATACCAATTCGCATATATTTTTGCATGATAGAAAAAGAAACTAAGGTAACCAATTCGCATATATTTTTGCCAGCCGAAACCACCATGATTTTCCTCAGAGCCACAAACAAGACACCAAAACCACCAAGCATATCGAAACCACCAACCCTACCGAAACAACCTACACAACAAAAAAATTGTTGTGGCCTCAGTAGACTGCAGGAACGGTGGCGGCGGTAATTGTGTGTGGTTTCATTTTAGATGAGTAGGTGGGCTGGTAGAGGGAACTCAAAAACAGGTTGTGTGTGTTTTTAGAGAGAGAGCAGAGTGTGAGATTGAGGAAGATGAGATTTTTTTTTTTTTTTTTTTTTTTTTTTTTTTTTTTTTTTTTTTTTTTTAATAGGCAAAACCTATAAAATCATTCCTTGATAAGTTTCAACTTATCTCTATTGGAATACAACCGTGTAATTGCTGTCTTCCCTAAATTAGTTCGAAAGCCTAGAAATACAACCGTGTAATATGAATGTTCTTTGGTGTCTTCCCTAAATTAGTTTGAAAGCCCATAAATAGAACAAGTCAACATCATAAGGGCATTATGGGGATTGACCCAAAATTCAGTTTTTCGCTTTTCACATTTGACCATTTTTCCATTATAAGTAGTTAAAATATGTATCACTCATATTAAGTACATAACGAAATACATTTAATCAAAATCTAACATAAAATCTAAGCTATATATTTTATTTTTAGAGGCCTATATACTTAAACGGGTTCATGGGTTGACCTATTTAATACTTACTCAACCAAAACACGACCCATTTATTAAACGGGTTAGACGGGTTGACATGTTTTTTTACCCAAACCTCTTCTCGGGTTCATGTCATGTCGAGAATTGCCACCCCTAGCTAGACCTACTCACAAAATCTCTCTCATCTCTCTTATTAAACCAATCACCCCGCTGACACGTCAGCGAGTAAATTTTTTGTGTAGATTTTGTGGATGGTTCTAGCATTTCTCTTTTTTAAAAGACCCTCGCTAATAACCAAATATGAAACTAACCCAATTAAATATCTTCTCTCTCCACTCAAGTCTATTTTGATTGATTGAATTAGGAAAATAGACAAGTATTTTGGGACAACAAAAAGTAAGAAAATTAACTTATAATTTGAGATAGAATGAGTACTTTATTTTTCTCCTAAAGTATTTGAAAGATAGTGTTAGCTTGAGCCTTGATGCTTATTTGATTTTGTGAGTTTTTAGAAAAGTTTTTCTAACTTGGGCTATAGCTGTATAAGTTTAGAGCTTTAAATAAATACATTTGTTTTCTTAAACAAATTTTTTCAACATAAAATAGTGACAAGTCTGGTAAATATAACAAATTTAATTAACTTTTAATATCAAATAACATGTCAATATACTAAATTTGGTTTGTTAAATAATTAAATTTAGAATCATATTTTGATTAGAGGAATGCTAGACTACAAGAAAAAGTAAAATCACTTGTATTTGAAAAAAGAAAATGATATTAAAGGGAAAAAGGTTCAGGTGACCATTTATACAAAATTAATTTAACAAATAACATCAAGTAACTAAACTTAACAGTTCAAGTAACCATTTTGAAAACTAGCCATAGAATTCCCAACTGAACCGTGTTGTGAACTTCGCAAATCAGTAGCAAACTCGCAATTCATATCGCAATCATGCAATATTCTTGAATCGAAAACATTTTCGAAGTTTTTAAGTTACATTTTTGTTTCACACATTTTTAATGTTTTTTTCAAAGTGGTGAAAAATAGCGAAGAAAATGAGGGATATTCGTTAAAGAAAAGAGTGGGGGATATTTTGAACTCTATTAAAAATGAAGGGGTTCTTTTACAAACAAATTTTTTCACACCCCATACCAAAACAAGGGTTTTATTTACATCTTGACAAAGAGGGTTTAGGAAGCCATTGAAGGAGCAGAAAAAAAAAAAAAAATGGGAAGCGAAATGAAGAGTGGAGGATTTAGGGCAAAGATGGAACACTATCTTTACAGCGGTGAAAAGAAGCACGTCTTCGCCGGTATGGCCATCATCACTGTCATCTTCGGTGTTCCTTGGTACCTTATGAACCGAGGTACTTAAAAGCAATCATTCCTTACTCATCATACAAATTAATTATGGATTTTGTTTTAAATTGCTTGCATCTACCTTTAATTCATTTTATTTTATGTTTATATGTGGGCTTATGATCTGATTAGTTTTTCGGCTTATATTTTCATAAGCCTCAAATTTCCGGCTTATTTTGTCACTTATGAGCTTGTATAAGTTAATCATAACATAGTAAACTTATATAAGTCCACAAGCCTCAAAATAAGCTGGAGAGTTGGGACTTATGAAATATAAGCCGAAATCAAATAAGCTCATAAGCCCACGTATAAGGGGGTGTTTGTTTAAGTTTATATGTGGGCTTATGAGCTTATTTGCTTTTCAGCTTATTTTGAAACTTGTGGGCTTATATAAGTTTATTATGATATGATTAACTTATATAAGCCCATAAGTCTCGAAATAAATCGGAAAATTGGAGCTTATGAAAATATAAGCCAAAAAACAAATAAGCTCATAAGCCCCACATATAAGCTTAAACAAACACCTCCAAAGTAGCTCTATATTATGTGATAAGGTTAAAACCCTAGGGAGAAGAAGAAACTACAGGAAGGAATGTTTTCACCAAATCTCTACCATTATTCATTGATACGTTCAACATAAATAGATATGCAAGTTACAATCATACCCCTTGCATAATAGAAAATAACCGAAATTCCCTTAAACTAGAAACATAAATATAAAATACTAAAACATAAAATACTTAACGTATCAATACTCCCTCCTTAACCCACTTTTTGCCCTCAAAAAGGGATTCAAGTGACCTTGTCTTCATCACCTTCAATAGACTCGTTGGTTGCCGGATCTTCATCATCTATCACCTTGATCATGTAGATTTGTTTGTTTGTACACTTGTGGCCCGGAGCATACCTTTCGGTACACCAGAAACATTCCCCTTTTGCCCTTTTCAACTCTAGTTCCTTGCTCGTCAAACGCCTCGAGCTAAGCATTCCCGGTTTACTTGGTAACTCGTTTGTTGGGGTTGGGAGCAATGGAAGTTTTGAAGCATTAGCCGGAGGTATTATTTTGACATCTTCGGGTTGCGGCCCACCCTCCCCCTCGTTGAGACGCTTCATCAAGCTTGTGTTGTTGATGGCTTGAATTCTTGCTAACCCATACGCTTCATGCAACGTGCTCGGTTTAAACATTTTAACCGGTCCACGGATGTCCGGTTTGAGAGCCTTAAGGTAGAGGCTCACGGCTTGTGTTTCGCTTAGGTTAACCTTATTCAGCAGGGAGTCAAAGGCTGAATTCAGTTCCTGTAACGAGCCTGTCTGGGTTAACGACGCCATCTCTTCCAATGGGTCTTCAAACAGTGCAGCAGAAAAACGAGCAGAGATCGAACGAACATAGTCCGTCCATGGGACCTCAGCAACCGTGGCATTACGGGTCTTCATATAGGCACGGTGCCATTGGAGGGCATCGCCTTTCAAGTGAATCGCAGCGCAGCGTAATTTCGAGGCATCGGGGGTGGCATCCATCGCAAAAAAATGTTCGCAGCGATAGACCCATCCTTCAACATCGTCCCCCGAAAATTTAGGGAAATCGATCTTACCGATACGGAATGGTTTGGATGTTCGGAAGTCACCATCTGAGCCGGAGAAGGACCCGAAGGAACTGCCTGCCGAGTGAACTCCTTTGTCACGGACAGCCTTCAAGATTTCTTCCTGTTGCTTCGATAAAGCGACTAGGGCAGTTTGGATTTCAGCGATCGCCTTATCGTGGGCTTTGAGGGTGTTGTCGACTTCGTTGTTGCGGGTGTTAGTCATGGTGATGTTGGTAGGGATCGACTGGAAGCTGATACCCTTGATAAGGTTAAAACCCTAGGGAGAAGAAGAAACTACAGGAAGGAATGTTTTCACCAAATCTCTACCATTATTCATTGATACGTTCAACATAAATAGATATGCAAGTTACAATCATACCCCTTGCATAATAGAAAATAACCGAAATTCCCTTAAACTAGAAACATAAATATAAAATACTAAAACATAAAATACTTAACGTATCATTATGAAGTGTTAAATGACATAAAAGCTAAATGTTTCTTCAAGTGCCATTTGAAAGTAGCGGTTTTAGAAGGAAAAAATTGGTTGTTGAAGAAGTGAACCCCTCTGCCACACCAAGCAGGATGTTGCCGCATAGGCATAAAATTAGAGATACATTTAGGTCTCCTAAATATTTCTCTTGGGTTATTAGGTGGTGTTTGGATGTGAGTTTTGGAAGTAATAGTTGATGATTATGACTACTTAATTGAATGGTCATACACCAAACCCGATAAAAAAAAATGGATACTACTAGTTTGAATAGCAGATGCATAATCCAAACTCTGTCTCTGGCAATACATATTGTTACGACTACAAGAAAGCATAAGCAAATTCAAACTCCATCTTTTGCAGTAAGTTATATTTTAGGCTTATAGCTAATTATCTGATTCTGATTATGTAGTTTTAGGTGATCATTGCAAGAACATACATTCAAGCACTACCTATTTTAGATATCCATGAGATTCATGAAATGAACTAAGTTAGCTTAAAGTTTGGGATAAATTCAGTAGTATGCGGTGTGCCATGACTGAGAGACAATGAGCTGTAAGTAAGAGCAAAAACAAGATGGGGTTATAGGAATATTTTAACCAGTGCAAGAAGTTATTTGGACAACATAGAAGAATTCACTAGTTAATATTGTTACTTTCTTATAGGATAAACTCGTGAGATAATCGGATGATTTGGTCTGTGTGGTTTTGCTCTTGTGTTGAGTGATTTGTCAACTTTATAGATTGTAAATTTAGTGGTCAAGGGTCCAAATTTGTAGCGATTTATCTATTATCATTCTTGTTTTATTCCATACCAGAGTATAAGATCCAGATAATATCATGTTTAAGATTACCATTTTGTCCTTTGGATATGCCCTGTATCTTTGTAGCCAAACGTTTTTTTCTAATCTGAACCGGGGTTCTGAGGGGCCGTGATAAGTCTTTATGGACTTGTAGCATAATGCATAGTAGTGAGGAGAATCGGAGATACATTTATATGTCACAAATACAATAATACAGTTAATATGCATGTTATGTAAGCTTAATATGTAAAACAAGAACACAAAGCCTTGTATCCCACACTTTATGCATAGTTGGACTACTTGGTGAGTAAGAGATTTTGTAAAAGCCAACACAGTAATGTAAAATTGTTGGCTATCCTAAATTTTTTAGTTTTATAGCAATCAATGCATCTTGTATGATATCTATATTAACAATCTGGTTTTTTCTTAACTACATTGTTTTCGGAGGTTGTAAGTTGTTAAAATAACATTGGGTAATTCTTCAGTCTTCACCTAATCAACCCATTTTTGTTTTAACCAATATTTTTTCTATTTAACCCTTTTGATCTATTATGAATAACAATATAGCCTGAAGCGAGTCTTTATATACAGTGGCTTGAAATCGTGATGTCTACAAATTAAGTGTGGTGACTCCTAGTTTCTTTAGCTTCTTAAACATGTTTCTTAAGTATATCTAACTGATGTTTTTTCATTAAAGGTACAAAACAACTATCGCATCAAGATTACTTAGAGAAAGCTGACAGAGCTCGAAATGCAAGACTTCATTCTGCACCACCACCTGAATCAAAATAATCATCCCACAAGTCTTTACTACTCCACACTGATCATGCTACAACCTAGTTGTACGAAATGTTATATCGGTCTTGGTCTTTTTCTTTTTGTTAACCTCATGAGCACACATTTTTGTGAAAGTATTGTATTTGGATCTTGACTAAAGAAATAATCGGTAGCTCAACTTTTAGATCGTGCTGTTGGATATATTTTCCAGACACGATCAAAGTCATTTGGCTTGTTACAATTCCAATTCATTTTCATACACTGGTTTTAGATTTGGTTACTTTGCGAAAATTTCACAATTATTGTAAGTCATCTCTTCTCAGAAAGAGTGTATATGGGATTGCTTATCTTAAATGATGGTATTGTAATAGTCTCTTTTCTACAAGAGTGTGTTTAGGATTGCTTGTTCACGTAAAGGGTGGCCTTAAAAATGCGCAAATAAACACTTTATCAGCAATACTAGAACCAAGAAGTATACTTATTTAAGCAAAGACCAAAACCAATAATACATTTCTCATCATTTAGTTCATTCTTAAATGATCACTGGAATCTCAGTTTGTAAAAACCTCAAACAGTATCCAAGCATTATACTCTACGGTCAGTCTTATTACAAATGACTTTAAACTCATCATCATTCATCACAAAATCGTTTTCTAAACGTACAATAACGTCCCTGGAGCTTTTTTTTTTTTTTTTTTTTTTTTTTTTTTTTTTTTTTTTTTTTTTTTTTTAACATGATTCTTAATTACAAAAATAAGAAAGGTATGACGCCTTTTGTTCCTATACTTGCCATACGAAAGAGTCTGAGGCAACCAACCAATCGAATTTACCTTCACATTTGCATCATATGAGTGAAATCGCCCGTGCTTTCACAGTTCATGGTCTATTTTGTGTCTACAATGGCATAAGTCTTCTGTACTTAGAAAACCACAAAAATGTTCCGAACAAAATTACTCCAGAAACCCCGGTAAGCACCAGTACCCATTTGAAGGCCAATGGGTTCTGAAACATCGATATCTCAAAATTCATTCCAAATATCCCTGCCACGACCCCGAAGATGGCAACAACAAATGTTGCTGTTGTCAGTAGCAACTCAAACTGTATAAGCTGGTTCCGAACATTATCCTGCAGATAAAAAATTTCATGAGAAATAGCATGATGAGCAAGTCGGGTAAAAACTTGCCCCGAGTCAAAACGGTACACAATTCTAGCAGATAAAATCGATAAATATACCAGTTGAATATTGATGAACTCTTCGGTGTCGTCAATGTATTCCTTCAGCTAGTGTATACAGACAGAAAGAAAGTCATTCAACAAAGTTCATTTGGGTGGGTTGTAGTCAAAACTGGTAATCTTAGTGTAGGTCAAAGCGCCGGGGTTGACCCACAAACATGTGTGTCCCCTTTTATTGAAATTTAAAACTTGTTAATTACTAGTATTTAAAATAACAAAAATACCCTTGGTTACGGTTCCTATACGGCAAAGTAAAACTAAGCGAACATAAAAAAAACTGAGGTAACATTTTGTCTTTCAACATGTTTTTGGTCAGATTTACACGGAACTGGATACATATGGTTTTAAGTGTTGGGTGACCTTATTGAAAAAAGATGAATTATTAGTTGGCTACTTGGCTTCCTTATACATTATCCCATATATGGTGTGGAACTGTGGATTATATACCGATGTAAGCTTATTTAGAGTACTATCAGTGACGACAAAATAAGCCTCCAGCAGCATCTCCAGCTCATCGATATTTTCTGTACCACTCTCTGAACTCTTTGTGCTCTCGATTCTACTCCTTGCAAGGCTCAAATTTCTGTCAAATCTTCGACCATTAGGAGGAGGTGAACAAACCGGAGATATTGGAGCAGAAACAGATTGAATACCATCCGTTGATCTGCATCCTGCCAAAGATTGATCACCACCATTGAATAATTATCTCCATCATCATCCATCAGTTGCTCTATCTCGTCTCTTACCTATATATGGTGTTTTGACGTATGATTATTTTGTAATCTCTCACGATTCATACGCATATAGTCCAAAAGTTTAGTTAAAAAGGATATGGGTCAAAGTCACCTAACATGTATTTTCACAGCATGAAACATGTTTTATCATTTCATTTAGGATAATTGTATTACTCCGTATTATTAAAATATAAATATGAATTAATCACATTTGACACCACCAAATCAAACTTTGGGTAAAAAGTTTATACAATAACTACCCTTTTTGACCTGTTACCCAATCGCCCGATACCATGACCCACCCATTTTACCACCTCAAACAATTTATCAGATGAATGTTTATATCACCTTCTGAACTCTTCGTGTCAATGCAACTAGTCTGCTTTTCAGTCTCCGAACACGTTCCAAGTGTGAAGTACTGATTGTTGAAGTAAGTTCATCTAACAATTGGTAAGCTTCAATTTCTAATTTCTCAGCCTGATATAGATTAAATAAAGAATAGAACTTTAGAAGTAAAAGGTAAGAACTGAGACAGAACACCTTTTCCAAGAATGAAACAAACCTACGGGTCCAAAAATGTACAGCAGCCTCAAGAGCAACTTCCAAAGCCTTGAACTCAAATGCCAAATAATCAGGTGACGTGTTCCCAAACATACGTCCTCTCTGTCTGTTAAAGTTTGAACTATCTGACTGCCAAACATCACCTTTCAACCATCGTTTTAGTTCCACAACATATTGTAGCACATAACTATCTAGTGGATTTAAAAGCAAGAGTTCGTCAGATGTTATAATACACCGGATCTGCTCCAAATTTACAACAATAGCCTTTTCTCTTTCGAGACAAATAATGGATCAAGTAGACGAAGATCACGTGCACAACGTGTCATCATAGTGAACTCGTCAACATCAATAACTTGTGAGTCACCAGTTGCAGCATCAAGACGTATCCATGATCTAAGACCTTGGCCTCGTTTTTTAAGGTTTAGAACGTCTCTAGGATTTATAACGATGGATGATGTTTTCGTTGGGAGGAGACGTTCTTTTAGGTCTTCCATTAGTGCGTATAAATATAGCAAAATGTATCGGGATCATAAACTATTGTCTTGTTCAAGAATGAAGGGGATACGTAACAATTTGGTATTTTCTCAATAGGGCCATAGGGAATTCAACCTTTACCACCATCTGAATTACATGCAAACAAGCTTTCAGTTTCTCGCAGTTATCTGATTGTATCATAGATCATATCAACATAACACAATGCAAGCCAGTGTCCATAAAACTATACGTATAGGGGTTAACTGGCATTACGTGTTCAAAGTGATTATGTGAATTCAAATAACCAGAATCATATAATCATTTAAAACGAACTCTACTTTGCATCGTAATCACTAGCATTTGTGAGCGCATTTTGTAATATGTACTAATCACAATCAGAAAATCAGATGTGCCTAAATGGTGAGCGTTTAACGTTGCATTTGCATTTTGTAGGAGTGCATGTCATCGCATTTTTAAAAGTGAGTATCTTCTTATTGCTTTTTCATATCGAAATCACAGATAATCAATTTCTCCTGTTTGGGTTCAGTTAAGCTGATTCTGATTATGATTTAGCTTTAGGAGTAGTCATATTACATTTATATCCTTAAATGATACTCCCGTTGTTCCAAACTAAATGTCCACCATTATATTTCTTGTCTCAAAATAAGTGACAACTTTCAATATTTCAACCAATTAAAATGTTTTCAAGATAAATATGACATTTGTTGCAAAGTCTAATGATTGCATTTTTATAAAACTATGTAAAGTATAAAAGTGGACATTCAATTTAAAACGAAGATAGTAAAAATTGGATCATACACTGCTAATCCTAACACTTAACAAAAGAATCACATCCAAACACAAAAAATAAAATAAATTAAGGTTTCAACCAACCAAAATTCAACTAACCTGAAACAAAAACATAACTAGAACATTTTAATAACAAAATAATGGAATCATAATTCATCGACATATAGATTCACATGAATTGCATGCATACTTCATATTATGTCGGTTACATTTGGAAAGTTGGTTACATTTTCACTTAACAAATCTTTTTTTTAGATATATATCGTCACCATGGGTAAGGATCCAGTGAGAAGAAAACTTAAAATGAGAAGGATGAGAAATAAATATAACCACACATTTGAAATGCATCGACTTGATTTAGATACATCTCTATTCATTTAGACGCATCCCAATTAGTTCCGAAAAGTGATTTGAAGTGAAAACGATACAAAGTAGTACTAACAACAAATTTGACCCGTAGAGGACGAAAAATGTATAGGATTTGTCTAACTTGATGAAATGCATCTAATATATGTATATGCATCTAATTTTTTGCTAAAAAATATATTATGGTGCATCTAATTTAAGTCGATGCATCTCAAATGTGTGGTTATAGTTATTTCTCATCCTTCTCATTTTAAGTTTTCTTCTCATTTGATCCTAAGTATCGTCACCATTTCATTTATACATGCGTAATTCAATGTTATACTCTGAGGTATATAACTCGTATAAAATGGTGTATAAACGAAAAATAAAATGTATCCTTACTTTTTGGCATGGGCTTTATTATGTAATTTTTATGTGTAATTTACCTCCCTTTTAAATAAGTGTCTAACTAACTTGGTCGATTTGTACTGGGAAAATGATAAAAAAATGCATTGAACTTGATACTTTTTACCATTGTATGATGCCAACTTTTTTTTTTTTCATTGTAACACAAAACTTTTGATTTTTTCTCATTGTATGTATCCACGTCAGCATAATGTCATGATAAAAAAGGGAAAATGATAAAAAAAAAAATGCATCGAACTTTACACTTTTTACCATTGTATGTGACGCTTTGCTGACGTGGATACATACAATGAGAAAAAATCAAAAGTTTTGTGTTACAATGAAAAAAAAATAGTTGGCATCATACAATAGTAAAAAGTGTCAAGTTCGATGCATTTTTTTTTATCATTTTCCCATTTGTACTCTTTGAAACAAAGTAATAACCACGAGTGCGCAAAGGTCACCTTTTAGGCCCATTTAGTTAGGTCTATTTATCATTTTCATCAAAATATATTGGTATTTGACTTTATATAAGAGCGCACGGATGATTTTTTGGATAGCTGAGTGTTTTAGGTTTCCTTGACAGCTATTATGTGCTTTCATATTTCATGTATCAAGGTTTTTCGATAAAAAGTTGTATACAAACGAGAACAACTTATTCTTATCTAGAAATTTGATTTGATAGCTTTTTTGATATGTGAGGACTATGGGTGTTAATGAGTCGAGCTTCTAATGAGTTACTGAGGCTCGAACTCGTATAACTCGAATCGAGCTTCATAATTTTCGAGCTTGAGTCGAGCTCAAACATAGATTAGTGCTCGATTACTCCGACGAGCCAAGCTTTTAAAAAGTAATATTTGGCTTGAGGGGCGGAGCCAGAAAATTTTGCTCGAGGGGTCACATTTTAAGAATTTTTAAAAACTACACTATAAATTGGTTCTTAGCGGGCAAATTACAAAAAAAAAAAAAAAAAAAAAAAAAAAAAAAAAAAAAAAAAAAAAATCTAGATATTTTAGAAAATTTGCACTACACTTTTTTGGTTAGGGGGGCACGTGACCTTTGTGACCCCCCTTTGTCTCCGCCCATGTTTGGCTCTGCTCGTTTGTAAACTCGTTATACCATGCACATAATCCTACAAAAATTTTCTTCCAAGCATTTTTTTTTTTTTAATCAAAAGTGGCGCATTTCTCTTTAAATTCCTTCAAAAAATGGCGCAAAATCTTTAATCTTTCAATGTTTGCCCAAAATCTTCCTTTTTCTTCTCTTTTGCTTGAAAATGTGGCCCACGAAGTCAAGACTTGATCTTTTCTTCCTTTGCTTCTCAAAATGTGGTGCACAAGCTACCAACTCTTCTCAAAAGTGGTGCATATTGCTTTTCCTTCTTCATTTTGTTGAAGTCGCTTTCATTCTCTTGATTTGCAAGTGGCGCACTATCACCTTTTGTTGAAAATCAAGCTTGTATCCGAATTGAGATCCTCTCATGTTCAATTTGAACATGAGAGGTAATGTTTGAGGTTTTTGTTAGTAAAAAAAAAGTGAGGTCATTTTATGTGAGACCTTTAATTTGTTACAAAACTAGGTTGTAAGCCCGCGCGTTGCCGCGGGGTGTTTTCATATGGTAGTTAGGGTAAAAAAAGAGGTCCGGAGTTGAAGCAATATATTTTCGTAATCAACATAAATGTATCTTTTTTTTGGCTATTGTTGGTATAAACTTTGGATCCCAAAGTCAAACAATAACCCCATATCAGCAAGAGTCACTGATATATATAACGTGACATAAGATCAGATACCATAGGTCCATAGTATTTAAAACAAACAGAATAAGAAAAAGCTAAACTGCCACACATTTCAGCCCTCAAAGTGCATAATGTTTCAAAAAGAGGGAGAAGCTGAAATGCAGACTTTGAAAAGGATAGATACGTAGTTTCAGTAAATAAGAAAATAATCTGCCTTGAAGTTCACTGTATTGGTAACATATGAACTTTTCTCAAAATGCTTAAAAACATAGATATCCATTCCTAACACAACATAGACACTTGTTATAAAGCTAAGATGTAAAAAAGTTTTGATACCAGCATTTATATTTACATCACATTTTTTATTTCGCGCAATAGTAAAACCTATGGCATTTGTAATCGTTACACAAAAAGCATCATTATCCAGCACATATTCAAAGGCATTCAATGTATAATCTGTTTTACCGGATTGACTAATAAATATTATTGCATCATTTCTGTACACGGGCACCTGCCTATCCACCATAGCACTTGCAATCTCCACCCCAACATATGTATCTGTCAATGCATAAATATCTCGAGTCTTAAATTCTGAGCACGTAGAAATATAAGAACAGTAGGAAGTGTCTACAGTTGACAGTTAAAAAGGACAAATACATTACCGTTCCCATCTATCGATGTATGCTTGTAACAGGTCCCAATGTGATCATTAAATTTTGGGGGAAAAAAGTATTTAAAACAATCATGGGAACATCATGGATTAAACAGTGGTTAAGGGTTGACAATATTATAACACGGCATTTGAAGATAGGAGCTCATTTTCTACATGATGTATTGGAAAAAGAAAGGGACCGTATGTTCAAGAACCCAGTCCACCACATCTGGTCTATCCGTAGCACTGTCCAATTGTAGAAAATTAGTACAAAAAAACCAACATACCGTAGCAAAACACACAGAAACCGAAAGACATTGGAAAATTACTTCGATCGAGTTTTCTGAGGTAGAAACTTCAATGTTTGGGTCGTTCATGTGGCAGTTGAAGCTCAATTCACCATATTCAACTGCCACATGAACGATCCAGTTGAAAGGGAGTTCGTTTTTTTGGTGAAACGAACTCCCTTTCAATGCATAAATTACTTCGATCCAGTTGAAACTAATATTAGAGTTACTTACCTTCATAAGCCTTGTCTAAATCAACTAACGACATGTTTCAGCAAAACCACAATTAACCGGTTTGACCCACTTAAACCGTCCCTTTATAGCCAGACTTTCAAATGGACAAAATCGGAGCCGTTTGTGAAAAATTGCAACTCAGATAAACTCATTCATAAGAAATCGGTCATCAAAAATCAAATTAATTTTTGGCCTTTTGTAAACGAACTGTAACCTGAAAACAAAGTGCCGTTTTCATCGCTTTAAGTACTTCCTGAAACTCACCAAGTGCCACGACTTCACCGTCCAAAGTCTTGTTCAACCTTAACTTCGGCACCCCTTATATGACTTAAAACCTATATCAGATAACATGGGAGGGTCAAAATGTTTACCTGCTATCCACATTAAGATTCAAACATTCAAAAATTCACCCATTGCGACCGTAGTATAACTTTAATGTGTCATCATGGTATACTTCCTTAGTAATTAGATTGCGAAAAAAAATTTATTCATTCAAAGAAAATGATTCATTCAAAAAAACATGATTTAAAATTACTGATGAGTGTGTAAATACTCATCATTTTTTGTTTATCTGAACTGCAAAAACATTTAAAAACACTCAGAAATGCATCAAAATACTGAAAATATCCCAAAATTGTGTTTTATATGTTTCAGATGCAAAATGAGTAAAAACAGATGAAAAACGAACAAAGTTTGCATAATTGGCAGTTTCAGTCCCCCCGTCTTTCAAAAATTGGCAAAATTAGTCCCTGAGCATTAATTTTGAAAGATAAGTCAACCCAAGTCCTTTAAAAATCAAAAGTTATCAAAAATGATCCTTGGGTAAAAAGTTTTAGAAATTTACAAGTTTGGTCCCTCAACTTTCAACATTTGACAATTACAGTCCCTAGGTGTTTTAAATTGGAAAATTACATCTAAGGTCCTTGAGGAAATTGTAATTTGGCATAATTGATCCTTGTGAGAGTTTGGAATATTGGCAAAAACACCCCCTCAATTTTCAGCAAATTGCATATTTGGTCCTTATGCATAACTATAAACCAAATGGACCCTTTATGTTATTTCAATTAGGGCTGAGCAAACAGACCGGATGGACCGGACCGACCGACAAAACCGACCGGACCGACCACATTCGGTCCGGTCCTCGGTCTAAGCTTTTTGGCTAATTCGGTCGTCGGTCCGGTCCGGACCGACCAAAAACCCGAAAAAACTTGCCAAATCTTGCCTAATTGGACCAGACCGACCGGACCGGACCGGACCGACCACATTCGGTCCGGTTTCGGTCTATGGTTTTTCCGATTCTCCGTCTTCGGTCCGGTCCGGTCTTGGTCGGTCCGGTCCGGTTTTTGGACCGTGATCACCCTTAATTTCAATCCAACCATAACAATAATCCAAACCCAAACCTCCCTGTGGCCCAAACTTAAACCCACCACCCATTTTAATACTAAAACCAGTCAACACCCTAGTTTGACCACCTCCCACCTCCAACACAAACCCGTGACTCCCTGCTACTTCTCATCATCACAAACCTAACCCCCCTCCTTCATCATCACCTCTACACCCTACCACCCCCACTCCAAACAAACCACCTCAGTCCAAATTACAACTCACTGGCACAAGTTATCAGAAGAAACACGCCAAAACCATTTTGGCGCCAAAAGACTCCAACGATCAAGATTAAAATCTAGCCAATCAATGGCTTAGATGAATGTTGGGAAAGAGCTAATGGACTCTCCTAACCCTAATTGATGATTATTTAAGGAGCATTGTAGCAGAGAAGAAGGGTTGGGTAGTTTTTAGCTTATTTTTATTTAATTGTCATTTTTATCCTTTTTATTGTTGTAAAACTAAGTAATAGATTTCATTCTCAAGTTTTCAGTTGTATTTCTCAGTCATTTTAATAAATATTTCTAGTTCTTTTGCTCAATCTCAGTTTATGCTTAAAGTTCATGAAAGTTTCAATATTACTTAACACTTGTTAAAGGTTGTTGTTTAGTGATGATATAAGCTCACCTCAATTTCCTATAAGCTTTTATAAGTCTCTCTAATATTTTTCTTAGCTTCTAGTTAAAATAATAAAAATTAAAAAAAAAAAAAAAAAAAAAAAAAAAAAAAAAAGATTCAGTATAAATAAAAAGAAAAAAAAAAAAAAAAGAAGAAGACAAGCATGGAGCAGGGTTAATGTGGGATGACCTTGGTATTAGAACTCCATGGGGAGTATAGGTTTGTGGTTTGAATGCTTGGCTACCTTGGTTCTGAGCCTTTAGGATTTCTGTAAGAGATTTCCATTTTTAAGATTTTACTGTAGCATAGCTTTATTTCTGTTCTTATTTGATTCTTATATGCTTATTTGATCTAGTGAAGTTCATTTGTTGCTTTCCCACTGTTTTCATTCATTAGTTTTCTCATTTAGTTTATTTTTATTTTATAATCACAATTTAGCTTATCTAGTTTAGTTTATTTAAACTGCTTTTTGCTTGTCCTTATTAGCTCTAAAATTGATTACTTAGCTTATCTAGTCTTATTGCATCAATAGCAGAGCTTAAGCTTCCCTTGTTCATTTGAAAACTCAATATAGTCAAGTATAAAAGGGTGTTTGGATCAGCCTTAGAGTTATAGTTAGTATTGTTCACTGAAATCAGTTAGTACAACTTACATTAGGGTCATATAGGATAAATAGGTCATAAAAACTTTAGGTCATTCAGTAAAAAAGTTATTCATCATTTATCCTTCAAGCCTTATTCACTGTTGAGATTTTTAAGTCACATAACCCCATAGATAGTTGCATAAATTGTTAGGACTACTTAATTCAGTTATATCTTAGCCTATAACATCATATTCATTTCATTAGAGATCATCCAAGTCCATAAAAGTCAAGGTAGGGCACAATTTCAAAAAGTCAAACTGCTTGGCAGTTTCATAAAACCATTTAAGCTAGCATTTTTCATTCCTGTGATTCTCAACCAATATGTCTGTAATTATGGATACTGAATATTTGGTAGCTTAAGTTGTCAAACATAATTTTTTCATAATTTTTACAAATTTTCTCAGTGCTTATTTCATGGAGTCTTTTGACCTGTTTGAGCAAAAGGTGCCCTGCTCGAGGGCAACCTTGTGCATGAGCCTACATTCATAAGCCCTTATCTGGCCTATTAGAGAAGCTCAACCTGAGTTTCTTGGTTCTTTTGAGGAGCCAATAGACCTGACTCTTTGTTTTAAGGATTAGTTTGGACCCTTAAGCTTATTTGATAAGCTCAAATTGAGCCTGCAAATAGCCCTTCAACCTGTCCTTTGCATCAGTCAACAATGTCCCCTGCACCACCCTTGTGGAACAAATTTTAGGGTTGCTTCAGTAGGATTTGCATTTCATTAGTGGATTACTTGAAGTTGTGTTTGTTTATGTTGGTGTTAGCCTTTGGCATTGCTTATTTGCTTACTATTGTAACTGCTTAATTCAACACTCACTGTGTGCTCAGGTCTGTTTTATAAGCCTCTCACTAGCTCCACAATTGAGCACAAGCAGAGCTTGTGGGCATTTTGGAAAGCCCACTGGGTGGACTTCTAAGCTCAAAGCTTATTTTGGACCTTTGATAAGTTTTGTGGGCCCCACAATAGGCTGCAGTTGCCACAATTTGGCCCTTTGGCCTTTGTTAATTGGCACAAGTGCTTATTTGTTCGAATTGGCTTATTTTAAGTACCTAGCAGGTTGTTTTAGCTTATTCCACTTGCCCTTCAGTTGTTGGTATCTTTGTTGTCAGCCTATAGCTTGTTAACAGCTTCTTGGTCAAAAAGCCAATTGTTAAAGCTTATTTTGAACCTTCTGTCCTATTTTAAGCTTTTCACACAGCTTATTATTAAGCTCCAGTAAAAGTTCCTTCATAAAAAGTTCCTAATTTCAATATTAAAGTAAAGTTGTAAAAGAAAAATTGGAAAAAAAACCAAAAATAAATAAAGTGATAGCTTCTATTTAAGCCCGTTGGCTTATTTTTCAGCTTATTTATAAGCAAATACTAATTTTAAATTTTTCTTAGGCTCTTTATAACTTGTGGTAATTTTAGGAATTTTTTCATATTTTTCTCATTTGATTTAGTATTTTTTATAATTTAATTTAGTTTAAATTAATTAAATAATTAAAAAGTAGAAAAAATAGTTTTTCTGTTTTAAAATTAATTCTATAATATTTTAGATTTTTCTAAATTTAATTTTCATTTTTCTAGTTAAATTTCATAATTAATTGTAATTTAGTATAATTTAGTTAATTAAAAAGTAATTAATAATTAGTAATTAATTAATAATAAATAATTAAATTGTTGTAAAAATAATTTTAATTTTCCAAAAATTTTCTTATAACATTAGGATTGTAAAAATATAATTTTCATATTCGTAGGACTTTATTTGATCATCAGTAATTGTTAATATAGTGTTTCTAAGCTATTCTCAATCATAATCTCGTAGTGTAATCATAATAATCAAAATCCTGACCTTTCTATTAAATCACCCGATCACTTTAAACGTTTTCAAATATAATTGCACACCTCGCTGGGACATAACGATCCGGGGATTGACTATACTCCTTGGTTAGTTGGTCTGAGACGTTTGACTTGGTTGACCAGTCACCTGGTCAATTTAGTTGACCTTTCAGGATCAATCAATTATTCAAACACATAATTAAAACAGAAAATTACTCCAAAACCATGTTATGTTTGTGACGGAAGCAACCGCAACACGCATCCACCAACACCTTCACACAATCACACAACACTCGTACCTCAAATCAACTTGCACCTCATCATCCTCTATGTACAACATGGCCAAAAAAAGAACCTAAAATTAAAAATTAAAAATAAAAATAAAAAACCAAAATTTATTTATTTATTTATTTATTTATTTATTTTTTTTTTTTGAGTATAGATGCGTCTGGAAAACTGTAGTGAACCCATGATCGATGCGAGTACTGAAAGACAATATTCAACATGTATTAATTCAATGGAAATTCAAATTGCGCAAATACCTGCCTGCAACCAATTATTGTGTGCAATAATAATGACCACGTGAACGTTTGTATACATTTTGCGCGGTCCTATTTACATATTATCATTTTTTGACATCCCTTTTTTGTGATGACATACCTGGTTGGAAATATCTGCCAGCAATACTCAGCTCTAAATCTTTCGAATCTTGTCGCTACTTCTTCCCGGTAATTTTACAGCAACAGTTGACCATCTGACCAATCTTATATACTAAAAGCTTAAGTAGCCTTATAAATGTAAGTGGTCATAATAAATGGCTCATAAATTGAAAGTGAAATGTGGATGCTTCATTTGTTAGTACATTGATTTACTAGTCATGCATAAGGATAAGTACATAGGAGATGAAGTGTTTGGTGCCATGAATGCATAAATTAAACACATCAATTAGTGGTTAGTCTTTTACCTTCCCGTCCATGAGTTACAAATATTTTATCAACTATATAATGTGTCAAAAATCACACACAACAAACCACAACTTCCTCCACACCGCGTGCACATTGGGCTACAACTTATTATGGTGGTAATGTAAGCATCATATCGTCTTACTTATTTAGCATATTGATTTATATTGTTTCATGTAAATTTCACGTGTGTTTTGTGTGTGTAACAATGTAGGACATAAAGATGGCGCTTAGGAGGTTTGGTAGTAACATCATCTTCTCTAATGGTTTAAGAGATCCTACACATCGTTGTCTTATCAATTAAGTGAAACATGCATGAACATTTTTACTTTGATTGAAAATGCAATATATTGATTAATTGTATTTAAGTTACTAACGATCAACTATATCTAATTGTTTTTTGTAGCACGTCAAGAATCATTAAAGAAAGAGATCGAGAAGTCACAAAAATTGTATCAAGAAAAAAATATGCAAAAGGCCAATAAACAACAATGACAAAAACAACAACAACAAGAACAAGAACAACGCCACGGCCATCGGTGGGATGAATACTTAGCATTCATATTAATTGTACATTACAAATTAAACATGCAATATTTTACTTCATGTAATACCGATAAACGGGCTAATACTATTGATTCGTTAGCAAGTAAGTTTCTTGAAAATAATGTGACGAGCATTCAATTTTTAATCAATAATTATTACTACACTTTGTTGATGCATTTTAATATTTTTGCTCTTAATGTAGTTTTTTGTCTTGCGGTGTGTTAATATCCCTATGGAGATTAATTGATTATCTTAATATGATTTTTGTTTCATTTGTAGAATGACAAACAAATTTGGCAAAATGAAATTGTTATATTAGTTATTAAGAGTAGAAAAATTATATGTTCCAATATATTTATATATGTAATATGCTACAAATTAAATATACTAATAATATTGGACAGATTTTCACAACAATAAAAAAATATTGAAACTTAAATGGTTTTTGTGGATAAAATAAAGTTCGAGTAACTAAGCGTAGTAATGTGGAGCTACCGTATTTGATATGATAAACCAAGAGGATAATTTATTGTCACAAGTTAGATCTCAAAATATAGAGAATATCACTTTGTTATGATTTTATATAAGGGTTACATTTATTTTGAAAGAACCATATGCGTTTAACCTCCCTTTGACATTTAGTATGTAACTTATACATATTAAAAAATTACATGTGAAGAGACTCTTTTAAATGTAGCATCTTGAAAAAGTCTCTTCACATATACTATTTTAATGTTAATAAACTATTTAAATGTGTGTCATGCTTAAAAAAAGGTGTGATAACATCACAACTTATATATATAATGACGAAAATAAGTGTCAAAGATTACACTATGGACACTTATATACAGCCCATGCAATGACGAAAATTAGTGTTGAACAATACACTAACAAACATTTAGATTAAGCCTGTGTGCATCGCACGGGTATGAATGACTCGGTCTAAATATAAAAGTCACCAAACAACTAATTAAACTCATTCATCTTAAACTCATGCGATGCTTAAAAAAGTTGTGATACTATCACAACTTACAAACCTAATGACGAAAATAAATAACACACATCACACTATGACCAATTAGATGGAGCTCGTGTGCAATGCACGGGTCTGAATGACTAGTTTCATATAAAGCTTAATGAGCATCCGAGAAAGAAATTGCATATAAAATGAAGGCTTTTGGAAATATATGATCTAGGCATAAAGTTTCTTTACTCTAACCTTACCAACATCTGTAGCTGAACTATCAACTACTGCTTCATTCGTACTTGCTATATCTACGCAACTAACGCACCCATCTGTTGGAACTGCTACGGGAGCGGTTGCTGAAACATATAGAATAATATAGTTACTATTATTTTCAGCATAAGTTTCATACAAATATTGACCACACGTGTGTCTTAAGATGTAGCGCTTATATCTTACCCATGACTTTTCTTTTTCCTATGGTATGAGTCGAAGGTTGGTGAGATGTGACAACTGGCAATTTAAGGAAATAATTTATAAACCCGCATTACTTTAAATTTAATGATTTTTGGAATATTTGAAAAGTTTATTCGTGATGAGATTTGTAAACGTTGAACCGTGGTTTTAAACTTTGTGATGTTTATGGAAGATGAGTTTTAATCATTGGTTTGGTTTGATGTACTCGTGGTGATTATTTTTGAGATATTTATTTGGCACTACATTGACTCCGGCACTAGGATAACCTAACAAAATTTTATATATATTTTAAAGGTTTGGCTCGGTTATTATATATTTCTAGAACGTATCGTGGGATTTTGAATATTTGGAACGAGCTCGGTTTGAGAGAGTCAGTTTATTTAAATAAGTTTCGGGTTTGGTCCGCGTTATTTACATCGGGTTACCTCACCCACATTATTAATAATAATCTTATTATTATTACCATTTTTATTAAAATTTATATATATATTTTGGGCTTGAGGCCGATTTTTGGTTTTGTGGGTATTACCACCCACGCCCCACTCAAACACAAACATAAACATAAACAACCATCACCCTCGCCATTTCACCTCATCTCTCTCTCTCTCTTGAAACTATACAACCACCGCCACCCTTAATCATCACCACAGCCACCACCACCACTCTCACGTTCAAGATAACACCACCAGCATAACCACCTCGTTCCGATCTATCTTTTGACATAAAGCACGCGCCCTAAGACTCACTTTAACACCACGTACGCATCACCACCACCACCTAAATACCACCATTTTTATTAGATCTTGTTGGGTTTTTGGAGAGACTCGTTTTGAAGCCGATTTGAAGGTGAGTGACCACGAGTTTCAACTCGTGTGTCTCGATTTGATACCCAAACCGTGGGTATATGGTTTTTCTTGAATGGGTTTTGTAAGATTAAAGTGGGAAAAATAATTTTGATGATAAAAACTTGTTTGGTATCCGGGTTGGGTCGATTTGGGTTCTAATTTGTAGAAGGATTTGATTGTTTGATGATTCTTGGTGGGTTTGATGCTCGGATTGAGCATAACCGAGACCCTTGAGGTCTCGGGGTCGCGTTTTGTGGCTCGTTTAGTCATTCCGAGACCCAAAGGGGTCCCTCGTTGCATCTTGTTGTTGTTGTTTGGGATTATGGCCGACGACCCAAGGGTCCGTTTGGGTTTGATTTGGCTCGTTTTGAGCAAGACCGTGACCCTTTGGGTCCGGTCGAATATTATTGTGGCTTGTGTTATTATTCGACCACTATGGTCCGATTGGTTTGGCTCGTATGGAGCAAGCCGAGACCCAAGAGGTCTCGAGTGTGATCACGATTCATGTGATTTAAAAATTGACCCGGGTTGATGTCACACCCCCAAGATCGGGTCCAGCGGAAGCATACGTGTAGCTGGGGTGTAACTCAATCGGTAACACAACACAAGTACAAAAATAGTTTTCACTTTACTTAATTAGAATAAAATCGTTTAATCAAAATATTGAATTTACATCGTTAAAAATAGTGCGGAAGTAGGCCCTTAAAAGTAGTTTAAAACGGTCCCCATATAATTAATCAGAGTCTTCTATGACCATGCCATGCCCTGCCAAAACCTCCAGTAGCGTGCCATTGGTTAAAACCTGAAAATACATGCTAAAGTGTCAACACGAGGTTGGTGAGTTCATAGAGTTTGTTTAACAAATAAAGTATATAGAAAAGTGATCACACAGCAAAGGCATCGTAAATCCACTCAGTTACAAGTCCCGCCATAAGAGCCTTGTAACCTGTGTGTTCACAACCCACTGCTAAAATATAGTTTAGGTCTAGTAGTCAAGCACCCGTGGTCAATAATAAGTCACAATATAAGCACCACCTATATAATAATGTATGCCATGCAAAGCCCCTAATTAAATAATATGCGTCCCGTAACATGGTGGACGAGAGGTTGGCCGACCTCAAATAGCGCTATCCATACTACTAATAGGCGTCGAACAATGCGAATGTACGAACAGTACATCATACAACTATTATATAAGATTAAGAACGCTCCGAACATGGGAGACTTAGCACGCTCCACCAATAAGGCGAGACTTTAGGGGTAAGAACGCTCCACCAAAAATGGCGAGACTTTAGGTCATAGTACGTACGGTACATTAGGGTCAAAAGTTTAAGTCAAGTTCAAAAGTCAAGTCAAGTTCAAAGTCAAGTCAAGTTCAAAAGGTCAAGTAGTAATTCACGTAAAAACGAGCATGTATTCTCCCCCAAAAAGTTAACAAAACAATTTAAAAGAGTAGGGGCTATGACTCACCTCGAAGCGATAGCAATGACGACAAAAGTGGATACACAGAAATGAAGTTCGATCTCTAACCGCGACCTATAATGAACGAATGATACGATCTACTTAAATTATGAGGGGATGCGATGAATGTACATGCACGTGAAGCCTATACCACTCGTAGTTTGAAAATAAGTGTTGGCGTTGATTTATAGTGTTTCCATAACTTAAGAGAATATGTGCTATTAGAAGTTGTCAAATATATATATAGTTCGCCTAGTTTCAAAAGTGTATATCTTGGTCGTTTTAAGCTCATTTTACTCGTTCTTTATATCCACGGATTCGTTTTAGTATATACTAATATATTTTCAATAGCTCGGCTCCTCTAGGTTACGTTTAACGCCTCTAATTGCCCGTCGAAAACTGTCAAACAGCATGCAGTTTTCAGAAAATAGTTTTCGTCGTTAATATTGAAAAATTCATATCTCCTTCGTTATAAACTCGTTTTAATCCGTTCTTTCGCCCACGGCTTCGTTTTTGAAAGTATTTTCTAAATCTTTGGTCAAAAATTACCCACCACCTACTGATTTTCCCACGATTTCAAAATAAGGACAGTAGGTATAATTATAGTTTCAAAAATCATTTCTAGTGTTCCAATCTAGTTCCAACTTCAACCAAACCACTTTCAATCACCACAAATCTAGTCTAATCTTACCATACACCTTCTTAGGGTGTCATGGGTTCCTAAACATCATAAACCAAGTGGATCTAACAAGGATCTAATAATAATCTATTTCTAGAGTTCAAAAGTTAGATATATATATAAATGAGTGGTATATACTAACATATGCATGTAAACCTTGTATGAAATCATATGACCATAAAAATAACATGAAGAAATGATGAACAAGAGTTTGACAACTTACAAGAAAGATTAGTGAGCTTGTGATGATGAAAAACCAAAGAAACCTTGAGTTTTTAATACAAAACTCAAACAAAGACAACAAAAGGAACAATAAAATGGCTTGATCTTGGAAAATTTATTCTCCTTGCTCCTTGAACACCCTAGTTCGATCCACCCTTAAGAGAAAAGAGAGAAAAAGTTTGCTTGTGTTTAGTAAAAATGATTTTTAGTGATAAAAAATGGATGAAAAGTTTATTATATATCTAGGGACAAAAGTTTGGTAAACATTAAATTGAGTTGGTGAGATTAGTTCATTAGATGGCTTAGGAGGGGGGGGGGCCGGTTCACAAAGGAGAGAAAAGTGGGTTTGTGTTGGGTAATTATTTAGAGAGTTAATGGTAAGAATGTGTAGTATTAGTTGGTTTTAGGTTTTATCGGGTACCGGGTTTGCTAGAAATAAATTTTATCAAAGTTATTCGGAATATAATAAAGTCATAAAATTTGTAAAAATATGTTGGGTACAAGTATTGGGTGTTTGGATGATTATCGTTTAGTTTTTAAGAAAACCGTCGTAATTATATTAGACGTATGATACGAATTAAATAAATTTCCAAAATAACGGGTAAATGAATTTTATAATTTTTGTATCATTATAATGAGTGTAAAAATGTCTTAGGACCATAGTTGGGAGTGTCGGATCAATATTCAAAATATTAGTTCATAAGATAACGTTTCTTAGATTAAAAATCGTACGTTTACAAAAATGACGCAACCCACGTATAAATGACAAATTTTCTCCGGAGGTGAATAGTGTTTTATGAATAGTAAAATTTTAAAACGCTTCTCAGAATCACAAACTGACTCCGAAAAAGATGAATAGTAAAATGATGAATAGTAACCGATGAATAGTAAATGTTGAAAGTTCGGGAAAAGACCAGAATTTACGAGTTGTGACAGTCTCTACCCCTTAAGGAACTTCGTCCCGAAGTTCAGTTAACGTTGGTCTCCGAAGTGTTATAAAGATGAAGATTCATGAGACGAAATGACCAGTTGACGTGCTTCCAGGCGGCGGTTCACGAGGTGATGAAAAGTATAAGCGTTCTGACAACGAGGGTATACACACACATGAATGAAACATTTGGAAATTGAGTAGAGGATTCAATCCAGACAGAATTTTATTATAACCATTCTCAGTGTTGCAAAATTCATTTCTGAGTCGGATATAGGTAGTCAGCCTATGTCCCACTATCCCGGGTTGAATATAGGTGACTAGTCTATATTCCACCGAGGTTCCATGAATTTTGAAATACTCAGCTCAGTTATACTACCAAGACGTACAGAAAGACTAAGGCAGGTGACCAAACTCGAGGTCAAAGGATGAAACTATGCAGGGAGAAACATAACAGGGTGACATATATGATACGTGAACATGCTTATGTGAAAGACAATGATAAAAATCAATTAGAATAAGTGAATATAATATACCAGATAATGAGACACAAATCTCATCACCTAAGTCAGCAACAAACCACAAGTGAGGCATCATCTTGGCAGGCAGGCATGTGACGGTCATAGGGTTAAGTTTTCGTAAAAGTAGCTATAGTCTAGGTTTTAAAAACACTTAGTTCGCTATAGCCAGAGCTCTGATACCAATCTGTCACACCCCCAAGATCGGGTCCAGCGGAAGCATACGTGTAGCTGGGGTGTAACTCAATCGGTAACACAACACAAGTACAAAAATAGTTTTCACTTTACTTAATTAGAATAAAATCGTTTAATCAAAATATTGAATTTACATCGTTAAAAATAGTGCGGAAGTAGGCCCTTAAAAGTAGTTTAAAACGGTCCCCATATAATTAATCAGAGTCTTCTATGACCATGCCATGCCCTGCCAAAACCTCCAGTAGCGTGCCATTGGTTAAAACCTGAAAATACATGCTAAAGTGTCAACACGAGGTTGGTGAGTTCATAGAGTTTGTTTAACAAATAAAGTATATAGAAAAGTGATCACACAGCAAAGGCATCGTAAATCCACTCAGTTACAAGTCCCGCCATAAGAGCCTTGTAACCTGTGTGTTCACAACCCACTGCTAAAATATAGTTTAGGTCTAGTAGTCAAGCACCCGTGGTCAATAATAAGTCACAATATAAGCACCACCTATATAATAATGTATGCCATGCAAAGCCCCTAATTAAATAATATGCGTCCCGTAACATGGTGGACGAGAGGTTGGCCGACCTCAAATAGCGCTATCCATACTACTAATAGGCGTCGAACAATGCGAATGTACGAACAGTACATCATACAACTATTATATAAGATTAAGAACGCTCCGAACATGGGAGACTTAGCACGCTCCACCAATAAGGCGAGACTTTAGGGGTAAGAACGCTCCACCAAAAATGGCGAGACTTTAGGTCATAGTACGTACGGTACATTAGGGTCAAAAGTTTAAGTCAAGTTCAAAAGTCAAGTCAAGTTCAAAGTCAAGTCAAGTTCAAAAGGTCAAGTAGTAATTCACGTAAAAACGAGCATGTATTCTCCCCCAAAAAGTTAACAAAACAATTTAAAAGAGTAGGGGCTATGACTCACCTCGAAGCGATAGCAATGACGACAAAAGTGGATACACAGAAATGAAGTTCGATCTCTAACCGCGACCTATAATGAACGAATGATACGATCTACTTAAATTATGAGGGGATGCGATGAATGTACATGCACGTGAAGCCTATACCACTCGTAGTTTGAAAATAAGTGTTGGCGTTGATTTATAGTGTTTCCATAACTTAAGAGAATATGTGCTATTAGAAGTTGTCAAATATATATATAGTTCGCCTAGTTTCAAAAGTGTATATCTTGGTCGTTTTAAGCTCATTTTACTCGTTCTTTATATCCACGGATTCGTTTTAGTATATACTAATATATTTTCAATAGCTTGGCTCCTCTAGGTTACGTTTAACGCCTCTAATTGCCCGTCGAAAACTGTCAAACAGCATGCAGTTTTCAGAAAATAGTTTTCGTCGTTAATATTGAAAAATTCATATCTCCTTCGTTATAAACTCGTTTTAATCCGTTCTTTCGCCCACGGCTTCGTTTTTGAAAGTATTTTCTAAATCTTTGGTCAAAAATTACCCACCACCTACTGATTTTCCCACGATTTCAAAATAAGGACAGTAGGTATAATTATAGTTTCAAAAATCATTTCTAGTGTTCCAATCTAGTTCCAACTTCAACCAAACCACTTTCAATCACCACAAATCTAGTCTAATCTTACCATACACCTTCTTAGGGTGTCATGGGTTCCTAAACATCATAAACCAAGTGGATCTAACAAGGATCTAATAATAATCTATTTCTAGAGTTCAAAAGTTAGATATATATATAAATGAGTGGTATATACTAACATATGCATGTAAACCTTGTATGAAATCATATGACCATAAAAATAACATGAAGAAATGATGAACAAGAGTTTGACAACTTACAAGAAAGATTAGTGAGCTTGTGATGATGAAAAACCAAAGAAACCTTGAGTTTTTAATACAAAACTCAAACAAAGACAACAAAAGGAACAATAAAATGGCTTGATCTTGGAAAATTTATTCTCCTTGCTCCTTGAACACCCTAGTTCGATCCACCCTTAAGAGAAAAGAGAGAAAAAGTTTGCTTGTGTTTAGTAAAAATGATTTTTAGTGATAAAAAATGGATGAAAAGTTTATTATATATCTAGGGACAAAAGTTTGGTAAACATTAAATTGAGTTGGTGAGATTAGTTCATTAGATGGCTTAGGAGGGGGGGGGGCCGGTTCACAAAGGAGAGAAAAGTGGGTTTGTGTTGGGTAATTATTTAGAGAGTTAATGGTAAGAATGTGTAGTATTAGTTGGTTTTAGGTTTTATCGGGTACCGGGTTTGCTAGAAATAAATTTTATCAAAGTTATTCGGAATATAATAAAGTCATAAAATTTGTAAAAATATGTTGGGTACAAGTATTGGGTGTTTGGATGATTATCGTTTAGTTTTTAAGAAAACCGTCGTAATTATATTAGACGTATGATACGAATTAAATAAATTTCCAAAATAACGGGTAAATGAATTTTATAATTTTTGTATCATTATAATGAGTGTAAAAATGTCTTAGGACCATAGTTGGGAGTGTCGGATCAATATTCAAAATATTAGTTCATAAGATAACGTTTCTTAGATTAAAAATCGTACGTTTACAAAAATGACGCAACCCACGTATAAATGACAAATTTTCTCCGGAGGTGAATAGTGTTTTATGAATAGTAAAATTTTAAAACGCTTCTCAGAATCACAAACTGATTCCGAAAAAGATGAATAGTAAAATGATGAATAGTGATCGATGAATAGTAACCGATGAATAGTAAATGTTGAAAGTTCGGGAAAAGACCAGAATTTACGAGTTGTGACAGTTGACTTGGTAAATCAACCCGTAAGTGTGATATATTACTTGGTCGTCTTATATAATTGTCGGATTATTTTTGTTGTCGTGATTGTTATTATTTGATCATGGTTATTTTTGAGCTTGAAGTGGTACATTTGGACTTGTGATTTGATTTTGGAGATGTGTTGGCGAAAAGAGTAATGGGAACCGATTGTGAGACGGTTAATTAGATTGACGGAGATAGGTTAGTTGGGTGCCGTAGTCGGACCCTATTGTTTTAGCACGTGTTATGGGTATTGATTGGACGGAGTTGGATTGCTTCACTTTGAATTGGTTATTTTATTTTGGACTTGGACAATGAGCTGAGAGTGATGACTCAGACATGTGACCAACTCATATAACTCGATAAATAATTATAATCAAACGTTAATAATAAAATTCGTAATAATATTATTGGTAATATAACCGTTTATATGAGTATATAGACGTGAAAAACGTATATATAAATATATAAATGCGTATATTAATAATAAAACGATCACGAGTAATATATTATAATAACATGACGATAATTAATATACTATGTGAATAGTGTAATAAATGTCGGGAGCGTTACTATAAATAAATAACTATAAATAGCGACGAAATCTTTTACGTTGGGTAATTATTAAATAAAATGTATCTTTTAATAAACGAGGAAAACTATCGAGTTATACGGGGTTGTGGTCACTTGAGTCCAAGAGGACTATATTATTATTGTGTGACTTTTGTGTTTGTCACGGATATGTGACGATTAATACATCCATTTTCTATAACTACGTAACTTATTTAATCGACGGGTTAAATAGGATCTATTTAGTTATATAAAACGAATATATTAATGGGCATTGTATCCTACGACGCCCATAGGTTGTGGTACGTGTACAGGAATAATGAATTACTAAGTATCTCGTAGAGATTGCTAAATTGACAAATTTGGTAAGCTTGACGATATATATAGGAAATTTATTAAACTTTGATACTTATCATATAGTACTTTACATGCTATGTGACTTAGGTTTTGGGTATAAGCTTAGAGTGATATATTACGTAAATAAATATGGGGGATTACCAAATCGACGGATTTGATAAACTTCGATAATTTATTTAAATAATATATTGGGCTAATATTAGACCTATAGAGTGTTTACCTTGTTCTTTTCGTTGTGACTTCTTGTCTTGTGTTATGTCGACCCTCCACCCGCATGGATACCAAACGTCAAACTCCGAACTATTAATATGAGGATAATACGAGAAATGAAATTTTGGAAAGTAAAATGAAATATGTTCGGGATTGGGAATATTTGATTTTGAGGGAATGATTTTGAACGCGTTTATATTGTTAGGAAGTGCCGAGTCTGTAGTTGCCGTTATTTGAGTTGCATTACATCTTACATCTATCTATTTCTTTTGCTGATTGCTGGACTTGAGGTGAGTCATAGCCCCACTTTTACTCTTGAAATTTGTTTTCAATACTTGGGGTGAGAAACGTGCAAATTGTTTTATGTGGACTATTATCGCTTTGTTTATTTTAAAACTTGCTATGCTTATAGAACTAGGTAGGTTATAGAGCGAGACCTAGTCTTGAACTAGGTGAGCTATTGATTTAGTTATAGAGCGAGGCCTAGTCCCGAACTGGGTAAGCTATTGATTGGTTGTGAGCGAGGCCTAGTCCCGAACTAGGTAAGCTATTGGATTGGTTATGGAGCGAGGCCTAGTCAAGAACTAGGTAAGCTATTGATTTGATTGATTTGAGCTATAGCGTGCACCTATAGGTTTGGTTAGTTTTGGTTGGATGATTGAGGCCTAGTCTAGCTAGCAAGCGTTTTGCGTATATGTCCACTTGATTTATTTATGAATTTAAACCTACGATCTCACCAGCGAAAGCTGACTTTTAGCGCGTTTTCTCAGGTAATTAAGTGATGCCCTAGGATGCTTGGATTGGAGGCTTGGCTATGGCACCTGGTTATGGATCTATTTTCTAAAACTCTGATAAATAATTGTGGACCTATGTTTATTTCTTTTGGGCCTTACTTTGGATGAATTTGGGATAAATGTAAACTTTAAAACCCGGTTTGGTTGTGTTTTTCTTATGTTTACTTTATCTCGTTCTTTCATGACTTTGAATGGATACCAATCCCCGTAACACCTCGAAAGCTTGTTGAGTCTTCCGCTGTATCGAATTTTGGGGGTGTTACAGATTGGTATCAGAGCCAAGGTTATAGAGAACTAGGTAAATAGATACCTAAACTATAACCGATTTTTATAGAAAATGATCCTCGACCAATGCCCGCCAACCCGCCAAGCCGAAGCATCATTGTTTATATTATGGTATATTGAGATGATTAGTAGATATGAGATTTTTGAGACGATTTGAGGATTTGGGATTTATTGATTTAGTGATATGATGGTGTTTCGAGGAATTATATGGCTTATTTGTTTTCATAAATGTTTTAGTAATGCGGTATTTTTAAATCTTCCTTGAACTATATGACTGGGATTTTTTATGATGGTTTGATACGGTATTTTGAGTTCGCGGTTTAGTTGTTTTGAAACACTTACACCTACCCTACGCCGTTGTCACAGACTATGGCCTCCCGTACGTTCGACGTTGTTGAGGATATTCTTACTGCACATGTACACCCAGCACTATTCACCATGGCTCCTGATGATCCTTACAGGATTGCCATGCATTCAGCTACTGCGTCACCGACAGCTTCTACTTCTGCACCGCCTGCTGCACCTACTACGTAGGGACCCTCATTTTCTCTAGGGCTCCCTGGTACTTCGAGACTGCTTACTCTTCATCAGGCTTTGGCTCGTGTGGCTCCACGTTTTGCTCACCGAGCTACGGCACGTATGTCGGTACGCCCTGCTTCACTACCTTTGCACTTTGATGCTCACACTCTTCTGTCAGAAGCACCACCTACATCATTGCATCGTCGTCCTAGATCACCTACCCCATCACCACATGGTTCATCTGTTAGGAGACGACGATTGATGGAGTACTCTTCTGATGAGGAGGAGGAGGAGTACGAGGGTGAGGATGAGGCTGATGACCCTCAGGAGGCTGAGCAGGGTGATGATGACCCTGAGGAGGAGGATGATCCTCAGGAGGAGGAGGTGCCTGATGATGATGGTTTACTAGCACAGCCAGCTCAGGCTGAGGAACCTGACTCCCCGATACATCCGTTAGCGCCTCTTTCACCTGATCACCCATTTTTGTTTGATTTGCCACCTGGTAGTCCCGTGGAGTCAGATGCGCCATCTGAGGTTTCTGCTAAGCAAGAAGAGTTGGGTGAGACTGGTAGGATGTGGGCTCAGATTATTGCTTTAGGTGAGAGGGTTACACGTATGTCTGAGCGGATTGATAGAGTGACCGTTGAGTTCATTGGAGAGTTGAGGATTGACATGGTTACGGCTGAGAGGAAAGTTACTGAGATGAGGAGAGGCAGGATGGAGATTCATGAGCATATTGAGAGCTTGCAGCGAGGTTTCATCACAGCTCGCGAGGCCGATCGCAAGTTGTGGCATAGAAACACCGAGCTGGAGAAGGAGGTAGCAGACCTCAAGAGAGATAGCGACACCCATAGTGTGGAGTTGGGATCATTGTGGAGAGAGTTAGATGGTTTGAGGCAGGAGTTGAGGAGCCTACGTCAGCATCGTGGCTAGATAGTTGGATTATGTGGTTATGTTGCTTTCTATACCGAGGGGTGTTCGGTTAGAAAAGCTAGTTATCTTATTCTGATGTATTTTCCGTTGGTTATTCATCTCGTTTGGAATGATTTATATCTTTTGTGTTTTCTGTAGTTGAAACGATGTTGGATCACTATTATATAGATGATGGTTATTATTATATGATGTTATGTGACTTTTGGATATTATGGAAATTGAGTTCCTATTCACCTCATTGTTGTCTTATGGTGTATTGCTGATATTCTTACCATGACTTGGCTTCATTGATTTAATTCTTGTGAGCGTATGATAAGTTCTATCGGAGACTAATTGTAACACCCCAACCCGACAAGGGTAGAAGTGCCACATTATGGTAACATATCAATGCAACACAAGCATACATCTTTAGTAATACAAAGGAATCTCAAAGGTTACAAAGGAAATACTAAAGTACAAAGTTACAAATGAGACTAACAACAAAATACTAAGTCTGGTAATGAACAACTCTTCTAGTCAACTCTAAATCCAGAATAGCTATCAACGAATAGTCTTCTAAGTCCAAAAGTACTCTCCACTCATAACCCAGCTTCCTACTAAAAACCTGCCGCAGGAAAAGAAATGCGGCTGAGCTTAAAAAGCCCAGTGAACAGATATATACAAAAGGAAACAAAAGGTAACGAACGAACAAAGATATAATGTAAGATGCATTGGGAAAACATAAGGTATAATCAAAGGATAACAGATGTGTAAGATAATCAATAACAAATCAAAGTGTAAGATAAGGTATCAAAATGAATCAAAGTGTAGGGTCAGTCATCAAATCCCGAGCCCGAACAAATCATATCACATATCACATCATAGTAACCAGGGAGTAGCTAGCTCCCAAAATGTGAAGACACGGATTGCACCCATGCACATTCACTGAACATATAATAATCATAATCATAATCATGTCAAATCCATCGAACACAAAGCGAACCTAGGATTGCAATCCATACGCCCCCCGAACAAATCATAATAGTCATAATAATTATAAAGCGTGCATATCATATAAATGCGGACGGTGTGAGTAATCACTCACCCACACGTGAGTCATGCCACTGGTGCATCAATGACACCGCCATGTTACCTTCATGGCTAGGAAGCGAACTTGGCTCGGGTATCAAACTGAAGGGTTCAAATGTCATATCATATCAAAGTCAAAGTCTAAGTCATCAAAGAGTCATAATCAAAGTCCAAATGTCAAAGGTCCATATCAAAGGTTCAAAGCAAAGGTTCATGTCAAAGTTCAAAGCAAAGGTTTATATCAAAGTTCAAATGCCAAAGGTTCACAAATCTAAGGGTACATAGCAAAGGTTTAAATAGAGCATAAGTCAAAGAAAGCCATACTAAGAAGGCTCAGATCAATGTATCATAATCAAAGCTAATATCAAACAGATGAACGAATCATAAGAAACCTTAAGAGATAAGGTCAGAATATCTGTACCTTAGACCGCAAGTGCAAACATAACAGAAACATAAAGATCGAAATCAAACTCCTTCAGCGAATCTACACGAATACATGATCGTCTTATTATTAATAACTTATTTTAAATCATATTTCTAATTTTAGTCGGTTTTCCATTTATAGTAACTTTCCTTTTATAGCAACTTTCCAAAAATAATAACTTTCTAGAAATAGTAAGTTTCCTTATTAAGAAAGTTTCCGCAATTATAATTTAATATTTAAAGGTTATAATCGACAATTAGTAATATTTAAGGTTAAAATGACAAATATAATATTTTAGGTTTTAATATTATAGGTTTAGGGTCTAAAATGTAGATTATCAAAATTAAAGATTAAAAGTCTAATAAAATTATTTTAAACTTTATTTTAATAATTAAAGATTAAGATAATAATTTTGGACCCCGTCATTAAAATTTTATGTAATTTATTAACGTACCCACGACCTTAATATTTATGCCACAACGACCAAAGATTTTTTTATTATTTCAAAACAAACAATTCCATGACACCTTCTTGTTAAAATATGCCGAGACAACCACTTCTCTTGTTGTTTAAATAAGCCGCGACACACACCCTTTTTATTTATTTACCGAAACAAACAAACCTTCTTTATTTTTATTTTTTTTTTTCAATTCGAAATCAATAAACTGAAACATGCATTCTCCATTATTATTAGCTCATTAAAATAGTAGTTTTAAAACAGTGTATGAGTCATATAAGTGTAGGTCCAATGACATGAACAAAGCAGATTTGAAACCAAAAAATTTAGGTCGATTGGTACATGTTCATTCGATCCACATGTATGTTATTATAATTGTAACTAAGTCAATCTTGCAACAACACAACCAAGTCGAGGCCCTTTTTCATTATTATTTGAATAAACACAAACATAAACAACTCATACACCCTTTAATATCTTGATCGAATTTTACAACAAACACACCCCATGCCTCGTTAACAATAATACCAAAGATTAACATGTATAGGTCGAGATATATGTTTATACGCTTTGTATAATTTTATGTGACATATATATATGATCTTATGTAGTTCATTCATGCGTATAACATTTTATAAAACTCCATTTGATCCATGCTTTGTTATCAAACAATATTAGACGTGAGAAGAAAATTAGAAAACAAAAAGGAGAAGAACAAAGTGTACCTAGTGTTTAGTGAAAATAGAAGTCGAGCAACCAAAAGAACCAAAACTGAATTTCCACAACTCCTTGAACACTTACACGTGTAAAACAATTTCCCAAGAATGCAAGAACACTCAAAACTCTACCTTGAACCCTCCTTTGGATCGACAGAAGAATGGATGAGTAGGAGAATTTATGAGCCGCTACTGGTGAAAAGTAATATTAGGTTTAGGGTTTTGTGATGAGGCGTATAATAGTTTTGTGTGGAAGAAAATAAACATCCGGTCCTCAAATAATGGGAGTGGTTCGATTTGGGCTTAGATAGGGCCCTAGGAACATGTTGGGTTAATTTAAGTTGGGCTTATGTTGGGTAACAAAAGAGAAACGACCCAAAATGGTGTTCCATACAACGTAAATGGTTCCTCGAATTTATTTTATGTTTCAAAAATATTTTAGAATATCAAATATGTTCAAGGATTTTTATAATAATATTTCATTATAATCATATAGGTTTACGGGAAATCCGTTAAATTATATTCGTGTTCTTAGATTATTCGTATTAGAAAATTTTAAATTATACGCCAAATTAGTATTATGGAATTTAGGGTTTTACAACTCTTCCCCTCTAAAAAGAAAATTTCGTCCGCGAAATTGAAGATATGCAAATCAAACGGGAACGCATCAAATTATGCAAAACATGAAAACTTGGTTTCTCATGACTCTATTTTGATGATCAGAATAGATTGGCTTCCTCAGAAAAGACATACAATACTGAATCCAAATCAAAAGAATAGTATACCAACGTACCAGATGATGATCGTATCCCCTCAGAAGAGATACGGGGAACACGTAGGATTTGACGGATATATCGTTCGTGGAATTTGGTTAGACAAATTAATAAGATGAGAACGTATCGTATTGAAGAAAACACAAGGGTAGATTCTCACATAGTCCCGTCTTCAATATAACCTTTCAAGAGTATAGTCATAAACAAACAGATCTTGTTCCTCATAATCCAAAATCGCATATCTTATCTCATAGCAGATCATAATGAAATAGATTTAACGGATGTAAAATGTACTCGTAGCTAACATAGGTGTACTCTTCCATAGTAACAGGTCGAATTCATACCGGCAGAAACAGATTGTTTGATAACATCAAACGGCAGAAAGCTCTACAACAGAACCTAAGATTCTTATCAGAAGTACGAAGGTCAACAAACGCTTGTCTAGTATCCAATGTATCTAGTCGTATAATGATGAAGGCAGATTAAACGCACATGTAGAATGAACCTAAATTCTCACTAAACGCAGATAATCTCAATCAGATATCAGAAATTCTAAAGCTTCTAAGGTACTCCTCGAAATATCCTATGATCACAATAAGTGCACGTTATTTGATGTAAGTATTATCACGTTGGCTAGACGTCATAATACTGGCATCATATAAATATGCCCTCATGATGACCATACATTATCTCAAGTCGTGAAATAAGCAACTTATCTTAACCACCTAACAGTCCTTCTACCTCCTAGGGTAGGTCCTAATCAATCATCATTACGAATTCAGAAACAGAGAAACAGATCGCATAAATGACGTAACAAAACCTCATAAGTATCGTCAAATAAAATACGTCATCAAAAGCATCAGGCCTTCCACAATTCGTCAAAATTCTCATAACAAAACCATCATCTAACATTCACAGAACGGAAATACTAACAGAGAACTTAAGTCATTCAAAGGATCTTATCATCAGGTAACGGAAATTTAAATGGGTAAAGCAGAAATGAGTGTCATCATCAATAACTTCATCCTTTACAGAATCAACTCATTCGAACACAGTTGTCTGCTTCAAAAATTTGTCCATTCAATTACAGAATTTCAAAATTTCTTCCAAGTCTGAGTAGCCTGTCTACGCTTGTCCATTTGATAGTACGGTTAAAAAATTTTATACACTTGAGTCTGGTCCCTCAAGCCTTCAGCAACTCTTCTTGAAATTTTGATGTAGTAACGGGAGTCTCTGACATGATCACCGTGCACCCTTCCATCCGCAAATCTGCTTTTGCTATCAATTCATCTTAGTACAACTAAAATGAATAGAGAAGCAAGATTGCGTGTCTTCGACAGGTCATCTAGCTCAGCTCCATGTTTTAAGGTAAACACTGCCGTTGTCGACACCAAGTTAGGAGTTGAATAGCTCGTCTCCTACGGTCTGGTTGTCTTGATTCCTGAACTGTAATTTGCACGTGCTTCATGAGGTATAATCGAGTTCCATCTCAGTTTCTCTCTTCTTCTTATATGCCTCTTCCATGGTCACGCCTACCGCGAACATCTTCTACTACTCTTCTACAAGGTTTCTAACCCTGATAACGGTCTTCCATCTTGGTCCTTCCTGTGGAATCTGTCTTCACAGGATACATGTTAGTGTTGTCTACTACGACCTCTGAATGCCAATCTAGTTTTCTATTCCAGGATAAAGGGTCATTCTAACTTAATACGAACATGGTCTTCATGTTTCTCTTCCGTCTCTGAACACAACATAATGTCATACTATGAGAATTTGTCCAAACATTAGCGAAAAACATAAATTCCATCATATGCATTAGAATGGTTGACTTATTAGCCAATACAATTGGCATCATTAAGGCTCATAATGATTATAACGAGTACAAAAGTAGCTTCAGGAATCATCTTAGGGAAACTTCACATACACTTCACGTCACCTTCCTTCTTCTTCACAAATACAACTGAAATACTTCACGGAGGCTATTTCTGGTTAGTTATCCCACTTCTTAGGAGTTCTTATAGTTGCTTCTTCAGTCCCTCAAATATAAGCGAGTCCATCTGATACGGAGTTTCAAGGGTAGACCAAATCAATCATTGATACGCGGAAATGGATAATGATTACGGATAGTGATACGGTTAAGTTCATGATAGTCGATACACCATCGCATACTTCTCTCTTTCAAACCATATACCATCAGCTCCATCAACTGAGATCAGTTCAATGCCAACTCTACTTCCCCAAGTAGGAAGGAAACACTGAGAGGTTAATTAGAGAACACCGAAAAAATTTTGTACAACAAAATACTTCCAATGCCAGAGCTTTCCAAAGGTGGATACTAATAGGTGTCAAAAGAAACTTGACAATCAAATGGGATCGGAGTCTGTACTTCCATAGCAGCATTAATCTTAAAGGGTTCAAGTGGTAGGGAGCCATCATAATAAAAGTAGAATGGAGCAGATAGCTTAAGGTCACGTATCAGATGCGGTAGTCTATGGTAGCTTTATGAGGAGCCAACCAGTCCATAACCAAAAAGGCCTCAAAATCAGGTATATCAAAAGTAAACGGATTCATTGAAAAAAAATATGGTCGTCAAACCAAACTGGTAGTTCATATATCAGAGTCAAGTACATGGTTCATCAAAAGTGTTGAGATGGATAAGCGAACAGTTCAAGGTGTTGGAATCTTGTTTGGTTCCTTAGCACAAGTGATAGGTAGAGTGTGTATCTTCGGTAATATGAACATCCTATAATTGTCAAAAGGGAGATGTATGGGATATCATGTGTTAGCATCTTCATGCTCAGATAACCTATCCATACTGATATAATATCATATCCTTCCAAAGGAATTGATTGGCAGACAAAGTTCATCATTCGAATAGAGGGAACAAATCTTCCTATATCCGTGGTTAATAATTACAAGAGTTCTCATAGGAGTATTTATGGATTATGCAGAGTCAAGTAGTGTCAGACGATACATTTTATATTCAGCATCATATATGAATTCACTGAATGTGTCAAACACATTATGGTTAAATAACCTTCAGGATGGTCGGAAAGGTATTAGACTGTTCATCAAACAAATCGGAATCGGAGATCAAATCAGAAAGGAAAACTTAAATGGTGTAAGGTATCCATGTAGACCTCGAGGCATTAAAACTTACTTGGTTACAAAACTTAGGTTGCAAAACTTCTAACTTTTGAAACAAATGTTCATATAAGGCTTAACTAAGGGCGGAGGCATGAATCAGAGTGATGCGAAAGCAATGCTACAATCATAGACGTCCTAGTCTACCCATTCCTCACCAGTAATAACATAAGTTCCTATGGGGAGATCTTAAAGCAAATTCTCAAAGGTTGTCTTATGAGCACCTACAGTGGAAACTTAAGGGTCCAAACTTCACAGGTCAAGGTTTAATGTACTACAAGTCGCAGCCTGTCTCTGATACCATAATTGTAACACCCCAACCCGACAAGGGTAGAAGTGCCACATTATGGTGACATATCAAAGCAACACAAGCATACATCTTTAGTAATACAAAGGAATCTCAAAGGTTACAAAGGAAATACTGAAGTACAAAGTTACAAATGAGACTAACAACAAAATACTAAGTCTGGTAATGAACATCTCTTCTAGTCAACTCTAAATCCGGAATAGCTATCAACGAATAGTCTTCTAAGTCCAAAAGTACTCTCCACTCACAACCCAGCTTCCTACTAAAAACCTGCCGCAGGAAAAGAAATGCGGCTGAGCTTAAAAAGCCCAGTGAACAGATATATACAAAAGGAAACAAAAGGTAACGAACGAACAAAGATATAATGTAAGATGCATTGGGAAAACATAAGGTATAATCAAAGGATAACAGATGTGTAAGATAATCAGTAACAAATCAAAGTATAAGATAAGGTATCAAAATGAATCAAAGTGTAGGGTCAGTCATCAAATCCCGAGCCCGAACAAATCATATCACATATCACATCATAGTAACCATGGAGTAGCTAGCTCCCAAAATGTGAAGACACGGATTACACCCATGCACATTCACCGAACATATAATAATCATAATCATAATCATAATCATGTCAAATCCATCGAACACAAAGCGAACCTAAGATTGCAATCCATACGCCCCCCGAACAAATCATAATAGTCATAATAATCATAAAGCGTGCATATCATATAAATGGGGACGGTGTGAGAAATCATTCACCCACACGTGAGTCATGCCACTGGTGCATCAATGACACGGCCATGTTACCTTCATGGCTAGAAAATGAACTTGGCTCGGGTATCAAACTGAAGGGTTCAAATGTCATATCATATCAAAGTCAAAGTCTAAGTCATCAAAGAGTCATAATCAAAGTCCAAATGTCAAAGGTCCATATCAAAGGTTCAAAGCAAAGGTTCATGTCAAAGTTCAAAGCAAAGGTTTATATCAAAGTTCAAATGCCAAAGGTTCACAAATCTAAGGGTGTATAGCAAAGGTTTAAATAGAGCATAAGTCAAAGAAAGCCATACTAAGAAGGCTCAGATCAATGTATCATAATCAAAGCTAATATCAAACAGATGAACGAATCATGAGAAACCTTAAGAGATAAGGTCAGAATATCTGTACCTTAGACCGCAAGTGCAAACATAACAGAAACATAAAGATCGAAATCGAACTCCTTCAGCGAATCTACATGAATACATGATCGTCTTATTATTAATAACTTATTTTAAATCATATTTCTAATTTTAGTTGGTTTTCCATTTATAGTAACTTTCCTTTTATAGCAACTTTCCAAAAATAATAACTTTCTAGAAATAGTAAGTTTCCTTATTAAGAAGTTTCCGCAATTATAATTTAATATTTAAAGGTTATAATCGACAATTAGTAATATTTAAGGTTAAAATAACCAATATAATATTTTAGGTTTTAATATTATAAGTTTAGGGTATAAAATGTAGATTATCAAAATTAAATATTAAAAGTCTAATAAAATTATTTTAAACTTTATTTTAATAATTAAAGATTAAGATAATAATTTTGGACCCCGTCATTAAAATTTTATGTAATTTATTAACGTACCCACGACCTTAATATTTATGCCACAACGACCAAAGATTTTTTTTATTATTTCAAAACAAACAATTCCATGACACCTTCTTGTTAAAATATGCCGAGACAACCACTTCTCTTGTTGTTTAAATAAGCCGCGACACACACCCTTTTTATTTATTTACCGAAACAAACAAACCTTCTTTATTTTTATTTTTATTTTTTCAATTCGAAATCAATAAACTGAAACATGCATTCTCCATTATTATTAGCTCATTAAAATAGTAGTTTTAAAACAGTGTATGAGTCATATAAGTGTAGGTCCAATGACATGAACAAAGCTGATTCGAAACCAAAAAATTTAGGTCGATTGGTACATGTTCATTCGATCCACATGTATGTTATTATAATTGTAACTAAGTCAATCTTGCAACAACACAACCAAGTCGAGGCCCTTTTTCATTATTATTTGAATAAACACAAACATAAACAACTCATACACCCTTTAATATCTTGATCGAATTTTACAACAAACACACCCCATGCCTCGTTAACAATAATACCAAAGATTAACATGTATAGGTCGAGATATATGTTTATACGCTTTGTATAATTTTATGTGACATATATATATGATCTTATGTAGTTCATTCATGCGTATAACATTTTATAAAACTCCATTTGATCCATGCTTTGTTATCAAACAATATTAGACGTGAGAAGAAAATTAGAAAACAAAAAAGAGAAGAACAAAGTGTACCTAGTGTTTGGTGAAAATAGAAGTCGAGCAACCAAAAGAACCAAAACTGAATTTCCACAACTCCTTGAACACTTACACGTGTAAAACAATTTCCCAAGAATGCAAGAACACTCAAAACTCTACCTTGAACCCTCCTTTGGATCGACAGAAGAATGGATGAGTAGGAAAATTTATGAGCCGCTACTGGTGAAAAGTAATATTAGGTTTAGGGTTTTGTGATGAGGCGTATAATAGTTTTGTGTGGAAGAAAATAAACATCCGGTCCTCAAATAATGGGAGTGGTTCGATTTGGGCATAGATAGGGCCCTAGGAACATGTTGGGTTAATTTAAGTTGGGCTTATGTTGGGTTATGTTGGGTAACAAAAGAGAAACGACCCAAAATGGTGTTCCGTACAACGAAAATGGTTCCTCGAATTTATTTTATGTTTCAAAAATATTTTAGAGTATCAAATATGTTCAAGGATTTTTATAATGATATTTCATTATAATCATATAGGTTTACGGGAAATCCGTTAAATTATATTCGTGTTCTTAGATTATTCGTATTAGAAAATTTTAAATTATACGCCAAATTAGTATTATGGAATTTAGGGTTTTACACTTACGAACCTTGTATGATGTTTCAGCTCAATGGCCCCACGACGAAACCCTGTTAGAGCTACCAGAACTGGTCCTGCAGTGACTACCCCGGGTTACCGAGGACGCCGTTCTACTCGAAATATTGAAACCCCTACTCCTGATAACCTGGACGCTACTAACCGCAACAACAGGAATCAAAATGTTGATGTTCAGGGAGACAATGATCATGTTCCACCTAATGCACCTATTGTGGATCAAGCAATGATCAATCAACTTGTGGAGCAACGAGTTGCTGAGCTACTAGCTGAGTCAAATCATTCCAACAATTCTGCTGGAACATTTCCACCTGTTCGTGCTAATGGATGTAACTACAAGGAGTTTCGAATTTGTGGACCAATTGAGTTTGGTGGGATTGAAGGAGTGGTCTACTTGGTCAGGTGGATAGAGAAGACTGAGTCAGTGTTCAATGTCAGAAACTGTGCGGAGAATGCGAAGGTAAAGTTTGCTTCTTTTACCTTTAAGGACGAAGCTTTAACTTGGTGGAACAATTACCGAAATTCGGTTGGAAGTGATGTGGCTTATGCTATGACTTGGGAGCAATTTAAGTCTTTGCTGATTCAGACTTACTGCCCAAGGAATGAGGTTAAGAAGCTGGAGATTGAGTTCTGTAATCACAAGGTGAAGGGTACTGATATGGCGACTTACAATCGTCGCTACCGAGAGTTAGCCTTGCTTTGCCCAGATATGGTTAGGACTGAGACTCAAAGGATTGAGCGGTATACCGATGGGTTGCCGGTAGCTACAAGGAACGATGTGATTTCTGCTAAGCCTGCAAATATTCATGAGGCTATCATGATCGCTCAACAATTGATGGACTCGTTGGTATTGGAAGAAGCTGAGAAAGACAAGAATGGAAAGAGGAAGAGGGATAATCACTCTAAGGGTAATGATCACCGAAACAAACGACAGGCAACTACTAGAGCTTATGCTATGGGAGATGGAGATAAGAAGAGCCACAATGGAGATACGCCCAAGTGTGGCCGATGTTACAAGAATCATTCTGGACGATGTAATGTGGTGTGCAAGAATTGCTCAAAGATTGGACATATAGCTAAGGACTGTAGAGCTCGACCACTTGCTATGGTTCAAGCTACTCCTGAAGCTATGAGTAAGGAAAATGTTACTTGTTATGGATGTGGAAAGAAGGGACACTATAGGAATGAGTGTAGGGAATCGTGGAACCGAGAAAATCAAAGATCGGGTGGTAATGGGTACAATCATGGAAACCGTGGAGCTGGAGGAAATCGTGGACGACAAGACAATGGGGACCAACGTGTGGAAGCAGGAGCTGCTCATGGGAGAGTGTATGCACTTGGAAACGAGAGATGAGAAGATCCGAACGTCGTTACTGGTACGTTCCTTCTCAATAATCGTTATGCTTCCATACTATTTGATACTGGTGGCGATAGGAGTTTTGTGTCCACCACTTTTGCACCCTTAGTAGAGAAACCCCCGATGGCCTTAGGAATTGGTTATGATGTAGAGTTAGCTAATGGAAACATAGAAATGATTAAGACTATCATTCGCGGTTGCACGTTAAATTTCTTGAATCATCCTTTCAACATAGATCTTCTACCCGTCACGTTAGGAAGTTTTGATGTCATTATTGGTATGGATTGGTTGTCAAAGTACCGTGCTCATATACTTTACGATGAGAAGATCGTGCGTGTACCTTACGGCAAGGAGATCCTAAATATTCAAGGAGATCGAAAAGGTTTGAGAGGCCCATCTAGACTAGCGGTCATATCTTACACTAAGTTACCAAAGCTAATGGAAAAAGGATGTTGCCTTTTCTTAGCTCAAGTCTCTGAGAAATGAGGGACGGAGAAGAAGGAAAAGTACATTAGTGATGTGTCTATAGTTCGTGATTTTCTCGATGTATTTCCTGATGACTTGCCGGGAATCCCGCCTACTAGACAAGTGGAGTTTCAGATTGAGTTGATACCTGGTGCTGCACCCGTGGCACGAGCGCCTTATCGACTTGCACCCACTGAACTGGAAGAGTTGTCGAAACAATTAGCGGAGTTATCCAAAAAAGGATTTATAAGACCAAGTTCTTCGCCTTGGGGAGCCCCGGTCTTATTTGTGAAGAAGAAGGATGGATCGTTCCGTATGTGTATTGATTATCGAGAGCTGAACAAGTTGGCAGTGAAGAATAGATACCCGTTACCCATGATCGATGACATTTTTCGATCAGCTCCAAGGATCGAGTGTGTATTCGAAGATCAATTTGAGATCGGGATATCATTAGCTTAGAGTTCGCGAGGAAGATATTCTGAAAACGGCTTTCAAGACCCGTTACGGGCATTACGAATTCCAAGTGATGCCATTTGGGTTGACTAACGCACCGGCGGTATTCATGGACCTCATGAATCGGGTGTGTAAGCCTTACTTAGACAAGTTTATGATTGTGTTCATCGACGATATTCTAATTTATTCGAAGAGTGAAAAGGAGCATGAGGAGCATCTAAGACTTATCTTAGAATTGCTCAGGAGGGAGAAGCTAGTTCTCCAAATGTGAATTCTGGATTCCGACGGTACAATTTTTTGGGTCATGTGATTGATAGACAAGGAGTTCATGTAGATCCTGCTAAGATTGAAGCGATTAAAGATTGGGCTGCACCGACGACCCCAACAGAAGTTCGTCAATTTTTGGGTCTAGCCGGTAATTACCGAAGATTCATTGAGGGATTTTCGAAGATAGCAAAACCGTTGACCAAATTGACTCAAAAGAGTGTTAAATACGAATGGGTAGATAAGGAAGAGGAAGCATTCCAATTACTTAAGGAGATGTTGTGTAGTGCTCCTATCTTAGCATTACCTGAAGGTAATGAGGACTTTGTCGTCTATTGTGACGCTTCGCATAAAGGTTTGGGAGCTGTGTTGATGCAACGAGAGAAAGTGATTGCTTATGCTTCCCGACAGCTCAAGAAGCACGAGAAGAATTACACCACCCATGATTTGGAGTTAGGTGTTGTGGTTTTTGCTTTGAGAATATGGAGACATTACTTATACGGAACCAAGTGTGTTGTGTTTACTGACCACAAAAGCCTACAACATATCTTGAATCAAAAAGAGCTCAACATGAGACAGCGACGTTGAATTGAGTTGCTAAGCGATTATGATTGTGAAATTCGCTATCATCCCGGTAAAGCAAACGTTGTTGCTAATGCTCTTAGTCGAAAGGAGAGAATACCACCGTTATGAGTTAGGTCCTTAGGAATGACTATCGTATCGCCGTTACCGTCACAAATATTAGAAGCTCAAACGGAAGCGTTGAAAGCAGAAAACCGACCTGCTGAGAACATATTTGGGATGGCTGAAAATGAGAAAGGATTTGTTAAGCGTTCTGATGGAGTATTATGTTTTAGAGACCGAAGTTGGGTACCATTGTATGGAGGAATTCGAGAGTTGATTATGCATGAGTCGCATAAGTCAAGGTACTCTATTCATCCTGGGTCTGACAAGATGTACCAGGATCTAAAGAAGTTATATTGGTGGCCAAATATGAAGGCAGATATAGCATTGTACGTTAGTAAGTGCTTGACATGGTCTAAGGTTAAGGCCGAACATCAAAGACCGTCAGGATTATTGACGCAACCAGAACTCCCGGTTTGGAAATGGGAGCGGATTACGATGAACTTTATTACCAAATTACCGAAGACAGCTAGCGGTTATGACGCTATCTGGGTAATTGTGGATCGATTGACTAAGTCTGCGCATTTTCTGGCGATTAGTGAAGATGATAGTGTCGACAAACTTGCAAGGTTGTATGTGAAAGAAATTATTTCTCGTCATGGAGTTCCGATATCGATTATTTCTGATCGCAACAGCCGTTTCACGTCAGCTTTATGGCAATCACTTCAAATCGCTTTGGGGACGAGACTTGATATGAGTACTGCATATCATCCCCAAACCGACGGTCAAAGTGAGAGGACTATTCAGACTTGGGGAGATATGCTTCGTGCATGCATAATAGACTTTGGTAAAGGATGGGAGAAGTATCTACCCCTTGCGGAATTCTCCTATAACAATAACTACCACACAAGTCTTAAAGCTGCACCATTCGAAGCTTTATATGGCCGTAAATGTCGTTCGCCTATTGGTTGGACTGAAGTTGGAGATAGCCAACTCACAGGCCCTGAGCTTATATTGGAGACTACTGAGAAAGTGACTCAAATTCGTGATCGATTACAAGCAGCTAGAGATAGACAGAAAAGCTACGCCGATCAGAGACGTAAACCCCTAGAGTTCCAGGTTGGAGACAAAGTGATACTGAAAGTCTCGCCTTGGAAAGGAGTGATACGTTTCGGGAAACGTGGAAAACTTAACCCCCGCTACATTGGACCATTTCTTATTTTGGAAAGGATTGGGCCCGTGGCTTATAGGTTGAAACTACCACAAGAATTGAGTAAAGTTCACGATGTGTTTTATGTGAGTAATTTGAAAAGGTATCTTTCGGATGAAACGCCGGTTATACCGATAAAGGATATTCGCGTAGATGAGAGTTTGAACTTTGTGGAAGAGCCGATCGAGATTTTGGATCGAGAGATTAAACGACTCAAGCGAAGTCGTATTCCACTCATCAAAGTTCATTGGAATTCGCGGCATGGACCGAAATTCACGTGGGAACGTGAGGATGAGTTTCGCAAGAGATATCCGAAGCTTTTTACTTCGTAGATGGTTTCTTCCGAGTGAAACCCGGGACGGGTTTCTTCTGAGGCTGGGAGGATGTGACAACTGGCAATTTAGGGAAACAATTTATAAACCCGCATTACTTTAAATTTAATGATTTTTGGAATATTTGAAAAGTTTATTCGTGATGAGATTTGTAAACGTTGAACCGTGGTTTTAAACTTTGTGATATTTATGGAAGATGAGTTTTAATCATTGGTTTGATTTGATGTACTCGTGGTGATTATTTTTGAGATATTTATTTGGCACTACATTGACTCCGGCACTAGGATAACCTAACAAAATTTTATATATATTTTAAAGGTTTGGCTCGGTTATTATATATTTCTAAAACGTATTGTGGGATTTTGAATGTTTGGAACGAGCTCGGTTCGAGAGAGTCGGTTTATTTAAATAAGTTTCAAGTTTGGTCTGCGTTATTTACATCGGGTTACCTCACCCACATTATTAATAATAATCTTATTATTATTACCATTTTTATTGAAATTTCTTTTATTTTATTTTTGGGCTTGAGGCCGGTTTTTGGTTTTGTGGGTATTACCACCCGCGCCCCACACAAACACAAACATAAACATAAATAACCATCACCCTCACCATTTCACCTCATCTCTCTCTCTCTCTCTCTCTCTCTCTCTCTCTCTCTCTTGAAACTATACAACCACCGCCACCCTAAATCATCACCACAGCCACCACGGCCACTCTCACGTTCAAGATAACACCACCATCATAACCACCTCATTCCGATCTATCTTTTGACATAAAGCACGCGCCCTAAGACTCACTTTAACACCACGTACGCATCACCACCACCACCTAAATACCACCATTTTTATTAGATCTTGTTGGGTTTTTGGAGAACTCGTTTTGAAGCCGATTTGAAGGTGAGTGACCACGAGTTTCAACTCGTGTGTCTCGATTTGATACCCAAACCGTGGGTATATGGTTTTTCTTGAATGGGTTTTGTAAGATTAAAGTGGGAAAAAGAATTTTGATGATAAAAACTTGTTTGGTATCCGGGTTGGGTCGATTTGGGTTCGAATTTGTGGAAGGATTTGATTGTTTGATGATTCTTGGTCGGTTTGATGCTCGGATTGAGCATACCCGAGACCCTTGAGGTCTCGGGGTCGCGTTTTGTGGCTCGTTTAGTCATGCCGAGACCCAAAGGGGTCCCTCGTTGCATCTTGTTGTTGTTGTTTGGGATTATGGCCGACGACCCAAGGGTTCGTTTGGGTTTGATTTGGCTCGTTTTGAGCAAGACCGTGACCCTTTGGGTCCGGTCGAATATTATTGTGGCTTGTGTTATTATTCGACCACTATGGTACGATTGGTTTGGCTCGTATGGAGCAAGCCGAGACCCAAGAGGTCTCGGGTGTGATCACGATTCATGTGATTTAAAAATTGACCCGGGTTGACTTGGTAAATCAACCCGTAAGTGTGATATATTACTTGGTCGTCTTATATAATTGTCGGATTATTTTTGTTGTCGTGATTGTTATTATTTGATCATGGTTATTTTTGAGCTTGAAGTGGTACATTTGGACTTGTGATTTGATTTTGGAGATGTGTTGGCGAAAAGAGTAATGGGAACCGATTGTGAGACGGTTAATTAGATTGACGGAGATAGGTTAGTTGGGTGCCGTAGTCGGACCCTATTGTTGTAGCACGTGTTATGGGTATTGATTGGACGGAGTTGGATTGCTTGACTTTGAATTGGTTATTTTATTTTGGACTTGGACAATGAGCCGAGAGTGATGACTCGGACATGTGACCAACTCATATAACTCGATAAATAATTATAATCAAACGTTAATAATAAAATTCGTAATAATATTATTGGTAATATAACCGTTTATATGAGTATATAGACGTGAAAAACGTATATATAAATATATAAATGCGTATATTAATAATAAAACGATCACGAGTAATATATTATAATAACGTGACGATAATTAATATACTATGTGAATAGTGTAATAAATGTCGGGAGCGTTACTATAAATAAATAACTATAAATAGCGACGAAATCTTTCACGTTGGGTAATTATTAAATAAAATGTATCTTTTAATAAACGAGAAAAACTATCGAGTTATACGGGGTTGTGGTCACTTGAGTCCAAGAGGACTATATTATTATTGTGTGACTTTTGTGTTTGTCACGGATATGTGACGATTAATACATCCATTTTCTATAACTACGTAACTTATTTAATCGACGGGTTAAATAGGATCTATTTAGTTATATAAAACGAATATATTAATGGGCATTGTATCCTACGACGCCCATAGGTTGTGGTACGTATACAGAAATAATGAATTACTAAATATCTCGTGGAGATTGCTAAATTGACAAATTTGGTAAGCTTGACGGTATATATAGGGAATTTATTAAACTTCGATACTTACCATATAGTACTTTACATGCTATGTGACTTAGGTTTTGGGTATAAGCTTAGAGTGATATATTACGTAAATAAATATGGGGGATTACCAAATCGACGGATTTGATAAATTTCGATGATTTATTTAAATAATATATTGGGCTAGTATTAGACCTATAGAGTGTTTACCTTGTTCTTTTCGTTGTGACTTCTTGTCTTGTGTTGTGTCGACCCTCCACCCGCATGGATACCAAACGTCAAACTCCAAACTATTAATATGAGGATAATACGAGAAATGAAATTTTGGAAAGTAAAATGGAATACGTTCGGGATTGGGAATATTTGATTTTGAGGGAATGATTCTGAACGCGTTTATATTGTTAGGAAGTGCCGAGTCTGTAGTTTCCGTTATTTGAGTTGCATTACATCTTACATCTATCGATTTCTTTTGCTGATTGCTGGACTTGAGGTGAGTCATAGCCCCACTTTTACTCTTGAACTTTGTTTTCAATACTTGGGGTGAGAAACGTGCAAATTGTTTTATGTGGACTATTATTGCTTTGTTTATTTTAAAACTTGCTATGCTTATAGAACTAGGTAGGTTATAGAGCGAGACCTAGTCTTGAACTAGGTGAGCTATTGATTTAGTTATAGAGCGAGGCCTAGTCCCGAACTGGGTAAGCTATTGATTGGTTGTGAGCGAGGCCTAGTCCCGAACTAGGTAAGCTATTGGATTGGTTATGGAGCGAGGCCTAGTCAAGAACTAGGTAAGCTATTGATTTGATTGATTTTAGCTATAGCGTGCACCTATAGGGTTGGTTAGTTTTGGTTGGTTCGTTTTGGTTGGATGATTGAGGCCTAGTCTAGCTAGCAAGCGTTTTGCGTATATGTCCACTTGATTTAGTTATGAATTTAAACCTATGATCTCACCAGCGAAAGCTGACTTTTAGCACGTTTTCTCAGGTAATTAGGTGATGCCCTTGGATGCTTGGATTGGAGGCTTGGCTATGGCACCTGTTTATGGATCTATTTTCTAAAACTCTGACAAATAATTGTGGACCTACGTTTATTTCTTTTGGGCCTTACTTTGGATGAATTTGGGATAAATGTAAACTTTAAAACCCTGTTTGGTTGTGTTTTTCTTATGTTTACTTTATCTCGTTCTTTCATGACTTTGAATGGATACCAATCCCCGTAACACCTCGAAAGCTTGTTGAGTCTTACGCTGTATCAAATTTTGGGGGTGTTACATGAGACATCAACACATCGTATGCCATTCTTTACTTTATGAATCTTGTTATGATCCAATATAACCCTTTTGCAATTATAGTGCCTACAGTAACGAATACAAATCCACATAATTAAGAAACAGTAGCAATATAGTTGGGTAAGTATGAGAAGTAAGAGAGGTTTAAAAATACTGCTGACCAATGTTTCAAAATAAACCCTTTGCAATGTTTCATCTGAGTTTAAAATTATGTGCAAATATAGAACCGGATGATACGAATCATATTTGACACACTTCTTTGTACCCCCAAAATATGCCCATTTTAACCCGTTAACCAAACCGTCGAACAATCCAATTTGTCACTGCTAGTAATTGGAAATAGAATAGAATGCGTACCACAAAAAAATCCATGCCTGCATTTGTATAAATGCCCCACCAAAATACGACCATCCTCACACTTCGAAAATGAAGCATGGCTGCAACCACAACATCGAAAAAATAGATACAAATTGGTAGCACCCGCCATGAATGAATGAATGAGAAACGACGGCTGGGTTCGTAATGGGTCACCTGCACAAACAAATAAGTGTGATCAGAAACATGCACTTATGCCGCATAATAAATGATGAGGCAAAAAATGAACCACTTTTAGGGGGTCATTTAAGCCCGGAATTGAATTTATTTGATCAAATATTGCCCTAAATTGTTTCTTTTGTGATTTTAGGTACTTTGGGAGAGAAATCTGGAAAAGGAAGCAATTCGGACGTTTTTGGAGTATAAAAGTGAAGAAAACGCCAAAGACTTAATTTTCCAAGCTGGGAACAGTAGGTGACGGCGTCAAGAGCAACATTTTGACGGCGTCAAGAGTGATTTTCATGACGACCCAGTACAGAAATGAAGGCGTCACAAGGAAGAGCGTCAAGAGTAAAATACGTGACGGCCTGGAAAAAGTTATAATGTGACGGCGTCAGAAGTAGATCAAGGCAGTCCGAGAATTCTTTTGGCGGCGAGATGACGGCGTCACCTATTTGGTCTTGACGCCGTCAGCCTCAATTTCCTATATATAGTTTTCTAATTTTCATTCATAAAGGGAGAGAAGTTTTGGAGAAACCGTAAGGCCGAACTTAGAACGAATTTTACAGGTTTTTCAAGGGTTTTCAGCCCTTGAACCCTTTCATGTGTAATTGAGATAAGTGTTCTTCTAATTCAATCAATATGTCTATGTGTTGGTTGTCTATATCTTGTTCTTGTCTTAATTCCATCATGCTAGGCTAGATCTATCTTGTGTTTGCTTAGATCTAATGAAACCTAGATGTTAATTATATGTTGATTACTTGTTTATGGTTGTATTGGATGAATTATTTTGATGTTAGGCTTAAGAAAACTGGCAGATCTCCAAATGGTAACATGCTTGAATGTCTTAGGAAACATGAACTGACGTGCACTAGGTTTTATTGGTTGTATTTAATGCATGAGTAAATTCTAATGATCCCATGTTAGGAGCTTCTTAGCCGGCTCGACATAGGAGTGAAGTAGGCACTCATAGGATTGGGGAATTAAGTGCGCCACCCCATGAATGGTATTAAGGAATACAATCCGTCATCCACGCAACTATAACAAGTAATTAACGTGTAAAAGATATCTAGAGAGTAGTGAAATCTAAGTAAACACAATTTCTCCACTTATTGCTCACAACCTTAGTTTAATTTAGTTTTATTTTCATTTTTAGTATTTTATTTTTATTGCATCTTTAGTATTGGGTTAGTTGACTAGCAACTAATTCCGCCCAAATCCTTCAAACCCGAGATTTTTACTTGCTTTCTAAAAAATATAAAAAATACAAAAATAATCATCCCTCATCTTTAGAACTAGTATTTAGGTTTTCTAATCCTAGCGACACTATTCCTAGCTGAACGATCAATCCCCCGGTACTTGTCACTATACTATACTACAACGATCAGGTACACTGCCTGGTGGGGTTGTAAGCTTCTCAAGATCCCTTGAGAGGTAAAGCCTGGTGCAATCCCTACGCATCAATAAGATCCATACACTTCCAACAGAAATTATATAAAAATTGAAGTTTGATTTAAAACTGTAATGTATAGGGCTATTCTTTATATGTATACTTGAAGACATTATATAAAACCCAATTTATATAAAAAGAACCTACATTTTGTTTGTTTCGTGTTTTAAGTAAAATCTCATGCCTAAAAGTTTTGGTTTCATGCAAGCCCGGTTCAACTACTTTTGATTTCTTGCCTCGCCAAGGTACAACTCAACTACTATAAGCGACCCTTATCCCGTCGTGATCCATCAACTTTTTATAATTGGAAAACGCACTGAATTACTATCTTCAACACCTAGAGTAAACACAAAAATAAAGTCATAGGCAGGAAACTGAGCTAATGTATAGGGCTATCAGTCGAGGATGCGCATCAGCAAAGCAACCATTAGCTAACACAAAAATTAAAATCACAATGCACTAAAATGACGCCTTTTATATCAACAATCAACCATTCTACCATAACAACCCGAAATCATAAAAAACCACATCTAACTCCAATAAAAATCATTGAAAAACAGTCCCTATACCTTTACATATGGCCATAAACTAAACCCAACAAAACAAAAAACCTGAATAAAACAATAAACATTATCAATAAAGTAAACCATACCTTATACCCAACTTTTTTTCATCTTCTTCAGATTCATAAACAAACCCCATTTTTCTTGCTGATTAGGTTGTTGGTGACTTGACCCTTGCAAAAAGATTATACTTCGAATAATCAAAAACCCACAAACACTTTCCAAAACTAATCACTAAAAAAACAATCTCTAATTCAATCGTTATAAAAAGAATCCAAAAAAATTATTTACCTCAAATTTTGATAAAGGATCTGCGTTCCGTACAAAAAAAGGCATTCGGATGAACTGCTGGTATTACTTTAGGTCTGGAAATTGATAGATCAATTTAGGATTATTAATTTTGGGAGAGTTCTATTTCCTGAGAGAGATAAAAGAGGTGGGTGAGATTTGCTTGCGTATGAGATCGGGTATGTGTTTTGTGGAAGAAGATTCAAGAAAGACCCAAGAATAAAGAGTTAGGGAGTTGCACTGTTTTACAGTATGTTCTTCTGTTCACCAAGACACACACAACTGTAGCAAACATAATTAATATTTTTTTGTGAGTGGCTACAGTATTTTGCTACAGAAAATTGGGGGAGCAAATCCTTGTAAATGTTATATTTACGAGGCGGATCACCCGCGCGTTGCCACGGGATGTTTTGCCAAAAGTAGTTAGTGCAGTTAATGACCGTTATTTATAAAGACTAAATTTGCAACGAACCTCTAAGACGAAGGACCAATTGCAGGCGGAATTTAAAAAAAATGTTAACGATCGTTACTATTTAACGGCCGTTAAATTCTTAACGACCGTAATGACTAAATTTGCAACGAACCTCTAAGACGAAGGACCAGTTGCAGGCGGAATTTAAAAAAAAAAAAAAAAGTTAACTGTCGTTACTACTTAACGGCCGTTAGGTACTGCACATTTCACTATTTGGATATGAGTGTGGCGCACTGTAGCTCCACTGTAGCTTATGCTACAGTGTTTTGGGGAAGCACATCCTAATAAATGTTATTTATATAAATAAACTCTCTCTTACAAAAACTTCAACATGACCTGTCATATTTTTTTGAACATGAGAAGTTCCAATCCCTTGTATCCTCTTGCTTTGTCTTTGAAATTTGCCACACCATTACTTGTTTTCTTCAAATCTTTTCTTTTTCTTCTCATTTTCTTTTAAAATGTGGCGCAACACTCTTCTTTTTTTTTTTTACCCTCCAAATCTTGTGTCTTCTTCCACCTCTTACCTTCAAAATTTTCTTCACTTTTCAACAAAATCACTAAAAACACAATAAATACTCAACAAAATCAAATGTCAAAATGTAATCTTATTATTTTTCAACTTATATTCAAGAGTTAATTTCATAAATGGTCCCTGTGGTCTGTCAGGTTTAACGGAAAAACTCACCAAACTTTTTTTTAACGGATCCAGTCCCTATGGTTGCGACCAGTATCGGGTTTGTCACTGAGACTAACTGTCGTTAGTTATTTTCCATTAGCTAACTACCGTTTGCAACAAACATTAGCAACATTAGTCCTTTATATTAACGACCGTTTATACTTAACTTAAAATTTGGTTTCCTTAATTTTTTTTCCAAATATATTTTAAATTTATCTACACGTTTTTACACACATTTTTATACACGTTTTTATACACACATTTTATTACACCTTTTTATATAAACATTTTTATATACATGTTTTTATACACGTTTGTGCACACATTTTTATACACACGTTATTATATACACATTTTAATACACGCTTTTGTACACACATTTTTATACACATGTTATTATACGCAACTTTTTTTACAGGTTTTTATACACATTTATATAAACATTTTTATACATACCTTTTTATACATGTTTATATACAAATATTTATGCACATATTTTTATATACATTTTTATATACACGTTTTTATACACACATTTATACACGTGTGTATAAAAATGTGTGTATAAAAATGTGTATAAAAATATGTGTATAAATATGTGTATAAAAGTGTGTATATAAAAACGTGTGTATAAAGACATGTATAAAAAGGTGTGTATAAAAACGTACATAAAAAGTGCGTATAAAAACTTGTGTATAAAACTATTTATATAAATGTGTGTATAAAAACTTGTATAAAAAAGTGTGTATAATAACGTGTGTATAAAAATGTGTATACAAAAACGTGTATAAAAATGTGTGTATAAAAATGTGTGTACAAACGTGTATAAAAACATGTATATAAAAATGTGTGTATAAAAAGGTGTAATAAAATGTTGTATAAAAATATGTGTAAAAACGTGTAAATAAATTTAAAAGATATTTGGAAAAAAAAATTAAGAAAACCAAATTTTAAGTTAAGTATAAACGGTCGTTAGTATAAAGGACTAATGTTGCAAATGTTTGTTGCAAACGGTCATTAGTTAACGGAAAAAAACTAACGACATTTAGTCTCAGGGAACAAACCTGATACGGTCGCAACCATAGGGATTGGATCCATTAAAAAGAAGTTTAGAGACTATTTCTGTTAAACCCGACAGATCACGGGGACCATTTATGAAATTAACTTAATATTCAACTTACTTTCTAAGATTTCTTAATTTAGGATGTGGGTGATCAAAAATTATCCGTATTTGGATATCCGAAAATTTGATTAGAATTTATTAAAAAGTTGGGTTTTATAAAATGTCAGTTTTTGAACTCATATAAAGCTTTTAAAAAATTATATATATTTGGATATTCGGATATATAAAATTGTTATCCGAAATTTCGAATATCCAAATTGACTGTGGCAGCTCTCTGCTCCATGGATTCTAACTGTGGCAGCCAGTGATACCAATCGAAAAGTAGTTGATAAAATCATGCTTGGAAACGATGCAATTCTAGTGGTACGTACATTCAATCATATTTAATTAGATAATTACACGTCTCAATATAATTTTTTTAATGGACATAATATATTGCATGTAGGGCAATGGTATTAATGTGTTCCCATCAAGTGACATATAATTACTTGTAGTGTACGTGAAAGAGGTGACCACTAGTTGCTCCAGGGCTGATGCAAGGTAAAACATACTATCAATTATCTATACAAGCATGAAAACAGTCAAAAACACGTCTGAAAATTTTCTTAAAATTTTTTTTTATAGGAAATGCCTTCCAAAATGCTTAGAGAGTGTATTGATCAAGCAAAAAGTGGTTATGTGTGATAGCATACACTACATAAAATATGTTAAAATAGCATGGGCCATTGGCTGTATCGTTCTAAATTATGGAAGAAATGTGTCAGAGATCATGCCATAAGCTGTAGTAGGCCTAACTACAAATGCTCCCAGCTTGGTCAAAACGTACATGAACTCTACAAAGTAATGACATTTTTAAGATAATCCTAATCATGATTTTGTAGATAATCCCATAACTGTTTTTTCCTCCTCTATAACAAATTTTGGCAATTAAAAATATTCTTAAATAAATGCTCTCAATTTGTAGGAAGATAATAGGGGCTCGTTCGTACATTATTGAAAATTCAGAACTTTCGGCTAGAGATACTAATGGACATGGGACACACGTTGCATCAATAACAGCTGGTAATAGAGTGAAAAACGCAAGCTATTGTGGAATAGCACAAGGGACTACCACAGGAGGGGTTCCTTCTGCAATAATTATTGTATATAAAGTATGCGGCGATTACTGTCACACAACATAAATTCTAGTCGCCTTTGACGATGCAATATCATATGGAGTTGATATAATATCGATTTTAATAAATCTAAACTTACCCAGCGAACCTACTTCTAACCCTGTTGAAATTGGCATCTTACATGCATTCGAAAGAGACATCCTGACAATCAATTATGCATGTAATAGAGGTCCTAGTCTGACAGTATAGAAACATTTAAAAGTATCGGGAATGTCAGTTTTATTAAATGGTTGAAATGTCAGTTTTATTATATGTTTTACAACCGTATAGAAACATAGAAACGACTTCAATACACGTATTCGGATATTCGAAAATTTGAATTATTAAAAGGATTGATTTTATGAAATGTCAGTTTTGGAACTCATATAAAAGTTTTTCAAAAATTATAAATATTTGGATATTCGGATATATAAAACTGTTATCCGAAATTTCAAATATCCGAAATTTTGAATATCCAAAATTTCGGATATCCGAATTGACTATGGCAGCTCTAGCGATACTAATGATACTAATGGACAGATTTTGTAGATAATTCCATAACTGTTTTTTCCTCCTATCTTCTTAACAAATTTTGGCAATTAAAAATATTCTTAACTATATGCTCTCAATTTTTAGGAAGATAATTGGGGCTCGTTCGTACATTATTGAAAATTCAGAACTTTCGGCTAGAGATACACTAATGGACATGGGACACACGTTGCATCAATAGCAGCCGGTAACAGAGTAAAAAACGCAAGCTATTGTGGAAGATAATATATGCTGTCAATTTGTAGGAAGATAATAGGGGCTCGTTCGTACATTATTAATAGCAGCTCGTTCGTACATTATTAAATATATGCTCTCAATTTGTGGGAAGATAATAGGGGCTCGTTCGTACATTATTGAAAATTCAGAACTTTTGGCTAGAGTTACTAATGGATCTGGGACACACGTTGCATCAATAGCAGCTGGTAATAGAGTGAAAAACGCAAGCTATTGTGGTATAGCACAAGGGACTACCACAGGAGGGGTTCCTTTTGCAATAATTATTGTATATAAAGTATGCGGCGATTACTGTCACACAACAGAAATTCTAGTCGCCTTTGACGATGCAATATCAGATGGAGTTGATATAATATCGATTTTAATAAGTCTAAACTTACCCAGCGAACCTACTTCTAACCCTGTTGAAATCGACGCCTTACATGCATTCGAAAGAGACATCCTGACAATCAATTATGCATGTAATAGAGGTCCTAGTCTGACAGAATAGAAATTATTAAAAGTATCGGGAATGTCAGTCTTATTAAATGGTTGCAATGTGAGTTTTATTATATGTTTTACAACCTTATAGAAACATAGAAACGACTTCAATACACGTATTCGGATATTCGAAAATTTGAACTATTAAAGAGATTGATTTTATGAAATGTCAATTTTGGAACTCATATAAAAGTTTTTCAAAAATTATAGATATTTGGATATTCGGATATATAAAACTGTTATCCGAAACTTCAGATATCCGAAATTTCTAAAATCCGAAATTTCGGTTATCCGAATTGACTATGGCAGCTCTAGCGATATTAATGATACAAATGGACAGATTTTGTAGATAACTCCATAACTGTTTTTTCCTCCTATCTTCTTAACAAATTTTGGCAATTAAAAATATTCTTAACTATATGCTCTCAATTTGTAGGAAGATAATAGGGGCTCGTTCGTACATTATTGAAAATTCAGAACTTTCGGCTAGAGATACACTCATGGACATGGGACACACGTTGCATCAATAGCAGCCGGTAACAGAGTGAAAAACGCAAGCTATTGTGGAAGATAATATATGCTGTCAATTTGTAGGAAGATAATAGGGGCTCGTTCGTATATTATTAATAGCAGCTCATTCGTACATTATTAAATATATGCTCTCAATTTGTAGGAAGATAATAGGGGCTCGTTCGTACATTATTGAAAATTCAGAACTTTCGGCTAGAGTTACTAATGGACATGGGACACACGTTGCATCAATAGGAGCTGGTAATAGAGTGAAAAACGCAAGCTATTGTGGTATAGCACAAGGGACTACCACAGGAGGGGTTCCTTTTGCAATAATTATTGTATATAAAGTATGCGGCGATTACTGTCACACAACAGAAATTCTAGTCGCCTTTGACGATGCAATATCAGATGGAGTTGATATAATATCGATTTTTATAAATCTAAACTTAGCCAGCGAACCTACTTCTAACCCTGTTGAAATCGACGCCTTACATGCATTCGAAAGAGACATCCTGACAATCAATTATGCATGTAATAGAGGTCCTAGTCTGACAGAATAGAAATTTTTAAAAGTATCGGGAATGTCAGTTTTATTAAATGGTTGCAATGTGAGTTTTATTATATGTTTTACAACCTTATAGAAACATAGAAACGACTTCAATACACTTATTCGGATATTCGAAAATTTGAACTATTAAAGAGATTGATTTTATGAAATGTCAGTTTTGGAACTAATATAAAAGTTTTTCAAAAATTATAGATATTTGGATATTCGGATATATAAAACTGTTATCTGAAATTTCAGATATCCGAAATTTCGAATATCCAAAATTTTGGATATCCGAATTGACTATGGCAGCTCTAGCGATACTAATGATACTAATGGACAGATTTTGTAGATAATTCCATAACTGTTTTTTCCTCCTATCTTCTTAACAAATTTTGGCAATTAAAAATATTCTTAACTATATGCTCTCAATTTGTAGGAAGATAATAGGGGCTCGTTCGTACATTATTGAAAATACAGAACTTTCGGCTAGAGATACACTAATGGACATGGGACATACGTTGCATCAATAGCAGCCGGTAACAGAGTGAAAAACACAAGCTATTGTGGAAGATAATATATGCTGTCAATTTGTAGGAAGATAATAGGGGCTCGTTCGTATATTATTAATAGCAGCTCATTCGTACATTATTAAATATATGCTCTCAATTTGTAGGAAGATAATAGGGGCTCGTTCGTACATTATTGAAAATTCAGAACTTTCGGCTAGAGTTACTAATGGACATGGGACACACGTTGCATCAATAGCAGCTGGTAATAGAGTGAAAAACGCAAGCTATTGTGGTATAGCACAAGGGACTACCACAGGAGGGGTTCCTTTTGCAATAATTATTGTGTATAAAGTATGCAGCGATTACTGTCACACAACAGAAATTCTAGTCGCCTTTGACGATGCAATATCAGATGGAGTTGATATAATATCGATTTTAATAAATCTAAACTTACCCAGCGAACCTACTTCTAACCCTGTTGAAATCGACGCCTTACATGCATTCGAAAGAGACATCCTGACAATCAATTATGCATGTAATAGAGGTCCTAGTCTGACAGAATAGAAATTTTTAAAAGTATCGGGAATGTCAGTTTTATTAAATGGTTGCAATGTGAGTTTTATTATATGTTTTACAACCTTATAGAAACATAGAAACGACTTCAATACACGTATTCGGATATTCGAAAATTTGAACTATTAAAGAGATTGATTTTATGAAATGTCAGTTTTGGAACTAATATAAAAGTTTTTCAAAAATTATAGATATTTGGATATTCGGATATATAAAACTGTTATCCGAAATTTCAGATATCCGAAATTTCGAATATCCAAAATTTCGGATATCCAAATTGACTATGGCAGCTCTGGCGATACTAATGATACTAATGGACAGATTTTGTAAATAATCCCAGAACTGTTTTTTCCTCTTATCTTCTTAACAAAGTTTGGCAATTAAAAATATTCATAACTATATGCTCTCAATTTGTAGGAAGATAATAGGGGCTAGTTCGTACATTATTGAAAATTCCGAACTTTCGGCTAGAGATACTAATGGACATGGGACACACGTTGCATCAATAGCAGTTGGTAACAGAGTGAAAAACGCAAGCTATTGTGGAAGATAATATATGTTGTCAATTTGTAGGAAGATAATAGGGGCTCGTTCTTACATTATTAATAGCAGCTTGTTCGTACATTATTAAATATATGCTCTCAATTTGTAGGAAGATAATAGGGGCTCGTTCGTACATTATTGAAAATTCAGAACTTTCGGCTAGAGATACTAATGGACATGGGACACACGTTGCATCAATAGGAGCTGGTAATAGAGTGAAAAACGCAAGCTATTGTGGTATAGCACAAGGGACTACCACAGGAGGGGTTCCTTCTGCAATAATTATTGTATATAAAGTATGCGGCGATTACAGTCACACAACAGAAATTCTAGTCGCCTTTAACGATGCAATATCAGATGGAGTTGATATAATATCAATTTAATAAATCTAAACTTACCCAGTAACCTACTTCTAACCCTGTTGAAATCAGCGCCTTACATGCATTCGAAAAAGACATCCTGACAATCAATTATGCATGTAATAGAGGTCCTAGTCTGACAGAATAGAAATTTTTAAAAGTATTGGGAATGTCATTTTTATTAAATGATTGCAATGTGAGTTTTATTATATGTTTTGCAACCTTATAGAAACATAGAAACGACTTCAATACACGTATTCGGATATTCGAAAATTTGAATTATTAGAAAGATTGATTTTATGAAATGTCAGATTTGGAACTCATATAAAAGTTTTTCAAAAATTATAGATATTTGAATAATCGGATATATAAAACTGTTATCCAAAATTTCAGATATCCAAAATTTCGAATATCCAAAAGTTCGGATTTCCGAATTGACTATGGCAGCTCTAGCGATACTAATGATACTAATGGACAGATTTTGTAGATAATCCCAGAACTATTTTTTCCTCCTATCTTCTTAACAAATTTTGACAATTAAAAATATTCTTGACTATATGCTCTCAATTTGTAGGAAGATAATAGGGGCTCGTTCGTACATTATTGAAAATTCAGAACTTTCGGCTAGAGATACTAATGGACATGGGACACACGTTGCATCAATAGCAGCTGGTAACAGAGTGAAAAACGCAAGTTATTATGGTATAGCACAAGGGACTACCACAGGAAGGGTTCCTAATACAAGAATTATTGTATATAAGGTATGCGGGATTACTGTCATACAACAGAAATTCTAGTTGCCTTTGACGATGCAATATCAGATGGAGTTGATATAATATCGAGTTTAATAAATCTAAACTTACCCAACAAACCTACTTCTAACCCTGTTGAAATCGGCGCCTTACATGCATTCGAAAGAGACATCCTGACAATCAATTATGCATGTAATAGAGGTCCTAGTCTGACAGTATAGAAATATTTAAAAGTATTGGGAATGTCAGTTTTATTAAATGGTTGGAATGTCAGTTTTATTATATGTTTTACAACCGTATAGAAACGACTTCAATACACGTATTCGGATATTTGAAAATTTGAATTATTAAAAAGTTTGATTTTATGAAATGTCAGTTTTGGAACTCATATAAAAGTTTTTCAAAAATTATAGATATTTTGATATTCGGATATATAAAACTGTTATCCGAAATTTCGAATATTCGAATTAATTATGGCAGTTCTAGCTCCATGGATTTTGACTGTGGTAGCTAGTGATACCAATCAAAAAATAATTGACAAAATCATATTTTGAAACAATGCAATTCTAGTGGTACGTACATTCATTTATATTTAATTAGATAATTACTCGTCTCAATATAATTTTGTTAAGGGACATAATATATTTCATGTAGGGCAATGGTATTGATGCGTTCCCATCATGTGACGTACAATTTTCTATAGTGTACGCGAAATAGGTGACTATTGATTGCTCCGAGGCTGATGCAAGGTACAACATACTATCAATTATATATACAAGCTAGAAAAAACATGATAATTTTCTTATATATTTTTTTTTTATAGGAAATGTCTTCCAACATGCTTAGAGAGTAGTTTGATGAAACAAAAAGTGGTTATGTGTGATAGCGACCGCTATATAGAAGAGGTTAAAATAGCAGGAGCCGTTGGATGTATCGTTCCAAATTATGGAAGAAATGTGTCAGGGATTATGCCATGCCCTGTTGTAGGCCTAACTACCAATGCTCTCAGCTTGGTCAAAACATACATGAATTCTACAACGTAATGACATTTTTATTATATGTGAATTTACTTTTCTTATGTTTAATGTGGCAATATTTAGCTAACTGAGACTTGTCATTCAAACAGAGTACCTCAAGTTCATATTTTAAAAAGTGAATCTATGTACAATCCGAGTGCTCCTCGTGTTGCTTCATTTTCTTGTAGAGGGCCTAGTCGATCATTTCATAACGGTATACTTGGTAAATAAATATATGTCAATGTGGGCCATTGATTGGGTATACTTGGTAAATTTGTGTCACTAGCGCAAAAAAAAGAAAAATAAAACATTGGTTATGTCATTTTAAACTTATACAAAGTATACTATTACTATCGACCTATGTTGAGATTAATAAAAAAAATGCCACAGATGTTTTGTTGTAGCTGGATATAACAGCCCCTGGGTGGAAATTCTAGCAGCTTTATCGCCAATGGCTTCCCCATCTAATACGTCTATCCACAAACGGTCCTTGAAGTTTAATATTCTATCCGGGACATCCATGGCTTGTCCACATGTTTCTGGTGTTGCGGCTTTTGTAAAATCTTTCACCCTATGTGGTATGCTTCTGCAACTAAATCTACTCTCATGACTATGGGTAAATAATCGTCTTATATGTACGATTATTTTCATGTCTGTATTTGTGTGTTGCTATATTACTATATAAATGAAAACTTGTTTTAATGTATTATAGCACGGGAAATTGCTGGTGACCTCAACTCGGGTACTGGATTTTCATACGGATTAGGCCATGTAGATCCTCTAAAGGCCGTTAATCCAGGTCTTGTGTATGAAACATCTAAACAAGAGTATCTTTCGATTTGGAGTGTAAAATATCTGGAACCGGAATACCAGTCGACGACTACTCTTAAAGATATCAATTACCCCTCTATGGCTATTCAACTAGACATGAAGGAACATACATTTACGGTATCTTTTCCAGAACTGTTACAATGTGGGGAAAGAAAATTCCACATATGTTGCATATCAGAGGTGACAGTTCAATGCAGCATATAATTATTAATGCAACACATAATTGTTTAGCCAAGCAGTCTGCAATTTATGAAATTGAACTAGAAGATGTCATTTCGGGTGACTGTAAAGGGAATAAGATTTAAGCAGCTAACAATGAAACGTTTGTCAATGATTTGGACAGGGATCTTTCAAGGGTAAAGCTGCTAAACCTACCGCTTTTAGCCTCGGATTTTTTAAGGCCTCCAATTTCTATGTTTCATCATTTAATATCGAGTTTATGCCTCCTATTTAATAGAAATCCACTTTTCTAGGATTTCTTGATGTAGATTCTAGGTGTTCAAAAATATCACGTATTTGGATTTCCGAAAATTTGATCGGAATTTATTAAAAAGTTGGGATTCATGAATTGTCAGTTTTTGAAACTCATATAATAGTTTTCCAAAAATATAGATATTTGGATATTCGGATATATAAAATTGTCATCCGAAATTTCGGATATCCGAACTGAAAAAACTTAGCTCAAATATTGGGTCTATTATAAAACCAGCATCACAAATTTTGGTCTATTATAAAACCAGCATCGCTAAAATATTTGGCCTATTATAAAACCAGCATTGCTTTAGGCCTCAAAAAACCATGTGACGACTCTGGATGTGGTCCACGTGGACAGATAGTGTTCATAACGTGCGCATCCTTATTGTATTGTACACAGTTGGAACCCCCTCGAATAGAGATAGTGTAGCAAGACCATCAGCGATAAACATATTATTTATAATTTTTATAACAGTACTTCTTTTTTAGCAAGACACTTGGTTTATCCATTATACATAAAAACATCGTTCTTGTTAGCATGTATATATATCTTTTTTTGAACTAGTAATTTTTTTACACAAAGGTAAATGAAAATCCTAAAGCAAAACGACTTAAAACATGAGCCTAAACTGATTGATAACATATGTTGTGATGTGATTAAGGGAACAACTTATTAATTTTGGTGAGCTGACAATTGCATACATGCAATGGAGATTTCCTATATCAAGGTTTTATCAATTACTGGATTTGTAAATGTATCTACAAATACTAAATACTATCTTCGTCCCATATTAAATGTCCACTTTGACTTTTAGAGTTTTTCTTGTTTAACTTTGACTTTTAATAAAATTATTTGTGTGATATAATACTTGATGCAAAATATATGAATGGATTGCATTTTAAATGTATTTTCATTGGTATAATTTTCATCAAGTATTATATAGCACAAATAAAAATATTTACTTTCAAAGTTTAATAAGAAACACTTTAAAAAGTTAAAGTGGACATTTAATATGGGATGGAGGGAGTATTATATTTTAGACAAAAATACACCATTGGTCCCTAAACTTTCCACAAAACATCGCAATGCACCCTAAGTTTTAAAAAATGTCGCATGCGTCCAAACCTTGTGTTTTTTAGGCCGATTGCGTCCATTGACCAGTTTGGGCTCAGTCAACGCATGTTTTTTTGTAATAATATGAGGGGCATAATATTTTAATCATGTTATAACCATTAGCTAACCCAAGCTAAACCAGACATACAACTTGAGGGACCATCGGTGTACTCACACATTGTTAACTATGTAACTTTACCGTATCTTCTCTTATACGCATATTAATATTTTCGCGGGAATCAATAAACCCACACCCAACCATTGACAGTTGAGTAAAACCTAATCATCTACCACACACATTGTCACATACAACCTCTACCCACCACAACCCTCAACAAGCTACCCATATTCTATCTTATTGAATCCCATCTAATCACACACCCATAAACAATCGGAACTTGCAAGCCTTGCAAAATCAAAAAACACACATACGAGGTAACAGTATTTACTGAATTATGTTTCATTCAAACGTTATTTGTGATAATCTTAATCGTTAATGAAGTAGGTATGTATGGGAATCAATTCATTTGCGCTTTGGACAATCCTGAAGATATTTTGGATGAGTTTGTAAGTTAAGACCATATAAGAATTAACTGTTACTTCTCTAAGAAAGTAGTTGTAAGAAATTGACAGTGCTTAAAACTTAATATTTATATACAGGAACTGCATCACGATTACGTGTCAGGAGGATCCTATCATGGGAGTCGTTATATTTACTTAGTTAACTGTACGGGGGTTAGATGGAGAGTTAGTGTAAGGAGAGTATCAGCATTAGTGTGTGTTGTTGAGGGAGCAAGGTTGTAACACCCCCAAAATTTGGTACAGCGGAAGACTAATCAAGCTTTCGGGGTGCTATTGGTATCCGTTACAAGTCATAAAGAAACGAGATAAAGTAAACATAAGTGAAAATAGAACCATCCAAGGTTTTTAAGTTTACATTCATCCCAAATAATTCAAAGTAAGGCCCAAAATAGATTAAAAATAGGTCCACAACATAATATCAGAGTTTAGAATAGATCCTTTAAACAAAATGCCAAGCCAAGCCTTCCAATCGAGCATTTCAAGCATTAACTAATTACCTGAGAAAACGCGTTAAAAGTCATCTTACGCTGGTGAGTTCATAGGTTTAAACTAAATCATACAAGTGGACTTACACGCAAAAAACCCTTGCTAGCTAGACTAGTCCTCAATCCACAACTCAAACCCTATAGGTGCACACTATAGTCTAATCACAAAATCTCATACGATTGTGAGATACTAAATTGAGGCTCACCCAATGGTGACATGCTGCTCAATTGTTCACCCAAATCAATTCAATATGCATTTGCAAGGATGCGACATGCCCTGCATACCCTAAGGTCGGCTCACCCCCTGGTGACATGCTGCAACCTTAGTGAAAACAACCTAGTCTCTAAGCATAGCAAGTTTTATTCCAATCATCACAATCAGTCCACATAAAACAATTTGCATATTTTCTCACCCCAAGTTTAGAAAAACAATATTCAAAAGTAAAAGTGGGGCTATGACTCACCTCAGTCCAGATAATTGCTCAAAATCGATGGAAACAAGAAGTATCGCTACTCAACGACGGCAACTACGGACTCGGCACTTCCTAACAATATAAACTCGTCTCAGAATCATTTTCTCAAAAATCAAATATTCCCAATCCCGAATGTATTCCATTTTACTTTCCAAAAACCCGTTTCTCATATTTGTTTTAGCGTTTGGTATCCGTGTGGGTGTGTGTGTCGACTCAACAAAATCCATATAACATACCATCAAAGTAAAGAACAATAATGATCTATAGGTCTAGCCTTAGCCTAATAAGTCCCTTAAATAGATCGTCGACGTTTATTGAGTTCGTCAACTCGATAATCCTCCACAACATATTTACTTAACTTATTATTCCAAAACCATACCACGTCCTAAATCACATAGCACATATTTTACTACATGGTAAGTTTTAGAGTTTAATAAGCCTTCTAAATAGATCGTCAAACTTATCGAATTCGTCAATTCGATAAACTTCACGAAATATTTATTAACTTATCATCCCGAACTCCTACCACGACCTAAGGCGTCGTAGGATACGTTATTCGATAATAAACTCCTTTTATATAACTAAATAGGTCTTATTTAATCCGTCGACTAAATAAGTTAAATAGTTATTTAGAACGGGTATATTAATGTCAAATATCCGTGACTAGCACAAATAGTCAACAATAATAAAATGGTCAAACTTGGATTTAAGTGCCCTCGAATATTTTATAACTCGCAAGGTCTCATTTTATTTTCAAAACTCATTATGATTTGTAAAATGATTCACTTTTACCTTTATTCTTTCATTTATAAAATTATGATTATAATAAGGTTTCCGAGGATATTATACTATATTAATAGTCTAATATTGGTCATTAATGTTATTATTTTCGTTACTCGTGATTTCTTATTTATTATATATGCATCTATATATATATATACACACACACTCACACGTTTATATATATTTGAATGTTTATATCGATATATAAGTTATTACGAGTTTTATTATTGGTTTTCGAGTTATAAAATACTAGTCACATGTCCGAGTCATCACTTCTCGGCTCATTGTCCAAATCTAAATGTTAAGGCGGTTGTCAAGATCAACCATTGACTAGTAAGTCAAGGTGACCCCGACTCGCTCAACTCACAAGACCAAATATAATATCATCAAGTATCAAACAACCCCGTCAACAAGTCCAATTCAACCCTTCAACAACTACAACAATAAGGTCCGACTACGCTACCCGACTAACCTATCTCCGTCATTCTAAGTAACCGTCTCACAATCAGTTCCCAATACCACTTTTCTTCAACACAACTCCAAAATATACCATGAGCCCATATCATCTCGTCATCGACCTCAAAATAATATTAGCAACAATAATAACAATAACCAACATTTATCAACAATCTATTTTATCTAATAAAATAGAGTTTTGTACAACCCTTTTAAGCATTCTTTTGTACAACCCTGTTTAGCCAACTAATTAATTTTTTCTTAAAATAACACTTATTCTGAGCTTGACATGTGTACTTTAGTTTTTTGTTTCAATTGCCTTTTAAATCATCATTTCAAACAGTCATTTTCCTTTGACTAAAAAAATTCCCAGAGTGTTGAATGAATAATAAATAGTAATCCAATTACAATAATAAATAAATAATAAAAAAATAAATAGTAATGAAATTAGAATAGGAAGTTGGTGAGCAAACAAGACCATCGGTTTCTCATATCATTGACTAGGATTAAAAAGTAACTCATTCACCAAAATCATATCTTCTTCATTGACAAAAAGATCATGAATCTTCGGTAAAACTTCTTCATAGCTCCTCAAAAAGATCATAGCTCCTCAAAATCATAACAACAAAAACATCTACACATAAGGTACACTAAAAAATTTATTATGTTTTGATATAATGCATTTCGATTATTCTTAATCGTCGTTTTTAATAAATTTTTTCTTCCGAATCGTATCAGCTAATTACGGTATTAAATTGGTTTGTTGTGAAAATATTCTTAAAAAAATAGATTACGATAGTTTGTTTTCTTGATTGACTTATTTTAGGTAATTTTTTTTCTTGATTGACAATTTACAATCACTTTTTTTATTGGGTGTTTAATTTAATTGATTTTTGGGAATTCTTATTTATGGTGATTTTTATAATTGATTTGCCCCGATTGTAATTGATTTTTGGGAATTTCTTGATTGACAATTTTCAAACCATCGAGCCTATAAAAACGAAGGTGTTTGTGGTAATGAAATTACATCATTCATTTGCATATCAGAACCACATTACTTCTTTTTTCGTCTTTTCACTTATCAAATGGCTGTTAGGTTTGACAATGGTTTCATATCCGACCTCTCCGTTGTACGAGACAATATTGTGTTACGTGTTCGTATCATTAGGGCTTGGATGTATACCATATCGATTCAAAATCAATCAAGAAAACATTTTTGTTACATCAGTGTGCCAGTGATTTCTATGTTGTCAACATGAAAGAATTGGTAATAACTAATCAATTATAATACATTTTGTGTTTCAGTTTAAAAGATAATTATATTTTGAGTAAATTGCATGGTTCGTCCCTGTGGTTTAGTGTAAATCCTACCACTCGTCCCTAATCTTTTTTTTTAGCTTCGTTGATCCCTAAAACTAAATTATGTGGCCCCGTTCATCCCTATCTCGTTAAGGCCAATTAACCCCATCCAAGGTGGGGGTACTTTTGTCTTTTCCCATTTGCATATTCCACCACCTAACCCCACTTGTAAAACCCAAATTAAGAACCCGTCGTTTCACTTGCATCCTCAATACCTATCTCCCTTTGACTCTCAACATCTTTTGGCAAGTCACAAAAACCCTATTTAGTTTTAGAATATGCGTTCCTTTGATTATGTTTCGATTCAATTATAATACGATTGTGATTTATAAGAACCCATGCTATAATGCCATAGGAAACTATGTTTTCGACGTTATTATTATTATTATTATTTTTTCTATGTAAAATAATCACACTTTACAACTAGAATAAGTTATTTGTTAATTGTCCACTTAGATATGTTTTATAAAGTATATGCTATAGTGTAATATCTGGACGATGTCTTTTTACATGTGATACAAAGTACTAATTTTATGGTTTCTTAAAAGGTTGCTGTGAGAATCCTTGAAGGGAACATGGGCACCATTACATTGACATAAAAGTTCCCTAATATCATCTCTTGCTACCATGAATTTCGATGAGGCCATGGACATTCTTCGAGTAGAGGTCTTATCTGTATCCTATTTACTTTTTAAGTTTATGATTTTTGCGTCTAATCTTTTCGTTATTACCACTAAAAATTATATGTTGCAAATTAAGTAGTGATTGTTACTATTCTGTTTTTAGTTGCTGAGTACTTGCCTATAAGTACTTAATGTTTGGCAATTAAGATTGAACAATTCTTCTTGCACCTGTTATTCTTACTATATTCATGTTTCTCTAATTGTTAATTTTGATTTTTCTGTTTTGTTTGGGGATCAATTTGTAGTTTGTTGTCTGTGTTGGTGCTTATTAACTTAAAATCAGTTAGTTCGTGTCAAAGATATTTGATAAGCAGTTTTACATTTCTTGCTGAGTTTTGAATATGTATTTGGTTTAATGACCAATAAATATTAAGTTATAAACAAATTTGTATTTTTTAAGGCTAAATTGATCATGTGTATTGTTCTATTATTATATGGTGGTTCCTCGTGTAAACCGGAAGAATTGTTCATGGTGTTATTTTTGTTTATTAATTACATGTCAACAATGTCTAAAATTAGCCATGTATATATTAGTTCAAATTGTAAACCCTAAGCCTTTTTAGGAATTATGGAGCACAATATTTATTTAAGCAATTCAGTCATGTTTTTGTTAATTAATGAAGTGATCAATATCTAAATATTTGTAGCTAAGTGATATAGGCGAATGTGAAGCAATATGTATACCATCAATGTTTAAATATTTGCAGCTAATTGATATAGGCGAATGTGAAGCAACATGTATACCCATCATTATAGACTTATTGCATTCGTTATACATATAGTTATTCCACATGATACCTCTTTGTTTTGGTCATTTCACAATGCTAATTTGTATGTGCAGTTTTTGAAGGTCTTTTGGTATCATAAGGTGGTTTTATCACCCACCTTCAACGTGGTCATTGACCCATTCTAGGCATCCTATTTTAAATATTCATAAACAACTCAAATATACTGTATATGATCTTGGACTTAGCTTAAAAGGGTGCGTCAAATGAGTCAATGAGAAGAAAAAAAACAGTTTGGGTTGCCAACCTTTATACATTTATCATTTTTTTAAAATAAATTTAATGTTATAAATTTAGAATATGAGAAATATTATTATATGGGTCATAGGGGAGGGATTTGGGAAATATTTTAAACAGGGGGAAGGGGGTAGGGGTGGGTAAAGTACTTTGTGAACATGAATATAGTGTCATTGTAAGGATTTTCATACTTTCACATCTACAATAGCTGCTAATGAAGATGAGCGTGGTTTACACATTCAAGCGATGTTCATATGATCATGCTTTACTAAGTTCTGTTTCTACCTTTTTATCCAGTGATGAGTGTGATACATTATTCTTTTCTCATGTATAGTTTGCACAACATTTTTCTGACCATCTTCATTACAGGTATATCAGGTGACATCGTCTATATATGTCAAGATAAAAGTTCCCGTTTATATGAAGGTAAAGCTGTTGACGTACATGTAACTATTGACATGATTTGGTTAAGGGTAAGCCAATGGTTGCTAATAAATCTTTATTTCATTTTAACTTTTTTTAGAGGTGTATCATGTTAATGCATCATGGTAGGCCTATGATTTGTCTATAAGAAAGAAGCAACGATGACAAAAAAAACATGTATGTGTGTATTGTGAGATACTAAGTTATTGTGACATTAATACCTGATTCTAGCTTGTGTCATTTATCAAATTAAATGTGTATCTGATTCAAAGTGTTTAGGTTTTTGTATCCGTTTGTTGGATAGTCAACTAAAAACCAATATTTAATCCTAATTGTAGTTTGTACCACAACATAGTATTATGTGCATATATGCCTATGTTTACAAACATAAATATTTGTTAATTATTGTTAATGACGGGTGGTTTATGGAACATCATTGATGAAGCCCCAATAACTAGCAAGCACTATGGGGCATTAGACAAATCAGTAAGGGACATTTTACGTAAGTCAAAGCATGACACCATGGACACTCCTTTCGGCAACGTGACTGATTTTTGGTGGCGATTTCAGGTCCCGTGTCCGTCTCTTTCACGATGACAATCAACAAAAGTTAAAGGACAATCTCCGGGCAAGCCGGTTTGTATTTCCCACCAATTGTTTTTACACATGGCCAGCTATACGTAGCTGCCTCTCGCGTTTTGAGTAATAAAGGATTGAAGATGGTTATTTGTGACGATGACGAAAATTTTACTAATACCACTACCAGCGTGGTCTATAAAGAAGTGCTACACAGTTTATGATCACATCTATATGTACATGTATCTCTCATTAGTAGAAATCAATGATTGAAGATGCTTATTTTTTTTTTTTTTGATTATTTGACTATTGTATTTCATATAACGTATGTTTGATTATGACCAAGTGTATACTTTACATTTGTTTATCCATATGTGGTTCTTTCTAACTTATAACTTCATAATACGTAATGTCATTTGCTACTTTTTTCATCGTTCCTTTAAAGTACCCGTGAATTTCACGGGTCTTTTAGCTAGTAATATAGATACAATTTAGACACGAAAATCATAACTCGACAACATCAAAAATACCAAACATACGGGTCAACCTACCAAGTCAAACCCGAGTCAAGGCTTCACCACGTGTCGCGTGGGTCCCACCCGAGACCTCTAGGGTCTCGGCTAGCTCTAACCGAGCTCAAACTCAAACCAAACAGACCCTTGGGTCTCGATACCTCAAACCAAATAACCAAAATGAATCAAAACTACACTATACTTAACCAAATACCCTCGTTATCATCACCACGAGACCAACATAATCAAGAAAACCACATAAGCTCAAAATAATCCCAAGCCGAGAGCTTGGGCTCTCGGTTTCACCTTGACACAAGCAAAACAACACACCTTTGGATACCAAACTAGTTTTAATCACATCTTTATTAATGAAAATGAGTTTTCCCATTCATTTAAACAAGTTTTATATCAAAACACCTTTAAAAAAATCCGGGTTTCCACGGATTTATGACCACATCGAGGCACCCAGGATGCCAAAACGATGCTACTCACCTTGTCGAACTTCAAAACTCACGGATATAAAGAACCAAGCAAGATATGTCTCGAATTGAAATAGATTCGAGATGTTTTTGTGGGTTTGGAGGCGTGTGAATGGTATCAAATTAAAGAGGAGAGTGAGGTGGTAACATTGGTGGTGGCGGTGTGGTCGTTATGGTGGCGGTGGAGCGGCGGCTGGCCGGATTCTAGGGCGGCTAGGGTTTTGATGGGTGAAGGTGGAGAGAGAGAGAGAGAGAGAGAGAGAGAGATGAGAGGATAAGGATATATATTAGTTTGTGTTTGTGTTTTCCAGGTTTTATCACAAGGACCATATGTAGTTACTCTTTTTATTTTTTACTTTTTAAATAATAACAATAATAATAATGGGAGGGTGGGGCGGCCAGATGTAAAACACAAGGACAATACTCGTAAACTTTTCAAAGTAACCCGACACCCTCATTCGGAGTTCATAACCATTGTAAACGAATCCTTAACACGCGTCACTGCAAGTGCCATCATTTTTAAAACCGTTTTCCACAAAAGTGATTATAAATACGTCCGTTTAATATATAAATGCGACCGTTATTCAAAATTTTCAATTTGTTAGGTTATCCTAGTGCTGGAGTCAACGTAGTGCCTAATTAACGCAACAATCAACATCCACAACATATACATCTCAAATAAAATCAACGATACAAATAAAGCTCCACATAAAATTCATAGATTTAAAGTCACACATTTAAATTCGACATAATTCACCAGAAATAAATTTCCAAACATTTTTGTATTGTTAAATTTTAAAGTAATGCGGATTTTAAAATGACTCCCTAATTTGCCTGTTGTCACAAAGGTGGAATGATTTTGCGATGCACAACATCACCTGTTTGGATGTTGCTTACCTACATTTTATAGAAGAGGGTGAAGATGTGTTTTATGTAGCTGCCTACAATGAGAATTGGGAGGAGTTTCATAATTCTGAACTAGAAAGTGCTCAGTTTTACAGATGTTTAGTGCCTGTGACAGACACATCTCTGTTTGAACAATCATTGCCAGAAGATTTTCTAGGATATATGCATGGTCCAACAGCTACAGAGTCGGTCATGGTTACTAGTAACACCATTGATTACAAAGTTAGGGTGGAAAGTTCAAAAGATTGCTATGATCGATATGTCCACTAGTGCCTGTTTGGGTGTGGTTGGGAGAGACTTGTCCAAGACTTGAAAATGAAACCTGGTCTGCATGGTGTTTACTCAGGTTGTACCGGGGGAAGAGTACAATGTCATGTTGTTTGAACATGACGAAGGGGCCACACAACAGTGGAGACATACAACACCAACATAGTCATGAATGCCCTCTGTCACCAACCACATGACTATGGTATATTTTTGTTTATTAACTTTAACTACATCAAATATATCACAGCAGTGTAACTTATTGGATTATCTGTAACTAATTAAGTATTATTAAATTCAGATTTCGAAGCCCGTCGGATGAATTGGATGTGTAATTGGACGTTTCACACAGTCCATGACCAAGAAGAAAGAGCATTCTACAGGAAGATGACTGCAGCTTTCTGGAGAGATGGCCTACCTGTAAGTCTATTGAAACATTGCTATAATGTCTGATAGAAGCATCCCATCTCAAACTAATGATAAGTTTTGTACATCCTGTAACAGTTTATACCATCAACAATTTTTAACAAGTATAACTTGTATGGGTTCTCTAGCGCTGTTGTGAAGCATAAAAGTATAGATAAAGTGTTCGAAGTGCGTGAGAGAACACTTCAAGTTGGTCAAGGGAAGGTGAGGAGGAAAGTGGCAATTGTTTCATCATCTAGTTTCAGGCAGTTGAGGGCGGAAGCATAATTTGGTCAAGGTTCAATGGTCCGTTTCTTTCTAAGTGATGAAACTAACAGGTTACAAAGAGTCTTACATTTTTATGTGTGCTGATGGAGCTTTAAAGTTGGATGAATGATATTATATAAACATATTTTGTAGTTCGTATGTATGGTGGATTTATGGGCAAAAATCAACTTGAACAATGCTTAGACAAATGTTTTGTAACTATATGTGTAGGATAAACCATATGGGTTTGTCCATACACAATTTTGCAAGTATGATGTAATATATGTATGCTTAACTTTAGGCTTTATAACGGATAATTAGTGACACTTGTGTTGTATATGTTGACTTTATTAGTCAAAAGGGGTTATTTGACTCATGAATTTTAATTATGACTTTAGATAGTCAAACTTCAAAAAAAATGGCATTTACCAATTGACTCATTAATTGAAATGTTGCTTTCTAAAGTTATATGTATATGGTAGTTTGAACCTGCACTTTCTAATAGCAAGTTGAAATGTTATATGTAACTTTGACTTTCAAAAGTCAAATTTCCATATACATAACACACCCATAATATTTAAAAAGTTCCAACAATGCCATTTAGGGTAATTTACAATCTAAACGTTAAAGAAACCATAGAATGAAACAGGAACAACAAAATACGAGGTTAATTGTCTTAGTGTACACAACCCATTCATAAACATTAAAAACTAGAAGAATTCCACTATTGTTGTGGGGGAAGCTCGGTGGAGTTTCAACAGCTCTCTAGCCAACTCCCAATTCATCCCACATTTTCAGAGTGATCAGCATTCAAATTGCAGAGCTTGATATAAAGTTTCTTCAGCAAGGGGGAACAAGGAAGTACAAACTTTATTATTGTTAATTCATTAACTGATCTAGGAAAAGATCGAAACACCACACTCTCGAGCTGGCCGAACCTCATTATGTTGCTTCCTTAATGTAATGAATAACTTTCCGAAGGTAGATCACTTTCCAATGAAGCCTGCAAATTGAGATAGTATTGAGATGCACAACCATGGCAATTTAGGTTTGATGTATTGATACATATTGTATTCCACTTACTCTGGTTTCTAGCATTTGCAATCTTGGAGCTCCACGAATCATTTGAATGATGAATGCTACCATTGCATTGTTCCCAAAATCGACTCCGGATAGATTTAGATTCTTGAGGGATACAAATGCCACAGGGACATTCATCCATGAGCTACCTTCTGCCAATAACTACAACAGGTCAAATTTTCATAATTTATAAAGATTACATTTCATTAGTGGTAGCCATTACTTTAAAAATCTGTAATTTGAAGTGTGAAACTCAAATTGGTCTTACCTTGCACTCCTGAAAATCCAATGTAAGGGACTCAAGTTTGGGAAGACTTCTCAGCTGAAATCTATTATAAGTTGTTATTGTGGTGACCTGGTTCCAAAGACCGAATAACAAAAACAACTTCTTCAGATTCCCAAGTTATGCAATATCCAATAGTCTCATCTCTTTTGTATCAATACGATTGATTTTAAAAAACTAAACTAAGGGACAACCAGCAATAAAGTCCCAAATTGTACAGGTCTGAAAAATGATGGATAACAATTCTAAGCTCAAGAGATTTTGGAAACCTTCAAAAGATACAAAACTAGTCAAAGTACACCAATGAAGTTCAAGATGTTTCAACTTCAAACGAGTGTACATTTGGGTTGGCAAGATAACTGGTTCCCCATACCAGTTATGTATAATGAGCACCTCAATTCCTTGCCGACCCAACAACAACAACCAATCATGAATTTCTTCATAATTGAAGTCATATTGTCCAAACAAAATTTTAGGCTCTATAGAGAAGAGAAACCTTCTTATGGGACCTTTGAGCTGAAGCAACAATCTAGTAACATGCCTCCCCTCAAACTTATTTGTCAAAAAAAAAAAGAAATCCTCATCAACTACGACATCGGTGAGCAACGTCCACTTAAACCTCTAGTTTTTCGCTAAACTAGATGTCGTCACCGTCTCTTTTAGTGGCAAACGGTTCAAAATGTTAGTGATTACATTATACGGCATGTTGCTAATATAGTCCGGCATGTAATTGATAACATCCCCTCCAAAATACATGGTATTATTGGAATTAGTTTTGATTTAGTGAGTTATGAAAAATGAAGGCTTGGATTTCATCTTGGATTTTCAGTAAATAAGGTTTTTTTAGTTTAGATTTGGTTTTCAATAGGTCTGTGTAATTATGGTGGGCATAGGGGTTTTCGTGGGTGGGTTTATTGATTCGCGTGCAAAATGAGCTAGCGTATCAGAGAAGGTAACAATGTGTGAGTACACCGATGGTCCCTCAAGTTGTATGTCTGGTTTAGCTTGGGTTAGCTAATGGTTATAACGTGATTGGACTATTATGCCCCTCATATTATAACAAAAAACGTGCGTTGACCGAGCCCAAATTGGTCAAGGGACGCAATCGGCCTAAAAAACACAAAGTTTGGATGCATGGCGACGTTTTTTAAAACTTAGAGTGCATTGCGATGTTTTGTGGAAAGTTCAAGGACCAACGGTGTATTTTTGTCTATATTTTAGGTGTCGAGGCAACAATAATCAGAAGTTGGAGGGACTTCAAATGTAATTCGTAAATGTATTCGTAAAATAATCTTATTTTTCGGTGATTTGTTGTCTTTTATTCCTCTTTTATTACATATTTTTAATGAGAAATGAAATGAACAAAAGATAGTGTTTGTTACTTAATATATTTGGTTTTATAAAGTTGGAAAATTAACATAGAAGGGATGGATGGAAAAGGAAACAAAATAGCTAAGGAGATGAAGGGTAATCTTATAAGCTTATAACATATCATAATTAACTAGTAAGGCGACGACCCGCCGAGTTGCGGGCGGGCATGTTTTTTAGCCGAGGTTATTTTGTAAAAATATATATGAGTATTTTGGCTGTTCTAAATATTACGGTAAATATTTGATTAGTATTTTGTTCAGCATTTGTCAAAAAATTTACTCGTATATTTTTTTCTTCTTGATGTATAATTTTTTATTACTTTTTTTTGTCATAATATACATTTTTTTACTTTTTTTGGGTTGTTTAAAATAAGTGTCATTTATTGAGGTTAATATTGTGTAATTGTTATTGGGCCTTTTTTTGTTGGGTTTACATATTGATATAATAGCTGGGCCTTTGCATGCTTGTTTGATCGGTTATATAATATATAATAAGTGATTTGGGGAAATGATAAAGTTTAGGGTTTGACTAATAAGATCCGTTGTCTCTGAAAAGCTATGGCGCCCAAATTCCCTAAATTGTTGAAGACAGCGGAAGAAATTGGTGATAGACGTATCCATAAAGTTCTTCATTGCATCTTAGGCCGAGAAAAGAAGGCCTATCAGAGTGATAAAAGAGTTTATATTGAGAGGATGGAGGAGATTCAAGCGAGGGTTGCGTATCGGCATGGCATTATTTTAGAGCTAAAGAAGTTTGAAAAGGATTTAATTGTTGATCAGGGGCTGGAAGATCTGATAAATGAAGAAAAAGAGGACTTGGCTGAAATGGAACGTTTGGTTCAAATGAGTTATGCGGCGTCTCTGCGTGTTGCTCAGAAGTCTGTGACTATGAAGAAACTCATGAAGCTGGAGTAGCCTTGTTAGTTTTTATGTCTTTAAATCTTTTGAAGGGTCCTGTTATGTTATGTACTTTTGTTGTATGAAGTGGCTAAGGACCTTTTAGTGGTGCAAGAATTATGTAGGTAGTGTAGTGGTGTATTGTAGGTGGATGGAAATGTGAATGTCAGTGGTACTTGTTGTATGTCTTTGTTAATATTAATAAAAGTTTAAGTTATTAGCTATCTCAAAGTTTATAGTCTTTGTTTGTTATTAGTACATTTGAGCAAGTGCGTAAATTCTTTTACTAAGTACATCTTCTGTATTAGATGTGCAAAAATAGACAGAAAGAATTGCTTAATGAAATAGTTAGCGCAATATATATCAAAGCTAGCATTTATTTAGCATGAAAGGTATGCCTAGAGAGGCATGGTACAAAAGATTAAGCGAGACATCTGTTTCACAGAACAGTTCGGTCTACATGCTTTCTGCTAGCTATTAGGTTTAGACATTTACATAGATAGATATTTACATAGATATTGTCTTAAAGATGCACTGTAGTATCGTGCAGTCACATAGTATATTTTACATATAAGATGGTTATTTTTCTTTTTCGTTCGCGACCTGCAGGCTGAGTTTCATTGTTACGCGTCTTTTAGTTTTTTGACTGATTTTTCTGGCCCTGCATCCTCGTCTTTGTCTTGCTGGAATAGAGATCTGTGAACATTTTTCTTGCTTTTTTCTCTTTTTGTGTCTGATGTTTTGATTGGACTGGTGGCTTCTGATGGTGGTGTTGCCATGGTTTCTTTCTTTTCGGTTGTTATTGTTGGTGATAAAGGTTGCATGTTTTGTGTGTCTATGTTGGGCGGTAGAAGGCTAGTATATGTTGATGTAGTCTCTGTAGTTTTAGTTGTTTGAGAGGGTGTGTGTTCCAAGAAGTATCCAAAATGAAAAGTGGTTTTTCTTTTGTACAATCTGGATCAAAGTGTATTTGGAATATCCTTTTCTTCCCTTCCAAGGCAAGTAGCTCTTCTGGGTAATCATAAGGATCTCTGTTATCGGTTGCCTGGACCAATTCTTTGCAATCTTTGATCATTGAATCAGCTTCATTGCTAAAGCACGTGACTGTTGCATTGCCACTGTCATCTGATAATTCCAATCTGAAGCAGTAACTGTGTAAAGAATGCACAACGTCTTGTTTAGGATTTTTTTTTTTTTTTTTTTTTTTTACGAAAAAGGACACTATTGTTTGAATATTAGTTTTTACCTGTAAATGATATCGCTTTCAGAGTCTGGCTGTTTGCAATGGGGATGTGCATGTCGGTCACTGATTTTCAATTTACAGTCCATGCATTTTTTTAAAAACCATGGTCTTTTTGTTTCTACTTTGAGAATATCAGCAACGACGGTGAACCTCACATTCTGCAACAGTAAAAGTTGATGTATTTGTTAGGCTTTATCTTGTGATGTTTGCATTGCAGGTTGTCATTACCTGCTGATTTTCCGGATTCTCCTGAATCAGAACTTTGAGGGTGACACGGTTTCTGCACATTTCTTCCGCTAGATCCGCACATCTTTGGTATTGTATATTTAGTATTGTTGGCGGATCAATGAACTGTTCATATCTGTATTGTGATTAGATGCGTGTTAGTTTTCTATGACATTGTTAATAGTAATATTATTTTATAGTATCACTTACACTGCTAGGATTTCATGATATTGCGGTATATCTGGGTTAAAATAGTATGCTGTCGCATCCGTGTTCGAAAGCTGAATACCTGGAGTGTTTTAGTTATAGATTAGCTTATAAGTAGTAAAGGTTTAACTGAGTATAATCGAAAAAGCATACCGCCATAGTATTTAACCAAGCAAGAGCTAACTGCCATAATCACTGGTTTTTAGGCTCTGTCATATTCCTGTGCTCTAAAATCATTAGCTTCCTGATTCCACAAAGTAAACCGTACAGTATGTCCACTGTTGAAGATAAGAGATATTTGTTATAACCAAATTTTTAAACGTTAAATTGTGAAGATAAAGGATTTGTATGTACTCTAAATTCTGAATTCCAATGTCTCTCCAAATCGCTGAGTCCTTTGTTTGTTTAACTAAGTGCTGTATTCCAGTCACATATTGGACACATCCAATATAGTCTGCAAATAGAAGGTGTAATTTATATGTGTATAAGGTACAATAATGTTATATATGTGCGACATTTATACTTGTCAGAAGACCTTCCTTTTCGTCTACTTTTGAGTACAGGTCTTTATACTGAGTAAAGTTGAAATAGTGGTTTGGAAATCCCATGTTTGGCGTATCTTTAATGTCAGTGTACGTGCCAAATACCAATGAAAGTGAGTGGGGAACCACTTGCATTCATGTCTTAGCATCTTGGAAACCAAATCCTGTAATTTTGCAAGTTCTATTGATTTGGAGCATGGCATCAAATTTAGCTTTGTCACGCAAGTTAATGTTTGCTTGTATAGCTCCTCCCTATAATTAAGATAGAAACGAAGAAATTATAAGAAATCTATTTTGCTTTTGTAAGATAGTATTGATATATTTAATGATGTGTTTTGAAAGTAGAATAATAAAATAATTATTGCACCTGGCGGTCAATTAGCATGCAACAAAACAGAACCAGTCTCCCTTGCTTATTTGTCGGCGTCCATTTTTGGTAGACTTTTACATATATAGCTTTGTTTGTGTCTGTGGCTTTTAGATTGGCAAGACTGATGTCTTCTTCTTGCGTGACAATTTCTTTGCCTGTAAACTTTGATGTTTCTACAATGCTAGAAGGCTCACACATGAGGCTTACATCTGTTTCAGATGATTGAGCAATGCTAGATGCCTCTTCCATTTTCCTATACGTTAGACTAAAGGTTTTGAATATCAAAATTAGAAGGTTAAGCAAACTATAAAGGATGCATAATAATGGCCTATGCAAATGAATTGTATAAAGTAGTAAGTAATTTGAAAAATCAGGAAGCTTTTATATTAACATTTAAAAGTTTATGTGCATTCATTTAAGAGGAAAAATATAGTAATGAAAAACCTGGGCAAGTGTAACCATGTGTAAAAAATCTTTGTAAACAACGTTCTTAGTTGTATTCTTTTCCTTATCTGGTTGTTGTTTTATGAGTATTTTTAATCCGTCGGGAGATGTTGCTCTTGACAAAGCAACGTAGAGTTGACCATGGCTGAAAACAGGTTCTGGTAGGTAAACGCCTATCCTGTTTAATGACTGCCCTTGGCTCTTGTTGATCGTCATTGCATAGTAAAGCTTTATCGGGAACTGTTTCCTTTTAAATATAAACGGCAGCTTTTCTTCTTTGTCAACTAACAGAATCCGAGGAAGATAAACTTTTTCCGATATTCTTGTACCAATGATGATCTTTGCTTGAATAAGCTTTGTAAATATTTGAGTTACAATCATCCTTGTACCGTTACATAAGCCACCAGCTAGGTTAAGATTTCTTAGCAAGATTATAGGTGCACCTATTTTTAGTGTAAGTTTGTGTGGAGGCATGCCCGAAAAAGAAAGCGTGTTTAGGTATTCTTGAGGGTAAAGTAACTCTGTAGCTCCTCCATCGACAGCTTCATCTATACTTGTAAAAGTATAAAAGTCTCCGTGTAGCATGTCAAGCACAGTCGAATTGATGGTATCAGCAATGTTGTTCTTTGGACATACAATGGCTTTTTCTTGGAACTACGCTGCAGTTGGCCTCTGAAATGTTTCTTCATCATATATAAAACTGATTAGCTGTTGTATAGCGGTGTCGCTTTCGGGAATACAAAATTTCTCTGGTATCTGAATCCAGGATGCGTTCTCTGGTTCAATCTCATCTAGTTGGCCAATTGTACCATCGCCCACTCTCAATAACCATTCGGAAAAAGAAGCGGTTGCATGATACTATTCGTTGGAGATGCCTGTTTGACGCAGCCGCATGTTTTGTTTAAGGTGAACAATTTTGAAGTAGGGCCATAAATACGATACTGTTATTGATGAACCGATGATTTCATGCTTTACAGCATTTTTCTTTACAGGTAATGTTTGCCTAAAATCTCCGCCAAGTATAACTAACTTTTTTCCAAAGACATTGATAGGTTCATCAAGGATGTCCCTTAGTGTACGGTCAAGGGCTTCAAAACATTTTCGGTCATTCATAGGAGCCTCGTCCCATATTATAAGATCTGTTTGTTTAAGTAATTATGCGATTTGCGTGTTCTTTTTAATGGTGCACAGCGACTCATCAGTTAAATCAATTGGTAGCTTGAATCTTGAATGGGCTGTACGACCAGATGGTAACAATAACGAAGCGATTCCAGAAGAAGCGACTGCCAAAACAATCTTGCTGTCTGCTCTTAATGTAGAAATGATACTTTTCCAGACAAAAGTTTTTCCCGTGCCTCCGTGACCATAAACGAACATGAGTTTCTGTTGCCGGTTATTAACACCATTTATAACTTCTTCAAAAATTCTTCGCTGCTCTGTGTTTAGCTGACTAATCAGTCTTTCACTCTCGGCTTTTAGTAAATCACGGTTATAGCATCTTTCGTCCATCACTGCTCTATTTTTCAGTATCTTTAGCAGATAAGATGGAGGTGATTGGAGACCAAAATCTTTTAGCGATTTGCCATAGAAAGTGAGAATCGCTTGTAGCTCAAACATAAGACCATGCTCCAAGTCATCACCATTTACATGGAGCTCTGGTATGTGTAAAATGCCAGACAATATTAATGGGATATCTTCGGACATAGAATCTGCGTGCGACTGAAGGAGTGTTGCTGGGCTGGACACGTCACAAAATATGAGGATTTGGCAGAAGAGATATCTCATTTCAGAGGCGGTTGCTGATATAGAGGCTTCTTGCAATGCCATATTCCATTCTTGATCGCCTCCAAGCAATCCCATTGCCTCGCACGCTGCCCTATATGTAGAATATGTTTGCTCACCAACTGAGCAGATGTGCTGGAATGAAATTCTACCTTTTTGATGGCAAAGCAGCAATCTCAAGTAGAATAGATCGCCAGACCCTGGGTGCACATATGCAAGCCGACCAATAACTGAATTGCTATTTCAACGCCTGCGCTTCCAGTATTTCCCGTCTGCGTACCAGACAAACTCTCTTGGAAAGTTCAGGTACGTCAGATGCCGGCCATCTGTATTGTAGTAGTTATAGTTTAGCCATTCAGTTAGTGTTGTTTTCTTGTTAGAGTCATTGTCAACAATTGACTGCAATGGTTGATTTCTCCTAAAATTGATCCTCTGCATATTTTCAAGATGCACTGCAAGTATCTGAACGGCCGGATCTATGCTGTGTATGCTGAACCCGAGAATCCTCCAGCATGCCTCGTGTGGTCCAATATATCTAGCATCTTGAAAATTTTTGATTTCGTCAACATGCAATGGCCGCCTACTTGTACTGGGACCTGGATCACCAATGCCTCTTGAAACTTGTGCAATTATTCGATCAGTTCCTTTAGAAATGTACTTGAAGAGATATTTAATCAGCATCTTCCACTCACAGTACTCGACATTAATGTGAGCATAGAAACGCATGCATAAAGTACGACTGTGAGGGACGACATACGCATTGTCAAGCTCGACATTTTGCTTCTTTGTTGTTATGCCACGGTCCCTTTGCCGATAATGCACATAGCCTTTTTTGTCGATAAATGTGGCAGGACAAAATGGTTTGGAAAATTTTTAGTGCATTCATCACCGCGCTTCATGCATGGTGCTGATTTGTTCACCAAACCGCATGGCCCGTGCATCATGAACTCGGAATTAACTCTATGACCATTAGGGTCGGTTGACGGATCCGGAAACTCTGCAGAAATATAGATGTCTATATCTTGATCAGTTCTTATCCGCGAGTCTTCTTTCACCCATAGTAAGAGGTGGCAATGCGGTAGGCCTCGCTTTTGAAACTCTACTGTGTACAACACTGCGGAATTTTTTTTTGAGTAAATAGAAAATCATAGTGAAAAAAATATAACTGCAATGATGAATTTTCTTAAAAATTCTGAATATGCATAGCATGAAAAATGTACCTGCTTCTACATGGCCAAAAGGCTTTGAATCTCTCAAGAATGACACTAAGTCATGAATTTTCCTTTCAAAAACGCGGTCGACAATGTCAGGTCTATCAGCGACCGTCACATGTGCGAAATCTTGCATATATTCTTGTATTTCTGGCCAAGCAACGTTGCATGTGAAAGTGATAAAAAATGATGGGTTGCTGTGAACGCGACAAATTGCCAAGGCATCTAGATAATGGTTGTACATGTAGCGCGGACCTCCTGTGAAAGATGAGGGAAGTATTATTCGTGAGCCCACGGCTGAACCATCACGTTCTCCGCGCGAAATAGTCTCGTGCAATCCTGCCATGTAGTCATTCCGTATCGTATTCTGCTGCTCTCTACAAAAATCGAGTCGTGACTGTTCAATACTACAATATGCTGTAACAACGTACTCTTGAAATAGTCTTCCGCTTCTTGTAATCAAGGTATATTCATTTAAACGATCATGAATCTGATATGAATAGAACATTTTCATTGACATCTTTTTCAAGACATCCGTATCTGAATTTCTTGTATCTATTAACGTGAGACCTAAATGGTACCCGTCCTCACCATAGATAACGATCAGGGGAAAGTGCAAGGACATGTACGAAGCGTTTAACTTGTTTATTCGCTTTGGAAAAGCATTGCGCTGTTCAATAATCACATCAAAGTCACTTTCTACTTCCGTGTCAGCTTGAAAAACGATTTCGCCAATAGAGTCTCCCGATGGTAATTCATTCTGCCTTGATCCGATAACACCAAATAACTGAACTTTAAAGGCAGGTATGTCAGCCTCTGCCATTTTATCCCTCGCTGTTCTAAATAACTGAACCAATTCGTTGTGCTGATCTAAAAAATTGATTAAACCTTGCACGATATCTGCACGTAAGCCTTGACCAGTTCTCTGGAAGTTTTCTAACCGGTTTGCAACCTCATTTTCTGTATCGTAGATATACAATTGAAGAAATTTCGGCCGCTTATTTTGCTCAGGACACATGGCACCGATCCAATGGTATATTTGCCCTGAAACTTTGAACATGTACGGGCCACGACCTCTGTTGACAGAGTCCTCAACCTCTGCACCTAGAGACGTCATTGCAAACATCTGGTCATATGCTCGGATATTTTCCATGAAGTGACGGTCAGTAAAAAGTTGCCTTATAAATTCTGGATACTCATCACGACTTTTCAAACGAACTTTTCCGGCATTGCAACATTTATGGTACTGTGGGCGACCGCGAGCGGATCTGATTCTTTCATCGTACCAAAACAGTGCTCTGCAATGCTGGCAGATACTGTCACATCGCCCCATATGTATATAAGTATTTGGAGGCCCTGTGGTTAAAACATGTTGGAAAATGGAAAAAAATCAATGTCAATCAAACATGGCAAATGCATTTTTTTTAAAAGCACAAATTTATGTTACAATAGAAGATCAAGAATAATAGGAATAGGTAATAGACGCCTGTGTTACAATAGGAGGTGAACAATAACAGGAACACGTAATAGACCTTGTCTTAATCTTCTTCGTTGATTAGGTGGTTGACGTCTAGGCCTTTGCCTTGGCTGTGTTGATTGCATATGATCTATAATAAATGAAACTAAAAAAACATGAATAAGACGTAAAAAAATATGTTGAGTAAAACCAATATTAGGACTGTAACGTTAAAAAAAGGTAAGAAGACCTTGCTGATTATGTAAGTGATTACTGCTCTGTGCATGCTCACACTCGGCTGGTGATGAAACAAAGCATCTGCTGCTAGAAACCAACGGCGTTTGATTTGAAGGAGGCGCCTGTTGATCTACACTGACATTAAGCTCATTTAAAAGGAAGTTTTTTTTCAATAGACTGAACAATAAAGCAAAAGACAACAGTGAAGAAAACCTTGAATAGACACATGCTTGTTATTGGCAAAAGTATTTGCTAAGGATAAATGATGGAGACAATGCAAAGGCTCATCATGCAGAGCAGGTAAATACTGATCATCTATTGTGTCTATACGTTATGTACCTGCAGTGATCAAAGGGAGTAATATCCTTAGCATATAGTAAGATAGATCTGATATAAATGGAAAGGAAAAAGTAAATAAAACTCACATATTAGATCCATCCCATCATTCATAGACATGCCTTCTTCATTAGAAATTTCACATATTTTTCTTTTTCCTTTAGTAATGAAAGCACTTCCTATTGGATATTAGGCAGAACATATAATGAGAGAAATTTTTAAATAAGCAAGCATTGGTTGAAATGCCTAAATTTATAAGGCATGCAATAAGCAGAAACAACCATAGGACATACTTGTTTCGTTTATGGACGATCCAAAACTGTCATGGCGCATTTGTTGGCCATCATTCACGGACCTTGTTGAACTCTCATATGCTTCATATTGAGGAACATCAGTTTCACAAATTTGCTGAGCATTTTCACGCATAATTTGTTGTATTGTTCCTTGTGAGGAAATCTCTAAATTGTCATTATTTAAGGAAACGTCTAAATTTTTATTCACCAATCGACCAACAACAAGCTGACAGGAAGATGGTGCATTGCTGAAAGAAGCTATGCTCAGATCAACAGCAGCAGCATCACTTAACGGTTTGCGAGGAACCATGGTAATATCCACACCATCAGTACTACCTAATTGTTTATATGTTTTTTCTTGTATAGCATAGGAATCTATTCGTTCATAAGGCATAACCCTACGCACAGCTTTTTTTTTGGTCTTCATATTAAAAGATACAAAACATAAATGGCTTCATAGAATATGAGAGTGCAGTTATAGTATCATGCAAAGTAAGTATGCATGCATATATGAAGAGTAAATACATTCATTCATTGCTAATGGCAAATAGATACAGCATAGGCCAAAAAAAAAAAAAAAAAAACCCATAAGCAGCAGAAACACATAAGGAAAAGGTAAAACAACAATGGCTGAGAACAAATCAATGAACATAGATATACAATATTTACCTCTGTTACAAATGTCCTTACCAATTTGATATGCAAAAGGGACACTAACAGTTAGGAACAATAAAAATAACAAAGCACATGAAGCACAGTGTAACAAAGAATGCAAGATCACATGCATTTACCTTCAGACAAATTCTGTTTCAGCTATATATTTTTTTTTTGTTACTGATCCTTTTCACTGCCACTTTTCTTGATCCAGGTTCAATGATAGCTTTTTTTGGTAGGTAGAATGGCATGGAGAAGCTTCCTAAAGTAGCAAGAATTATAAAACACACGTGAGGTTGAATGAGAAGCTAGATCATCTAATAGATGATCAACACGTACCCCATAAAGAAGCCAATTTTTTATACGTTTTGTTTTTTTTACACCAAAAGCAGCAGTAAATATGATGCATATCTTAATAGTATAACACATGGGCCACGCATATCTTAATAGATGATGAACATGTATCATGGGCCAGGGCTACCAACACTACCAACATGGGCCATGTAAGCTGGCTTTTTTTTTTGGCGGGAGAAATCAGAGCCAAAACGGCTGCGTATCGCACCACAAATAAATATATATATAATTCACGTAATTTCATTTACTTCATTTTAATATATTATTTTTAATTTATTAAATTGTATTATGATCTATTTTTTCATATACTTTCTTAAAATAGTACTTATTAAGTATTAACACAATATATTAAATGCATTAATTTGTGATATGCTTATGTCGTTATGTGATACCGATTATTATACTAGTTTTATTACACTATATTTCGTTCACATAATACTACTGCTTCTCTTCTTAATAAGTGTTCGGTATAAGTGTGGCACTCAATTTGTAAAAGGCACATGACAACGAATAAAATATCACCCACACTCTTAAAGAATTATTTGATTTGTTAAAATTTAGAATTATAAACTTATAACGGAAAAAAGTAAATTTTAAAATAGTAACTTCAACACTTTTAGACCAAAGAAGTAAATTTAATTAGGGTAAACAGCCACTAGCTTCTTACTTTTTTCAGTATAATCTGTTCAAACCATTGTGGATGGCATAGGAAACTATAATTACTCTCAGATTTGGGTGGCTAAAAAGGGGTTCAAGGAACTTGAAAGCATTCCTAAATCCTAATTTCTTTTTTTGGGGCAATGCTATGACAAAGTAATTCATCAAGTTGTTGGAAGAACGTTTGAGCAAGGATGACTGGATAAATAGAGTCTCAAGTCATCTAATCTGGCTTTGTTAAGAAAGGGGTCGTGGCGCTTTTACTTCGAACGTGAGGTTCTTTTGAAAAAGATCATAGTAGGAATCATGGAACTAGGGGATACTAAGCACAAAGCTTTTTGAAGCTTTTTTGGGCAATGAGGGGTGAAAAATGAGCTTTTTGATTTTTAGTGTTCGTTTGGCATGAGAGCTGTGGGCTTTGCTATTTTTTAGGAAATCTCATTTTCCCAATATTTCTTTATGAAGCTGTGAGCTTTTTTGATTACTGCTCACAGCTACAGCTACTGCTTACTGCTACTGCTCACAGCTACTTTTGCCAAACATAGCCAAAATCTACAAGTTTATTTAAGTCAAGTTTTCAACTCCACTTTCAACTAAGCTTCTTTTAGTAATAAGAATGTAGACAAAAATGTTTATTTTCATCGAAGTATACTTGTTCATTAAAGTTCATGTATTGTACAAGGGTGATACATTAGGTACCATTAATTGCATCCCTAACATTGTTCAACAACAAAATGCTTTTTATACAAACAATTGCCACCTATGAAAGTAATATAAGAATACGGTTCTACCAAATCTGACACAACCCTGAACTGGGAAATTGTCGTTTCCGATGCTGAAATGACCAAGCGTAATGAAAGAGTTTCAATGCATAGAATACAAGTCACAGTAGCAACATTATACACGTATGGTCAAGTTCAGCATGAGAAGAAATGGCGTCCAAGATTTATCTATTAATGCTATACAAATAGCATTCTGTAATTTGTACTTGTATGTAACCAGTCACCCAAGCAGCCATGGACACAAAACTTGCAACATTTACAAAAAACAAACATGTTGAGATGTGAAGGGTTATCACTAGTCTGATTTAGGTACTTCTTGATCATTAGATGAATCTAACTGTTGTGAAGTCGATGGACCAGATTCAGGTTTCTTGAACTGGACCAAGATCATAGTCATGTTATCACACCCTTCACCGCCAGAGACCGGTGCCAAACACCTGTCAAATACCTTCTCACAGACTGCCGAGAGTTTACTTTCCTGCATCATTTAAGGTTGCTTTAGTTCACCAACAAAGCAACATATGTACAGTATGTTTTATTACAACTGATTATCTGATTCTTGATTATGATTTTTAATTACTGAAATCAGAAAACTAGGAGAAATAATGTAGGATATAGTATTTGAATGCGTTTTCTCTGTTTGAATAGGTAATAATTATACAGTCAGTTGTTCTAGGGTTTGACACGTTCTAATTATCTAAGAAAGCAGTACATAAAATGTCCAAAAAGCCTACCAAATTAGGTTAAAAAAGGTAATTAGGTTAACGTTATTTCACCCTTTTATAACCAAAACATGAAAAAAAATAAATGAAAAATTAAAAAAAAAATAAAAATAATAATTAAAAAAACTATTGCAACTTATTTTTGGGTAAAGGGTTTATACCCGGTAATTAATAGTTGACGGTCGTGAAGTGGCTTATGCCAAAACTATTGCAACTTGTTAATGGGACTTACAGTTTTTAATTGTTCAGAAACAAAGTCTACCAGCTGTTGGCTAGACATGCAATCCCTGTACAAATAAAAATAGTATAAGCATTACATATTTGAATATAAATTCCATCTCATGAACCTTTGTCCTTTGACAGTCTCATTTTGGAGTAATACAGATTGATTTGAGAACGAAATGCCATTGTACACAATATTGTGCTAAGTTTCCTGATAGATTTAACCTCAAAAGAATGATACTAAAATATTTATAATTGTGCTTTAATGACAAATGAGATGATATATCCAACTTATAAAAAACAGATGAGACGGAAATGATATTTCAAATTTGGATTCAAAAATCAAAAGTATAGACTAAAATCTATAAACTTAAATAAAGATATACCATATGCCATCGCAAGCAAGAACAAGGAAATCATCATCCTCACAAAGCTCAACCTAGTTTGAGGAAGAGAGTAAAAAGAAGACATGTTATCTGGAGCCAGTCATGAAGCATATCATCAGCAAATACGAGTATCATATTTTATAAACAGCTTGTATCTTACAAATGAATACAAACAACTTATGATGCTACATATGGCATAAATTATCACAATATAAATGCTTCAAACATACCGAGTTTATATCAGGATTGGCAGTTAGAATTTGCTTTTCAGGGGGAAGCGTTTTATCTCTTTTCAGCTCCATGTCACCTGAAAAAAATAATAAAAAAATTCAGTGATGGCGATAGGGAAGGGCAGATGTGGCAAAAAGGAAGGGTTGGATAACATGTCAAAAGAAGTAGTTTTTGTCCAGGTTGACCCTGAAGTCGGGAACACTTATTGTCCATCCTTTTTCTTATAGATAATCAGTGTGCAAAATATGCATAAAGAAATAAGATTGTTAAATAAAAATATAAACTTTTGAATAATAATATGTAGGAGGTTTATGCATTAAAAGTTAAAACTAATCTTTGTGTACTTTTGACCCCTTTCTGCCAATTCTTTTCTTATTTTATCCATTAGACATAAAAACTAACCTGGATCGACCTGTTCAAAAGTAATTGGTACACAAGAAAATAAATAGCTGAAGTACCAATAGCTCTAGCCAAGTTTAGACTCCCATTAACTCGACCAAAGTGAATATAACCACCAGCTTTATATATCCTTTCTTTCTCAACCTCAAGATCAGGCTTATGGTCTTTAGAGAGATTATACGCCTGTATAAATGGTTAAAAAGTGCAAATTCATGAGTGAAAATGGAAAATCATGCATGTTGACTTCCATTTACATCTTGACAATTTACTTAAAGTTTGCCAAGTGAAATAGGATTTTTATTTTTTTCAAAACGATATATGTTGTGAGTTACAGATTTCAGATATTTTCCATATAAATAACATTACCTCACCCTTCCGAGATAACACACAACGAGAATCACCAGCATTTGCTACAACAAGTTGGTTGTTGCGGATGATCGCAACACAAGCTGTGCTACCACACGTTGGTCCATCATAATTGGAGTGTGGTCCCTACATCAATGATAAAGAAGAACTTTAAGAGTGAGTGCGAGAAGTAGATGCAACATTAAACTAATATTACAGATAATAAAAACTAATTCATTCCCTAGCATGATCAAACAGTTTCAGAATATAGATTGATCAACTTCTATGTTTTAATTATATACTTTTGGACTTTTAGATGGTGTTTCGATGTACGTTAAACTGACCATTGCAATTTGAAGTCACAAAAAGTCGCCAATACATTTTTAATGGTAGGGTTAACATATTATGGTTACAAATTTCTAAATACTTAGGATCAAAATAATCAGATTTATATCTAGTAAGGATTTACTATAAGAAAACCGACCACTGACATTCATACATTTTCTACCTACCCTTGACTTTAGTTCAACAATCATTTTAATTTTCTGTCACAGTGATCCCTTCTTGTCAGTTAATGGTGGCGTTTGATGTGAAACAATAATATATTACTACCTATGGGAGTTCTCTTTATAGTTGGACTTACAAAATCCATTGGAGACAAGGTGAACAAAAACGGTTTAGGGGGAGTAAGAAGAAGCAATCGAGTACATATTAGTTATTTGATGCATACAAAAAAGTTACCTCCTCGGGAGACCAGTCTTCTACAGCTTTTAAATTGCCACTCCTGGGTGACCAAATTAGTCCTTCTATCATACCACTGAACTGATCCATTTTATTTCCCAATATAGCTAGCTCTCTCCAGCCACGTTGTCCGCACATCATCTCATCCATTCTACATAAGTAACAAACTTAATTCAGATAATAGACACCACGATAAACATCTACTCACATTAAAGAACATCTCAACCACCCCAAAATAGGTAGTTGCATAATCTCTGCATTCAGGATATAAACTAATTGACTTAAAAAATCCATAAATGCCAAACTAGGGGCATATAATGGATGAAATCCAAGTATACTTTCGAAAGTGTTTATGTGATTATCAGCTGTAAAAATGCTATAAAAGGGCTTGTAGAAGACAGTGTTTTGATGTATTTTTGCTGTTAGAAGCTGTAATATCTTGAAATTCAGACGTTTGAGTATTCAGATACTTAATAGATAAAATGACAAAAAGAAACAAAATTTTGTGAAAAAAAAAAAAAAAAAAAAAAAAAAAAAAAGGTGCATTTTGTGCAATAGGAGCAGAAATCTGGTAAATTAGACTAAAGGAAAATATATAAGTAGTTTTAGTTTGCCTTTAGATAACAGTTTCTTTACAGCGGTATAAAAACTCAAGATTTGACCCTAAATAATGCAGATCTCTATATCCAAACATCAGAAACTGATTATTGTGATTTCAAGTTGCAATAAGTAAATAATCAGTTCTAGAACGCAAATCCAAACACCTTCTAAGAGTATATAGGAAGTACCTTTTTAGTTTACCCTTAGACAATCAGTTTTGTTACGGTCGTACAAAACTGATTATTTAACCCCTAAATAATGAGGCAGATCTCTCAATCTAAACATGAAAAACTGATTATGCACAATAATTAGACAATCAGTTTTACAATGAAAATCCAAACACCTCCTAGGATATCACTCATTGCTGGCTGAATATGACATATAAGAGTAACCTGAGAAAAGATTTCTGGGCAGCAGTGCCGATATCACCAGCAGAATAAGCCTCATGTTTGACCACTTGCTGATGAAGAAACTTGGCACAGAACTTAGAGACTGCTTGACCTGGAAAGCTAAAAAGCTTAGCGAGGACCACAAAGTCAACAAATCTCATAAAAGATATTTATAAGCATGCATCTCTAATTCTAATATCATATATATTTGCAATTGATTTTCAATTTGTTTAAGACATTATTAGAGTGTTGAACATCATTTTTATGATGTCAATTCTTGTGCAAAATCAATCAATAGAAAATAAAGTAAAAAAAGTGCTTCTAGCAAGCACATAATATAATGGTAGAGAAAGTAAACTTGTGTGTTTGAAGTTAATTTGTTCACTATTATATCAAACAACCCTAGATGAACCCAAGATGCCAATTAAATGAAGAAACAATTGCATCAGTATCATATGTGTCTGTGTGCTTACCTCCATGGCCATCGTAAACACCAAAGAAAGATGTGGAGTTGTCCAAATCAAGTATAGCAGCATGCTACAAAACACCACATATAAACAGATATCATGCTCGGTAAGTACATTGTCCAAATTAAACTTCTAGGTATCAAACATGAACCACTGTTGAACTAGCACGAATAAATTCTGTTTTAGTGTAAAGGGTAATTCTTATTTTGTAATTAATGCTTAATCAAACTAAGGGTTGCATCATAGAGGGATAAAGAGAATTTGTAGATGGTCAAACAAATAGCATAGCAATGATGTTAAATCACAAAATAAGGTACCCATCCAAAAGTGTAACCCCATAAATGATACATGTTTCACACCAGCAATTTTATTCTCCAGCAGCAGATAGATTATATATCATATATAGTTTCTAGTAATGTACAAAAAACTAGTTCCATTTATCTATTCACTCTCTTGATGGATGAAACTAACATTATTTTCAATTACGAGCGTGTCTGGATTTGCGTTCAAAGTTTTGAGTGTTCTGACAAAAACTAATTGACATTATGATTTTATAGATGATTAGACTTAAATAACCAGATTTGGAGAAGCAAGTAAACGTATGTTATAAGAACACACAAATAGAAGATTATCTACTTTTTCTAACTTTAAGCATCCGATTATAAAACAGATGAGTTTTGCCCGATTCAGGTTACCCGAGAAGGGTGAGCCTTTGACAGTTTGACTGAGATGTACGCAGCCTAATTGAGGTATCACCATGACCGTTTCCGACCTTTTCCCTGGTCACCCCAAAAATGAGTACCTAGTGAGGCTTGAACCCTTAGACCTCTTGTGAGGAGGTTAGGTCATAGGTATCTTACCACTTTAAGCACCCGATTATCTTATTATCTTATCCTGAATATTGAACTGACATAATCACACCCCATATGCACGTGAAGCCACCAACATAAAGCATGAAATACGTATGACAATTAATCTATTTTCATCAGAAGGCTTCTAACAACAAGCCTTTCATCCTACACTACTTACACCAGAAGCCTTACAATTCAGTATTCAATACAATCATTAACCAAACATTTTTAAACAATCAATCTAAGAATCACAAAAGTCCAAACCACTTACAGCATCTTCCATCAACGTACGCCACCCTTGCATCGACGACACACCATATCTCATTTTCTCATTCTCGCCATCCTCAGATGTCTTATCCGTTTTCGGCGTACTCAAATAAACCCCCATATCTATTAATACTAATTCAACCTGCACATCAAACCGAGTAAAACGCCAATATCATCACTCACACACTAACTCAATCACATCTAACTACTTAAAAAGAAAACTTAATCACTTCTTACATCTTTTATATAATAAAGGAAAATACATCTCGGAAGCCAATTGAGAAAGTATCTATATTCCAACAAATCAGATTGCTCAATTCTGTTGACGTGGCAAAACTGAGCAATCAGATTGGCTAATTGAGTGAGATGAGTCAAATCTAAAGCAAACTCGCTTTAGAAAAAAGCTAAAAATACGAATGTAATTGGGAGCTCATTTTTTAAACTTTTTGACTTAAATGTAAAATAATGTTATATATTCCAACTGCCCAAAGAAATTTAAAATTTAGTCCAAAACTTTGAAAAATGAGGTGATTATTTTTAATCGTATGGAATTAAGTGTAAGATTCTCGAATTCCATAATTTTTATAAGTTTACAGATAAAAAACACATACCTATACTCTATAATCAGCTATGTACTTTCGATCTTTACTATTAATAAAAGGCATTAAGCCATAAAATAGATATGTACTTTCAATCTTTTACCACCTAAGTACCTACGTGAACTAACAAGTGTTACATTCATTGTTACGAAGTTTTTAGTTTTGTTCCAATACGCACGTTGTTACTTTTCTTTACCTAAATTGAAATTTACCTATTCACCATCCACTACTTTCAAAACCACACATTCGAAGACATACTTTCAACTTTAGAGCATTGTTTGCTGAAAGTAGTGGAAAGCAAATGAGTGAATTACAACTCTTTTTTTAGGTAGAAAAAATGTTTAAATGCACATATTGGAATGAAACTGAAAGTTCCTAACAATAAATATAACATCTTTTAGTTACGATGTTTTAAATTAAAGGTGTGTTTGGCAAAAATAGCAGTGGCAGTGAGCAGTGAGCAGTAAGCTCTTACTGTGGCAGTAGCTAATTTTTCTATAAAAACATTTAGGGTGTGTTTGGCGTAGAGCATTTAGGAGCGGTGAGAGTAGAGCGTTGTGATTTTTTAATGCTCGTTTGGCAAGCAGCAAGTAGCTTTATCTAGTTTTTTTGGAATGCTCCTTTTCCAATGCTCCATGAAGTAGCATTTAGGGGCGCTGAACATTTAGGAGTTGTTTTACACATTATAATTACAACTACAGCTACGTTCCCAAATGTTTTTATAAAATAATACAAGCTGCTGCTCACTACTACTGCTCGCCACTAGTGTAGTTTTTGCGTCGGAAAAGGAGCATTCCGAAAAAATAGATAAAACTATTTGCCACTTGCCAAACGAGTATTAAAAATCACAACGCTCAATACTCACCGCACCGCTCCTAAATACTTTACGCCAAACATCTCCTATACTTACAGGGGGTTATAAACTAGTTTTAAAACTAACACAAATTCACAAATCACAATAATTGTACAACAGAAAAATTATAAATCTAACTAATTAGCAACAGATCAATGAATACATACATACAATCAGATTGAATCAATCAAATACGTAAAAATTGATATATAATTGAAGTGTGATTTAAGATCTAAACAGTATAATGATAACGAAATGAAGAATTAAGTGATTGATTGATTATTATGCTTACGGTTTAATGTCCGTACAGTGTGAGTGTGTGTGTGAGTGAGCGGGTGTTTGGGAGTTAAATTTGTTTTTGTGTTTTAATGGGAGTAAACTGGATGATGGATGAACGGTACTTGTATTCGACAAGTGGAATAATATGTTAATGAAAATGATGTAAGACTAATGCTAGTGGTGACCACTTTCTCACCCAATCAATGTCGCCACATCAGCGCCACCTCAGCTTTCTCTTTCCACAACTCCACCCCAACCACAATTAGCTAGTGATGCCACAAAAGCAACCCCACAATTTTTTTTTTTTTTTTTTTTTTTTTCTAAACTAAAATTTCATGCAATAGTGACATAGATTGAATTATTGAATTCCTTCTTCTTTGAAAAAATGAAAAGAATTTGGCTTATAACTCTTTTCAGGCCCAAGTATTTAGGGGGTTGGCAATGGGTGCGGGGAGGCACGGGACGGGGTGTTTCCTGTGCGGGAACACCGCCGCCGTTCCATGTTTACCGCACGGTGGGGTGTTTTTGCGGGGAGGTTTACCGCACGAGAGAAGCCAAAAAATCGAAAGTTGGAGCCTTCAATTTTGGACCGTTGGGGCTTTACGAAATAAAATCGATATGCTTCAAGTAATATCTGAAAAATGGTGAAAACGCAGGCTGCAATTCTGTGACTAGGGAGAAAGATGATTACTTTTTGTTATTTATACTTTGGCCCCTATATATTTAAACATTTACATAATTGTCCAACTTTTAAAGTTTTAAACAAGAGTAAGTAGTTTACAAAACTAACAGTTTTAACCCTCTTAAAACCTATTATTGTGAATGGTAGAATACGTCAAGTGTGTGTCAAAGAATTGAAGTCGGACTAAAGAATAGAAGTCAGACTAAAATACCGATCCACATTTTAATAGAATTTAAAAAAGAAAAAAGAGAAGAAGAAAAAAAAGAAGTGAGTGAAGGGTGAGGGGTGTGATGCCAACAAAAAGTGAGTGAGTGAAGAAAAAAGTTGAAGAGTGATGTGGCATAAGGGGATTGGTTGTAAATGAGCGAAGGGATTTGAGGTAAGGGGTGTGTTGCCAACCCCCTTAGAAAGAAAAAAGTGTAACATTACATATTACTGTACATGTCAAGTGGTATAGAAGTATTGCAAATGCAACACGTGTAAGAAACTAGAGAAATACGAATGACCATTTACAAATTCGATAAACACAACTCTATGATGCTAATATAATTTTTATATTACTTCACCAATCCTTTATCTTCTTCCTCTCATTGAAAACACACACTAAAAACACACACCACCACAAACCAAAACACACTAAACACACACACGTTATACAAACACAAACTAAAACACACACTGAAAACACACACACGCTATCAAAACACAGTTTGTGAGTTCGGTTGGAAGATGTTGCAATTGTTTCACCAATATACTCCTTTAATATGACCTCCAACGTTCAAAAATATATAGAAGATGTTGCAATTGTTTCGGTTGGCGAGGCAACCGAAACTTTGAAAAGTTTGCTATGCGACGCGTCGCTTGTGGCTTGGCTAGGGGGGGAGACGCGTCGATTTGCTCGGTTGTGGTCACCCTCCAACGCCCATTAGCATTAGTCTAATGAGATAATTCTCATTTTTTTAAGATTAATAAGATTTTGATTGGTTTTGTGCGTTTAGATAAGTTTTAATATGTTTTTGTAATAACGAGATTGGCAGCGACCAGCCGCGTTGCGGTCGGGCAAGTTTTTTGTCAGTTGTATTTGATGAAAAGTACGGGTTTTTTTTATCGTCGTTGTTTATTGGCTGTTAGTTTTGTTAAAAATTATTTATAATGAAACAAAAGAGATAAGCCAAATATATACACACGGTGATGTTTACGATTGGTTTGTTGTTTATGTTGAAATTTTAGTAACTTATGAATTACGTTGGCGCAGCGTTTTTTTAATGTTGTTTTTTGGCTTTTGTTTTTGTTTTTTTTTATAATATTAAGTTTAATTTTTTTCTTTGTGTATTTTTGTTAAAATATTATTGGGCTACATGGATGGTTTTTTTTTAACAGGTTGTATAGGAGGCAACTGTTAATGTTTGTTACATAATGTTGGGAGAGTAGAAGTAATATGGGGTATGTAATGTTGCAATTTATGGGTTGTGATGACTAGGCCAAGATAAGCCCAAAAAAACTGGCGGGAAACCCGCATCTAATACGTCGACGTTTTTTATCACTTTTAATATATATATATATATATATATATATATATATATATATATATATATATATAATTGCTCATGCCGACGAAAATTTAAAGTGGCGACATATGGTGAGTACTGTGCATAACAACAGAATTTTTAACTTATAAGCAGTAGTGGAAAGAAAGCGTATTTATGTAAAGTTATAAATATTAGAAGGGATATTGAGTAGGCGTGGATTTGTAATTTCACGGTTCTTACTTTGATTTTGATTTTTGATTTTGATTGGTTTTGTTATTGAAAATGATGTAATGTGATAATTCTCATTTTTTTAATGATTTTGATTTTGATCGGTTTTGTGCGTTTGGATAAGTTTTAATATGTTTTTGTAAGGCTGCACGCAGTGGGCCGATAAATATCGGTCGTTTGCCTTGGTCGATCAATTTCCAAATCGGTTGAGACCATTGTGATGGTTGGGTCGAATATCGATCGAGGAGAGTGGAATTGCACAATCGCTTGAAAACCAACCGATATTAAACAAGCCAAATGTTACCGTTTGTAAAAAACAAAAAAATAATTATAAAATAATAATAATAATAATAATAATAATAATAATAATAATTTAAAAAAACTTTACCACTTTACATCTCTATAAATACCAACTTCAAACATAATTCTAAACACACAATTTCAAACACACTTCAAATACAATTCAAACAACAATTCAAACACAAAAATATGGCTTGTCGTCTCCCCAATACCGTCGAACAAATGCAAAAGTATATCAAAAAACAATCTGACAAAGACGACACGGATCGACAACAGGCTATTGTCGAAGTTATCAAACAGTTTGAGCTCGCAAAGGCACTCAAACAACGTTTGAGACAACGGTACGTTGAGTGCAAAGACATCTCTGAAGAAAGAAAAGTTGTGATCGACCAGTTTTTGTATGATGAATATCGCAAAGACGCTGCCGTTAGTGAGACGTTGTGGGGTTGTGTGAATTAGATACAGGCCCAAATCTCCAACATGATCCGTTGAGTTTTGAGGAAAATGAGGTAGCTGGTTCTGTTGTGCAAGGTGCATCAACTTCATCTGATGCACCAAGATCTGTTGAGCAACAACAACATCAACCTCATCTTGATCAATTTCGGCTAGGTTATGAAGACAATGCGGGCTAGAACGAAAGTAAGGAGCGGGAGCTTAATGATAACATCAAATAATCCTGATATTCTTAGTGTCAATTTCCCTCGTTATGACATCATTTTGTGCTCAATTACCTTCATTTTTGCTCTTATTTCTTTATATTTCATTTCAGGACAAGAAAGGAGCAAATGAGCGTTTTGATGATTATTTGGCGTCATTCTGCTGAAGATTGGAATCTACTCACAATATCATTATGAAGACACGAAGACTACGACCTAGTCGAATAATGGGACTACACCGTAGACTATTATTATTTTGTAGAAACTTCTATTGGAAGAAGGCCACGCCATAGCTGGCGATAAGCTACGGCGTAGTGGTGCCACCTAAGATTCTACGCCATATTTAGTCATAGAACTACGGCGTAAGTTTGACAACAAGCGTTCTACGCCCATGACAAGTTATCAATTTACGGCGTAGATGAGATTATGTGAAGACTACGACGTAGCAACTCATCGAGCTACGCTGTAGTGCCAATGAACAAAGACTACGGCGTAGTATGTCCTAATAACTACGTCGTAGCCCAGACGGGCATTATAAATACCAGAAGAATTTCGTTTATTTGATATCTCCCCTTTCCCAAACCTTCACTAGGGTTTTGGGAGAACGACCCAGAAGAAGAATGAAACCAGAAGAAGACCAAAGGAATAGCATCTAATTAGTTTGGTATATCCTAGTCTAATTCTAGTTTGAATTCTATTATGTTTTGCAATTAATCATTCTATGAATTCTCTTCATTAATTAAGATTTGGTTTAGTTTATCATTTATGTTTATCTATGTAGAAATTTTCTTTGCTTGTTTGTAATCCGTTCGTTTTGGTAGTATTGAAGCTCGGTAGTACCTATTAGTTGGGAGAATTGACCATAGGACCTTAGACGAGTAGGTTGTGAGGATTGGTAATAATTAGCCATAGTGTAACACCCATATCCTGGATACAAATAGGCCCCACCCTAAATGGAATTGAGTAAGGTTTAACGTGATTGGCTAGTCAACAAATGTAAGTTATAGTCAAACCCCATAGTCAAATAATGAGTATTATGGATATAGAAAATATTATGTGACACAACTAGAAAGGTAATGGACTTCAAGGACCTAAGTGCTAATATGTTAAATGTGTTATAAGTTGATTGTGGCCAAAGTAGGAAGAAAAGGACTAGATGGACCAATTATGCCAAAGGGCCAAAGTTGTATAAGATAAATATCTTATTTATCATTCTCTAGAGAATTCCATCATTCTTTAGGTTGTGTTTGTTGGTCCGGTTATTAGAAGGGAAAAGGGAGGGAAGGATGAAGCTTTGATGATGAAGAGGAAGATGAGATGTGTTCCTTGCCAAAGGGTTAAGCCTACTATGATCCTCTCCACAAGTAAGTAATCTTGTTTAAGTTAGTTAATGATGGGATTGATCATCATATAATTCAAGATATGATTATATGATGATTAGAGATGTTTAGGGGTAAGATAATGGTTGTAGGAACCATTGTTAAGGTTATTTGGTCATGGGGTTAAATGATTATGTTATGTGATTATGACCTAGGATGATGATGATAAAGGATGAAGACGATGATGATGTTATTGTTAGACTTAGCTTGGACTCAAGGTAAGTAAACCGGTATAATGTAAAGTTATAATGATTTCTATGCATTATGTGTTATGTGGCTTAGGTTACGGATCATTTAAAAAGTATTAAGATTTTAAAAAGTGTAAAAAGTATTTATAACCGTTGGATTAGATCTGGTCAAACACATTCTTTTTTAATTATTATTTCCAGTCAAAGGATGCAATGGTAAATTGACCCGCTTTATTTTATTCACCCTCAAAATTCAAATGCAAATAACTTTTAAACGACAAACTTTTAGAAAAAAACCGATTTCACTATAATTTTTAAAATTTAATCCTCTTTAATTTAGTATAAATCTTGTTAATTATTTCAAATCTTTATTTTTACATATTCAATGGGTCTTGATTTTCTTGATGTTTTTTGCATTTTTTATCATAATTTTTACCTATAAATCTATCAAATGATGATAAACTCAAAACACAAAAGTTGTAGATTTTGGTTCACTCTTTACTTAGAAATTTGAATCACTCAAATCCGATATGATATGAGTGAAATCGCACGTTAAAGATGACATTTTAGTCATATTTATTGCACACAAGGTGTTTGATGAAATGTCTAGCTTAGATTTTTAGTATTAAAATTGCGTTAAATGCTCTAATTTTTGTACCACAACGCATTATTAATCATTTTATTAATGTAACATTCAAAAAGTGATGTTTTTTAATCATTATTATTTTAAATATACATTTAGTTTATCAATTCGTCTTTGTTCATCAATTAATTATGTTCATCAGTTAGGTTATAGGTTCATCGGTTAGATTATGTTTTGTTCATCAGTTAAATTATGTATTGTTCATCAATTAGGTTATAGGTTCATCAGTTATAGGTTCATCAGTTAGGTTATAGGCTCATCAGTTAGATTATGTTTTGTTCATCAGTTAAATTATGTATTGTTCATCAGTTAGGTTATAGGTTCATCAGTTAGGTTATAGGTTCATCAGTTAGATTATGTTTTGTTCATCAGTTAAATTATGTATTGTTCATCAGTTAGGCTATAGGTTAATCAGTTAGTGCATTTAGCTCAATTTTAACACTAAAAATTTAAGCTAGACATTTCATCAAACACCTTGTATGCAATAAATATGAGTAAAACATCATATTTAATGTGTGTTATCTTACTCATATGACATCGGATTTGAGTGATTCAAAAACATGTGTAAAGATTGAACAAAAATCTATAACTTTCATGTTTTAAGTTTTTCACAATTCGACACTTATAAGGGTAAAAATTAGGGCCGAAAATGCCAAAAAAATAAAGAAAATTAAGAACCATTTGATATGTAAACAAAAAAGTTAGAAATAATTAACAAGATTTATACCAAATTAAAGAGGATTAAATTTTAAAAATTATGGTGATATTGGTTTTTTGTAAAAGTTTGTCGTTTGAAAGTTATTTGCATTTGAAATTTAAGGTGGAATTTAAAAAACGGGTCAAATGACCAAAATGCCCTCTAACCAAAAATATTAAAGAAAAAATGGAGGGAGTGGGTGGGGGACACATGGCACTAGCTTAGTGGCTTTCTAGACTTTTTAAAGTTTTTTTCTTTTCACTTGATCGCAACTCATGTGGCTTAATGTGTTAAGGTTTATGTTTGGTTAGTATAATGGTATTTATGTGTAAGAGGATATAAGGTTAGTTAGGGTTAGTCAAGAGTGGAATAAGGAATAAGGAAGGTTAAGGCTTTAAGAGGTCAAGGTATGTGATAATGTTAATGTTGTTTTTGATTAATGGTTGTATAATGTGTAATGCGTTGAATGAAGTATAATGTTAAGTTATACTCGTGTTACTTACTAAGTATTCGTGCTTACGGTTTAATGTTTTAATGTTTTGTAGGCTAAGGTATTAATGCTATGGCGTGGATTAATGAAATGATTGGTTATGCGAATGTAGAAGGATTTGGGTAAGAAAGTAGCAGCTTAGGTAGATACCGAGCTCTGTGTTGATGTTGTACCCCCGTGAGTCTTTTAATGATTTTTGGTAAATGTGTCATCAAGTGTTAAAGTGTATGAAATGGTTGTTATAGAGATTTGGATGCAAATAGGTGTTATGGTAATGGTTAATATGTTTGATGTATATGTAAAGGGGTGTTTGGGTTAAGGTGTGTTTTTACCCAGTTTGGGTTGTAAATAGGTTGAATGGTTATAGAAACAATGTATTATGTTATGATAAAGATTTTTGAAAAGTTTCGTTAAGTTTCGAGTCTTGGAAATTGGTTTTCCGGAAATTAGAGTAAGATGTTAAAAGTTGTGTTTTTGGTAAAATCTGTAAACGGGAGCATAAGGCCTTCCGCGTCTGAGCCATAAGGCCTTCTGTAATTAAAAGTGGTTTTATGTGTTTTTGAGTACCAGATCATACGCCCTATAGGCTGGGCATAAGGCCTTCTGCCTAAAAATGCATTTTTCACAGTTTCTGAGTACAGACCATACGCCCTTCTGGACCTTGGGTGTAAGGGCGTATGGTACACAGGTAGTCTTGGCAGATTTTAGTCAATTTTCCAAAAATCATATCTTTTAATCCGTAAGTCGTTAGAGGTCCCACCCGTAGTTTCGAAGGTAATTGAGTCTAGTTTCATTTAAAAATAGTTCTAAGGTCAGAAAGTTTATAGATTTTTGTCAATGGTCAAAAGAGTAATAGAATGTTTGTTTAAAGTCAAGCGTTTTCGCGCAAAAAGTTTTAATTCTTGGTCAAAGTGGGCACGGGGCATTACACATAGTACTACCATTTCGTGTGTGCGAATTGAACATATGATCACCTACCGATTGGATACACTTAAGAAGTTAGAGGAAACCTAAGTTCTAACCATGTTGGGTTTCACTTTAACAAGTATATTAAACATGACACTTATTGACTCTTCCACCTCATAGGTTAACGCCATCCAGCGAACTCTTGTGACCGTAAAAAGTTACAAGAATAGGGCAAGGTGGAATATAGGGCTAACAATTTGACCATCTGATTCTAGTCGACTTTTACCCACTACATGGAACTGAGAAACATAAATATTACTAAACTTTAATATCTTAATAGTCTATCCCTTAAGTTATCTTTCCTTTATTTCTAATTCTGTTTAAAATTATGTTTCATTATTATTTTATCTTACATCATACCCTTTTTTTAGTATCTACCTTATTTTGCCAGAACAACAGCTCTTAGGACGACACTCTGATTTATCTAAGGCATCCTACACATGACCGGATACACTGCCCGTTAGTATGTGTTAGACAAATCTCAAACCTGGATCACCCGGATTACAATTGAATATTTATGTAATATTTATGTTATGTTTCTGTAATGTTTTTAATTCTAAGAAATATATGCAATGTTTAAATTTGAACGTTTTTATATTTATAAATTTGTTATTTAAAATGTTAAAAAGAAAAAGAAGAAAAAAAGGTCGGTCACCACTGTGGCACTTGGGTCATGTCTGGTAGCCGGAGAGAGAAAGCCGACGTGGCAGCTGATGACTTGGGTCACCACTGTATCCAGCCTAATAATTGCTCATGCCGACGAAAATTTATAGTGACAACATATTGTGAATACCGTGCATAACAACATGATGCGTAGGGATTGCACCAGGCTTTACCTCTCGAGGGATCTCGAGAAGCTTACAACCTCCACCAGGCAGTGTACCTGATCGATGTAGTATAGTATAATGACAAGTACCGGGGGATTGATCGTTCAGCTAGGAATAGTGTCGCTAGGATTAGAAAACCTAAAGACTAGGCCTAGAGATGAAGGATGATTCTTTTTGTATTTTTATATTTTTTAGAAAGCAAGTAAAAATCTCGGGTTTTGAAGGATTTGGGCGGAATTAGTTGCTAGTCAACTAACCCAATACTAAAGATGCAATCAAAATAAAATACTATAAATGAAAATAAACTAAATTAAATTAAGGTTGTGAGCAATATGTGGGAGAAATGTGTTTAGATTTCACTACTCCCTAGATATCTTTTATACGTTAATTACTTGTTATAGTTGCGTGGATGACGGATTGTATTCCTTAATACCATTCATGGGGTGGCGTACTTACTTCCCCAATCCTATGAGTGCCTACTTCACTCCTATGTCGAGCCGGCTAAGAAGCTCCTAACATGGGATCATTAGAATTTACTCATGCATTAAATACAACCAATAAAACCTAGTACACATCGGTTCATGTTTCCTAAGACGTTCAAACATGTTACACAATGGAGATCTGCCAGTTTTCTTAAGCCTAACATTGAAATCATTCATCCAATACAACCATAACAAGTAATCAACACATAATTAATATCTAGGTTTCATTAGATCAAAGCAAACACAAGATAGATCTAGCCTAGCATGCTGAAATCAAGACAAGCACAAGATATAGACAACCAACACATAGACATATTGATTGAATTAAGAGAAGACTTATCTCAATAGCACATGAAAGGATTCAATGGGTGAAAACCCTTGAAAATACTGTAAAATACGAGCTAGGGTTTACATAGTTCGGCCCTAGGGTTTTTCCACACAAGTTCCTCTCTAATGAATGAAAAATAGAAAACTATATATAGAGTTTAGTAGGTGACAGTGTCAAGAACAAATGTCTGACGCCGTCATCTCGCTGCCAAATAGTTCCTCGGACTGCCTAGATCTGGGTCTGACGCCGTCATGTAGTCTCCTTATGCAGGCCTGATGAGGCGAAAAATGATCCGTTTTTAGAGGGTCATTTAAGCCCGGAATTGAATTTATTTGATCAAATATTGCCCTAAATCGTTCCTTTTGTGATTTTAGGTACTTTGGGAGTGAAATCTGGAAAAGGAAGCAATTCGGACGTTTTTGGAGCATAAAAGTGAAGAAAACGCCAAAGTCTTAATTTTCCATGCTGGGAACAGTAGGTGACGGCGTCAAGAGTAACATCCTGACGGCGTCAAGAGCAAAATTTCATGACGGTCCAGTAGAGAATTGACGGCGTCACGAAGTAGGGCGTCAAGAGTAAAAGTCATGACGGCCTAGAAATGATTATCACATGACGGCGTCAAATGTAGATCAAGGCAGTCCGAGAAGAGTTTTGGCGGCGAGGTGACGGCGTCACAAGGTTGGAGAAACCCTAAGTATGAACTTGGTGTGAATTTTACAGGTTTTTCAAGGGTTCCAAGCCCTTGATACCTTTCATGTGTAATTAAGATAAGTGTTCTTTTAATTCAATCAATATGTCTATGTGTTGGTTGTCTATATCTTGTTCTTGTCTTAATTCCATCATGCTAGGCTAGATCTATCTTGTGTTTGCTTGGATCTAATGAAACCTAGATGTTAATTATGTGTTGATTACTTGTTTATATTTGTCTTGGATGAATGATTTATATGTTAAGCTTAAGAAAACTGGTAGATCTCCAATTGGTAACATGCTTGAACGTCTTAAGAAACATGAACCGACGCGCACTAGGTCTTTATTGGTTGTATTTAATGCATGAGCCACTGTTTATAATCCCTATGGTTGTGCTGGGCATGGTATAGGAGGAGATAAGAGCTCATAGAATTGGGGAGTTAAGTGTGCCACCCCATGAATGGTATTAAGGAATACGATCCGTCATCCATGCAATTATAACAAGTAATTAACGTGTAAAAGATGTCTAGGGAGTAGTGAAATCTAAGTAAACACATTTTCTCCACTTATTGCTCACAACTTTAGTATATTTTAGTTTATTTTCATTTCTAGTATTTTATTTTGATTGCATCTTTAGTATTCGGTTAGTTGATTAGCAACTAATTCCGCCCAAATCCTTCAAACCCGAGATTTTAATTGCTTTCTAAAAAAATATAAAATACAAAAATAATCATCCCTCACCTTTAGAACTAGTATTTAGGTTTTCTAATCCTAGCGACACTATTCTTAAGCTGAACGATCAATCCCCCGGTACTTGTCACTATACTATACAACAACGATCAGGTACACTGCCTGGTGGGGGTTGTAAGCTTCTCAAGATCCCTTGAGAGGTAAAGCCTGGTGCAATTCCCACGCATCAAGTTTTTGGCGCCGCAGCCCAGGGAATAGTTATTGTCTAGGTTAGAATTTCTTTTTATTAGGTCTACTTGCTAGATTCCTTTCTAGTAAGATTTTATTTTTATTTTTTAGGTTCTCTTTAGTCTATCTTATTTCTTTGTGCCTATTTTGTAACTCTTCACCGCCTGCCATCATGGCAAACGACGAATCCTTTAACCTTAGGATCACTAGGAGTCGTAGTTCCACTAGAAACCTAGTCTTGCCTTATGCGGAACCCGAAAGAGAAATGCATAGATTGAGACAATATCACTCAACTTCTGAACCATCTAGCGTTGCCATCGATTTTGATGCACCTCTTTCTGAAGAAAATTCAGAAAATCATGTCACAACCCCTAGCTCCCAACCCAACGACGAGATGAGTACCCCCGCAACCCCCATTCCTAAGCGCCTTAAGAACTACTCCTCCCCAACCTCTCGTGGCTTCTCAAACGCCATTGTCTACCCAAACGAACACACCAACGAGGTCTTGCATGCAAACGATGTTTGGCTTGTCAAAAATGTGTGTAGGTTTCGCGGAATAGATGAGGAAGATCCAATCCAACACATCAAGGACTTCCTGAAAATAGTAGACACCCTCCATACGAATGGGGCTACTAGAGACACATCCCGATTGCGATTCTTTCCTTTCACCTTATATGAAAAAGCCCAAGAATGGTATGACAAACTCCCTTCTGAATCTATTTTCACATGGGAGCAACTCATATCCAAGTTCTATGAGAAGTTCTTTCCACCTGGAAAAACCTCAGCATTTAGAGATAGGATCCTCCGTTTCCGGAAGGGGAAGGATGAACCCTTCCATAAATCGTGAATTAGATTCAAAGATTTAATAAGACAAGTTCCTCATCATGGCATTGAGCTTTGGCTCTTGGTCCAAATCTTCTACGATAATATCTCCCCTAACGACCGAAACGGAATTAACCAATCTAGAAATGGGAGATTGGCCTATCTTAGTGCCGAGGAAGGATGTGATAGGATTGAAGAATATGCTCAAGACCAGGATGACACTTGGGATGAACCTGAGTCGACTGTTAGCATTTCTGAAATCACCTCGGATCGGTTGAGAAAAATTCACAAAAGAGTGGAATACCTAGCTGGATCGCAATAACCTAAACAGCTGTCGAATCCTTACTTGATCTGCGATTACTGTGGGGGCCCGCATGAGGTTGAAGAATGCGGAGGAGCAGCCACAACTGAACATGCATGCTTGTCAGGAGGGGACATTTATGCTGATCCCTCCCTTTTGCCTTTTTACCAAAATGACGATTGCACCCTTTGGGGAAATCTGGTAAAGAGAAGAGAAGGGGAGGAAGGCCCTGAATTCAAAATCAGGAGCACTTTTGAAGATGACCTTGGTCACTTCACTCAAGAAAAAGGCTTGCAAATGAAAAGTCTTAATGAGCTTTTCGACGAGCAGTAGGAGGATATTGGAGAATTTTTCAACAAGCTTAACTCAGCCCTAGTTAATCTTGAAACGCCATCAGTAAGCAAAAAAGACCCCATGCTCGCGATAACCACTCGAGCTGGAACAACAACCAAGGACCCTCCTTACCCAAACTCATCCCCCATCACCCCCGATCCAAACAAATCTGGGGATGAGAAGGAGGATGTCAGCGGCAATACCCCCGACCAACCACCCTTGACGACCCCTTCCCCATCAACCTTGCCTAACCAACCTGTGAGAATCCCGTTTCCATTCTGATTAAGGAACCAGAAAACTGAGAATGATAACAAGAGATTCCTGTCTTACCTAAAAGATTCGGTTGTCACCATACCTCTCCTTGATGCTTGCTATCACATGCCAAAGTATAGCGCATACTTTAAAAAACTACTTGCTAACCGGAAGAAACTCGAGGGTCTTGTGACCCTGGGGGAAGAATGCTCAGTAGTGACCCACCGAGGGCTACCAAAAAAGGTAGACGATCCGGGCAGCTTCACCCTGCCTTGCTCCATAGGACCTCTATCAATCAAGAATGCTCTTGCCGATTTGGGAGCGAGTATCAATCTCATGCCTCACTCTATGTTCCGTAAACTAGGATACTCTGGATTGAAGTCTACCCGTATGAACATCCAACTAGCCGATAGATCGGTCAAGTACCCCGTAGGGATATGCGAGAATGTGCTAGTCAAAGTTGGGAAATTCAAATTCCCGGTCGACTTCGTAATCCTGGATATGGAGGAGGATGACTTGGTACCCATCATCTTAGGTAGACCATTTCTTGCTACCGCTCGTGCAGTCATCGATGTCTACGATGGCAAATTAACCTTACGAGTGGGAGACGATAGCACAACCTTCGACATTAAGGATTCTATGGACCTCTCCGTCGAAGCAGCCAACCGGCTCTATTTTATCGGGGAAGTAGATGAACTCACAGATGTCATTGATAGTTGTGTCGATGAACAGATCGATGAAGGCTGGCTACGGGACGAGAGTTTTCTGCCTTTGCTAGAGGTAGAAAAGATGGAGGATGTTAGTGCAGTCTCCTTCTACCCCAGACAAGAGGCAACGGAGCATCTCGAGCTCCGAAAGCCCAAAAACAAGCTCAAACCTTCTATTATCGAACCTCCTGATGTAGATCTTAAAGAGCTTCCTAACCATTTGGAGTATACCTTCCTTCAGGGAGAGGACCAACTCCCGGTAATCATAAACTCTTCCTTGGAACATGAACAAAAAGGTAAACTCTTAGAGGTCCTAAAAAAATACAAGGGGGTACTCGCATGGAGTGTGGCCGACATTAAGGGGATTGACTCAACTTTTTGCACACATAAGATTCTCATGGAAGAAGATTATAAACCTACCGTGCAACCCTAGAGGCGCGTGAACCCTAACATTAAGGAAGTAGTGAAGAAAGAAGTTATAAAACTTTTGGATGCAGGATTGATTTACCCGATCTCGGATAGCCCATGGGTCAGTCATGTGCAGGTTGTACCTAAAAAGGGTGGAATGACTGTAGTTAAGAATGACAAGGGTGAGATGGTGCCCCAGAGAACAGTCACTGGATGGCGGGTATGCATCGACTATCGAAAGCTCAATGATGCCACGAGGAAAGATCACTTTCCCTTACCATTCATTGATCAGATGTTAGAGAGATTATCTGGACACGAGTACTATTGCTTCTTGGATGGATTCTCTAGATATTTTCAGATTCCCATAGCACTTGAGGACCAAGAAAAGACCACGTTTACTTGCCCTTATGGAACATTTGCCTACAAAAGGATGCCTTTTTGGCTATGTAATGCCCCCGCCACTTTTCCAGCGATGCATGACCGCAATCTTTCACGAACTCATGGAAGACAGCATGGAAGTGTTCATGGATGACTTTTTGGTCTTCGGGAACTCCTTCGACCGCTGTCTTGCTAATTTAGAAAAGATGCTTAAACGGTGTGAGGAAACCAACTTGGTGCTAAACTGGGAAAAGTGTCATTTCATGGTGAAGGAAGGGATTGTGTTAGGACATAAGATCTCAGGGAACGGAATAGAGGTGGACCAAGCTAAAGTTGAAGCTATATATAAGTTACCATACCCCACAACTGTTAAAGCAATACGCAGTTTCTTGGGGCATGCCGGGTTTTATCAAAGATTTATCAAAGACTTCTCCAAAATCGCTCGGCCAATGACCCAACTACTTGTGAAGGATGCTCCGTTTGATTTTTCCCAAGAATGCAAGGATGCATTCGATTACTTAAAAAAGGAACTCACACAAGCTCCAATCATGATCACACCCAACTAGGAGTTACCATTTGAAATCATGTGTGACGCTGGCGACTTCGCTGTCGGGGCTGTATTAGGCCAACGGCGTGATAAGCTTTTTCAACCCATCTACTATGCGAGCAAAACCATGAATCCTGCTCAAGAGAATTACTCCACCACTGAGAAAGAATTATTAGTCGTGGTGTTCGCGTTCGACAAATTCCGACAATATCTTGTCCTTTAAAAAACAGTCGTCTTCACTGATCACTCGGCTCTTCGATATCTTTTTGCAAAGCAGGATGCTAAGCCACGACTAATTCGGTGGATCCTGTTGCTACAGGAATTCGATGTTGAGATTCGTGATAAGAGAGGGGCAGAAAATCTGGCCGCAGATCATCTATCTCGTCTCGAAAACCCCTTGGATGAGCACGATAGAAGTGAGATTAGGGATTCATTGCCTGACGAACAACTCATGTTAATGAGTGACTCGGAGCCGTGGTACGCTGATTTTGCTAATTACCTCGCAAGTAGACTCCTTCCTGAACACCTGACTAAGTACAAAAGGAAGAGGTTCTTTTCTCAGCTAAAATACTACTTTTGGGATGAACCCTTTTTATTCCGAAGGTGTCCTGACCAAATTAGAAGGCGTTGTGTTTCGGAAAGTGAGGCAGTGAAGATTATGAGGGAATGTCACTCTGGTCCCTCTGGCGGGCATCATGGGATAAACATTACCGCCCGAAAGATTCTCGATGCGGGATTCTATGGGCCCACAATTTTCCGTGATGTAAAAGAAATGGTGCAGGCGTGCGATGCATGTCAACGAGCCGGAAATATATCACATAGGGATGAAGCACCTCAGAACTTTATACAAGTTTGCGAGGTCTTCGATGTTTGGGGAATTGACTTCATGGGACCCTTTCCATCTTCAGGGGGGAACGAGTACATATTAGTCGCCATTGACTATGTTTTAAAATGGGTTGAGGCACAAGCCCTTAGGACCAATGACGCCAGAGTAGTTATTCATTTCCTGAAAAAGCTTTTCGCGAGATTCAGGATTCCTAAAGCTCTCATCAGTGATAGGGGAACCCATTTTTGCAATGCGCAAATGGAAAAGGTCATGAAGAGGTATGGAGTACCCCATCGGTTTTTCACCGCCTATCATCCACAAACCAATGGCCAGGTCGAAAACACCAATAGGGCTATTAAAAGAATACTTGAAAAAATGGTTAGTCAAAACAGAAAGGACTGGTCATTTAAACTCGACGAAGCATTATGGGCATTCCGAACCGCCTACAAAACACCTATTGGAACGACCCCATTCCGCATGGTGTATGGTAAGGCATGTCACTTACCAGTGGAATTAGAACATAAGGCTTATTGGGCGCTTAAGACATGCAACTTTGATTACACAATTACTGGAAATAATAGGTTCTTGCAATTACACGAGCTTGATGAGCTTAGGCTAGAAGCCTACGAATCATCCATCACATATAAAGAGAGAGCGAAAAGATGGCATGACCAGAGAATTAAGAAACCCAAAGAATTTTCAGAGGGAGACAAGGTCCTATTATACAATTCTCGGTTGAGATTATTTCTGGGAAAACTTAAGTCTAGATAGTATGGACCGTTCACGGTAAAGAATTCCTCTAAAATTGGAGCCGTGGTGTTACTAGATGATGAAGGTAGGGAATTTACTGTTAACATACAACGTGTAAAACACTACCAAGAGAATAACAATGAAATGATTAGTGAGGAGGATGTGACGTTTGATGATGAGGTCACGTAGTAACCCATGACCTTGAGTCTAGCTACAAGACTCGTAAATAAAGAAAAGCACTTCTTGGGAGGCAACCCATGTTTTGTGTGATTTTATTTTTATTTGTTTGTTATTTGCTTCCGTATGCATGCTTAATTTTTATTGTTGGTAGATCATGTTTCTAAACTAAGTAGTGGAAATACTTTACTTTGTTGTTTTGGCCTAGTCTTAACTCCACCTAAAGGTATTTTTGCAAAAGATAAGTGTAAGGGGAACCCCTAAACATGTTTTCAAGAAACAAACCGATCATGATTCTCCACAATATTAAATGAACATGTGTATTAGTATTTGTTGGAGTCAAATGCTTGTATTGAGTCATAATGAAGTTTTGCAGGATTTTCCAGGAAGTAGGACCAAGTTTTTCCAGAAATTTTCCAGAAACTTAACATAAGAATTTCTGCAGGTCACTTCTGACAGCGTCAAGAGTTTACTCTTGACGGCGTCAAGTGTAAAAATCTGGAAATTTTACCAGTTTTATTTTTCTAACGGAGTCTTATGGTTTTTGTGAATTATTAAGTTTTATAATCTCCAGGAGATCTGCAAACTTCATCCCACAAGCATTATATCTTATCTTGTTTTCTAGGATTTAGTAACTTATATAGGATGCCGCCGATTTTACACGAGGTTGTCTTGTCTATTTTATCAGGTTTTACAGGTTATGTATGACAAGAAGATGATTTATATTCTGGAAGGGAAGCTTTGATTGTTCATTTTCTTGGAGGAAGATCTAACCTGGCCACCTTATTATCCATACCGAGCAAATCAGGGGAGTATTTGATTTCATTCGTTTTACTTATTTCACTTTTACATTCTTTACTTGAACATTGGGGACAATGTTTATCTTAAGTGTAAGGGGAGGGTAAAATGATGATACCTTACAGATACACTTTCGCTTGAGTTTGTTTGTTTGATAGTAGATGTGTAATAAAACTATGAGAAATACTTGTTAGTGCAATTTTAGCACCAAATTTAAAATTTTTTACAACATTTAGGAGTGAAACTTTAGCCATAGCAAGCGTCTCATGGATAGGAGATTGTATGACTAGCACATAACCGTATATTCAGAAAAAATTTTCACCCAAATATGTGAGGTTCGCCTTTAGATTTGATAGGAAAAGCATTTACTATTAGTGCTTATGAGTGTACCGGTAGCATTTAGATTCTAGAACTTGCGTTAGTGATGCATCCCGAGACCGCTAGTGAGACTACATTCGTGTGGTAGGATTTACTACATGATAAGAGGCATTAGGATCACCCTTGTGTTAAACCCGTATTATAATTACTTGACCATTTAAGTCATATTACTTGGCTAGTTAAGTCAACTAATTTTTCCCACACCCTTAGCGTTGTACTAATTTTTAGTACACGAAACCCCTAGTACACCCCTCCGAGCCTATCTTTTCGTTTCTAACTTTAAGCATTTTACTTAAAGGAAGAATTTGTTACACCCCACTTAAATGTACACCCAAATCGCCTTAGCCTTCCGTGTATGCGCTCATTTTTAGTGCATTATTGTTATTTTTTAAACCCTAAGTTAACTATCTAATTGATTACATGGTTGCTAAGTCGAGTCATATCCTTGTACATATTATTTTGGGACGATTGGGACTCATGGGTAAAGTACTTATTTATGGAGTAATGGGGAAGAACATCATATTATTACCCCCGTATGTGCGTTAATCTTAAAAGTGCTCCAAGTGTTTTGATTTTCTTAATTCGAGTCATTAGATTAGTTTATTGTAAAGTATGTAAAAATTAAAGTGTAAGGGAAATGTTCATTCCCTATGATGTATTATTGTGGATGGTAGGGTAAGAGTGTATGCAAAAAAAAAAAAAAAAAAAAAAAAAAAAAAAAAAAAAAAAAAGGTCGAAAAAATCAAGAAAAAGAAAAAAAATAGAAAAAGGAAAAAGAGAAAAAAAAATATACGGACTACCATCCCTTTTTATTCTATGTTCATTTTATATTTTTGTTATTTTTCATTTATTAGCTTAAGTCGAGTCTAGTCTTGGCTTAGCAACGCCATCTTGTACATGTAATTAACCAAGATTGTTAACTCGCCACCAGTAAAACTTCCTTTATCCAACAAAACCGTGTATTTCATATCCCTACACCTAACGTTACAACCCTTTAAAAGACCTCTTTGATAGTTTATCCTAGGTGCTTACGCCATGTGGTGGAGGTTTGATCCTTTCCCGAGCCTATGGTAATCTATTTTGCTATGACAGGTAGTGAGAGATATCTTCCGTTTCCATATTGTAATTTACACTTTATTACACCCGAGAGATGTGAGTATCTAAACACTATTTGTGAGGTGCTTGTGTATGACCTCCGTGCTTGTCTATTGGTCTTTAGTAGAACGATTATTTGTTGTAATTACTTTTATATTAGTGTTAAATGATCCCTAACTTGTATTTTGACTAGAATAAAAGCGCATTTGCTTGAGGACAAGCAAATCTCAAGTGTAAGGGTATATGATGAGGCAAAAAATGATCCGTTTTTAGGGGGTCATTTAAGCCCGGAATTGAATTTATTTGATCAAATATTGCCCTAAATCGTTCCTTTTGTGATTTTAGATACTTTGGGAGTGAAATCTGGAAAAGAAAGCAATTCGGACGTTTTTGGAGTATAAAAGTGAAGAAAACGCCAAAGTCTTAATTTTCCATGCTGGGAACAGTAGGTGACGGCGTCAAGAGCAAAATTCCATGACGGTCCAGTAGAGAATTGACGGCGTCACGAAGTAGGGCGTCAAGAGTAAAAGTCATGACGTCCTGGAAATGATTATCACATGACGGCGTCAAATGTAGATCAAGGCAGTCCGAGAAGAGTTTTGGCGGCGAGGTGACGGCGTCACAAGGTTGGTCTTGACGCCGTTAGACCCCTTTTCCTGTATATAGTTTCTAATTTTCACATTAAAAGAGAGAAGTTTTGGAGAAACCCTAAGTACGAACTTGGTGCGAATTTTACAGGTTTTTCAAGGGTTCCAAGCCCTTGATACCTTTCATGTGTAATTAAGATAAATGTTCTTTTAATTCAATCAATATGTCTATGTGTTGGTTGTCTATATCTTGTTCTTGTCTTAATTCCATCATGCTAGGCTAGATCTATCTTGTGTTTGCTTGGATCTAATGAAACCTAGATGTTAATTATGTGTTGATTACTTGTTTATACTTGTCTTGGATGAATGATTTATATGTTAGGCTTAAGAAAACTGGCAGATCTCCAATTGGTAACATGCTTGAACGTCTTAAGAAACATGAACCGACGCACACTAGGTCTTTATTGGTTGTATTTAATGCATGAGCCACTGTTTATAATCCCTATGGTTGTGCTGGGCATGGTATAGGAGGAGATAAGAGCTCATAGAATTGGGGAGTTAAGTGTGCTACCCCATGAATGGTATTAAGGAATACGATCCGTCATCCATGCAATTATAACAAGTAATTAACGTGTAAAAGATGTCTAGGGAGTAGTGAAATCTAAGTAAACACATTTTCTCCACTTATTGCTCACAACTTTAGTATAATTTAGTTTATTTTCATTTCTAGTATTTTATTTTGATTGCATCTTTAGTATTGGGTTAGTTGATTAGCAACTAATTCCGCCCAAATCCTTCAAACCCGAGATTTTAATTGCTTTCTAAAAAAATATAAAATACAAAAATAATCATCCCTCACCTTTAGAACTAGTATTTAGGTTTTCTAATCCTAGCGACACTATTCCTAAGCTGAACGATCAATCCCCCGGTACTTGTCATTATACTATACAACAACGATCAGGTACACTGCCTGGTGGGGGTTGTAAGCTTCTCAAGATCCCTTGAGAGGTAAAGCCTGGTGCAATTCCCACGCATCAAGGCCGTCACAAAATTAACTCTTGACGCCCTTCTTGTGACGCCGTTAGGTTTGCACTGGGTCGTCACCACTTTTACTCTTGACGCCGTCATGATTTTCCTCTTGCCGCCGTCAGGTACTGTTCTCAGCATGGAAAATTAAGTCTTTGGCGTTTTCTTCACTTTTATGCTCCAAAAACGTCCGAATTGCTTCCTTTTCCAGATTTCACTCCCAAAGTACCTAAAATCGCAAAAGGAACGATATAGGGTAATATTTGATCAAATAAATTCAATTCCGGGGCTTAAATGACCCCCTAAAAGTGGTTCATTTTTCGCCTCATCATATACCCTTACACTTGAGATTTGCTTGTCCTCAAGCAAATGCGCTTTTATTCCAATCAAAATACAAGTTAGGGGTCATTTAACACTAATATAAAAGTAATTACAACAAATAATCGTTCCACTAAAGACCAATGACAAGCACAGAGGTCATATACTAGCACCTCACAAATAGTGTTTAGATACTCACATCTCTCGGGTGTAATAAAGTATAAATTACAGTATGGAAACGGAAGATATCTCTCACTACCTGTCATAGCAAAATAGATTACCATAGGCTTGGGAAAGGATCAAACCTCCACCACATGGCGTAAGCACCTAGGATAAACTATCAAAGAGGTCTTTTAAAGGGTTGTTGATGCGTGGGAATCGCAACAGGCTTTACCTCTCAAGGGATCTTGAGAAGCTTACAACCCCCACTAGGCAGTGTACCTGATCGTTGTAGTATAGTATAGTGACAAGTACCGGGGGATTGATCGTTCAGCTTAGGAATAGTCTCGCTAGGATTAGAAAGCCTAATTACTAGTTCTAAAGGTGAGGGATGATTATTTTTGTATTTTTATATTTTATGGAAAGCAAGTAAAATCTCGGGTTTTGGAAGAGTGGGCGGAATTAGTTGCTATTCAACTAACCCAAAACTAAGATGCAATCAAAATAAAATACTAAAAATGAAATTAAACTAATTTATACTAAGGTTGTGAGCAGTAATTGGAGAAATTGTGTTTACTTAGACTTCACTACTCCCCAGATATCTTTTACACGTTAATTACTTGTTATAATTGTATGGATGACGGATTGTATTCCTTAATACCATTCATGGGGTGGCATACATAACTCCCCAATTCTATGAGCTCTTATCTCCTCCTACACCATGACCCAGCACAACTATAGGGATTGTAAACAGTGGTTCATTCATTAAATACAACCAATAAAGACCTAGTACGTCTCGGTTCATGTTTCTTAAGACGTTCAAGCATGTTACCATTTGGAGATCTGCCAGTTTTCTTAAGCCTAACATATAAAATCATTCATCCAAGACAAGAATAGACAAGTAATCAACACATAATCAATATATAGGTTTTATTAGATCTAAGCAAACACAAAAGAGATCTAGCCTAGCATAATGGAATTGAGACAAGAACAAGATATAGACAACCAACACATAGACATATTGATTGAATTAGAAGAACACTTATCTCAATTACAATGCAAGGTATCAAGGGTTTGGAACCCTTGAAAAACCTGTAAAAGTTGCACCAAATTCATCTTTAGGGTTTCACCAAAACTTCTCCTTTTTTTAATGAAAAAACTAGAAAACTATATATAGGAAAACTGGGGTGACGGCGTCAAGAGCAATGGTGTGACGCCGTCATCTCGCCGCCAAATACTTCCTCGGACGGCCTTGATCTACTTATGACGGCCTATGTGACGCCGTCATCAACCACGGTATTTTATTCTTGGGACTCTGACGCCGTCAAGAGCAAATTTTGACGCCTTCATGCACTGTTCCCACCATAGAAATTTGAGACTTTGCCGTTTTCTTCACTTTTATGCTCCAAAAACGTCCGAAATGGCTTCTTTTCCAGAATTCACTCACCAAGTACCTAAAATCACAAAAGGAACGATTTAGGGCAATATTTGATCAAATAAAGTCGGATTCGGGCTTAAATGACCCCCTAAAAACGGATCATTTTTCGCCTCATCATATACCCTTACACTTGAGATTTGCTTGTCCTCAAGCAAATGCGCTTTTATTCTACTCAAAAGACAAGTTAGGGGTCATTTAACACTAATATAAAAGTAATTACAACAAATAATCGTTCTACTAAAGACCAATAGACAAGCACGGAGGTCATACACAAGCACCTCACAAATAGTGTTTAGATACTCACATCTCTCGGGTATAATAAAGTAATATAACATTATGGAAATGGAAGATATCTCTCACTACCTGTCATAGCAAAATAGATTACCATAGGCTTGGGAAAGGATCAAACCTCCACCACATGGCGTAAGCACCTAGGATAAACTATCAAAGAGGTCTTTTAAAGGGTTGTAACGTTAGGTATAGGGATATGAATTACACGGTTTTGTTGGATAAAGGAAGTTTTACTGGTGGCGAGTTAACAATCTTGGTTAATTACATGTAAATGATGGCGTTGCTAAGCCAAGACTAGACTCGACTTAAGCTAACAAATGAAAAATAACTAAAAACATAAAATGAACATAGAATGAAACGGGATGGTAGTCCGTATGTTTTTTTTCTCTCTTTTTCCTTTTTTTTTTTTTTTTTAAATTTTTTTTGTATACACTTTTACCCTACCATCCAAAATAATACATCATAGGGAATAAACGTTCCCCTTACACTTGAATCTTTACATACTTTACATTCAACTAATCTAATGACTCGAATTAAGAAAATCAAAACACTTGGAGCACTTTTAAGATTAACGCACATATGGGGGTAATAAGTGATGTTCTTCCCCATTACTCTATAAAATAAGTACTTACTCATGAGTCCCAATCGTCCCAAAATAATATGTACAAGGATATGACTCTACTTAGCAACCATGTAATCAATTAGAAAGTTAACTTAGGGTTTAACAAATAACAATAATGCACTAAAAATGAGCGCATACACGGAAGGCTAAGGCGATTTGGGTGTACATTTAAGTGGGGTGTAACAAAATCTTCCTTTAAGTAAAATGCTTAAAGTTAGAAACGAAAAGATAGGCTCGGAGGGGTGTACTAGGGGTATCGTGTACTAAAAATGAGTACAACGCTAAGGGTGTGGGAAAAATTAGTTGACTTAACTAGTCAAGTAATATGACTTAAATGGTCAAGTAATTATAATACGGGTTTAACACAAGGGTGATCCTAATGCCTCTTATCATGTAGTAAATCCTACTACACGAATGTAGTCTCACTAGCGGTCTCGGAATGCATCACTAACGCAAGTTCTAGAATCTAAATGCTACCGGTACACTCATAAGCACTAATAATGAATGCTTTTCCTATCAAATCTAAAGGCGAACCTCACATTTTTGGGTGGAAAATTTTTCTGAATATACGATTATGTGCTAGTCATACAACCTCCTATCCATGAGACGCTTGCTATGGCTAAAGTTTCACTCCTAAATGTTGTAAAAAATTTTAAATTTGGCGCTAAAATTGCACTAACAAGTATTTCTCATAGTTTTATTACACATCTACCATTAAACAAAACAAACTCAAGCGAAAGTGCATATGTAAGGTATCATCTTTTTACCCTCCCCTTACACTTAAGATGAACATTGTCCCCAATGTTCAAGTAAAGAATGTAAAAGTGAAAAAGTAAAGAGAATGAAATCAAATACTCCCCTGATTTGCTCGGTATGGATTATAGGTTGGCCAGGTCAAATCTTCCTCCAAGAAAATGAACAATCAAAGCTTTCCTTCCAGAATATAAATCATCTCCTTGTCGAACATAACCTTTAAATCCTGACAAAAAGTAGACAAGACAACCTCGCGTAAAATCGGCGGCATCCTATATAAGTTACTAAATCCTAGAAAACAAAGTAAGATATAATGCTTGTGGAATGAAGTTTGCAGATTTCCTGGAGATTATAAAACTTAATAATTCACAAAAACCATAAGACTCCGTTAGAAAAACAAAACGGGTAAAATTTCCAGATTTTAACTCCTGACGCCGTCAAGAGTAAACCCCTGACGCCGTCAGAATGGACCTGCAGAAATTCTTATGTTAAGTTTTCGGAAAATTTCTGGAAAAACTTGGTCCTACTTCCTGGAAAATCCTGCAAAACTTCATTATGACTCAATACAAGCATTTAACAAATACGAATATACATGTTCATTTAATATTGTGGAAAATCATGATTGGTTTGTTTCTTAAAAAACATATTTGGGGTTTCCCCTTACACTTATCTTTTGCAAAAATACTTTTAGGTTGGAGTTAAGACTAGGCCAAACAACATAGTAAAGTATTTCCACATTTTTAATTTAGAGACATGATCAACCAACAATAAAAATAAAGCATGCATACGGAAGCAAATAACAATCAAATAAAATAAAAGCACACAAAACATGGGTTGCCTCCCAAGAAGCGCTTTTCTTTATTTACGAGTCTTGTAGCTAGACTCAAGGTCATGAGTTATCGTGTATCGCTTATGCTCACATAACCAAGTGTGAGCCATCTAATAGTCGCCTCATCTTTCTTATACTCTTCTCCTAACTCTAAGCACCCGCGATAGTATTTTTTATTCTTTTCATGCGTGTACTTAAGTCCTTTCCTCTTATCATTCTCACTTAGCATTTCCATGGGCGGATACCTACTACACTTTTCTATGGAAAAATCTTTGAACCTAGGCTGTGCGCGGGGCATTTGATAAACAAAATTTTCATCCCCATCCGAGAATGTAATTAGCCCTTCTATGAGTTTTTCATCGAGGTTGGTCAACCGTTTGAAAGGTTTTCCAAACACAACTTGGGTCAATTTATTATCAATAAACTTTCCTAGATTCTCCATAACCATGAACTCAACAAGATAAACCAACCTTCCTACAAACACATGCAATGGTATTGCCTTAGCATTAATGTTTTCTCCTTTGTATTCTAACTCATCTACCATGATTTTATTATATTCATTACGTGAGATTATATTCATTGGAAGAGATGAGTTGAGATAGGCGTTAAAGCTCTTAAATCCAATCTTACAAGGGAATTGCATGTTAAATGAACTATCACACTCAATCCTAGTTCTAGGGTCAACATACCTAAGAGGGTTTATTTCCTCTTCCATTCTATCCTCATTAATCACGTCACCATCATCAAGATCCTCATCGGAGTCTGAATAGTAAAAAGGACTAGCCCTCCGGTCATCATCATGATCAGACTCTTCTAGCTCAGAATTATTGTCAAAGTGGTGGTTGGGTGAGAGGTTAGGTGGGTTCTCATTTTCTGCTAAAGGAGGTGGGGCGGGCATTTGGAAAATCCTACGACGAAAAACACGAATAACAGGAATCAAACGATCAATGTTATTGTTATCCATCGAAACAGTTTACGAACAAAGACACAAAGAAATAAGATAGACTAAAGAAGACCTAAAAATAAAAATGAAAAATCTTACTAGAAAGGAATCTAGCAAGTATACCTAATAAAAAGAAATCCTAACCTAGACAATAACTATTCCCCGGGCTGCGGCGCCAAAAACTTGATGCGTGGGAATCGCAACAGGCTTTACCTCTCAAGGGATCTTGAGAAGCTTACAACCCCCACCAGGCAGTGTACCTGATCGTTGTAGTATAGTATAGTGACAAGTACCGGGGGATTGATCGTTCAGCTTAGGAATAGTGTCGCTAGGATTAGAAAGCCTAATTACTAGTTCTAAAGGTGAGGGATGATTATTTTTGTATTTTTATATTTTATGGAAAGCAAGTAAAATCTCGGGTTTTGGAAGAGTGGGCGGAATTAGTTGCTATTCAACTAACCCAAAACTAAGATGCAATCAAAATAAAATACTAAAAATGAAATTAAACTAATTTATACTAAGGTTGTGAGCAGTAATTGGAGAAATTGTGTTTACTTATACTTCACTACTCCCTAGATATCTTTTACATGTTAATTACTTGTTATAATTGTATGGATGACGGATTGTATTCCTTAATACCATTTATGGGGTGGCATACATAACTCCCCAATTCTATGAGCTCTTATCTCCTCCTACACCATGACCCAGCACAACAATAGGGATTGTAAACAGTGACTCATTCATTAAATACAACCAATAAAGACCTAGTACGCCTCGGTTCATGTTTCTTAAGACGTTCAAGCATGTTACCATTTGGAGATCTGCCAGTTTTCTTAAGCCTAACATATAAAATCATTCATCCAAGACAAGAATAGACAAGTAATCAACACATAATCAATATCTAGGTTTCATTAGATCTAAGCAAACACAAAAGAGATCTAGCCTAGCATAATGGAATTGAGACAAGAACAAGATATAGACAACCAACACATAGACATATTGATTGAATTAGAAGAACACTTATCTCAATTACAATGCAAGGTATCAAGGGTTTGGAACCCTTGAAAAACCTGTAAAAGTTGCACCAAATTCATCTTTAGGGTTTCACCAAAACTTCTCCTTTTTTTAATGAAAAAACTAGAAAACTATATATAGGAAAACTGGGGTGACGGCGTCAAGAGCAATGGTGTGACGCCGTCATCTCGCCGCTAAATACTTCCTCGGACGGCCTTGACCTACTTATGACGGCCTATGTGACGCCGTCATCAACCACGGTATTTTATTCTTGGGACTCTGACGCCGTCAAGAGCAAATTTTGACGCCTTCATGCACTAATTTGAGACTTTGCCGTTTTCTTCACTTTTATGCTCCAAAAACGTCCGAAATGGCTTCTTTTCCAGAATTCACTCTCCAAGTACCTAAAATCACAAAATGAACGATTTAGGGCAATATTTGATCAAATAAAGTCGGATTCGGGCTTAAATGACCCCCTAAAAACGGATCATTTTTCGCCTCATCAGTTGTAACGTTAGGTGTAGGGATATGGAATACACGGTTTTGTTGGATATAGGCAGTCTTTATTGGTGGTGAGTTAACAATCTTGGTTAATTACATGTACAATATGGCGTTGCTAAGCCAAGATTAGACTCGACTTAAGCTAATAAATCAAAAATAACAAAAACATAAAATGAACATAGAATAAAAAGGGATGGTAGTCCGTATGTTTTTTTTTTTTTTTTTTTCGTTTTCTGTTTTTTTTCTTTTCTTTTTCTTGTTTTTTTTCGGTTTTTTTTTTTTATTTTTTTTTATTTTTAATTTTTTTTTTTGCATACACTCTTACCCTACCATCCGAAATAATACATCATAGGGAATGAAAATTCCCCTTACACTTGAATCTTTACATACTTTATAATAAACTAATCTAATGACTCGAATTAAGAAAATCAAAACACTTGGAGTACTTTTAAAGATTAACGCACATACGGGGGTAATATATGATGTTCTTCTCCATTACTCCATAAAATAAGTACTTTACCCATGAGTCCCAATCGTCCCAAAACAATATGTACAAGGATATGACTCGACTTAGCAACCATGTAATCAATTAGATAATTAACTTAGGGTTTAAACATATAACAATAATGCACTAAAGATGAGTGCATGCACGGAAGGCTAAGGCGATTTGGGTGTACATTTAAGTGGGGTGTAACAAATTCTTCCTTTAAGTAAGATGCTTAAAGTTAGAAACGAAAAGATAGGCTCGGAGGGGTGTACTAGGGGTTTCGTGTACTAAAAATGAGTACAACGCTAAGGTGTGGGAAAAATTAGTTGACTTAACTAGCCAAGTAATATGACTTAAATGTTCAAGTAATTATAATACGGGTTTAACACAAGGGTGATCCTAATGCCTCTTATCATGTAGTAAATCCTAATACACGAATGTAGTCTCACTAGCGGTCTCGGGATGCATCACTAACGCAAGTTCTAGAATCTAAATGCTACCGGTACACTCATAAGCACTAATAGTAAATACTTTTCCTATCAAATCTAAAGGCGAACCTTACATATTTGGGTGGAAAATTTTTCTGAATGATACGGTTATGTGCTAGTCATACAATCTCCTATCCATGAGACGCTTGCTATGGCTAAAGTTTCACTCCTAAATGTTGTAAAAAATTTTAAATTTGGCGCTAAAATTGCACTAACAAGTATTTCTCATAGTTTTATTACACATCTACTATCAAACAAACAAACTCAAGCGAAAGTGTATCTGTAAGGTATCATCATTTTACCCTCCCCTTACACTTAAGATAAACATTGTCCCCAATGTTCAAGTAAAGAATGTAAAAGTGAAATAAGTAAAACGAATGAAATCAAATACTCCCCTGATTTGCTCGGTATGGATAATAAGGTGGCCAGGTTATATCTTCCTCCAAGAAAATGAACAATCAAAGCTTCCCTTCCAGAATAATAATCATCTTCTTGTCATACATAACCTGTAAATCCTGAGAAAACAGACAAGGCAACCTCGCATAAAATCGGCGGCAATCTACATATGTTACTAAATCCTAGAAAACAAAATAAGATATAATGCTTGTGGAATGATGTTTGCAGATTTCCTGGAGATTATAAAACTAATAATTCAGCAAAAACTTTAAGACTCCGTTAGAAAAACAAAACTGGTAAAATTTACAGATTTTTACACGTGACGCCGTCAAGAGTAAACTCGTGACGCCGTCAGAAGTGACCTGCAGAAATTCTTATGTTAAATTTCCGGAAAATTTCTAGAAAAACTTGGTTCTACTTCCTGGAAAATCCTGCAAAACTTCATTATGACTCGATACAAGCATTTGACTCTAACAAATACGAATATACATGTTCACTTAATATTGTGGAGAATCATGGTCGGTTTGTTTCTTAAAAACATATTTGGGGTTTCCCCTTACACTTATCTTTTGCAAAAATACCTTTGGATGAAGTTAAGACTAGGCCAAACAATAAAATAAAGTATTTCTACCATTTAGTTTTGAAACATGATTTACCAACAATAAAAATAAAGCATGCATACGGAAGCAAATAACAAACAAACAAAATAAAAAATCACAAAAAACATGGGTTGCCTCCCAAGAAGTGCTTTTCTTTATTTACGAGTCTTGTAGCTAGACTCAAGGTCATGGGTTACTACGTGACCTCATCCCTTGAGATGATGTACCCCATGTAGTTGTGATCATTACTATTGTGGTGATAGTGCCTCAATCTGTCGATACTTGCAATCACTTCCCCACCTACTTTACTTCTTAGGTTAGCCATCCCATCTTGGCTCATGCTCTCAATTGTGAAAGGCCCATACCACCAAGGACTTGGTTTATCGGGTGGTATCGTTATTTCCAAGTGTCTTAAGAGTACTATGTTCCCTTCCTCGAATGACACATGGCTTCTTGCTGGTCGATTGTGTTCGAACTCGACGTGAACTTCATTGCTTTTGCTTCTTTCATGTTTAGCCTCCTTGTAGCTTTTTATTCTTGCCTCCCATGCAAGAATTTTCTCTTGAACACGAATAGGTGACGTGTCAATGTTGTTTTTGAGCTTTCTCCAACTCAAACTCTCATGCCCACATCGCGGGGTCATGGGGAAGCTAATTTTTCTTTTTCCTGATTTAAGCTCAATTTTCCTGCCTTCATACTTAATGACAGCCCTAGCGGTGGTAAGGAATGGTGCCCCACGGATTATTGGCATGCATCCATCTCCCTTATCATCGATGATCATAAAATCAACGGGGTACATGAATCCTGCGACATTAACTAACACATCTTCTGCGATTCCTAGGGGGTATACGTAAGAGTGTCCAGCGAGGGATAACCTAACACGAGTGGGGGCTGGCATTTTTGACGTTAGTTGGATGTAAATAGGTAGGGGCATAAGATTTACTTCCGATCCTTGGTCGGCGAAAGCACTAAGATATTTCAAATCCCCGATGCTAGCTAGTATCTCAAAGTTCCCACACGCCATCTGCTTAGTAGCCACTTTTTGTACCAATAGTTTCTCGAATATTGGCCCCCCAGGTAACGTATCATACTTATCTTTTCCCCCTTCCTCCTTCTCAGAATCCTGTTTGGAAGGTTGGTTACGCTCGTCACCCTTTATCTAATTTGTTATAGTGTTTTCGTTTATATCATGTTTCAGGTAGTAACTCAAAGGTTGGGATTTTGGTGGCTCTTCTAAGGTTTGTTCAGTAGGGGTTTCTACCTTCTCATTATCCTTGTGGACAATTGTGATGGAATTAACAAATCGGGTAGTGGGGACGACGCTTTCTTTCCTTAGTAACATCCTCTCGGGGGTTCTCTGGTTGGTATATTCTTCCATTAGGCTTATCATCTCATTCATTTTCTCTTGCATCTCCTCTTTTTGCTTATAAACTGCTTCCTTGAATCTAGCGAGCCGATCTGAATGAGTTGCCATGTATTCTCTCATTCTAGCTTCAAACTCCGGGCTAAGTTTCTCGGGAGGGGAATAAGGTGAGGCATAGTTTTGAAAAGTCTCGACATTCTCTCTAGAGGGTGACTCTGATAACGGTGTTGGAGTCGTTTTCGAGACAGAATTGGCAGTAGCCCGCCTAGGACTCAGGGGTCTCCTTTGCCTTTCCTTAAAATAGTCAACTTTCGCCTCGAGTTTGCATAGGAGTTCATGAGGGATTTTGGTAGTCCCTTCAGGTGTTGAGATTGCGTTGATGGCCGCTTTTATAGTATGATTAAACTCCCACATCTCTTAATTATCGGCGGCAAGCTCTTCAATAATTGCCCAGGACTCCTCGGCGTTCTTATCACGCAATCTACCTCCCGCGGCCCTATCGATTGTACGTTTAATGTGATAGTCAACATGGTCATAGAAAATCTGAACTAATAACCAAAGGTTTATACCATGATGAGGGACCTTATGAAGGAGATTCTTAAAACGAGCCCATGCTTCGTAGAAAGTTTCACCCTGATGTTGTTCAAACATCAAAATGTCATTTCTAAGCATTGCAGTCTTCCCCGGTGAGAAGAATTGGGTAAGGAAGCGATTGGTGAGATCATCCCATGAGGTGATGGATCCCGCGAGTAAACATTCAAGCCATTGACTAGCTTGATCACGTAGAGAGAATTAGAATAGGCGTAATCGGGTTGTCTCTCTAGTTGCAACATCTAGGTCTATGGAATCTACGATTTTAAGGAAGTCCTTGAGATGTTGATTTGGATCTTCGGAACGAAGTCCATGGAATGCACATCCGCTTTGCACCAACCGGATGGTGTCGGATCGCAAGGGGGTCACATTGGCTCCGGTGAGCTCAATAGTGTTTTGATAGCCTTGGTGGCCAGGTCGGGAATACTCTCCTAAGGTTCGGGGCCTAAGAGGTTCTAGTGGTGGGTTTTGTTGTGGTGGGATGACGGGTTCAAAGATGTTCCCATCGTCCATGATGTCGGGTGGTGAAGAGTTACGAACAAAAACACGAAGAAATAAGATAGACTAAAGAGAACCTAAAAATAAAATAAAATCTTACTAGAAAGGAATCTAGCAAGTAGACATAATAAAAAGAGATTCTAACCTAAACAATAACTATTCCCCGAGCTGCGGCGCCAAAAACTTGATGCGTGGGGTTTGCACCAGGCTTTACCTCTCGAGGGATCTCGAGAAGCTTACAACCCCCACCAGGCAGTGTACCTGATCGATGTAGTATAGTATAATGACAAGTACCGGGGGATTGATCGTTCAGCTAGGAATAGTGTAGCTAGGATTAGAAAACCTAAAGACTAGGTCTAGAGATGAAGGATGATTCTTTTTGTATTTTTATATTTTTTAGAATGCAAGTAAAAATCTCGGGTTTTGAAGGATTTGGGCGGAATTAGTTGCTAGTCAACTAACCCAATACTAAAGATGCAATCAAAATAAAATACTAGAAATGAAAATAAACTAAGTTAAATTAAGGTTGTGAGCAATATGTGGGAGAAATGTGTTTACTTAGATTTCACTACTCCCTAGATATCTTTTACACGTTAATTACTTGTTATAGTTGCGTGGATGACGGATTGTATTCCTTAATACCATTCATGGGGTGGTGTACTTACTTCCCCAATCCTGTGAGTGCCTACTTCACTCCTATGTCGAGCCGGCTAAAAAGCTCCTAACATGGGATCATTAGAATTTACTCATGCATTAAATACAACCAATAAAACCTAGTACACATCGGTTCATGTTTCCTAAGACGTTCAAGCATGTTGCACAATGGAGATCTGCCAGTTTTCTTAAGCCTAACATTGAAATCATTCATCCAATACAACTATAAACAAGTAATGAACACATAATTAACATCTAGGTTTCATTAGATCCAAGCAAACACAAGATAGATCTAGCCTAGCATGTTGAAATCAAGACAAGCACAAGATATAGACAACCAACACATAGACATATTGATTGAATTAAGAGAAGACTTATCTCAATAGCACATGAAAGGATTCAAGGGGTGAAAACCCTTGAAAATACTGTAAAATACGAGCTAGGGTTTACAAAGTTCGGTCCTAGGGTTTTTCCACACAAGTTCCTCTCTAATGAATGAAAAATAGAAAACTATATATAGAGTTTAGTAGGTGACGGCGTCAAGAACAAATGTCTGACGCCGTCATCTCGCCGCCAAATAGTTCCTCGGACTGCTTAGATCTGGGTCTGACGCCGTCATGTAGTCTCCTTATGCAGGCCGTCACAAAATTAACTCTTGACGCCCTTCTTGTGACGCCGTCAGGTTTGCAGTGGGTCGTCACGACTATTACTCTTGACGCCGTCATGATTTTCCTCTTGACGCCGTTAGGTACTGTTCTCAGCATGGAAAATTAAGTCTTTGGCGTTTTCTTCACTTTTATGCTCAAAAAACGTCCGAATTGCTTCCTTTTTCAGATTTCACTCCCAAAGTACCTAAAATCACAAAAGGAACGATTTAGGGTAATATTTGATCAAACAAATTCAATTCCGGGCTTAAATGACCCCCTAAAAGTGGTTCATTTTTCGCCTCATCACAACATAATTTTCAAACTTATGAGCAGTAGTGGAAAGAAAGTGTATGTATGTAAAGTTATAAATATTAGAAGGGATATTGAGTAGGGGTGGATTTGTAATTTCATGGTTCTTACTTTAAGAGTTTTTAAGTAACGACGTGTGATCTTTTTATATGTAATAGAGAAGAGATAAGTGGTGTGTGGTTTTGCAACCTTGAAAAAGGTTTTACCTCTCTAGGGATCTCGAGAAGCTTGCAGTCCCCATCAGGCAGTGTACATGACCGATGTAGTATAATGTAGTGGCAAGTACCGGGGGATTGATAGTTCTACTTGGGGAATAGTTTTCGTTAGGATTGAAACTTAATCTAACTAGGTCTAGAGGTGAGGGTGAGGGATGATTCTTTTTTGTATTTTTATATTTTATGAAAAGCAAGTAAAAATCTCGGGTATTGAAAGAGTGGACGGAATTAGTTGCTAGTCAACTAACCCAAATAACTACAAATGCAATAAAAATAAAATAACAAGAAAATAAAATGTGAGAAAAACCTTATATGGAGAGAAACGTGTTTACTTAGATTTCACTACTCCCTAGCTATCTTTCATTAATTGATTAGTTTGTTACAATTGCGTGGATGACGGGTTATATTCCTTAATACCATTCGTGGGGCCGTGTACTATCTTCCCCAACTCTATAAGCTTCTACCTCTTCCTATGTCGAGCCGACAACTAGCTCCTAACATGGCCTCCTTAGTAGTCACTTATGCATTAAATACAACCATTAAAATCGTAGTACACATCCGATTCATGTTTCTTAAGACGTTCAAGCATGTTACCAATTATAGATTAGCCAGTTTTCTTAAGCCTAACATCGAAATCATTCATCCAACAACAATTAATAACAAACAATCAATAGCTAGGTTTCATTACATCTAAGCAAACACAAATAAACCTAGCCTAGCATGTTAATGTAAAGACAAGCATAAGATAGAATCAAACAACACATAGACATATTGAATGATTATTGGAAGACTTATCTTTAATTAATCATGGATGAAAGAAGGGTTTGAAACCCTTACAAAAAGGCTAAAATTCGTCCTAGGGTTTATGGTGAAGTTCCTCCAAAAGTTCTCTCCTTAATGAATGAAAATTAGAAAACTATGTATTGAGAATACAATCTGACGGCGTCACGTTATATATGTGACGCCGTCACCTTATATTCTTCACTGGCCGTAACCTTGTAGAATGTACGTGACGGCCTAGGCGTCACAAAGGGTGACGCCGTCACTCTTTAAATCCAAAAAACTTTCTGGCGCGTCTTGTGTAAACTTTATATCCACCTCTTTGCCAACATGTGACGCCGTCACCTATAGAACGTGACGCCGTCAGGTACTATTTCCAGCTTGATTTTGGAGACTTTGTCGTTTTCTTCACTTTTCGCTCCAAAAATGTCCAAAATGCTTCCTTTTTCAGATTTCTTCTCCAAATTACCTAAAATGACAAAATGAACGATTTGAGGCAATATTTGATCAAATAATCACGACTTAGGGCTTAAATAACCCCCTAAAAGCGTAACACTTTTCGCCTCATCAATAAGTATTAACAAAAATAAAAAGAATGATGTCTTTTTATGGCGGATTTTATTAACGCTGGCAAGACAACAGAAAAAAGTTATAATCACGAAATGATGCAAATGAGTAAAAACATAGAAGTTTAATGTGTTTAGAAGTTATTTGTCGCATTACAAAAATTATAAGGTGTTGAAGGTTGGATATTAAAGGCTAAAGAGCTTAGAGGTTTTTTTTTTTTTTTTTTTTTTTTTTTTTTTTTTTTTTTTTTTTGCGCGCTAAGGTGAAGTTATATTAACTTCTCAAAAATGTACATCATAAGTATAATAGCATAGATTTGGACAACACCCAAAATCTAAGAACATACTGATACAATAAAAAGATAACCGGTAACTATGCTATCTAGTTCTATCCAATATGAGACAAACAACACTAGGTCTTATAAAACTAAATTATGTCAAAACAAATAGAGCATACTTCCATTTATTCATGCACATCACTAATTCACCTTTGAAATGCACCTACCATCTAGCTACATTTCCATCACACCATTCCATCAAGCTACTCATCCTGCCACCACAATAGACATGATAGAAATGGTGGATGACATCACTAGGCACCCATAACCAATCCAGGGGGGGGGGGGTAGGGGGGGGGGGGCTCTGCCAAAGCAACCTACATTTCCCTCTCAAAGGAAGGCTTCAGTTGCTTGGGAACACACATTCTTCATCTTATAAAAAAAATCATATACCTTGTTGTGCACTCCTGGATCCGCCACTAAGCCCACATGTGCCAAAATAAGCAAAATAAATAAATGAAGCTTATAAAACATAAGCCGAAAACATATAACCTCATAAGCCCATAAATGAACTTGTACAAACACCCATTTTACTGCACTAAAATGCATCTTATATCCAGCTTAGACCTCCTTTTCATCCACTATAGATGTTGATTTCCACCCAGGCCAACTAGCAAAGCTACATGGACTACTAAGGTACAGTCATACCAGATTAGACTCCAAGATACAAGGTACTTCTCATTGTTATAACCAGAAATATTGATCTTGTATAGGCTAAGATCATTCATGAAAGCAGAGATACTTACATCCTAGGCTAAGATCTTGTAGCAAAGTTAAGAGGGTATTTACGTTTTTTATAAGATGCATTTTAGTGTAGTAAAATGGGGGTTTGTACAAGTTCATTTATGGGCTTAAGAGGTTATATGTTTTCAGCTTATGTTTTATAAGCTCCATTTATTTATTTTGGCACATGTGGGCTTAGTGGCCGATCCAGGAGTGCACAATAAGGTATACGATTTTTAGTAGATCCATGAGCAAAATTCGTGTTTTCGGGTTTGTTGTTTTACGGACCGGGTTTTAAAATATTTAGATTATGAACAAACTTTTTTGGGATCCGAGCTATCATATTAATATCCCTTGCCATGTTTGGGCTATCCGAGACATAATTGGTTGGTCGGATTCAAGTATTTTAAGTAAAGTTGTTTTGGTTTTGGTTAATCAGTAAGATGAAAACTAAAGCCTATTCTCAAATCTTGTAATAATTATAATGTCAAATTTTAAGCTTTCAACACTATAACCAACTCTTAAATCCTAATGCTTGAAATCATAGAAGAAAGTAAACGTTACTCGATGCAAAAAAATATATTCAAGCATAATATTAAAAAGTACAAATATTTGAGATGTAGTTTTGAGTGTGATGGCCCCTACGCTTGGACTTAGGGGGTTTAGCCTTATATCTAACCACTTAATTTGGTAAATACCCTCTTGGTGTTCTAAAATAATATACATCACAATTAGCCCAGTGATCCTAAGATTGGTGGCACCAGTAAGGTCCTCGAGGGGTTCAAAGAGGGTCAGAAGAGGTTTGCTCTGATATGGCTATTCGGTCTTTGTAGGTCAGCGAAGTGTTTTTGGGATGAATCCGTCGGGAACATTACCAACTTAAAAAACACATACAAACAAAATAGTTAACTGTTTGTATATTAAAAAATTAAAATAAATTAGATGTAGGTCGCCTTAGTGTGATCAAAAGTCGTCTGTAGGTCGACAGAAAGAGAAAGCTGATGTGTCAGGCAAAATAAATGTCGATTGAGGTCACTGGTGTTCCCGGTGTAAATATAAAATCCATAAGACCTATTCACCTATCTATTGGCCCATTCTTCATCAACACTGCCACATTTTAACCAGCTTAAAATTACATTACACAATACTTTTTCTTTCTTCTTTACTTTTAAAAAATGATAAGTTTGATTTAGGTATGCACTCAAAAAATTTCTCCATTATTTAAGGTGTGCATTCCTAAAACTTCGGTGTATTTTACAGCTACTTTTGAATAACAACAAAAAGTTTTACACTACTGAAAATTTGCACAAGGTATGCATGTCATACCTGTGCTCAACATAGATCCGCCCGTGTGTGTGCTTATATATGTTTATTATGTCATAATAAATTTGTATATGCCCACAAGTTAAAAAAAATAGTTCTAAAAAATTGACTTAAAAAATATAAGTCGAAAACATATAAGCTTGTAAATAAGCTTAAACAATTTAATAGTGTGTATGCATGTATATTGTTGTTGTACGAAGTAAGAGGCGGTGCTTTAAATTGAAACAAGGATGGTGTGACAATTTAATAGGGCGAAATCCATCTCACAGCCCATTGTTAGGCGCCTAAGGCTCAACGAGCTCAACATAAGCCAGCAATTCACTACTATTTGATTTTAGGACAAAGCATTGGGACCATTTCAATTCATGTTTATGTTCTGTGTAATCCATCTCGCCAAGATTGTTTTTTACTCTAGTTTTACCGACTCCATACCCGACTTATATAAAATTCACGAGTTTATGTATCCTATAAACTCACAACAAACCATTTTATGAAAATTTGTTGTTAGCAACATGTTATTTTATTTCAGGGTTAATTCCCTCCGATAACAACACAAATTTTCAAACGTTAATATATTATAAATCAACCTCAAAAGTTACCATAACACTCTATGAACTTTCAAAAACATGTTATCATCAACTATAGTAACCTAATAATTAGAGGTGTCAATTTCAGACTTATTGGTTTAATATGGCTCTAGTTATTAAATGTTTAATTAGAAGATGAGTCTAGTTGAATCTACTTAAATATTATAGAGATGGGTATAGTTAGGTCTGCCTTCACCTCCTTAGCTAAATCAACCAACAATTAAACCCTCAAATTTGATCGTTGGGTTTTGATTTGATTCTGACATTATCACGGGTTGGTTTTTTATTTCGAGTTTCTCATTAGGCTTTGGTTTTGATATCGAGTTTCTCATTTGTGATTAAAATGATTTCAAGTTGCATCATGGGGAAGATGATGAAGAGTATCGCTAGTGTGCGGCAAATTGACTAGAAAAGACGGAGTTGCCATGTTTTTTTTTTTCTTTTTATTTATTTTTTTTAATTTTTTTTATTCATTTATTTTTTTTAAGTCGGGGTTATGGGGCTTTTGTTATTCACCGGAAGAAATGGAGTCACCGGAGAAGACCCACTCGTCGGAGAAGATGAAGTACATTGTGTGACGGGGCATACATTGATTACTTGGCAACTAAAAAAAATTAAAGAATGGCCAAATACGTGAAATTTACCGTTATACCCGCTAACGAGTCATGACACATCAGCTAACGTATGAAATCGTAACAAAATTTGAAAGTTCGTAGAATATTGTGAACTTTTTTAAGGTTGATGTGTAATATATGTGAAAAAAAAAAAAAAAAAAAAAAAAAAAACGTTGCTGTTAGATATATTTAACCTCAAAAACCAGACGCGTATATGTGACACATAAGGCTACTATATGTTACGTTGAAGTCAGGCCATGATCAAGTCACAATTTGTTCAAACACTCAAAATAACAAATCTGGAGAGATTGATGATTTATGATCTTATGTGTAATGGAATACCAACTCGCTTGCGAATCACCACATTGATTGGCAAAAAAAATCAGTTTGGCATCGCGAATCCTATATATAATCATCTGAAATATATTTTCAAACTAACCTAAAGCTAAAGATGTGTGTATCTAACCATTAACTTATGTCGATTTAAACACTTTATTCGATTCTCATAACAAAACACACTTTGTCAAAAAGAAATTGTACCACCATTGCTACATGTTTATTCTCTCCACATAACACAAGTGGTACTGAGTAGTGACTTATACCAAAGATCCCACGGGTTATAGGCGCCAACTCATTTTGACTTTGACCAGCCGATTACTTTGACTTTTATTCCACATTTTTTTTTTTCGTAAAATGAAATTTATTAGATATTTACTTGTATATTTTTATTATTTTATCGAGAGAACTGCAAAATATATCCTTGTGGTTTACATATTTTGGCATCTTACATCCTTGTCAGAAAGTTTAGGCAATATACATCCCCCGTTAGGCAAACGTTTGCCACAATACATCCCTCGTTAACAACGAGGACTAACGGTGCAAATTTTTCCTACGTTATCTCTTAACGAGACTGAAAATATTACACCGTTAGCCTTCGTTAGCCAAACATTTGCACTGTTAGTCATTTTTATTAGAAAAAAAATAAAAAAAAAGGAAAAAAATTTTAAAAATAATTTTTTTTTAAGTTAATGTTTTAAAAAAAAAATCAAAATTTTTTTAAAAAATCAATATTTGCGAAAAAAAAATTAATTTTTTTTATAAATGCGCATTTTTTAAAAATATTAAAAAAAGGAAACAAATTTTAAAAATTAATTTTTTTTTAAGTTTATATTTAAAAAAAATCAAAATTTTTTTAAAAAAATTAATATTTACGAAAAAAAAATTAATTTTTTTTATAAAAACATTAATTTTAAAAAAAAATTATAAAAAAAAATTTAAAATTTTTTTCGCAAAAATACGCATTTTTAAAAAAAATACGCATTATTAATTTTTATAAAAAAATGCGAGTTTTTTTAAAAATTAATTTTTATAAAAAAATGCGTATTTTTAAAAAAAAATTAATTTTTAAAAAAAATTAATGTTTTTATAGAAAAAATAATTAATTTTTTTTCGCAAATATTAATTTTTTTAAAAAATTTTAAAAATACGTATTTATTAAAAAATTAATTTTTAAAATTTTTTCCTTTTTTTTAATATTTTTAAAAATGCGTATTTATAAAAAAATTAATTTTTTTTCGCAAATATTATTTTTTTTTAAAAATTGATTTTTTTTTTAAAAAAAAAATTGTTTTTTTTAAATATTAACTTAAAAAAATAATTTTTAAATTTTTTTTCCTTTTTTTTTTTTTAATTTTTTTTCTAATAAAAAGGACTAACGGTGCAAATGTTTAGCTAACGAAGGCTAACGGTGTAATATTTTCAGTCTCGTTAAGAGATAACGGAGGAAAAATTTGCATCGTTAGTCCTCATTTTTAACGAGGGATGTATTGTGGTAAACGTTTGCCTAACGGGGGATGTATATTGCCAAAAGTTTCTGACTAGGATGCAAGATGTCAAACTGTGTAAACCACAAGGATGTATTTTGCAGTTCTCTCTATTTTATCTTAGCGAAGTATATTTTGATTTATAATAAGCATAATATATTATGGTCGATCATGCTATTATGACTGTATTTACACATGCAAGTTTACGTATGTGTATCTAAAAGTGATTACGGAGTATTTTTTATTTCTCTTTCATTTGAAATAGTCTCAACATCATTGCTTAATTTCTCGACACTTTCCTACCATATATCGGACCCACTTTAGCAATACATTTTAGGGACGCTATGTTTGAAAAAAACATGATTGTTAGTGGGTCGACGTCCTACCAGCTTCCATGATATAACCATTCAACATATGCCCAATATAAAATAAGTTATGATCAATTTATTTTTGTTTTTATATCACTTTAACTTAGTTCGTTTTTAGTATTAGCTAGTCAACTTTGAACTTTTACTTGGTCTGGTTCGCGGTTGGTGAGATTCCAAATGATGTATCCAGTGAAATAATATCATATCATGAAACTATATAAACCCACACAACTTCAAGCACATCTCAAAACAAATCAATACCAACAAACATTACAACACCTTATAAATAACACATTTTCAGCTCGACTCTAAAGCTAGTTTAAACACCTTTTTTATTTAGAAACTGTTAAATATGAAGATCACAATTAAAGAATCGACAATGGTGAGGCCAGCTGAGGAGACACCGCAAATAAAGCTATGGAACTCTAACGTCGACCTTGTGGTACCAAATTTCCATACACCGAGTGTGTATTTCTATAGGCCAAATGGTGCTAGCAACTTTTTTGATGCAAAGGTGATGAAGGATGCTTTGAGCAAAGTGTTGGTTCCATTTTACCCGATGGGAGGACGGTTAAAGAGAGATGAAGATGGTCGTATTGAGATCGATTGTCAAGGACAGGGTGTGTTATTTGTGGAAGCTGAGTCTGATGGTGTCATCGATGATTTTGGTGACTTTGCGCAACTTTGGAGCTAAGGAAACTTATTCCTGCCGTTGATTACTCACTAGGGATTGAGTCGTATTCTTTGCTTGTCTTACAAGTAACTTACTTCAAATGTGGGGGAGTTTCGCTTGGAGTTGGCATGCAACATCATGCTGCGGATGGTGCATCCGGGCTACATTTCATCAACACATGGTCCGACATGGCTCGTGGCCTTGACATCACTCTCCCACCCTTCATAGACCGAACCCTCCTCTGTGCTCGGGACCCACCACAGCCTGTTTTTGAGCACGTCGAATACCAGCCCGCTCCACCAATGAAAACAGCACCAGAGTCCCAATCAGATGAAATGGCCGTAGCTATTTTTAAGTTGACCCGAGACCAACTCAACGTGCTCAAAGCAAAATCAAAGGAAGATGGAAACATGATTAACTATAGCTCATATGAAATGCTCTCGGGCCATGTTTGGAGGTCTGTGTGTAAAGCCCGTGGGCTTAAAGGTGATCAAGACACCAAGCTTTACATTGCCACTGATGGACGGGCTCGACTTCAGCCGGCTTTGCCACAAGGGTATTTTGGGAATGTGATTTTCACAACTACTCCTATAGCGGAAGCTGGGGAGCTTCAGTCAAAGCCTACTTGGTACGCTGCTAGTAAAATCCATGATGCGTTAGCAAAGATGAATAACGATTATCTGAAGTCAGCACTCGACTATTTGGAACTACAGCCCGATTTGAAGGCTTTGGTTCGCGGGGCACATACGTTTAAATGCCCGAATCTTGGAATAACTAGTTGGGCTAGGCTCCCAATTCATGATGCTGACTTTGGATGGGGCAGGCCAATATTTATGGGTCCTGGTGGAATCGCGTTTGAAGGTTTAAGTTTTGTGTTGCCAAGCCCGATTAATGATGGGAGTTTGTCGATTGCTATTTCGTTGCAAGCGGAACACATGAAGCATTTCAGCAAGTTCTTGTATGACATCTGAAAGTTTCAAAACATTATTCTTTAAATTTGTTCATTGACATAACTTATGTAATTGAAGCTCTTGTGATATATATGATATCGAGAAAGAAAGCCTTATGTTGTAACTTACTCAATATGTTAAATTTGACATCTTATAACATGGTTTTGGATTAAGCACACGAATTAACATCTTACTTCTAGTGAGTTACACTTCGATGTCAGCTAAGATTTTTCCCGCAAAATAGTATGCTTTGGCGAATTCAGGATGATTAAACTTGTATTATTTGTTACGGCATTTGCTCACTACTTCTTACTTGATTGAGTCTGGTCCGCGCATGGTCACTCGAACAAGCCTCTTATTGCCAGGTACTTAATTTGTCGTGTTTTACTACCTTTCAATGATCAATGCATGCTGGTTAGGGAAATTTCACTTGAAGTAGGTTAAATAAAGTAAGTTTTAGAAGGTCTTGCTTAGAAAGTTAGAATTGCATCAAAGCCTTAAAATAATGAAATAGATTTAGATTAGAAACAAAAGATTCGCATCAGATCGATAACAAAAAGCGTTCGCTTAGATTTTTCTTGGATTTACGATTATTGTAGCTAGCAAGTTTAGATAATACAAAAGATTCACATTAGAACCTTAGTTATGAGTTAACTTTTTACATAACTACAATCCAATGTCGTTGGGTTGTAATAGGTTTTAAATCTTTGTATGTCCCGGTTATACTTGTTACTCATTGATATATTGAATCATGAAACAATTCATGCAGTATTCCTGATACAAACACTCAGATGCATCGCCAAACTGAAATTTAAATCAACGATCGTATTTGGGAATGAGTAGAAGGAGTGTTGCAACTTGCAAGCGTTTTGTGCTCAATCGCTGTGCCGTCGTATGTCACTATGCCCCTACGATTGTGGAAGTTAAAAGGGCTGCTACGTACAAAGCTAGGGGACTTAATTAAGGAAACAAAATGTGTCAAGAAAAACTCTTGCGTGCATATATGTTAAGTGCTGCTACCAGCAAATTTCCTATGTATATAAGTATTACTACTCCCTTCGTCCCAAAATTATAGTCCCCTTTTGACTTTTTTCGGTCTTTATTTTTCAACTTTGACCTTAAATATTTTTGTTTATATTATATAATACTTGATGCAAAATATATAAATGGATTGAGTTTTGAATGTATTTTTCATTGGTATAATTTTCATCAACTATTATATAACACAAACAAAAATATTTAAAGTCAAAGTTGAGAAAAAAAGACCGAAAAAATCAAAAGGGTACTATAATTTTGGGACGGAAGTAGTACTAGTTTTACTTTTCATAATCGCTACTTGTCTCTTTCAAATGCATACTTGACACTTTCCTAGCCATCCACACTGTCCACTAAAAATATTTCTGGGAATATAAAAGTGAAAAAACACGTTAATGGTCAACAAATCACCATCTCACCGGTTTCCTTGATATGACCTCTCAATATATTTCAAACAAAAAGTCTAAGCCTTCACACGCAGTTATAAAATGCTACGGAGGCTTTTTATTTATTTATTTACTTTTTTTTTTACATCGAGTATCTAAATACATTTTTATGTATAGGTTTAAATAAAGACATCTAAAAAAAAGTTTCTTTCAATGATCATTACGTGCTATTAAATAAGCATAATGTCTAAAACATGTATTGATAGTTAAAGTTTAAACAAGAACAACCTCACCATCGTGTTATTCAAACTAGTAAAGCGAATAAACAGTTTGACACACTCTAATCTCACTAACTATAAGTCTATAACTATTTTAATTCACAATAAAAGATTAAGATATTATTAAGGGAAGCAGTCTCAAATATCGGCTTAGTTGTTTTTTTGTGATTGCTAGTCAACTTTAATTTGAACTTTGACTAGGTATGATTAGCTCCTTCGCGGTTGGTGGCCTCCGAATGATTTATCCAATGAAACACTCGTTAACATAAAACTATAAAAGCCCACACTTATTTAAACACATTTCAAACTAATTCAATATCAATATACTGTACATTACAACAACTAAACCACTCATTTTTCAACTCGACAAAAAAGTTTAAAAAACTTTATCTAGCTTATAAACTTTGTTAACTGTTGGATATGAAGATCATGATTAAAGAATCGACAATGGTGAGGCCTGCAGAAGAGACACCACAAATAAAACTATGGAACTCTAACGTCGACCTTGTGGTACCAAATTTCCATACACCAAGTGTGTATTTCTATAGGCCAAATGGTGCTAGCAAGTTCTTTGATGCAAAGGTGATGAAGGATGCTTTGAGCAAAGTGTTGGTTCCATTTTACCCAATGGGAGGGCGGTTGAAGAGAGACGAAGATGGTCGTATAGAGATTGATTGTCAAGGACAAGGTGTGTTATTTGTGGAAGCTGAGTCTAATGGTGTCATCGATGATTTTGGTGACTTTGCGCCAACTTTGGAGCTAAGAAAACTTATTCCTGCTGTTGATAACTCACTAGGGATTGAGTCGTATTCTTTGCTTGTCTTACAAGTAACTTACTTCAAATGTGGGGGAGTTTCGCTAGGAGTTGGCATGCAACATCATGCTGCGGATGGTGCATCCGGGCTACACTTCATCAACACATGGTCCGACATGGCTCGTGGCCTAGACATCACTCTCCCACCCTTCATAGACCGAACCCTCCTCTGTGCCCGGGACCCACCACAGCCCGTTTTTGAGCACGTTGAATACCAACCAGCTCCACCAATGAAAACAGAACCGGAGTCCCAATCAGATGAAATGGCCGTAGCTATTTTTAAGTTGACCCGAGACCAACTCAACGTGCTCAAAGCAAAATCAAAGGAAGATGGAAACATGATTAACTATAGCTCATATGAAATGCTCTCGGGCCATGTTTGGAGGTCCGTGTGTAAAGCCCGCGGGCTGAATGATGATCAAGATACCAAGCTTTACATTGCCACTGATGGACGAGCCCGCCTTCAGCCTGCTTTGCCACAAGGTTATTTTGGGAATGTTATCTTTACAACTACGCCTATAGCGGAAGCAGGGGAGCTTCAGACCAAGCCTACTTGGTATGCTGCTAGTAAAATCCATGACGCGTTAGCAAAGATGAATAATGATTATTTAAAGTCAGCACTCGACTATCTAGAACTGCAGCCCGATTTGAAAGCCTTGGTTCGTGGGGCACATACGTTTAAATGCCCCAATCTCGGAATAACTAGTTGGGCTAGACTCCCAATTCATGATGCTGACTTTGGATGGGGTAGGCCAATATTTATGGGTCCTGGTGGGATCGCGTTTGAAGGTTTGAGCTTTGTGTTGCCAAGTCCGATTAATGATGGGAGCTTGTCGATTGCTATTTCTTTGCAAGCGGAACACATGAAGCATTTCAGCAAGTTCTTGTATGACATCTGAAATTTCAATACATTCTTTTTTATTTGTTCATTCATGATATGATACCGAAAGCGTTGTTCACTGACTATCGTGTTAATAAACATAACATTACCATTCATATAAATCATTACATTATATAACTTCACACGTTACAATTACAAAATAGTAACAAACACAAAGTCTAGGCCTTTTTTCAACACCATGTACCAATTTGAAGTTTTAATCTTAGAAACCAAACAAGAGAAACATAGAGAAACCAAAAACCATTCTGGTACAGAAAGACCATGGAAGCTTTGATGGTGCGCCGTTCTTTCCGCTACGTGGTTCACGATCAATGTTTGCACCACCATATGGACCCTTTCCCACCTTGAGTACACGTTTCACATATACCGCCTTGCCACTGTCTGCATCAAGAAAAAGCAGGATACGAAACAACATACAAGAATTATACACTTCTATAGATTTACGTGTATGTAATATGTATTGTACAATAGAATTGTGTATATCAAATTAGAATGAAGGCTTACCTTGAAGTAGTTGTTGCTGAGGTAGACCTTCAGAGAAAACTTGATTAGCAAGTGAAGTAGCTAGGAGAAGAGTACACAAGAGGAAGAGTGAACATGCCCTCATTTTACTTTAGGCTATAGATGCTACCTTGTACTCTACTTATAGAAATATAAGTGTACCTTTAAGACCAAATCATAGTGGTTAGGAATCTATTCTTTCTAAGTTTCATTGTTAGTCATTAAAACCTAGCTACGAACGCCTTTTTGTCAGTTGTGTCATAGCTAAGAAATATGGTTATCAACTACCAATTGGACATCCTACCGACTCATTTATAGGCATTTGATGTGTGGTAGTTCAGACAACCGTATGGCTACTTTGGCGGTTTCGCAATTAAGTGGTAAAACCGTAAAAGGGTAATGATAATGATTTGATTGATTGATTATCGCCAATTACATGACACACATAAATAGTACTATACAGAATATTTTAAACTCGGGCTTGACCCGTCACAACACTACAACATAACACGGGCTAACATTCCCTCGTAGTCTGAGCAGTGAAATCACGAAAGCTTGGACTGGAGATTAAAAGCTAATAATCAATAAAGTAAAACTAATAAATAATTGTTGAAGAAGACATTCGACAGCAAGCGGAAGCACATCTTTAATCAGCAGTAGACATAAACCCGCAACAAACCGAATAAACCAAAGTATCCGTATCAAACCGGATAAACCAAAGTATTTTGACCAAATGGGATAAACCAAAGTATCCCTTACAAAGCAGGATAAACCAAAGTATCCTGACCAAACGGGATAACCCAAAAGTATCCCTTACAACTAAAACAAATGGGATAACCCAAGTATCCCCTACAACTAAAATAAATGAAATTACAACTAAGACTCATATACTAACATCAAAAGAAAATATGAGAAAACGAAAGTTGGTTCTAAAACTTCAACCCTCAAAGAACCTTCCAAACAAATGGGGTGTGTGTTTCCTTAGAAAAACATAAAGATCCTTTTTTTTTTTTTTTTTTTTTTTTTTTTTTTTTTTCGCTGCATATGGTTTTTTCGTCACAAGTATTTGTCGGATGACACTCTCAGTCACTACAAGGCTCGCCTCGTGGCGAATGGCAGTTCTCAATTAGAGGGCGTTGATGTAGATGAGACATTTAGTCCAAGTTAAGCCAGGTACTATTCGGACTGTTTTGAGTTTGGCTACTTCTCGACATTGGCCGATTCATCAGCTTAATGTCAAGTATGCCTTCCTGCATGGTGACTTATCTGAGACAGTTTATATGCAACAGCCTCCCGGATTTCGGGATCCGAAGCACCCTGATTATGTGTGTTTATTACAGCTGTCTATGTATGGACTGAAGCAAGCCCCTAGAGCCTGGTTTCAACGATTTGCATCTTATATCACCCGGGTTGGATTTTCTGATAGTCGTTGTGACTCATCCTTATTCATATACCGACAGGGGAGAGATATTGCTTACCTTTTATTATATGTAGATGATATTGTTCTCATAGCTTCTTCTGAGCGTTTGTTGCAGCAGATTATTGGATCCCTACATCAGGAATTTGCTATGACAGATTTGGGTCCACCTAATTATTTTCTGGGTATCTCTATTACACGTGATTCTTCAGGGCTATTTTTATCTCAGAAGAAATACGCTACTGAGGTTTTGGAAAGAGCACATATGGTTAATTGCAATCTCACTCGGACTCCTGTTGACACGGAGTCTAAACTGGGGGATGATGGTGACCCGACATCTGATCCTACTTTATATAGGAGTCTTGCAGGCTCTCTTCAATATCTCACCATTACTCGTTCGGATATATCCTATGTTGTTCAACAGGTTTGCCTTCAGTATCTCACCATTACTCGGCTCTCAAACGGATCTTACGGTATGTTCGAGGTACCTTAGACTATGGGCTACAGTTGTTTGCATCTTCTACTACATCCTTGGTTGCTTATTCGAATTCGGATTAGGCTGGTTGTCCTACCACTAGGAGATCGACTTATGGATATTTTGTCTTTCTTGGCAATAACTTACTCTCAAGGTCCTCTAAGCGTCAACCGAAGCTTTCTCGTTCCAGTGCAAAAGCAGAGTATCATGGTGTTGCCAATGCTGTTGCTGAGACTTGTTGGTTAAGGAATTTACTTCGTGAGCTACACACACCATTATCTTCTGCTACGCTAGTCTACTGTGATAATGTTAGTGTTGTTTACTTATCCTGTAATCCGGTTCAGTATCAACGTACGAAGCACATTGAGATCGATATCCACTTTGTTCGAGACTTGGTTGCTACTGGTCAAGTGCGGGTACTTCATGTTCCTTCACGTTATCAGTATGTGAATATTTATACAAAAGGCTTACCATCTGCCCTGTTTGAAGACTTTCGCTCCAGTCTCAGTGTTTGGTGTCCTCCCGCTTTGACTGCGGGGGAGTGTTAGACCACAATATGTAATCGGGCTCAAGCCCATGTAACCCTAGTCTAGAATGTACCAATAATTGTTATTTATTTGTGGTTGTAATCGTGATTACTTAATCAATCAAATATATGTTTCCACAATAAACGTTTATAGTTCTTACTTTCAAAAGACCAAAAAAGGATTTAATCTTCAACAACATCAAGCTTCTATCATATTCTTGGATCTCCAACAGAGCTAAAGTCTTTTCAATAAATTGGCTAAAGTGGTTTGGTAATCATTGTAACGCTTTACCCTCAGTTTCTCACTTATGCAACTTTTTACTAGCTTCTGGCTAGTCTTCTAATATCAATGCCGTTCAAAAAGAGAAGTACCTTGCCCACACAAAGCGGCAGACAACGAATACTTTTTTTGTGTCTTTTGACAATGAGTGACGATTTCCGACAACATTAGTGTATTCAAGAAGATGGTGCAAGAGAAAGTGTGGTGTAAGAGATCATGTAAAAGTTTATATGTCACTTTATAGTTAGGCGGGAAAAAAATATGTAGTTGAGAACTTGAGATATATGTTTGGCGTAAGATTTTGATGAATTTCAAGACTAAATGAACCTAGAGTCATAAATGCTAACAACATATCACTGTAGATTTGCATCGTCTTTTAATCAAGATAACCTGGTTAGATAACAATGTTACCGGTTTCTAACATTATACAAACACTATGGTATTGAACAGATTCATCCGGTCATCAGATAAGTGAGTATAAGGTACGCGAATAAATTTTTGGATGTCATCTTACGAATAGGTAAAATCACGAGTTCAAATGTGGTTGAGCTCACGCAACTATGCATCGTTAACATTAGAAAACCTTTTAAACCGGTTTTATCTTACGTAATAAGCTTCATGGTGGACAAAGGGAACTTCGTATAACTTCATCATGAAGCTTAACTTTAATTATTCCGATATAAACTGATTAATCTGCAATATCAACTGTCTATTAAGGTTCTTTCAGTTGTAAGGCATGAAAAGGGATTCCCTTTATTTCATATGGATAATCTTGTTTTTCATTAGAGATATATTCTTATATTCTTGTTTCTTATATAAACTATCAACTGACCACATATTTAAACCGGATAAAGCTCTCCAACTTTTAAAAAGGTTAACATAAGTTAAACTTAAAACTTGTGACATTAATTGTAAAAGTTCTTTACTTATAAACTTAAAACTTGTGACATTAATTGTAAAGTTCTTTACTTATCAGATATAAGTTTTGAGGGAAAGAAAATAGAGAGATTAATAAAGTTGTAATGTAATATTTTTCTAAAATTTTCAGTACCCTCATTAGAAGAACGAACTCTGTTGTCATTCCGTTTTTGGTTTCATTATAAAACAAGTTTAAGCAATTGAAGTATGTTAAAAGTTGTTTGAAACAAGACATAAGCTATGTTTGGCGCAGAGCTTTTTGAAGCTTTTTGGGGCGATGAGCGATGAGCAATAAGCTTTTTGATTTTTAGTATTCGTTTGGCAACAAAGCGGCGAGCTTTGCTATTTTTTAAGAAAGCTCATTTTTCCAATGTTTCTTTAAGAAGCGGTGAGCAGTGACTGCTCACTGATACTTTTGCCCATAATTACCCAAGAAAAAAAAAAGTCATAATCATCATTTATAATGATATTTATCCCTTATTAGAATATGATACCAGTATCTTTTACAAAGATAATCATATATATTGGGGACTTTTTGAAGTAGTAATTGTGATTAAAGAATTAGATGCTCATGGGCCACGCTATGCCATATATCAATCTTGATTGATTAGTTAATGTGAAAATTTGACTTACCTCTTCTTCTATGATCAAATAAATAAAACCAACTAATAGAAAGAAACCAGTATGCCCTACTTTTGTTCCGTTTATTGTAAAACAGGTCGAATAAATCAAAGGAAACGGCTGAGATGGGTTGAATAAGTCAAAAAGGATAACAACCTAAAACTATATGCAGATTCTTACAGCTCTCAATAACTTGTTTTGTTCACACTTATCCTTTTGCGTCAAGCTAACAAAGATATAAACCTAACGTCACTTTGTACATTTCAGCTCGAAATATAGAGTAAAGCCAGCAAAATAGAGGGGGACACACTAGAGAGCGGGTAAAAACATACAACTATATATTGCTTAACAAAATTGGTCATGGCGGCTAGTCCAGCGCGTGCCACTTTGCAAAGCATATAATTGTTTTCAACCACTTGAATTGTTTAAATGCAATTGGCACATTTTCCTTCATAATAAAAAGATAGCTAAACTCATCCAATAATTAGAGATAAAAGATAACCAAAATAAACGCATGTTCAGATGGGTAAAATGCGAGCTAATGAACCTAAATGTTGCAAATGTTAACGCATTAGAACAAAAGTCAACAACATATGTACACTGAGCATAAGGTCCGAAACAAAACGCACCACAGCTAAAAGAACCTACATATACCTCCCACCACCATACAACATATACACTATTAAGTACCCTTTTCATCAAACCATATGACAGAAAATGCAAAGTTACAGACTACCCTTACCTCGATCTCCAAAACCGTCCTACAAGTTGTAGTAGAATTGCGGTAAAGATGCTATTCTTGGAAGATTAAGCAGCAATTCACCAACCGAGTCCTTTCTTGACATCCCAGTACCTTTCTTACTATCATCACCTTCACACGGATATCCACCTGCTGATTCAAAAATAGGCTTCAGTTCAAAAGTACTTTTACCATTTTCATTGCCAGTTTTAGGTTCAAGATCCTGAAATGTTGTGGGGTCCTTCTGTAACAGACAACAAAGCGAGTTGACTTTTGACAATACAGATTTCTCATCTGAAGCTGTCAACCCATGCTGACCATCATTGAATAAGCATCGGCTTATGTCTTCAAGAATCTCTAAGCTTTCTCGCTCTTCACGGGAAAGAGGATGGTTGCCGGATGCTCTTTGTTCTGTGATTTTGTTTTCAACATGATTTACCAGATCACTCATTGACATAGACGGGTGAATCCCGGGCACTTTGATTTGATCCCAATGGCTCAGACCTTTTAGTCCTGCAATTCCAGCTCTCTTGATTTCTTCAATTGCTGAGGTGTCCATCACTAGATAAAACAAGATTTACATGTTTTTGTAAGAAAATTTTTAAGTAAAGATTTGTTTCACACACAAGGGATTAGGTCAAATAGGTAAACCAAACACATTAACCTAGAAGGAAACAAGTCATAAGGGTAAAAAGTCGTACAAATTGTATTAATGCCGTATAAAACCACGTTCACTCCTTTTATACAAACAATTAGATTTTGAGACAATATCAAATTGTATAATCATACTTTAATCTGATTTATGTTTTGGGTGACACTTTACTTGCATTTGAGAAGTTCTCAAACTCCCAAAAAACCTCATTTAAGGTAACTTTAAGTTAACTGGTATTCAGTCTCCACATCAAAAAAGAAGTCATTATGATCAAAGTTACCAAACCACCAACTCCCTGTCACGGTTACCCAAAACAGAAATCAGCCCAAAGTTGTTAAATCTTGTGCAATCTACCCTTTTAAGTTTTTAGCGATTATTAATTTTTTGAAAAAAAAAAAAAAAAAAGTGGTTATGTTAAACAATTCACCCAACCCATTGAAAATTACCCAGTTTGACCCGTAACCCAACCTGACAGCAGGCAGCTAACGCATACCACTTGCTGAAAGATGTCTCACCCATTTTGCCATATCTAGGTGGAAGGTTACCTGAGCTGGGTGAAGGTGCTTCACGAGAGAACTCAGCCGGTCGACCAGCAGGATCAAGCAACTCACTCCTAGATGAAGAGGATGGTGAAGCTGTTCTGTGTAAATCAAAGATGCCAGGCTGTGCTTCCCTGCTTAAATCATATTCATTGGTCTCGTTTGGCTCATCAAACACTGATGTCCTGGGTTCAAAGTATGGAGATTCCAATTCTACCTCCTCTTGCTGACTCAGAAAATTAAGACGAGGATCACACTGGATCAGCTTCTCAAAGTGCTTGCCTAATAAACCTTGTGGGCACTGTAGATAATGACGCCTGCAGAAACGGAGCAACACGAAAGAATTAGAAACATCCAGTATGTCACCAAAAACATTCTTTTAGACAGTCGGTGGAAATGGAACCATGCAATTGGAGGTTGCAAAATAGGTAGGTTGAGCAAATGGATCACATATGTATTTTCAGTACAGTTTGAAATGGGACAGGTTGGCCTGGAACACTTTTTGTTCAAACAAGTAATTTTTTTGGTAGACAATTAGCAAAACAAGTATGATTACCAAATTTACATCATTCAAGTATTAGAGATAAAGCATAAGCAAAGCCGCCTACCAATATCATTAAGTATATAAATCGGAACTGCCACCTTTACATACAAACATAAGCAATAAGAAAAGGTTAAGGTCCTATACTTAATAGGCAAGCATGAAATCAACAGGGAAGTATGAATACTGGATATCGAGAAGAGACTGTACCTGTGTAGGCTAGCCTGTCCACCAGTAAAATCAGAGGTTGCTTGCCAAAGTGTATGCTTTCTGGGTTGGGGGTTCGTCTCTCTGAAGAACAGAGGCTGCCTTGATAGCTGCACAAGAGAAGACATAGCATCCACTCCATAAGCATCGATTCTGAAAATACATGAATGAAAAAAAAATCGATGCACTAAAGAACGGAGATTACCACTACATCGAGAGTTCCGGGGCCATCATCTGGGTAAGTTGCCTTAATAGCCATAATGTCAGACCACTGAATTTCAAGCTTATTCTTAAGCCCACCATCAAGAACTTCCCAAACGAGCTTATGCTTTGCAAAGTAACACTTTGCCACCAAATCTCCTTCATATCTCGATTTATACTGCAAAACAATGAAACGTTGGTCAATCTCGAGCTAAATGTATTCGAACATATAAGGTGCGGGCATACCTCCCAGGTACCAATCTTGAGAAGTGATGCAGGAAAATTGGAAGCCTTTAGCTTATCAGTAGGGGCCGAAGCAACATTGGTTTTGTTCACTTTTTTAGCATCGGCTCCAGTTTTAGAAGCATTTCCTTCAGAGAGCCTCATCTGAATCAAGTCAAGTAAAGACGGAGTCTTCCTAAGCCGCAACCCCAACGGACTCGGTTCGTCCAATGGATTGAACTGTGATGGTGGTACAGGATAACCACCTATTCCAAATTCCTGATTCTGCAAGGACCAAAAAACGCAAATTAAATTAATTACACCATATTGTTAATATCAGTTTCTATTTCTTTTAATCTATGTTGAGACTTAGGGGGTATTTGTTTAAGCTTATATGTGAGCTTACGAGCTTATCTGATTTTGGCTTGTATTTCATAAGCCCTGATTCTTTGGCTTATTTTGAAACCTTTGGGCTTATATAAGCTTATTATGTCATAATAACCTTATATTAGCCGATAAACATCAAAATAAGCCGGAAAATTGGGGCTTATGAAATATAAGCCGAAACCAAATAAGCTCATAAGCCCACATATAAGCTTAAACAAACACCCTCTTATCCTCCCATTTTAAAAGATAACCCCGTCATTCTTTCTAACAGATGTTGTCATTTAATCTATTACCCAAACAACCGATTATTTAATAAGTAAAATTTGAAAAGACATAGGCTATGGCGCAAAGAAAAATCTAGAAAGTGACTGTCTAGAGTCTAAAGTCACAAACAGAGGCTGCAGCATAAAGATGGTTTAGGGGGTGCTTATTAAAACTGCTTATTTAATGCAATTCAAACAGCTTATTTCAGTACAAAATTATCAACAAAAGGAATTTGGATAAGCAAATCTTAAACACCTTAATTTCTTCATTCCAAAACAAAACTAAAAATATAAAATTAATTTAAAGATTATATTCAAGAAACACACATAACATAAAAAAATTATATCAGTTTAATAACATAAAAATTACTTATAACCCAAATTTAATAAACATCAAGAATTAACCCTAAAACCCAAATCCAAGAAAAATTAAAAAAGATGAAAATATAAACCTTGGATCGCTTATTAGAATAAGCGATATGTTCATCAAACTGATTAACATCTTCCGTTAATTCCCTCTTAACAGGCGCCATTTTCCCACCTTTTTCAGATTCCGTCCAAACTCCCTTTGTGTTCTTCGTCAATTGAACCATCGATTATTATCTCCCTCTTAACTGCCGTTAATTCAAACTCACTCTTTGTATTGTTGTTGGTGTAAATGTGAAAGGGGGAGGGTTTGGGTTTGGGTTTGGGTTTGTTATAAAATGACAGCGCAGCAGCAGCAGCGTTTTTTGTTATCAAGTTGTTGTTGTTGTTCTTGTGTGTGTGGGGTTAGGTTGATTTTTTGTCCTCTTTTAGCGTGTTTTTATTTTTTAATTTTTACATTACTGTTGTCACGTGCGCCCGCCTTTACTATAGTAAAATGGATTTATTTACATGTTATCGCCTTCAAGTTTCTAATATGTTGCAATAGTTGAGCAATACTTATAGTGTTACTCAATGGATTCTCACTGCATTCACGTAAGTGTCACATCAGCTTACTTTCACATAGTCTTTCCACCGTTTTTATCTCCATAACGGTTATCACAGTTTGTACCGTTTATATACATCCAAGTATCCAACTTAAACACGACACCCCACAACACATTTTCACTCTGGTGTCACCTAACTCCCCCGTGTTTGTTGCTTTCAAGCATGGTTGTTGAATGTTTCTGACAGTGATTCATGCATGGAGGTATGCAATAAGATTGGACATTGTGTTTCATAAACGAGGTAATATACTCATGACTTATGTGTCAGTGTCATAATCGGTTTGTATCATATGTGTTTTATTTGTTATTATGTTATTGAGTAATACTTATTGTATGTAAATAATAAATGAATATGTAAAACGAATCTTCATTGTGCAGATTTTCATTCCTTGATTTAAGTGTGCATCTGTAATGGGCTTAAATTATGTGAAATTATCGGTTATGAAGTCAGAAACCATAACTGAAAATTTTACAGTTTATTATTACATATGCATTTTTAGCTTTTGCTAGAATTATGTGTGACAAAAGTAATTAAATAGATTGTTAGAGTCGTGGATTTTTTTTTCATTTTTAATTTATATTTTTCTTAGTTACCAAACTAACTAATCATTCTAGTCTTGTTTTCTCTTTTTAGTCAAACATGCAACAAAAATCACATTCCTTCAAACTTTTGTCATTGTAATAATTATATTATATCAAACTTATAATACAAACATTAACCCACTTTTTACTAGTTACAAGAAAAAGTAGTCAAAAACTTAATCAAATATATACTACAAAATTAATTATAGATTAGTTGGTAAGCCCTCCCTCTTTTAAACAACGTCCGTTCAATTCTTCACTTAAGCAATTTTTGTGTCACATTAAAAAATTTAATTGCTTATATAATTCCTCATAATCATTCAATAGCATTCATAATGAATATATAATGTGCCATACAAAACATAATGGGCTAAGCCCATGACTAAAAATAATGGGCCGTACAATATATCAACTAACACATCCCGTAATTGGAACGTGAGGTCTTTGTACGTTCAAGCTGGAGCAAAGCTCTAAAAATAATGCACTGAGAAGACCTTGGCGAAGATATATGCATACTGAAACCGTGAGGGAACATGTAAGACACAACCCTGCCCAGAAGCAACAAAATCTCGAACAAAGTGTATGTCTATCTCAATGTGCTTGGTACGCTGATGTTGTACCGGATTATTAGATATATTAACAATATTATCATTATCACAATAAACAAGTGTAGCAGTACATAGAGGAGCATTAAGCTCAGGCAACAGGTTACGAATCCATGCCGTTTTCGCAACGACATTCGCAACACCTAGGTAGTCCATCATTGCGCTGGATTGAGACAAAGTAACCTACGCCTCGTTGAAAGTTTCGGCAAAGATCAATACTCGACAAGGCCATTGTTTATAAGGGAGTGGTCGTGTTCGAGGCTAAAAGAACCGTAAAAGATGACGAAGTGTTGGTAAAGGAAGATTGCTCCTCCTCTTCGTCACTTATGACAGTTTAATCCAACAAAACCATCGACCTAGTGGTCTCAAAACTGGGTAACTTATCAAGATGTTTAACAATACGAGCAATATGGGACAACTTCTTATCAAGGCTATTAATGTTTCATAAATTTACCATGTTAACGAATATTATTAGAGTTTAAGTTATTAGATCTTTGTTTCTACTTATTTTCATTCTTGAAGAATCGTTTGTGACTTGAATTTTTATACTGGAGGAAACATGTGCAATGGCCTAGTGGTAAGACACACTTTTATAAGAGGTCAAATCTTCAAACCTCAATAGATGCACATTAGAGGATCGTGGGGGAATGATCAGAAAGAGTCATATCAGTTAGGCCACGTACGCGATACATCTAAATCAAATACTCGCATCTCCAAATACACAAGAATACTTCATCACTGTTTATTGAAATACCTATTCCTTCTTTCTCCAAACTATACTTGACACATAATTGAAAACAAAAAATTATAATATATCTCCACCTCCAAGATGTGCACGAGGTTATTGAAATATAAGTGTGAAGGTTCTTTTGTTGCATATATCAAAGTATAAGGAGCTGTAACATAAAATACAGAGGCACGTGCGAATTTAGTTTTGGATAAAATATGTGGGCCATGGTAGGCCTTGCGTCCCATGTGGGCTGCTGTGATTACATAGTGGAAATGCAACGTGTCATGTTTTTAAGGGTGTTGTTGCCACGTCAGCAGCTAGGTTGGATGCCGTATTCGGTTTTTGTGGATAATGTTCTCTGTATATGATTGATCGCTATTTTGTCGTTTTGTGATGTATGGTACACGCGCTCACACGCCGTTCATGTCGGACGAAATCTTATGGATAACGCACCTTGCATGTTTTATAGTATAAAATATGTTCCTTTGACAACTTGCAAGTACCATGTTGAATTTAAAAATCACACTGGTTTTTAACAAAGAGGATTGCTACATCCACATACAATTTACAAAAACAAATCCACACAATGAGGTGGCAACATGTGATTGGTGTATTTTGATACACTTTCTTCATATTCTCTTTCATCAAACCAATCACATGTTGACACCTCCTTTTTGTGGATTTGTTTTTGTAAATTGTTTGTGGATGTAGCAATTCTCTTTAACAAAAGTTTTGATTTTGAGGATACGAGTTTGTAATACGTTTGATGAATATGGTTATATATGGTTATCATTTGTTTCTTAATCTTCTAATCATTAAGTTCGAAAGTTGGTTGATATTCGTTTGATGAAAAGTTTATACAATATGAATAATGAAGATAAATTTCAAAGATTAAGTAGTCAGGCAATGGTGAACATGTGACATTTTTGTGAGGGAATAACACGGTGTTAGCCAGTCAAATTTGGTGCAAAGGGAGTGATGACGATTTAGTCGTACACTTTGTAAGACTTCAACCACTCGACGCAGATTGTTGTTCGTTTGCCTTTAATCACTGTGTAAATTTTATTTTGAAATCAACTTTAATTTTGATTAAAAACGCAATTATGTCAGTTGTAATTGCACGGTAAAACAATAAATAAATAAATAATTCTAGAGCAAAAGTTTAAATAAAGGTCAAGCTTAAGGACAAAAGCAGAAAATCGTACATGATCAAATGGACTGTTTACGTAATTCTTGTACATATTAAATTAAAGACAGTTCCAATGAAAATTGATACAAAACATGTGGAGTTATACATATTTTACTGATGCATGGGCAACCCTCTTTATATACATATACGAGCGGGGTAACCCGCGCGTTGCTGCGGGGTGTTGTGGTACATATTTGATGACAATAATGTAGGTGAAGATGAGTTTATGTTAAACATGTACGCATTACAATATTGTGTGAAATGATGAGTCATGTGCAATAATAATGTTTTCGTTCACATGGTTGTATATCAACAAATAGTGCATTTGGTGGTTGAATCTATTCACCACAATTATGCCAGTAGGTGAGAATGTAGCTTACCAAATAGGGGTGTTATCGGGTCGGGATGAATCGGGTTTTGGATTTTCAGAGGATGACCCGCAACCCAACCCGATTAATAGGCGAGTTATCGGGTTCGGGTGGGATTCGAGTCGGGTTATATCGGGTCAGGTAATTCGGGTTTTCGAGTATACCATCAACATATCACATAAACTAATATGAGTGCAACATAGTTATTGCAGACTACTATTCTTTTTTTATTTCACTTTTTTGATAGTTTTTAGTAGTGTTGCATATGGACGTAAATCATATAACAATTTTGGTGCAAAATTTTCTTGGCCCGTATCAACCTAATTTAAGCAAAGTCACATAACGAAATAACAACAATTCCATATGACAAACATAGTGACATGATTATCATAGTTTGTTGACAGTAATATATATGAGCAGGGGCCAATTCAACTCTCTGATACAACGAATAACAATAAAAAGGGCCAGGCAATACTATTGTTAAACTGTTCAGGGGAAAAAATATGGAGTACCATCACACATTTAACATTAGCTTAAAAAAAGCATCAACCATGGAACACAACATCAAACACAATATTTAAAACAATGTTTATGTTTAATAGCATTATATAATAAATGATATGTTTCATACATATAATTGTAACTCAAGATAGAAGTGTTTTACAATCAGTTAACTGTGAAACTGTGAAACATAATAAGTTAATGTGTCAAAACCTAAAAAGATGCAAAAACATACACTTCTTCCTTTTGTCGCTCAATTTATAAATGGGGTTCCAAACTGTATTCCATAATTATTTACCTTAACATATGAACAAAGCAATCATATGCTTGGGTTCAGCGCCCGTAGTGTCTGCAACATCGATACACTGGGCAACATCGTAGGTGGCAGCTGAGGCAACAGGCATGTCTATTCTTGCCATGTATTTGTCTTTTCTGTATGCTCACATTGCTCCTATGACGGCTGCAATAGGCGTTATGTCTGCTGCTACAGCAGCAATGAAATATTAGATATAAAAGCTGATTATAACCTCAAATAATACTATAAAAAAATGTTGGTTGGTTCCGTGAGTGCAAACGAAATATGTTACTCGAAATGGAATCAACCGAAGTTCTTTAACTGTTCATGGAATAACATTTGTAAAAATAACTTAAAAGCTGCAGCAAGATTCACTACTTACTTTGGTTGCTTAATCAGAATTTACGTTGCTAACATGACATTGTCAAGAAGTATTGGTTAATTTTAATCTGAATTTACCTTGCTTCACGATCTTTTTCGCTAAGAACTTTTTCATGAATCATATGCTAAGGGGGTGTTTGACATTGCTTATGAAAAGTGAGTAAGAAAATTTTCACCTTATTTTCTATAGTAAAAGTATGCAATACAGTAGCATCATGTTGCAGGTCTGACTTAAATTTTTTTTAAAGCACATACCTGTAATTTTCACCATATTTAAGGCTGCTATCTATTTACGCACTAATATATGTGAGTTATATAATTGGTCACGTAAAGGAATGATTAGTCTAAAGTGTAAATATATATCTGACCTATATGAATCCAATTCCTTTCTTCGCACTTTCTTGGCCGAATCTTAGACCGTGAGTCTGCAACAAAAAGATATAGTCAACGATTACACTTTCGTGACAGCCATTGCAAAATATAGGGGGTGTTTGGGAATGCATGCTTATTTGAGACTGATGTGGTTAAATAAAGAGGAATAAAAAACATGAGTGTAATTACTGAACATTGGTCTTTTTATATGTAAAACAACTCATGTCGATGTCAAGAAACTGAGGTACATGATAACTAAAGTTATTTAGATTTTAAAGAGATGGAGGTACAAAGATTTTACCTAATATTCAGTGGCACCTGCACAATAAAAATAATAAATAATAATAAGCAAGTAAGTTTTTAATCATGAATGGTATAAAATAAAGAAAGCACCTGCCATCCATCAATTTCTTATACCTGATAGTTTACATGTCATAAAAATTTGTTTAAAAACAACATCGGAGCTGTTAAATCTCTGTCCAAACACCCCTTATTTCTAATAAGTTCAGAGGGTTTTAATAAGAGCACCCAACTCTTTTTTCAGCTGAGTTATTACTCCAAAACTGCTTATGATCAGCTGTTATAGGAGGTTTGACTATAAGGCAGAGTGATACTCATCTGACCTTTAATCCGACCAACCATTTTGCCAGTTATGCAGCTATACTATTCAAAAGAACATGCCGCATCGAGTGGAATCTGTTCACACTTTCGCTAGTACAGGACCTACAAAAATATAAAAACCAATGAGATGCTTGATTTTTAGTCCAATTATTCATTTACCATACTGTTACTATATACTAATGGCAATCATATTTGTATGCATACCATGTGTAAGATGTCTGCAACCTTATCCAGTGAAGCAAAAGGTTGATCAGTGACTCATTTTCTCATGCCTGATTCTATCTTTTGATCTTGAGACCAACTTGCGTTCAAATATTGTCAGACCCAAAACTGGTATAATATTGCAACTTTCTTAAAATTCTATAAATCTATGCTTACCTGAACAAATCCAACAGCCTCATGCAGGCCTCACCATACATACACGCCTTTAAAAAGTAAAAAAAAAATAATAATAAAAAAGGACACGTGACATATATTTTCAGCCATTGTTAGTAACGTATCTTTTTCAAGCTGGATATCAAGCTTTGATTTGTCAGTAACAAAAAACGCTGTGACGGATATCAGAAAACTATGGATGGCAAATCATTAATAAGAAAGTAACAATCTTCGTTTTCTTAAGAGGAAAAAAAACAGACCTTTAAGTTCTTTGGTATAACTCCATATTCAAAAATGCATGTTCAGTTTTGCAAATATAATCCCGGACCACCTAATTGCGGTGAAATAAACGATTAGGCTCAGATTTGTAGATGCAATTCGGATCACAATAATATCCAAATTCCGCTATGGCTGCAAAGGAACTCGGTTGCATAGACGTGTAATAGCCATACGTGTTATACCATCCGGTCATTGCCCTGCCAAGCTGTGGTTGGATTTTGAATGACGAATTTCATCGTGGTCAGATTTGACCAATCATCACAGCCTATTGATTTCACCAACAACTAATGTTGGTTTACAAATGTTGAACAAACAAAGGAATAATGAACAACCTTAAATTTACAAAGTCGTTCAAAGAAACATCAGAGATATCTAAAACAGTTAAACTCTGTATAATCAGGCTCAGGTCAGTCACACCGGAAGTGGTACCCGAAACCCACCAAGGGTGCAACCATATGGCTACCCCGCCAAGATACGGGCTTCGGCAAGTTACACTTACCAAGACAAAGAAAGTTGACAAAGCCCATCATTGCCTGCAGAACCATATGGCCACATCCACATTGGTGGAAGTCTGTATAAGCAGGATCAGGTCAGCATTAACGGAAGTGGTACCCGAAACCCGCCATGGCTGCAACCATATGGCTACCCTGCCAAGATACGGGCTTCGGCAAGCTACACTTACCAAGACAAACAAAGCTGATAAATCTCATCCCGGCCGTGTATTGAAACATCCACATCAGTTAAAGTCTATATAAGCAAGCTCAAGTCAACAACAAAAGAAGCGGTACCCAGAACCCGACATGGCTGCAACCATATGGCTACCTTGCCAAGATGGCGGCAACCATATGGCCACCCTGCCAAGATAAGGGTTTCGGCTAATCTTTATCATTTTTAGCCAAAGGCCAGAGACATGGCTGCAACCATATGGACATCTCGCCAAGATGGCGGCAACCGTATGGCCACCCCGCCAAGATAGGGGTTTCGGCCAATGAGTATCATTTTTTGCGAAAGGCCAAATCAAAATAAGGGATTAACCCAGCATAGGTATAAACTTAGAAACTTCACAAATCTCCCACCATGGCTGCAAGCACGGTGCCGTGCTGCCCTGCCAAGTTACGGGACGATGTCACCCTTCACAATCAAGCAACATATTGTAGTTGCAAAATATATTATGCCATATAACATTTAGCGGGATGTTTTCCACAGTGTCTTCCCCTCATTTTACAATCATATAACTATCTAAAACCTAGCCGTTGTTATATTATATAATCTAAACCATTGGGCATCGGACTTTACAGCTAGAGTGCTCCCCCCAGTCTTTCTACTTACACATTTTTTGACAAACGAATGCATCTATATTGACAAAACCAAAAAAGATTTAACTTTTTGTTATACCTTTGCACAACATCAAACCTGGTATCCCCTTAAAAAAAACAATGAAATCAGGCAACATTCACACCTCATAAATCTTCACCATCTGATCCTTGATACTGCCATAAAAAAATTTAAATCATCAATAACAATCTACAATCATAAGAAGCATAAACCCCAAAACCACGGAAAAGAAAAAAACATGATAATCGATATGAACCCCCAAATTAAGAAAATCCTAATTTGAAATACCTATTTTATTTGTATCTGAGGATCTGATTAATGTGTGTGTGAGTGTGTGTCACAGAAGCTTCAAGAAACAATTCACATTATTTTTTTGGGGTTATTGGTGGTATTTGAGCAACCACACCAAACCTGTGGGTAGTTTTAGATGGTTCTTGTGCAATTACAGCCACACAAAGTAATTGCAGGAAAATAACGGGGTGATTACACCCGTATTACGGACCCTAACAGTGACAACTACAGTTGTCTTAAGGGAAAACGGGGGTTAAACGGGACGGGTATAGTTTCTTTAAAGAAGGGAAGGGGAGGGGAGGGGATGGGAAGGGATGAAACTGTGAAGAATGGAAGGGTTTTTATTTGTGTTCTCAAGTCTAATTTTTAAGTTGCAAGGAAGGGAAAGGAAGGTACCCAAATTACCAAGATACCCTAAAAGTCATATATATTTTACCCCCTTTTCGACCTTCATATATAACGAAACCCCCACATGCAATCAGCCCAAATGAAACATGCAATCATTTTAACTTACCTATAACCGACTCAAATGAAACATGCAATCAGCCACACTCACATGACAAGCACATATATGTTTTACCCTTTTTCAAATCCTCTAATATACACACGTATGCATGGGTTTTACTACCAAAACAAACTGAAACATGCTTGTGTTCTCAAGTCTTATGAAACATGCTTGTGTCCATCGTATGCCTGGGTTTTACTACCCAGCAAAAACCAAACTGAAACTGAAACGTGTTACTACCCAAACTGCAAGTGAAACAGATATCATAAACGAAACAGATATCATATACTACCCAGCAAAAACCAAACTGAAACTGAAACAGATATCATAAACGAACTGAAACTGAAACGTGTTACTACCCAGCAAAAACCAAACTGAAACAGATGTCATATACTTGCTCTTTCAGAGTTGTAAACGAAATGAAACAGATAGTTAAGGTCTTGAGATAAATTCAGTTCCAACAAAAACCAAACATAATGTAATAATCGTTTTGTGTTTACTGTGTCACACATGCTCTATCAGAATTGGACAAAAAGTCTTCACATGTCTAGGCCCATCAAAGTCTTGAGATAATCCCTTCTAGCTTCAAAAGGACAGCCAAAAAGTCCACGTGTTTGGACCGGATGTTCCAGCAAAAACAAATACGTAGGCTGTATGGCTTCTTTAGGAAGACCTAGGCACTGCAGTTCTTCGTAAATTTCCTTCTCAGTATACACATGTGGACGAGAGTTCTCAATTACCTTATAACAAGTAGAAAACAACAACATCAATATGTGTTCGATACTACTAATATGTGTTCGAAATAAACCGAGTACCTTAGAATTCCTGTCTAGAGCATGCATTATATTATCAAGAGAGTCCGCAATCCTACTCCGAATTGGATCATCTTCATCAGCTTTTCTTTTCTTACTTTTTGATTTAGTTGGGAGCTTAGCTTGTTGTGGTAGTGGTGATGTAATTTGGATGTCATCACTAGTGTCGAAATTATCTAAAGTTACCCCGTTGATCTCACAAAAGGTATCGGTTTCTTCAATTTCAACTGTTTCTGATTCCTTGTCATTGTTTAGTTGCTTTCTTTTCTCTTTAGCAGTTAGAGAAGAAGTACCTACAGCTCTATCTTTTGCCCACAAAGCATACATTTCATCATAACATTTAATTTGTTTATTCTTCAAGTCGTAAACATCAGGATTGTCCTATATATTAAAAATAATTAATAAAAAAAAATCACAATAACTAATTTCACATGAATTAGATTGACCATACCTTCTTGAGTGCTTCCCACACCTCATCTTCAGCCTCAATTAACTTGGTACTCGGGTTCCATGCATAACCACTCAATGCAACGCCTTTAAAAACATCATGGAACTGGTTAAAGTACTTTTTTAGAGTCTTGATTCGATTTTTCAATTTGTCTTTATCCAATGTAATATTAAACTTAGCATTTAACGCCTTCACTATATTATTATATGCAGTAGACGAGAAAGTCCCGTTAGGTCTATTCCCGTCATTTTGTTCTTTAAGCAAACCCTCGATGAATGCAGCATCCATCTGATCATTCCACGACAATGACTCTTTCTTCACGGTAGGTCCATCATTATCATTTTTGTCAGCTCCATCACTTTTGCCCATTGTTACAATCTGTACATTAAAGAAACAATCATTCTTACAAGCTTTTTAAAACAATCAATATATATATATATAAACTAAACAATATATTATCCACATGTAAGATTAAGTAAGAAAATTCCAAATATGAATAAGTAATCATGCACAAAAAAGTCTTGATAAATTATATTCTAACAATGATGAACAAAATAAACAAAAAATCTAGATAGGTTATATTTCAAAGTCAATACAAATTCAAACACTAAATAGACATGTTAATTTCATTGTTCGGATGCAAAATATAATCATTCCACATATCATCTGCAATTGAGTTTCTAATATGTTCACCCCTCTCATCTTCGTCTCTTGTACCATTGAGTTCTTCATCTTGTGATGCATCTAACACATCGTGCGTCACTTCATCTTCTAGTTCTTGGTCCCGATCTACCTCAAGTAAAAAGTTATGCAAAATACAACATGCCAAGAATATGTCTGATTGTGTATCGCATGAGTAAAATGGTTCTGTTGCACTTCTAATTATAGGAAATCTTTTTTTTAAGACACCAAATGCGCGTTCAATAGAGTTTCGTAACGATGAATGTCGGAGGTTAAACAACTCTTTTGGATTCTGAGGTGCACGAGCCGAGTACTCCTTAAGATGATATCTAACACCTCTGTATGGTGCTATGAGTGTACTTTTATGGGGTAGACCACCGTCAACAAGATAATACTTACCTATATAAACATAGTATATTTTAGAATCTAAACGTTAAAATGTATATTATTTGACTTTTATTAAAGATTTTACCCTCAGGAATAAGTAGCTTATCATCTCTAGTAAGTGCATCTTTTATTATTCTCGAGTCTGATGCTGTCCCTTCCCAACCACTTAAAACATATGTGAACTTCAAATCAAATGTACAAGCAACTAACACGTTGATTGTTGGATATCCTTTACGACCACGATATCTAGGGGCATCTCTATTAGGTACTCTCACACGAACATGTGTTCCGTCGATAGCCCCTATACAATCTTTGAAATAGGGATAAAATCTTGGTTTCTCTTGGATTTCTTTTTGAACTATATCACCAGTTGGTTGCTTAATATATTGTTCTTCTAAACATATTATTGCATTCAGAACTCTATGAAAATGTCTACTAGTGGCTGATACGGAGCGACGATATAACCAAGAGACAAAACGGGTTCTAAAATCATTCCCTACTATATGAAGAAATCTAGCAACTTGTTCCTCAATCGACATACGTTGGGTTTGACGTAGACCACATTCATTTTGTAACTTTTGACATAATAACTTAAAAGCGTCCACACTCATACGAATTATTTTACGACTGTTGTTATGTGTTGATAGGTCTTGCAACATCTCTTCCCGTACTGCTTGTCTATGCAACCTTAATTCTTGCGAAGGTAGATTAACACGTTTTCTTTTACGAGAATCGCTAAGAGCAAGATAAGCGACAACTAAACAAACCACGTGAATTACGGCTAACTGTTGAGTTCGCGCCATGCGAATTAAGTTATCAACATCCATGTTGCTAGTGTGAACAACCTATATTGTGATTATTTTGAACTATATAAGTCATCATAAGACAAATAATTACTATCATTTGCTAGATACATAGTAATAAGTTTTATTAGTAATATGACAAATTACCCATTCAAAACTGCCTACCTATATTTTCACATGCATGTGCTAAAACCGCCACTTTCACAAAACATCAAACACGATTTGTCGGAATAATTAACATGAATAAAACACAAACGTGATGCCTGGTATATTCATCACATATATTCACCATTTAGTAGTACACAAATGTATGATATAACTAACCACTTATTGTCCTATGTTTCATGCTAAAAAGCTTTGATTAGTAATCTATCAGCTCATTTGACAAGAGCGGGGTCAAATAACCAGTTATCTCTCACCTTTAACTACTAAACTACGAAAACAATTAGTTCAAGTAGTCTAAACTGCGCATAAATTTGCTTAATCAGAGTTAACTAACAAGAAATAAAAATTAAAATACTGCTAACTGCTGCAAATGAGCTTCAGAACAAACGCAAGAAATGGATCAAATAACATAACTAAACATATACAATGACCTCTAAATTCATAACAATTATGTCTAACATACTATCCAATTATGACCAAAAGAAAAACAATAGTAAAAAAAGGCCATTTTGAAAAAAGAATGAATCCAGGAAACATATGTACACCAATAACTAATCTAACTAAACATAAAGAGAATTAAAGTAAGGAAAACATATGTAGTACCTTTGTTTGTGTTGTTTGAAGTATGAAAGAGTGATGATTTGAGAAGCAAGAAGGAAGATATGAAGTGGTTATATAATAATAATGCACAACAAGCACCAGTGGGTCATAAGATCATAATTGCATAACAAATAGGGCTGGGTACTAGCAAATAGTACCTCGTTAACTAAGCATGTTATCAGTATAAACACACATCAAATAGGGCTGGGTACTAAGCATGTTATCGGTACAAATAGGGCTGGGTACATGTTATCCCTACTGGCTACTGCATGTTATACGTACTGCATGTTATCCCTTCAGTCAAAAAATGATGCTCCCACCAAATCCCATACTGCATGTTATCACTTTTCTTATATCGCACACTATTCTACAAACAAACAAACCCTCGATCAATATTATACAAACCCTCGATCACAAAAATTGAAAAACCCTCGATCAAACAAACAAACCCTCGATCAATATTCTACAAACCCTCGATCAACAAGAACAATATACATGATCAATCAAACAAACCCTCGATCAAACTAATGTAAAACAATGAACAAGAACAATATACATGATCAATCAAACAAACCCTCGATCAAACTAATGTAAAACAATAAACTTACAAGTCGTTTCTTGATTGCCAGAAGAAAACGTTGTGGCGTAGAAGTGTGATGTGAAACGTTGTGGGAGTTCTACAGATGTGTGATGTGATAACTAGGTCAAAGGAGATAAAACGTGCATGCAAAGTGGGGATATAAAAGTAATTGTAGACAAGCCCAGCCCGATTCCCTTCCAAATCCCCCCAAAATTGGGCGGAAAAGATATACACTAAAATTTCCATACCTTCCCTCCCTCTCCCCTTCCCGTCCCCTCCTCTTCCTTCCTAAAAAAACTTAAGAACACCAATATTTTTTATTTCCCTTCCAATCCCCTTCCATCCCCTTCCATTCCTTTAAAAAAAAAACTCGAGAACAGAGCGTAAGCCAATAAGAAGTGCACACATGCTCCACTATCTCAAACCATGTAGTACTATCAAGTACCAAAACGCAATGAGGACCACAATTTGGCCCATCCAATATCCGTAAACGGGTACTGTTCATTTCATTTTTGTCTTGAAGCGCCTGCCTTTTATATATATTGAATAATTAATCAGTAATCACCTTTCATATTCATAGTTTGATAAGTATACTACCAAAGAAAACAATTGTTTTCTTTTTTTTCTTTCTAAAGTACTCTTAATTATAAAACTAGGACTATTTGGACAATTCATGCTTGCAACTTGTAGTGTGCTTGCTGAAAGATCTTTCTTGCAACTTGTAGTGTTAAGCATAGATTCGTGTAAAGAGAGCTACGTACGAACTGTACTAATGATATAATGTTCGTGTTTTAATGATCCTGTCAACTTCAGTTAGGCTGTCATAGAGTAAATTATCTTCATTTTAATTGAGACTAGACGAGTACCCGTGCATAGCAACGGGATTTTATAGCGATAGATAGTTTATTGATAAAAAAATTTTCTAGGTTGTAAATGAAAAATAATAAAAGTTTGAAGATTTGGGAATTAAACATAATGTTTTGAAACCCGGTTCCACCCGGGTGGTTCAACCGGTTAAACCGTTCCGGTCGAAAAATTGGTCGATTTAAACCGGGTCAACTTGCTAGGTTGGGTCGAAAATGGGTCAAATTAAACCGGTTCAACCCGGCGAGTTTGAAGCTTCCCGGGTCAACCTGGTTTGTGATTTGTATTAATTGGTTATAAATGAAAAATAATAAAAGTTTGAAGATTTGGGAATTAAAAATAATGTTTTGAAACCCGGTTTGACCCGGGTGGTTCAACCGGTTGAACCGTTCCGGTCGAAAATTTGGTCGAGTTAAACCGGGTCAACATGCTAGGTTAGGTCGAAAACGGGTCAAATTAAACCGGTTCAACCCGTCGGGTTTGAAGCGTCCCGGGTCAACCCGGTTTGTGATTTGTATTAATTGTTTTAATTGGTTGTACAATATGAATAAATCGTTGTACTTTTAAGTAATGGGGTATTTTAATAAGAGTATTAAATGTATTTCAACATTTCCTTATATACGTTTTTCAACATTTCACTTTTCACTTTCTTGACTTTTCACATTCACCTTTTGACCATTTTTGCTTTACTAGACGAGTACCCGTGCATAGCAACGGGATTTTATAGCGACAGATAGTTTATTGATAAAAAAAGTTTATAGGTTATAAATGAAAAATAATAAAAGTTTGAAGATTTGGGAATTAAACATAATATTATGAAACCCGGTTCGACTCGGGTGCTTCAACCGGTTGAACCGTTTCGGTCGAAAAATTGGTCGATTTAAACCGGGTCAACTTTCTAGGTTGGGTCAAAAATGGGTCAAATTAAACCGGTTCAACCCGTCGGGTTTGAAGCGTCCCGGGTCAACCCGGTTTGTGATTTGTATTAATTGGTTATAAATGAAAAATAATAAAAGTTTGAAGATTTGGGAATTAAACATAATGTTTTGAAACCCGGTTCGACCCGGGTAGTTCAACCGGTTGAACCGTTCCGGTCGAAAATTTGGTCGATTTAAACCGGGTCAGCTTGCTAGATTAGGTCGAAAACGAGTCAAATTAAACCGGTTCAACCCGTCGGGTTTGAATCGTCCCGGGTCAACCCGGTTTGTGATTTGTATTAATTGTTTTAATTGGTTGTACAATGTGTATAAATCATTGTACTTTTAAGTAATGGGGTGTTTTAATAAGAGTATTAATTACATTTCATAATTTCCCTTAATAAATTTTTTCAACATTTCACATTCATTGACTTTTCACTTTTTCACTTTTTCACTTTGACCATTTTTGCTTTATAAGTAGTATAGATAGGTAGTATAGATTAAATGGATTGGTTGACTAAAATAAACTTGTACCCACAAGTTGGATTAGTTTATGCACTAACCTACTATGCTAGGAGTTTCCAAAATAAATGTTTATTTATTTATTTTTCTTTGTTGTTGCACATAAACTTGGACTTTCATGTTATTACAAATTTTTTTTTAGAAAGGCAATCATGTTATTACAAATTAATGGCATTGTTTTCACAAAAATAGATTTAAAATTTTCTTTATTCTTAATCTTAACTACTATGTGAGGTATGGATGAATCATATATAGTATGAGCAAACTTAGACCTAACGGTATCTGAGAGTTCCTAAACCCAACAAATATTCCGAGTTCAGTTCTCGAATGAAAATTTAGGTGCATTATTAGAAATATAATTTGATCAAGCAAATTCGAAGACATATATTATGGGCTTGGCCCAATCATTTAAATAGATACTATTCCCACAAAGTCCAAACTCCATAGTCCATACTGCTCATATCGTGGTTTCACTGTTTCAGCCTTTAACACTTGCATTTTTTTTTTCTTCTTGCATAGTTGCATGTTCGCATCTAATATTCTAATGTGTTAAGTGAAACTAAATTTCATTTTCACGAAGTATTCGATACGTAAAGCAATTTTCTTAAACCAACTTAACAAGTTAAGAAATCGGTTCTATCGTATTCTTGGATTACTCATTAGAGTTAGCTAGGAAAAGTAATATATACTGATACGTTTTACTTGTTATCAAATGATTGTTAAAGACTTCAGACTAATGAAAAGAGAATAAGAGAATTACAAGGGCGACCTTAATAGTCACTATCAACTAATAGTAAGAAAATACCAGCAATAATAAACCGCGCTGGGCTAAAAAATGAAGAGTTTGATGGCAATGAAATACTGGTATCTAACATATCGGACCTGTTACATATCATACAAGAAGTTACTAAAAAGTTTCATGTGTTCGGCTTGCAGTGAAATGGCAATAGACAAGCTCCCGTCGTCGATAGGGCTTGGTAACACATAACAAAAACCTTCAAATGGGATCCAAGATGGCCCCATGTATATCGGTCGGCCCAACCCAAAGTCAGCATCGTACATCGGGAGCCTAGTCCAACTAGTTATTCCAAGATTGGGGCATTTGAACGTATGAGCCCCACGAACCAAAGCCTTCAAATCAGGTTGTAGTTCCAAATAGTCGAGTGCTGACTTTAGATAATCATTGTTCATCTTTACTAACGCGTCATGTATTTTACTAGCAGCATACCAACTAGGATTAGATTGAATCTCATTTGCTAGCGCTATTGGAGCTGTTGTGAATATAACATTCCCAAGATACCCCGGTTGCAGAGCGGGCTGGAGGCGGGCCCGCCCATCGGTGGCAATGTAAAGCTTGGTCTCCCCATTATCTGAAAGCCCACGGGCTTTACAAGCACACTTCCAAACATGGCCCGAGAGCATTTCAAAGGTGGTGTAGTTTGTTTGTGATTTCGCTTTGAGCATGTTAAGTTGGTCTCGTGTCAATTTGAAGATTGAGATTGAGGTCTCATTTGATGGTCCTTCAAGTGGGGATTTCATTTGTGGACCAGGATGGTACTCAATGTGCTCGAAAATGGGTCGTGGTGGGTCCCGAGCACGGAGTATGGTCCGGTCTATGAAGGGTGGAAGAGTCACGTCAAGGCCACGAGCCATACAGGACCATGTGTTGATGAAGTGCATCCCAGATAAACCATCGGCAACACGATGGTGTATCCCAACTCCTAGCGAAACTCCCCCACATTTGAAGTAAGTTACCTGATCCAATACACTTACCTCAGTTGTGATTACGCCAAAAGTAGTATAGGCTGATTTCACATTTTTGATTCATTGAGTTTATCAGTTTATGTATTTTGATTTCTTTTAATCCCAGCAGGCCGGGCCTAGAATCAAATTATAATCTGGAAGTACAGTTTTTAATAAGTATATCGCCGCGAACCTGACTCGTTGCCATCCTAAAGTTTACTTCAACAAGTTATACATATATATAAAAGTAAACATAGATATACCTTAATACCTGTATAACCGTCAATGGGTATGACTCAATTCCCAACGAGTAATCAACCGTTGGAACTAGTTTCCGAAGCTCCAACGAGGGTGCAAAGTCACCAAAATCATCAACTACTCCATCGGATTCAGCTTCTACTAACATCACACCTTGTCCTTGACAATCGATCTCAACCCGACCATTTTCATCTTCCTTCAAACGCCCTCCCATTGGATAAAACACAACCAACGCCTTACTTAAAGCATCCTTCATCACTTTCATATCAAAGAATGTGTTAGCGGCATTGGGACGGTAGATATACACTCTTGATGTGTGAACATCCGGGACAATCAGGTCGAGGTTAGAGCTCCATAGCTTTATCCTTGACATCTCCTTCGCTGGCATCACCATAGTCGATTCTCTTACCACTATCTTCATACCTTAAATATCGAACTGCAAAGTATAAGAAACTTATATATATATATATATATGATTCCTAAGAATATGATAAAATTTGTAATTTGGTGTCTAAATAAAATATCTAACTTTGTGTATGGTTCTCAAGACTTCAGATATAGAAACATGGATGAGCCAGGTCTGTCAATTGACCTCGTGCCAAAAATGTGAGGCTGTCTCTGTCATATATTTATAGTTTTTATCAACACCACACAATGTCAAAATGTGATTAGCCAAGATGAATTTACTGAGTTTTCAAATATTTCAATAATTAACAATAATGTTCCTATATATAAGAGAGTTTTGTGTGTCTCAAGCAACCAATATATATACAAATTTTGGATTCTAATAGAAGGACATTAGTGATTGTTCAAATAGTCAAGAAACCCCTTTGACACAAACTGTCACCAAATGACCTCAATTTCAAGATTTCTCGAAAAGAAAATATGTTAAAAACTAACAATTTGCACTTGATAATGCTTAAAGTATGTCATAAAAAGTTTTGATTGTATGTTTTGAAAGGAATGCACTTTTAATTTAGCCTCGTATTTAATTTAATTTCACCCAAAGCTTCCAAAAGGTAAGTGACTATCATCATAGATGTTCAATAGAATCACTATAACTGTCTTCATAACAATGACACATCCCAAAAGACAACACTTGATACTGTTAAGTCAAAAGACTTCATGGTTATTATACGCACATAACATTGGAAAGAATGTATGAAACCTTGGTTTAAAATTGCGTTATGCGATCCGATGCGCTCAAGGTCCTAGAGGCCGATGCGTGATGCGTAATGCAAATGCGAGCGCAATTTAGACGCGATGCGTTTAATATTAAAGAAAACAAAAAACAATATTTATACATAATATATTTTACCAAGACAAAGTAAATGTAATGAAATTATATATAAATCACTAACATATTCAAATTTGGCCAATATTCCATTTAATAAACCACCAAGTCATAAATATGTGACTCGTGGTTCCAAAATTGTCATAGACTCGTGATCCTGAAATTTATTTATGTCATAGACTCGTTTTCTATTTCAACTTTAAAGTAAATGAAAACCAATTACTATTACTATAAAGAATTTAAGTTTTCAAATGCAATATCAAGCAGATGAAAGTGCATAATGTCTTAACAAGTACTGGACTAATGGGTAATACAATCATGAGCACTAAAATAGCATAGACATGATCCAAGATCATTAATTGGTAATAATGAATTTTGGTAAATCTAAACATGCATATGTTTTGGTTCTATATATCATGGCTGGACCCTTTTATTTATCAATGAAGTTTTATTAACATGATCTAAACAACCTAAATTCCAAATTGCGCTAATTGCGACTATTGCTAGCATTATACAAATGCGATAAGTTGCGGCCGATTGCGAGCGCAATCTGGGATGGCCTCGCATTAGGTAGCATGATACGAAATTTCAAATGCAATGCAATGATGCGTGCAATTTGCGCAATGATGCGCGGCATTTTTAAACCAAATATGAAACCATCACATATCATGCAATAATTTACTAAAAAGCTTCATATGTTCAGCTTGCAATGAAATAAAAATTGACATACTCCCGTCATTGATCGGGCTTTGGCAACACATAACTAAGACCTTCTACAATAAAACTAGAGAGAATGAGAAGAAGCCATATTGGCGGGAAAACTTGTTATTTCTCATTAATTAGAAATGAAGTGTACAAGTCCTACTTATAGACTTGCAAGTCAAAGTACAAAAGTCAAAGATGCTAAACAATGAACTATATCTACAACTACACTATCAGGCCTTCTACTATTACTAATTACATCATTATAACAATATCACAATGCATCTTAATTGTATTATCACATAAGATCACAGTTGACTTGAGCCTTATACTGCATCATGAACTTGACTGGCTTCACATGCTTGTTCTCTTGAGTTACATTGTGAACCCGATGTTGTGTTTGTAGTCTCCCCCCTCCAAGTTGGCAGTGTGAAAGGGTCACAAATGCCAAACTTGGATATGCAATTGTAGTGTAAAGCTTTGGGTAGACCTTTTTGTGAGTTCAATAGCTTGTAACATGAATTTTGGACAAACTTGGTTGCTTTTGACCTTATCCCTTACAAAATGACAGTCAATTTCTATATGTTTTGTTCTTGCATGGTGTATGGGATTTGAGGCCAAAGCTATGGTAGATTCATTGTCACAGTAGATGGCATTAGGATTAGAAAGATTGAACTGTAAGTCTTTGAATAAACATTGAAGCCACGTGATCTCACAAGTACAATCGGCCAATGATCTATATTCTGCTTCTGTAGATGAACTTGAGACCACTAGTTGTTTCTCAGAAGTCTATGAGATAAGAGAAGAGCCAAGCAAAATAGCATAACCTGAAACAGATCTTCTTGTAACAGGGCAAGCTGTCTAATCATTGTCACAATAGGCAGATAACTATAAGTTGTTTGAGCATGGAAAGTGCAGGCCTTGACCAGGACATAATTTTATGTATCTTAAAACTTTGTGAAGAGCAGCCATGTGAGAAGTTCTTGGTTGATGTGAAAACTGACTTAAAGCTTGAGCAGCAAAAGATAAGTCAGGTCTTGTAATTGTGAGGTAAATGAGCTTGCCCATTAATGTTTTATACTGAGATTGAGATGAGTCATCAAGAGGAGTACCATCAGCAAGATTGATACTTTTGAGAGCATCCAATGAGATAGATGAGGGCTTGTCATTGAGGATGCCTACACATTGCAACAAGTCTAGAGCATATTTTCTTTGCGACATGACAAGTCCTTTAGAATTCTGTAGCACCTCAATTCCTAAGTAACAGTGTAATGAGCCTAGATCTTTGATGCTAAATTGATTGTGGAGTTCTGTTTTGATGATGTGCATGTTGATGGCATTTCCTGTGAGCAAAATATCATCAACATAAATGAGAAGAGCTAAGAACTGTGAATCTTTGGTGTATGTGAAAAGAGATGTGTCAGCATAGCTTTGGTGAAAGCCCTTGGAGAGAAAAAATGTAGTCAACCTGATGAACCATTGTCTGTTTGCCTGTTTAAGGCAACTTTGTGGGAGTAACCTTGGGGAATTGTCATGTAGACTTCCTCATCAAGATCTCCATGCAAAAATGCATTATTCACATCAAGTTGCTCAATAAACCATCCTTTGTGAACAACTACTACAAGTAATGCTATGACTGAGACCATTTTGGCCACTGGTGCAAATGTCTCTTTTTAGTCTACACCCTCTTTTTGGTTGAAACCCTTGGCTACAAGTCTGGCTTTGAACTTTTCTATGCTTCCATCAGCCTTGAACTTGATTCTGTACACCCATTTGCAGCCGATGGGACATTTACAAGCCGGTAGTTGTTGGAAAATTTAGTGCACTTGAGGGATCAGTTCACACCTAGTAATGGGCTTGGAGGTACGGAGTGTACACCCATCAGGTCCCTGAACACCTTGACTGGCTTACTCTAATAGTGGTTGTGCAGAGTTTCTACTACTAGTATTGATACTATCAGTTACTACTGCTAGTGTTAAGATTACCAGTTACTACTGCTAGTGTTAAGTTTGTACTACCAGCATAAGTTTATTCTACTGCTGGTATAAGTTTGTACCACTAAGCTTAAGTTTGTATTGCTAGGCATATATTTGTACTGCTCTTTTAACCACTGATTCCTGCTATATGGAAACTATTATGGTATGATTAATGGGCCGTTAATCATTCATAATTCCATGGGCTAGGGTTTGAGTAATCTCTGTTATAAATAGAGATCATAACATTACTGCATGGATATACAACATACAAACCCTAAACACTTGAATACGATTTGGTTCTTCATTTGTGCCTAAAATAAGAATATCACTTGGTCTTATCCTATAGAGATATTTGTGTAACCCAGGCATAGGGTTGAATAGTTTCTATTGGAAAGTGATAACACGATTTCAAGTGAATATCCGGTACCATTGATTATCTACACCCTGATCTGGGAAACCATAAAAACACTAACAATTAATAAAAACTATTTAGTGATAATCAATGGTTGTTGCTATTTAGTGATAATCAACGTTGATGGGAATTTTGAATCGTGAATGTGCAGTTCTACCACTGGCCATTAATAAAGATGCTATGCCACTCGATTCGACGTTCAAAACAACATCACCTTTCCGCCTTATCCCACCCGCAAGTGTCTTCCATAAGAAAGTCTTTCCTGTCCCACCATATCCGTACAAAAAAAAGAAAAAAAAAAAACTCAATTACCCGTCTCAACGGAGTCTATGATGGTGTCATGAACACCCTTTTGTTCAAAAGGTAAACGGCTATGTAGCTGCACATACTCTCTTTGCAACTCGGCTGGATCGTAATCTAACTCATCATATAGCAATCGGTTACCAAAATCTGATATGAACGTGTCGTTTGGATATGGTATATCCTCAAAATTCCTCAAAGATCTGCCTCGAGTGCGCATTAGCTCCTCTATAAAGAACAACACAACATTTTTCTTTTCCTCGTCAGTAAGGACCAAATCTGAATACACATTGGTAATTTATTAAATATTTATAATGCACTTTGTATTATAATGTAACCTTTCATTCATAATAGCTTTATTCATTCATCTACTAAGAGTTAATTGTTGTGTTGTGGGTTTAAAAGGTTATCTTTAAAAAAAAAAAAAAAAAGACAAACTTGTAACATGGTAGCAAATGTAATAAAAACTGTATATGGCTATTGAGAATAGAAGTGATAAGCACAAAATGTTGATCCTCTATTAAACAAACACTGATGCAAATGCATCATATGTCACAAAGTAGTAACAATACCCAACAGAAGAATAAAAAAGTTATGTTGAAGTGGCATACCCAATTCAACTTATGAAAACAAACAAACACCAAAATAAAGTACGACATTTAAAATGTTCAGAGGATCATAATTATTCAAGAATTAAAAGATGATCTTTTGAGTGGCCTCAATTCTTATCGCCTATTGCGTCAATTAGTTGCCTCTTCATGTTTGAGCCATCTTCTCCAAGCACATGATCTCCTGTACGTTTTTTTTGCCGAATTCTTGTTGTTAGGACTAATTATAGTGCTTGTCAAAACTTCACAGGGGGGGTTCCATTATCATCCGTAACAGATGCAAGATCCTAATAAAAGACAAATCATATAACATGGATTAAAAGTGTACAACTAAAGTTACAACTAAAGGTTGTAACTAAAGGTTATAAATGTTTCTCGTAATTACCAGCGGTGACACATTTTTGTCTTTGAGAGCGACATCACTTGTATCACCCTGTTGCAATTAAAGAATACATAAGAACATGGTCCAAGGCCATAGAATATTGTGTACAATAGATGGTTGTTATACCTTTGATGGTGTTATCATCGGACAGAGTGCATTGATGATCTCAGGATCATTGGTCATTTTCTGGACAGTCCATGATTTTAACAACTTCTTTGATTGCCAGTCATCCGTATTAATTTTGAAAGCATACTTATTACCAAGTATAAGGTTAAAGTCTGTTGGGAATTCATCCAGCTTACCATTCTGCATAAATCAAAGTATTGTATGAGGTTCAGATGAAAAAATGTACTAATTAGTAGAAGGCCTAAAATGTTTACCTTTTCTTGTGTGGCCAAAAGTTGATATGCAGAAGTTCCACTTAATAAACTTTTGACATCCTTTTCAAACAGGACCAAGCTTGCAGTGCCCGTCTCATCTTGGACACGGCACTGGATACAAAATCTAAAGAAAGGATGGATGAACATGTGTAAGTAATATATAACAAATCATACCAATCACCAAGATGAAAGTATAACAAAAGTGTTGAAATACCTTGTGACAACACTCGAACATGGAACGTTACAGGTTTGGCAAAAAAAGGCATTAGTGGATTTTTTGGGAGCTGTGGTATCTTTAGATCAAACAAAATAGACAACAAAGTGAATATTGCAATTTGTGTAAACATTGTATAGCAGTAACCAATCAAGATAGACATAGGTGTACCTTTTTCTAAAAGCCTCAATATCTTCCAATTCGTTGTTCATAATGCTTTCCTTTCCATTGTGCATAAATAATTTGGTACCCCAAAAAGCATTTTGCACTTGCATCGACCAAATTGAATAACAACAATAAGTAGGCCAACATCAGAACATGATTTCAGAAACTCGGTAAATTGTTCGGCATAATCACCCCACAACATACAATTAAGTTCTGTGCCCCTAAAAATGGGAGGTAACTGTATTAGCGAAACGTGTGTAAACATAAATTAGTTATGTTAAAGTAAACCACATATTTTGGAAAGCATATTCATGGACGTACTCAAGGTCGATAAGCATCAACGACTTCTTTTTTCTTGAACCGTTTGCCCCGTAGTTGTCTAACTCCGGAGACTCAATTACTTGGCCAATGACATCTAGTAAAAAAATATATAACGGTACCAAATTCATATAATGTTTAACATAGTTAATGAAAATGCAATTCATATAATGATTAGCATATTGACATAAAATGCAATTCATCTAATGATTAACATATTGACAAAAAATTTACCAAATTGGCCCACGGCTTCGGTTTTACATTGCCCAATTTCTTTGAAAGGCTTGAACACAAAGCTGTGCATAGATCTCTTGAAATCAACACACTGGTTTACCTGGGTCTTGCTAATAAAGTTGAGTTTCAAAGGGTTGCCGACCATTCGATAGTTTGGTTGTATTTGGCCCAAACTGTACATCCGCAAGACAACCGCATCACCCTTGTTCAACTGTTGCTTGAACGTAGGGACCAGAGACATCCTAACTTGTGCTTGCATTTTTGCGCCCTAACAACATAAAAACAAAATACACGTACTCATAAACTACTAATAAAATGATTTAAATGTTGCTACACAAACTATCATTGAATTATTTGTGATACCTGCTCGTCCATAATAATGAGTTCCAGATTGATTACTTTTGGTTTATGGTGATTGGGTTGCATCTAAGCCCTAATGATACGAACACGTAACACAATATTGTCTCGTACAGCGGAGATGTCGGATATGAAACCATTGTCAAACCTAACAGCCATTTAATCAGTGAAAAGACGGAAAAAGAAGTAATGGAGTTCTGATATGCAAATGAATGGTGTAATTTCATTTCCACAAACACCTTCGTTTTTATAGGCTCGATGCACAGGCAGAATATTTTGAAAATTGTCAATCAAGAAAACATTTTCCATAAATTAAGAATAGTACCCATATATAAATCGTTGACAATTACAATCGGGGCAAATGAATTATAAGAATCCCAAAAAATAAAAGTTCGCAAAAATCAATTAAATTAAAATCCCGTATAATTTTTATTTCCAGATGAAGCGATTATCAAAATTATTAGCAATATACGTTAAATAAGTCTACTATCCATTTTTGCATCTTTAAAAATATTTTCATGGTGACAACTAATTTACCTTAGATAAATCCACAAATATATTTTAAAAAACGCGACAACCAATTACAATCGACCAAAAAAAATTAAAAAATTATATTAGTTAACTCAGATAACTAAAAGAATATGATCAAACACTCAATAAAATTACCCGATGCAATTATAAACCACAAAAATTATTAGTATGATATTTATTTAAATCAAACCTAAAAAATTTAAAAATCTCACCTAAAATCGTGAGCATTCAATAAAAAAAAGTGTACCTTGTGTGGAGATTTTTTTGAAAAGGCCGATCCCTATGATTGTTGATTTTTAGTGAAGATATGATATCAAATCATTTTTTTTTTCTTGGGAAAAGATACTTTTGAGCGTTATCTTTTTAATGAGTAAATGTGTGTGAGTAAAAAAATGAATTATTATTATTATTATTATTATTATTATTATTATTATTATTATTATCATCATCATCATCTGTTGTTAAAGGTTGAACTTTGCCACGTGTTATAAGGAGGTGAAAAGTTATTTTTAGAAAAATTAATCAGTTGATTTAAGGGGTTGTACAAAAGGTTGCTTAAGAGGGTTGTACAAAACTCTATTTTATTAGATAATAAAATGTATAAATAGATAGATAGATATAGATTTCTATATATATTCTTTCACTTGCGCAATTAAACCACTATCGTCACCCTACTTCCACTTTTTGGTGGCCTGGTGGTGGAGATGGTGGTGGTGATGATACGTCTTAGTATCAGTAATTTTTTTCTAGTTCTAGGATGTTGATGATTATGTCATACAACTTGATTTTTTATATCTATATGTTTAAGATCTACTATTTTAGGGACTTCAATTGCTTTTACATTAGTTTCTTGTTTTCATTGATGATGATGGATGATACGTGGTACATGTTGGTATATTGTGGTGCTTTGTGGATTTTGGTATATGGAGGGTTATGGCGGTGATTTTTTAAGAAAACCACGAACATTTAGAACACGACAACAACACATTTATGATCAACCAAAAATACATGAAGAATTTATACTTATACCTTGAACAATAACAGAAAATAAGCAGATAGTATTTGTATCTTTTCATAGACAATATTCATCTCTTTTGTAGAACTATGAGAATACTATGTTAATGATCTACGTACGTGCTTTATTTGTTGGTACTTTGAAATAATAAGCTTGTTTTCACGAACGTATATATAATTATCCCTGCTGAGAAAATTTTCAAGGACGTCGAAATATTGAGTAAATTGAAAGAAGATATTCAGATGCAAAAGGATAGGAGTCAAAATAAGACAATCAGTCATTTAAAATAGAAACATTAAAAGTCATGCATTGCATCTTTTATTGAACATAAAATACGAACATATCAGATAGCATAAAAGAGTTTGCTAAAAATCTCCATCTGTTGAGCCTGCAAAGAAATGACGATCAACAAGCTCCCATCATCGATTGGGCTTGGTAACACGGTAACCTCACCCGCATTCGGAATGTGACCCACGAATATAGGTCCCCCCCATCCAAAGTCTACATCGTAAATCGAGAGCCTAACCCAACTTGTTATGTAGAGATTAGAGCTTTTATAACTCCCAGCAACTCCCAAAATTAGAGCCTTTAAATCGGGTTGTAGTTCCAAATAGTCTATTGCTGACCTTAGATAATCATTGTTCCTCTTCACAATTGCATCATGGATTTTACCTGCAGCGTACCAACTAGGATTTGATTTAATTTCGCCTGCTAACGCTATAGGAGTGGTTGAGAAGATAGCATTCCCAAAATAGCCCAGTGGCAGAGGGGGCTGCAGGCGGTCCCGTCCATTAGTGGCAATGTAGAGCTTGGTGTCCTGATCATCCGGCAGTCCGCGTGCTGCACACATACACTTCCAAACATGGCCCGAGAGGGTTTCAAAGGAGCTGTAGCTGGTTTTGTTCCTCCCGTCTTCTTTTGAATTCAATTTAAGTAGATTAAGTTGGTCTCGTGAGAGTGTGAAAATAGAAAGCTTTGTCTCATCAGATGGGATTTCGAGTGAAGTGAACTGGTATTCCATGTGCTCAAAGATGGGCTCTGGTGGGTCTCGAGCACGGAGGAGGGTCCGGTCTATGAAGGGTGGGATAGCAAGGTCAAGACCACGAGCAATATGAGACCATGTGCTGGTAAAGTGTGTCCCTGATGGGCCATCTGCAACGTAATGGTGCATGCCAACTCCTAGTGAAACTCCTCCACACTTGAAGTAAGTTACCTGCTCATGTCAACATATCAATATCAATAATTCAATTTATGAGAATAGTTCAGTTAGGTGCAAATGAAGTATATCTCGTGCAATTCGTTATTTTCCATCAATTTTAGGTATAAATTAACTCCACACATAAGATTACAAAATTTTGGTGTATTGAAGACTGGTTATATAAATTTTGTGTTATTTGTTGTATGCGTTAGTTTTTGTAGTATTATATACTTAAAGATGTATGAAGGAGTACTGCATGTCATATTTTTTACAATTTGTAATGGTTATAAATAGGAACATGAAAACATTTAGGGTACGGTTGAGTGTCATATGGAAATTGAAAGTGATTTGTGTTGATTTGTTTCTAGCTAGCTATATAACAGTGAAGTACTTAACTATACATAGCTTGTGTTTAACTATACATAGCTTGTGTTTTGACATGATGAAACAGATGTTACCTGCAAGACGAGTAGAGGAAAGGATTCAATTCGTAGGGAGTAATCGACTGCTGGGACAAGTTTTCGGAGCTCGAGTATAGGTGCAAAGTCACTCAAACCATCGATCACACCGTCAGATTCTGCTTCCACAAACAAAACACCTTGTCCTTGACAATCAATCTCAATCCGACCATCTACATCTTTACTCAATCTCCCTCCCAATGGGTAAAACGGAACCAATGCCTTACTCAAAGATTCTTTCATCATTTTAGTGTCGAAGAAGTTGGCAGCCCCACTGTGTTGGTAGAAATGCACGCTTGGGGTGTGGATATATGGGCTCACGAGGTCGAGGTTAGAGTTCCAGAGCTTTATTTTCGGTGTCTCATCTGCTGGGATCACCGTGCTTGTTTCAATCTCCGTGATCTTCATCTGTGTTACATGATAATTATTAGAAAATTTGTTTTATTTAGGTTAATGGTTTTGAATCAAAATTTCCTTTCATTTCAATTTTTTTTTTTTTTTTTTTTTTTTTTTTTTTTTTTTTTTTTTTTTTTGTGTGTGTGTGTGTGTCATATAAAGATGTCCATTTCAATATGCATCTAACGAATGAACAAAATTTTAACATCATAAAAATATGGGCCAAATTTGAGACTCGTCAGTCGCTTAGGTCTTAGACGGTTTCTAGAGACACTGGGGTTAGTTTCTTCAAATGGACCAAGCGACTTGCGATTTTAACACAAATGCGACATGTGTCACTAAAAAAAGTCGCGCCTAACCATTTGTGTCATACATGTGTAAGGGCTACTTTTTAGCTACTTATCACCAGAGACTTTTCAAAGTTTAAGCGACTTCTAATAATATTTTTTTAATCTTTTTGCCTCTTCCCAACACTTCCCATCACCACCACACAACCATCACCACCACCCTCCACCACCACCACAAACCTCTATCATTGACTGGAACCGGCGAAAAGGAAAGGCCTGTTCACACACACTTGCGCACGTTCTCCTCTTTGCCAACCAATCCACCACCACAACACGACAGAAAACTTAATCATAAATCTTCGAAAACTTGATTCCTATAAATTACAAATATTAAAACAACAAATGTATTTAACAATTCATATAATCCTTTTTTTCTTTTCAAACCCAAAAAATATATTGCGTAAATCTGAAAGAGATTGGTTGTGGCGGTAGAATTCTGGCGAGTTGCAGCCGTCAATGGTTGAGGCCGATGGAGAAATAGAAGCGGTGGTTCATGATTTATAATGGGTTTAATTTAATTTTGATATAATGATTGGTTATTGGTTTTTTAATGGGTTTAATTTGATTATTGTTCGATGATGGAAGAAAAAAATCAAGTTGATGATAATAGCTGATTCATAGTTCTTTAAGTGGCTTATTTGTTTGATTCAGATATTATCAAGAAAATTTAATAAAAAGAAATGTACTACGAGTATATTTGATTTTTGTTGAGGTTGTTGGTGGTGGTGGAGGGTGGTGGTGATGGTTGTGTGGTGGTAAGAGGGTGGTGATAATGGGAAGTGTTGGGAAGGGACAAAAAGATTAAAATAATATTATTAGAAGTCGCTCAAACTTTTAAAAGTCGCTAGTGATAAGTAGCTCAAAAGGAGCCATTACACATGTATGACACAATTGATTAGGCGCGACTTTTTTTAGTGACACATGTCGCATTTGTGTTAAAGTCGCAAGTCGCTTGGTCCATTTGAAGAAACTAACCGAAGTGTGTCAAAAAACCCTCTAAGACCTGAGCGACTGTGCCATTTGTAGAATTGCCTCCAAAAATCTACTAGGTTATCAAAATTTAAAATCAAAAAAGGGTTTTTGGGATAACATACTAAGGCTATGTTTGACACAGAAGTTTTTGAGGCGATGTGTGAGCAATGAGCTTTTTGATGTTTTAGTGTTCGTTTGGCAAAAAAGCGGTGAGCATTGCTATTTTTTAAGAAAACTAATTTTTCCGATGCTTTTTTAAGAAGCTGTGAACGATGAGCAGTGAGCTGATACTACTCACAGCTATTTTTGTCAAACATAGCCTAAAACCAGTCATCTACTTTTTTTTTTCCTAACAATATAAAAATTGAAGTACAAGAAGAAGATGAGCAACATTGTCAAACAAAAACACCAACCTGTAGATCACCTTATTCCTCGAGTGGCTTAAGGAATTGAGAGTTCTAAAAGGAGCTCTTGAATTTAAGGCTGATCTTTCTTAAACCACAATATAAAAGTTCATTAGCTTTTCTCCTTATAGAAATTCAATAACTAATTATCTTGGACCATATCGCATTTGAATTGAATAATAATTTTTCAAGAAAGGAAATGTTAAATAAATTATAATAATATATACTTAAGAAAAAGTTTATCTTCAAATCTCTTTTGAATTAAGAATTTTTGCCAAATAGAACTTACCTTAAATGGCTCAAGGTATCGAAGGGACTAAAAAGAGCTTTTGAATTTAAAGCTCAAAAAAAGATTGTGTTTTTATAAATCATGGGTTAAATCTTAACTCTTACTACAAAGTCACTGTGTGACACATGCGTCAGTTGTTTGCGACGTGTCTTTGGAAAATCGTTAATCAACATGCAAAAACAATAATATTGTGAAATTTAAGGCTAACATTTATTCTTAAAAATATAGAATATTGTTCTTTATCTTTTTTTCCTAATACAAATTCTATAACTAATTCCTCTGACCACGTCTCTTTTGAATTGCATTAACTTCTTTTCTGGAAAGCAAATTTATGGATATGTTTGGCGACAGGTAGCAGTAAGCAGTAGCAATAAGCAGTAAGCTGTAGCAGTAAGCATTAGCTGCTTGTTTAAAAAATATGTTTAGTAACGTAGCTGTAGTTGTAATTATAATATGTAAAATTACGAAAAAGGGCATATACTTATGAATGAATGTTATTTTTTTAGGGTAAATTGGTAATATTAAAAGTAAAATACTAGCGGTATATTGATTGGAAAGCTTCTTTAAGAAGCATTAACTGTAATAATATACTTAATGTTGTTTCCAAATCTCTTTTGAACTGAATAACTTCTTTTCAAATCTGAGATAGAGGCTGGTAGAACTTAAGCATGAAGGGAATTCTAGAGATCGATTTATTGTAGTACTATACATCTAACAATATTGTTGATTGAACCGCAAGACGTTATGATTTGTCATATTTTACTACCTTGGGTCTGCATATTTGTTATGATTTACATAGTTTGTTGTTGAACATCGAACAACCGTGGGTTAGGTATTATTATTGATAAATAATTACTGAGTACATAGTTTTTTTAATAACGACATTTATTAAAAAACTAGCAAGGTGCTACAAAATTACAAAGGAGAGTTCCAACTAATACCTTTTTTTTCCTCTAGACTTAAGCCATGAAAAAGAAAAAAGATGAATATAGTCCATAATGTCACATTTCCTCATAATGAGATAGATGAATGTAACACAATTCCTGAAACGCCATAAGATCCAACAGGTTGTAGCGAAGATGACATAAACACGATTCTTAATCTCCTGAGAAGAATGCCACGAGACAAACCAAGAAACCCAGTCGCTAGATGAATTTACAGAGTACATAGTGTGTCAGCAGAAAACCTTAAATAAGCATAGCTCTTTGTCGGTCTATTCATTTCGGTTTAGCTTTCTTATATTAGTTACTAGCTAAAAGGCTCGTGAAATTCATATTTATTTTAAAGATAAACGAAAATAAATTACAATTTCACGAGCCGAGCCTTGTGTTAACGAGTCGAGCTTTGTGTTAACGAGACGAGCTCGAGCCTTGTATTAACGAGTCAAGCTCCATTTGAACTTTACACATCATATAAATTAGTCGAGCCCGAGCAGAGCTCGAGGTTGTGAAAAATTTCATGAGCCGAGCTCGAGCTCAAAATGAGCTCGAGCTCGAGCTTTTTGAATATAAACGAGCCGAGCTCGAGCTCCGGCAGGCTCGGGCTCGGCTCGGCTCATTTTCACCCCTAGATACGTGGAAAAAAAATGGAGACGTGAGATTTGGATACTAGGGATTTGGAGATCCAATGGGTGGTATAGAAGTAGAGTGGCGGCTTGATGATCGAGTAGGTGTCAAAATCATACATGCTCTTGATACCATGTTGGACTACATAATTCTTCGTAGGTATAATGTATTATTCAGCAACAATATATAGAAGTTACATGAGACATAATGAAACCCTAACGGACCCTAAGCCCACAAATGAGGTTTGGGCGTAATTATAATCCGCTAATAGTTTTCAACTTCAAATGAATATTGTCATCATGCTAAACTGAATGCGGTTTATTATATTCTGTTCCTACATTGTCATAAAAATGTTAACATTTTTGTTTACTAGTGTTTCAATAGCAAAGTTTAGTGATGTGATAGTATTTGTAAATGCAATTAAACTATTTAGTTTTTTATGTTAAAACCATATATTAAAACAGCTGTACAGATATATAAAGTATACCAATTTCAAGCAAGTTTGTGACAACAATATTTAGAAAACTACGAAAACTAAGCTTATTTCTTTTGGTGGGTTTCTTGTGATAGTGATTACATTGGTAGATCATAGATGGGACTACTGGGCTATACACCCGAACAATAAAAAGAAAAGTCTTGCAAACAAAACTTATAAGGCTAATCCCAATAATTTTTTAAAACAAGCTAAATCATTTTACTACTGCAGGCTAAGCCCAATATTATATTTGGATATGCTAAATGATTTTATTTTTTACCAACCGCAATGCCATAGAGTTAATTACATAAATCGTTCATGTGCTTTGCACTAGGGATGAGCAGGCATCCGAAATTGGTTGGAACCGAAACCAGAAGCGATGGACCGGAGAACCAACATCGGTGAAAAGTGCCTTACAAATGTGTTATTAAAATTACGCTTTCATCCTACAACTTTCGCCATTACGTGACCAGTTTAGCGGATTTAACTCAATGATTGTTTGGTCAAAGAACGGGTCTATTACAATTCGAAAAATACAGGGATGAATGATATGATTATTGAAGTTTTAGGAAAAAAAATATGAGATCATTGGTAAACCACAATGACGATTTTTCTAATTAACACAATAAATAAAGTAATAAAGAGGGTAAAAAAATTTATACAGTGTACATTACACCATACATCATGTGGTTTGGGCAAAATTAATATTTATATTGAAGTTTTGTGATACAGTTCATCCCTATCCACAATCTTCGTTAAGTCTTCCCATTTAAACCTCCACATGCCTTGCACACAAGGATACAAAGATCGTTTTACCTTTGTTTATGACCCCTCAAAATTTCTATTGATTTTATATATTACCTTAACAAAAAATTCATTTTATCTTCAAACCTTTAACCATTTTTAGATTAAAAATAATAATAATAAACAAAATAAAAATAAAACCACCTCTATTTTTCTCTCTAAAATCCTAAGTTAAGCAGATTGGATGTTTGTATATTTATATATATACTACTTATAATACATGTATAACTTTCCTAAACTTACATTCTTTAAATTTGAGTGATATGTAAACTTTATAACAACTTTGATTAAAAATGATAAAACATACACAACTAAATAAATATTTTTTATATGGGATAAATAGTTAAATAGCCCGGTTGCCCTGGGTCTAGGCATATTTATCTTGATTTTGAAATATTCTCGTTTTGTACCGAGTTGCCCTGGGCAACAAGCGTATAGCCACCCGCAAGATGACAAGTGTCATTTTTTGGGGGCAGCTTTTGTGTTTTTTTAGCAACTTTTGTAATTTTGGGGCAACTGGAGGACACGTGTCATCATGCGGTTGGCTATACGCTTGTTGCCCAGAGCAACTTGGGCTAAATCAATAAATATTTCAAAATCGGGCTAAAAATGCCTAGACCGTAGGGCAATAGGCCATTTTGGTAATTAGTCCTTTTTATATTGTTTAACCCGTAAGTGTTGCATTAAGAGTCACACCAGAACAATAAGTTCACAAGTATAATTATTTTCTGCTATACACCTTCACCTTGCGCGAATATTCGTCAAGTATGAACAACACATTTTAGACCACCCACACGACAAACCAACGTATATAAAGATTACTTTTTCATATTTAATAGTTATACCACAGACCCACACGGTTATTACCTTTATAACAATTGGTGTTGTCTTTTGGAAAATAAAAATGTTGTCTAAAGTGATCCTGGCACTTAAATTTACTTGAAAATATACAAATTATGTAATTCATGTTAACCCGAAAATCAAACCGAATTTAAATTCGATTTTTTGTTTGATTTTATTTAATTTGAACTCAGTTCGGTTATAATTTTACCAAAAAAAAAAAATTATCCGAAGTAATCGAATCAAATAAACAAATAAACGAATAACTTGATGAACACCCCTAGTTTGATGTGTGAGTAAGACATTTATGATACTAGTAACACTTTACCCTGTGTTATCTTTAAAGTACCCACTTTATTTTGTCCCTTGATGATTCAATAATTGGAGTCAAGCGTTTTGTATAATCGTAGAAACGTTTGTCACGATGTTTACGGTAACACTTTAACCTGTGTTATCTTTAATATACCACTATATTTTGTCCCTTCACGATGATTCAATAATTAGAGTGAGTTATTGTTGAATGATGTTATGTATCATATCTTTATTGACATATCTTTATTGATAACTATTTATAGTGATATCATACATGAAAATTTATTCATAAACCTTAATGGACTCGAAGCTTACAGACCGGGCTTGGGCATATTTATCTTTTGATACTCTCTCGCAGTTTGAAGGACGAAACCGTGAAAGCTCGAGACTGAAATAGAAAGCATATAAAAGAAAAATAACTAATTCTAATTTATTGATGAATATCTTCGATAACATAGAAAGCAAAATCTTTAGAAGGCACCAGCAAGCCAGCAACACATGCGCGCACTTGTATTGCATGCAGACTCATTTTTATTTATTTATTTTTTTTTTTTATTATTATTTTTTTTAACATGAAAAGGAAAGAAAAATATGTTGGACGAAATACTGGTGCCATGTTTGATGGTCAGTAGTAGCGGCTCAGTAAAAACAAATTTAAAATAAATATGCTTGAGTGGAGAAATTAAACTTGAGAAAGACACGTAACAAGATCCCAATGCATGAACAATAATGTTTAGAAAACATTAGGGTTTAGGAGCGGATCAGTGGACATGGGCATTTTTTGGGAGATAGGTAGGTGTGACTGGGTGATAGAGAAGTGGTTGATGAATGAGTAGGTTTAAAGATCATATCTGCTTATGATATCATGTTGAATGATGTTAACCCCGTATGTGTCATATCTTTATTAATAACTATTTATAATAATACAATACATGAAAATTTATTCATAAACCCTAATGGACCTGAAGCCCACATATCAAGGCTTATTTATCTTCTAATAGTTATGCATTTTGTACAGTCGTTGAAACGTTTATCACAATGATCATGACTGGTATCTGGGAATGACCAAAATTTATTAATTTCCGAATGAAAGATAGTTATGTGAATAAGGTTTTGCCAACAACAACATATAGTTAATAATCGATTTTTCATATTTTTAGATAAACATTATACAGTGTGTCAAACACAATTATAAAAAGTTGTTAGTAACGTTTTTTTCAACCAAAAAGATAAAGTTAGTAACGTTTTTTTCAACCAAAAAAGATAAAGTTAGTATTGTTAACCACATCACTTGATGTACTTAAAGTTGATGTTAGCATTTCTTATATAAATAAATAAAAGCTCGCGAGATACTAGTTGCTATAATGACACTCTATTTAGGGGTGAGCAAACGGACTGGATGGATCGGACCGACCGACAAAACCGACCGGACCGGACTGAACAAGACCGATCACATTCGGTCCGGTCCTCGGTCCAAGCTTTTTGGTTAATTCGGTCTTCGGTCCGGTTGGTCCGGTCCGGACCGATCAAAAAACCGAAAAAACGTGCCAAATCTTGCCTATTTGGACCGGACCGACCGGATCGGACTGGACCGAGACCGGACCGACTACATTCGGTCCGGTCTCGGTCTATGGTTTTTCCTTAAGTCGGTCTTCGGTCCGGTCCGGTCTTGGCCGGTCCAGTCCGGTTTTTAGACCGTGATCACCCCTAACTCTACTAAGCCTTTGCTCAAAACGACCATTAAACTTAGGTTATGTTTGGCACACGAGCTTATCAGAGCTTGTCGTAGCATGAACTTATTATTTTACAAAAATAAGCTACCATTTAAAATAAGTCTCGTTTGACTGACACGGCTTGAAGGAGCTTGTTAAAAAAATAAGCTACTAAATGAAATGCTAGTTGTACTAGCATGAAAAAAAAACCTCCAGCCACATGCTCTATCAACCAGCTCTAGCAACCCGCTCCAGCGATCCGCTCCAGCTCCTACTTGCGCCAAAGATACCCTTAAATTCCTTTTCAAGAAAGCCTCAAAATTCAACGACCTTAACCTACACGATTCTATGAAACTTTATTGTTTTGCAAGCATTTTCTTTTTTCATATGCTAACATACTTATTTAAAAATAAATAAGTTATTAGAAGTTTAAAACACAAAGTGTTGATGTTATGTTAAGTGTGCAATACTAAAGAAACTATTGTTGTAAGTTATACAATACTTTAGAGTGTCTAAGTATAAATAAGGCTTAAATAGCCATAAGTTGTAACGTTCACCTCATTTGTGTTAATACCAATTGAGAAAAGATTTTATACACATTAGATTCTTTCTCTCACATTACTTATCTTTAGCTTCAACGAACATCTGTATAAATAAGGCTTAATTAGCCATACTTGTAAGTAGTAATGTTCACCTCATTTGTGTCAATACCAATTGAGAAAGATTTTACACACATCAAATTCTTTCTCTCTCTCACACATTACTTATCTTTAGCTTAATTGATACAACAAGTGATATTAGAGGTGAGAAGAATATTTGAAGACTGCTTAATCAGACAGCTTACTCAGATGTGCTTATCGGTCCAGATTCAGCTTATTGAAACAGTTCAAAAACTGTTTATTTAGTTCAGACAATTTATTAATCCAGTTTTAGTTTATTTAGACTTAATGCTTATTCAATACATATAAGATTGTTTCAGTGTGCTTATTATGATCAATTTCAGCTTATTAACACTAATCAGATTCGGATTTAAGTGCTTCTTATCGGTCAGAATTCAACTTATTTGAATAAAAACAACTTAACTTTTGTGTTTAAAGTTGTTTTTGCAAGTGTGTATCACGTATTTCAGGTTGGAGCACCAAAAGTCTCAATAAGATCAAGACTAAGACAAAAAAGTGAAGCCAAAGCTGATTCTGAAGATCCATGCACTAAGTGACAAATGAAACCCTAGACGTTTTTCCCTACGTCTAGGTTACACACACACACACTTTTCTTGAATATATTATGAAAGACTTATTATAAAACATGTACCCTTGATCTCTTTATATAATAGAGATTTAGGGTTTACAAAATACTACGAAGGACTAATAAGTAAATATTCTTTTGCAAGCAAGTCCCTTGTGTTTCATTCTTCATTAATTGAAGAATTCTTCTTTTGTGACTTTAGGTCCTTCATGTTTCATTCTTTCTTGTTTTGTATCATCAAATCTAATAGACCCAATAATCTTCCTCTATTTGATGATGACAAAACAACCACGAATCTTGTACGAACTTCCCTAGACGAAGTAGAGAAGTTGAGATGTAAATATCTCCCTGAATGAAACAAATCTTGTCTTCCCCTTAATCCATGCCATGCCACTCCAACATCTCTTCCCCTTCTTGTTATCAACAAGTAGGGAACATATGAAATATGATCTTGACCACCATGAACCGATATCACACTCCTAATCCAAGCCTTCCAATATTTCAAATTGCCTTCCATGACGCACAAATACGAATAATGAAGTCAAAACAATAGAATAACTCGATCACAAGTGTACTATGATTTCCATCTTCATACCCATCGATCTCCATCTACTTCTCGCCGGATCTGACCACCGAGGCTCGTCGAAAAAACGAGTTCACCGAAATAACAAGCTCACCGGAGCCATTATCTGATTCCATTTAAAAAAGCGGGCGAAGAAATTGATGGTGGTTGTTTCGGTGTTTGGTTGTGGTGTCCGGCTTTGTGGTAGTTTCTGACAACAGAGGTGTCCGGCGGAGGTGGCTTTCGAAGTGGTGTGCTAACCGGTGGTGGCCGGACATCTGGTGGGAGGAACAAAAGAGAGTGAGAGGGTTTGTAAATGTGTTTGTGTTGTGGGTGTTTGGGTTGTGTTTATGTAATTGACAAAAGGACGAATGGTGTAATTATTTAGAGCCACAGGGACAATTTATGTAAATTTATCTAATTAACTCTTGATTAGATCATGTCACGTCAGATTTATTGTTACAATAGGAAGATTAAGAAAGTATTTGAATACAATAAGAGAAAAAGAAAAGTTTGATGTATAGAAAAGGAAAAGGACTACAAGTCACTTGGTTGATACATCTATCTTCAGCTCTTGGCTGTCATCAAAATCTTCATTTTCCATCTAGAAACTCCAGAAAAATAGAAGATATATTGTTAGTGACAAATTTGACTATCAAATATGGCATAAACATTATTCTGACCAGTAAACTAAGGTGTATAAAAAACATGGACATTGTATTGTATTGTTAGTCCGAGAAAAACTAATATAAATGACAGAGTGATACGGTTTCTTTGGGGTGGAAGCATATTTAGGGTGGTATTTTTATTTTATAAGACGTGGGCATGTTTGGTAAGCATTTTAAGAGCTTTTTTAAAACTGTAAGTTTTTTGTTACAAAAATAATTTTCTATAAAATAAATAGCTTCATTTAAATACATTAACTTCAAACTTTTATTTTACATAAGTAGCTTCTAAACGAAAATTTGATTCATATAACTTTCAAAATATTTTTGGGCTATCAAAAAGTAAAATTATTGATATATCTTCTAACCATATATAAAATCACGTGTTTTCAATAACCCTAATTTGCATCTCTATTATACAATATTTTCTAACATAATAAAAAATAAGTTTACACAATAAAAGGTAATTTACATCTCTATTATTATCCAATAATCACTTCTTTCCTATGGCAGTAAACTTCTCCACCTCTCACATGGAATGATGGAAACATTAATATGTTAAAAAGAAATACAGATCAAGGGTTAAATGTTTTGTTATGCAAAGCCATTAGAAGTCAGCAAAACAAGCCTAGTTCATAATAATACAAAAGCTAAAGGCCAACTCTTATAATCCTAAGCGCAAAAATTCTCGTCAAAGTTCATAGCATAGACATTCTTTATTTACCAGAAACTAGAAAAGACAATACTTTGGTTCAAAAATTAGGCAAGTTACCGTATATATTTCTATAACTTAAACAACATCCATTGATGAATAAACCCAGTCAACATGGCTGCATGCTATGCATCCATGGTGTTCTCCCCTGGCAATATATTTAGCATTTTAACATGTATATCTACAACTAATACAAAATTTCTAGACAAATATATCTAAAACATCATTAAAATAAGATAAATGATGAAGTTATCTAACATTAAGTTTCAAATTCTGCCCGCTGAAACAATATACTGAGTTAACCCATATGTGCATGTGACCTATAAATATATCTATAATGTAAATTATAAGCTCTCTAACTTGAACAAAATAACAAGATTCACTGGTGCATAGATGTTTTTTTGTACGTATGCATTAACAGCTGAAAAGGATGTCATAGTCATTGAAAGAGAAAACCAAATGCGTTTGACAATCAAATAACACATATTGCGGAAGCGTAGGATCAAGTATAACACATAAATATTAACTAAAACATAAATAGAAAACGTACCCGATGCACTTCAAATTAACCTTGATTCTTGAACAAATAGATCAATGATAAACCCCTTACCGTTTTATTTATCGATCTCTTGATAATTACTAAAGTAAGTAATTACCTCGTTCTTGTACACACAAACTACCAACGAATAAAGGTTTGATGCAAGTAAACAAAACACTTATATTTTTGCTTATGAAAAATCGATCCAAACCCTAAGGTGGGTGATGAACCGATCGGCCACAAGAAGAAAGAAAGAAACAAGGATTTTAGGGTTAGTGTGTGTGCACAAAAGATGTGAAACCCTAATCCTTGGCCTTGTATATATACTAGGTGAATCTTGGTGACCAAGAAAGCATGGGTCGACCCTTGTGATTGGGCTTCGACCGGCCATGCACCCAATAGGGTGTTTCTAGATCTTTCTTGACTCCCAAGTTACACTCTAGTCCATATCTTTCGTTACTAATGATAGTTAGTCCATACGGTTAACAACTAACGACCATTTAGTCCTTTAAGTGTTTATAAATATATATATTCGATACATTTAATATATATATATTTATTTTACATTATTCTTGTTTGTAAAGTGTGCAATCCCGAGGTCTCGGGTTCGATACTAGACATTTACTTATTAATGTTTATACGTAACATTTAACAGCTCCCACTCGTATATCCATTAATAGTAAAATGACATTGGTTAGCGTCTTGCAACAATCCAATGCCCCTAGTTCAATCCGAGCTAGGTTTCCTGGAATAACCTTTAATGATTCATCATTATAATTATCCTTTCATTACTAATACCGCATTAATAAAGATGTGAGTTCCTTTATTAAATTTCTGTTTCTCGTTTCTTAATGATTGAACAAAATTACCAAAACATCTGAACGTATTCCAGATAGACTTTGGGCATGGCCATGCAAACATTTTGTCAACCCTACGAGGGGCCTAGCAGTATTAAACTTCTAAACAAATCAGAAGGAATAAATTCTTTCTTGACTACAAGAATAACCCATGAACTTTGCAACACTTCTGAAAACAACCCTTATGACTCCCTGTTACGGTGAGCGGTAGATTGCTTCACAAAAATGCACTACATCCATGACACTTATCTGGTATCTCAAGTCTGAGGATAACTTTAAATATGATTCTCACATTAAATATTAAATCATATTATTGGGATAAGTCCAATATTCAATTCATCGAATATCATGTGAAATTGGTATGACTACGCATCAATATACTTTCAAGTATATCCTAAACCAATACTCAAATTTGTCTTAATTTAATGATATTCCCATATCAATAATCGACAATGGACAATTTAGAATAATAACTTTATTCATGGATCTTAAACATGCAAATATATGATATATTATTAAGACAATGAATAAATAAACATAAAACATATTTTATTTCATTAAAATAATAATTGTACATTACATCCTTTATCCAAACACTAATCACAAATGGGCATGAAACTTTCAGCTAATCTAAGTCCTACACCTTCAGCATGCTTGTAAAGCTTGGTGCCAGGTAGAGGCTTTGTTAATTGATCTGCCAAGTTATCATCTGTGTGAACTTTGAGCATTTCGATTTCGCCTATTTCGACTTGTTCTCTAACATAGTGATGCTTAATCGGGAAATGTCTGGTGCCTTTCATGATTCCAGGCTCATTGGAAAATGTAATTGCAGCTGAGTTGTCACAATACATTTTAATAGGTCGTTGAATCGAAGGCATAACTCCAAGCCCTGAAACAAACTTCCTAATCCAAACAGCTTCCATTGCAGCTTCTGAAGCAGCTATATACTCACTTTCTGTAGCAGACATTGCTAGTACACTCTGCTTTCTGCTCCTCCAATCCACAGCTCCTCCATTAATGACAAAGACATAACCCGTCTGAGACTTCATATCATCCTTATCACCTTTCCAAGAAGCATCGCAGTAACCTGTAACATCAAGTTCTGCCGATGGATTTCCCCCATAAACCAAGAACATATCCTTAGTAGCCCTAAGGTACTTAAGAATATTCTTAACAGCTGTCCAGTGAGCTTCACCTGGATTCTGCTGATATCGACTGGTTAAATTCTGTGCAAATGCCACATCAGGTCTTGTCCTTTTTACCGCATACATTATAGATCCCACAGCCAAAGCATAAGGGACTCTCTTCATGCGTTGCACCTCTGCAGGTGTTGAAGCACAAACCTTGTTGCTCAAGCCATGTTGTTCTTGCATTGGAAAATATCCTTTCTTGGAATTTTGCATACTGAATATTTTATCAATGTAAGCACTTTGGCTTAATCCAATTAATCGCTGAGATCTATCTCTATATATCTTGATTCCCAGAATAAATGCAGCTTCCCCTAAATCTTTCATAGAAAAACACTTTCCAAGATATGCCTTAACCTTTTGCAAACTTGGAATGTCGTTTCCCATGATCAATATGTCATCGACATATAATATAAGGAAAATCACATTACTCCCACTAACTTTGTGATATACACATGGCTCATCAAGATTTTGAGTGAATCCATACTTTTTAATTTCACCATCAAATCTCTTATTCCATTGTCGTGATGCTTGCTTTAACCCATAAATGGATCTTTTAAGCTTGCATACACGATTTGGGAATTCTGGATTTACATACCCCTCAGGCTGCGCCATATAGATGTCTTCATCTAGGCGACCATTTAAGAAGGCGGTTTTTACATCCATTTGCCAAATCTCATAGTCATAGTAAGCGGCTATGGCTATAAGAATCCTAATTGCCCTTATGTCAGCTACAGGAGAAAAGGTCTCCTCATAGTCAACACCAAAAGTTTGAGTATAGCCTTTAGCTACACAACGGGCCTTATAGGTGTGTACAACGCCATCCATGTCAGTCTTTTTCTTGTAGAGCCATTTACTCCCAACTAGTTTGGCACCCGGAGGTAGGTCTACTTCTTCCCAGACATCATTGTCTTCCATGGATTGCATTTCCCCATCCATAGCTTCTTTCCATTTGGCCTTTTCAGGACCATTCATGGCAGCTTTATAACTTGTAGGCTCATCAAGATCACCCAGTATATTCTCATCACTCTCTACATTAAGACATAGACGAGTAGGAGCTTTTACTGGTCTTGTTGACCTACGAATGGGAATCACTTCAACTTCAGGTGGAGGACCTAAGCTTTCAGGTTCTACCGGAAGTTGGTTAGTGTTTTCAGAAGGTTCTACATCTTCTTGACCGTCTTCCAAATCATATACTCTCCCACTGAATTCTTGAGATATGAGCTCCCTTTCAAGGAAGTCTCCATACCTTGCAACAAATACTTTGTTTTCAGGTGGGTAATAAAAGTAGTATCTCATAGTTTCCTTAGGGTATCCTACGAAGATGCACTTCACAGATCTTTGTTGGAGTTTGTCTGCTGAGTCACGTTTAACATACGCCTCACAACCTCAGACCTTAAGATAAGACAGGTTTGGAGCTTTTCCAGTCCATACCTCATATGGTGTCTTATCAACCTTCTTTGTTGGAACCATATTTAGAATGCGAACCGCAGATTCTAAGGCATAATCCCAAAACGAGAAAGGAAGAGTTGTTAGATTATACATAGATCGTATCATGTCTTGCAATGTACGATTCCTTCTCTCAGATACACCATTTTGTTGTGGAGTATATGGAGAAGTAAGGTGCTGGACAATTCCCTCCTTAGCTAGATAATCTATGAACTCCCGACTCAGGTATTCACCACCTCTATCGGATCGAAGAGCTTTAATCTTCTTTCCAAGTTGCAACTCTACTTCTGCTTTAAACACTTTGAATGTTTCAAATACCTCATGCTTATGTTTAAGTAAATAAACATAACCATAACGGCTGTAATCATCGTAAATGTTAAGAAGTAGCTAGCACCTCTCCTTGACACATGTCTAAGTGGTCCACACACATCTGTGTGAATAAGACCAAGTAGATCATTAGCCCTTTCAATCCTATTTTTAAAGGGTTTCTTAGTCATCTTCCCAGCAATGCAAGATTCGCATTTATCAAATGATTCATCATTGATCTTATTTAAAAGCCCATCATGTTGCAGCTTTTTCATGCGATCTTTGCCAATGTGAGCAAGTCGACAATGCCAAAGATAAGATGAATCCAGACCTTTCTTGATTCTCTTATTGTTGATGCTATACATTGAATTATTTGTAACAAAAGCATTATCATTATCATTCATATCAATTTCAAATACACCATTCACAGCAATAGCATTAAAATAAAAAACATCATTTAAAGAAACTGAAATTCCATTGCTAGAAATAGTATGATGAAAACCAAGGTTTAACAAACATGAAAATAAAATTACACCTCTAACAATTGACGGTGCATAATGACAATTATTTAAAGATAGTACTAAGCCCGAAGGCAACACTAAATTAAATACTCCTATAGCTTCAACTCCTGCATGCGCTCCGTTACCAACGTGCAAGAATTGTTGTCCATAGGCCAGCTTTCTCTCAACTCTAAACCCCTGCAAGGTATTGCAAATATGAATGCCACATCCCGTATCATATACCCATGAATTCAATTTAGGAGTAAGAGTGAATAAATCAATCATAAAGAACGCACCTGATGTGCTCGCTTTACCAGCATCATTCCCCTGCTTCTTGAGTCGCAAGTCATGAATGTAGAGTGGGCAATTGCGCTTCCAATGGCCCTTTTCATGACAGTGGTGACAAGCCTGATCCTTCTTGTTTGGCGGATTCACCTTGTTCTGCTTAGGCTGATGTTGCTTCATCTTAGGTTGAGGTTGATAGGCCATGACCTGCTTGCCTTTATCACCTTTACCTTTGCCTTTGTTCACATGCGATTTCTTCTGGATTCTCCCCCCATGAATTGCCAACACTTGTGGGGTAGGAGCCTTGACCTTGGCTGGTAGACTTTTCTCATAATCAACAAGCAATGCGAGTAATTCTGAGACTGTCTTCCCCGAGCAATGCATGTTGTAGTTCTGCACAAAACCAGCAAAATCCCTGTTGAGGGATCTGTTGATCAAGTGCACTTGCACATTGTCGGGGTAACCAAAACCAATTCTGTGAAGTTGATCAAACGAATCTTTCATCTCATCCACATAATCCGCTACTGGTTTACCATCACCATGCTTGCAGTTGTGTAGCTTGTCGAGTTCATCATACAATTCAACTGCAGGTGGCTTCTCATAAGCCTGCTTAAGCATCTCAAGCATGTCTTTAGGGAACGCGTACTCGTACTTCTTTTGTAACTGAGCACTCATGCTAGTGAGCATTAAACAAGCAACCTCATTAAACTTAGCATTTACCACCTTCCAAGCCGCCTTTGCTTCTGGTGTAGCAGAAGCTTCAGGCTCAGCTGGACATTCTTCGGTCAAAAAGTCTAGCTTACCAGACGCCCTCAAGACAATTCTGAGTGAACGGTGCCAGTCATTGAAATTCTTTCCAGTCAGTTTTTCTCTCTCAAGATGACTCTTGAAAGCAGAAATCACAGTTTGGTTATCGGGTTGAGCCATATCTACAGATAAAGTTCAAATATTAGTATTTTCGATAATCAATATTTTCAAGAAAAATAAAATACCCAAGGCTATATTCATATAACCAACTAATTTTCTTGAAAATCTAGGATCCAACTCTACATAGATTCCACCACACCAGTTGATCTGCTAGTGGTGAAAGTATAAAAGTTGGTAATCTGTCGAACAATAATTGGCAAACAAGATTTCCAATTCCTAGATCATTATGGGATTTACATCAAGTTGATTCATCAATTTGCCTTGTAAGCATGTTTCATCCCATCTCATGCCTTAAGTTCTAGGTCTCACGCATAACTTAATTAAGTCGTCTACCTTAGAAACTGTAAAATTACAATTATGGTCTCACGCGTTAAAATAATTTTACCTTGTTATAGTAATTTAGCCTAGGTCTCACGTTTACTAAATTAAAATTCCAAGTGTTCCTTATAGATAGATGGCATGTAACTTAAATTATTAAGGGTATTAATTTTGATATGTCAATCAAAATATGTACAAAGATGCATGCACTCATCTTTATAACATAAGTTTTCATAAAAACTTTTTATATCCAATTCGTGAAATTAATACATAAAATTTTACTTGAGGTTTATGCCAAAACCCTAAGATGACTTTCTACAATCATGATTTTAAAAGTAATTCGTTTAAGACATATTCAAGATTGTGATAACCAAGGCAGACTCTAAGGCTCTTTTCTAAGCCTTCAAATCACGGTTATGAATATCATCTTAAAAGACTTAATTTTAAAAGCATATTTGTATAAAACATCAATCAAGCAAAAGTTTATGGATTCAATCTCAAAATTATGTAATAAAGTATGAATTTTGCTAGTCTCGCCTGGGAGCTGATTACCGTGCGAATCGGACCACTAGCGGCTCTTAAGACCTTGCAAGATTCTTGCTTTATCACGTTAGGGTTTCACCATTATTAGTCCGTATTATTTTCTTTTATAAAAACAACCCTTTTATTGCTTACAACAAGTCCAACTAATAACAATAAAACAAGTATCAAAGAAAATAAGAACAACCAATAATAAATAAGTGAAACAATTAGCCACATGCAATCCGTATTAGAAAAGATCCTAATAAAATCAATTCTAGGTATAATTATGCATGCAATCAACTAAGGCCTTCTCCTCTTAATGGAAGAGAGCCACATACATTGACGAATCAATTGCGTAGGCCAAAGCTAATTAACACACCACATAGCATATAAAATTGATTTTAATATATATTGGAGTCTTCCCCAATTTAAGATCTATATTAAACATGTGAAAAATAAACAAGATCCATGACGAACATGCATGTAAGTCACGGATTAAAACCTAACAATTAGCACATAGGTCACAAGATACGTTCAATTAACCGGTTAATGACCTAGGGTTTCTAATGATTACACATAATCCAAGAAAACCACAAAACCCTAATTAGGGTTTCATGGGAAAATCGACCCCCCCCCCCCCAATATTAGGGTTAGGGTTTCGAATTTTTTTTTTTAAAAAATAGGTAAAACCCTAGATAAAAAAAACATGTATCTAAAACAATTAAAGATCCGGTTTTTATCACGTTTTAGTAATCAATTACGTGTTATACATGGCTCGTGATGCCACTGTTAGAGTTTGACAATCAAATAACACATATTGCGGAAGCGTAGGATCAAGTATAACACATAAATATTAACTAAAACATAAATAGAAAACGTACCCGATGCACTTCAAATTAACCTTGATTCTTGAACAAATAGATCAATGATAAACCCCTTACCGTTTTGTTTATCGATCTCTTGATAATTACTAAAGTAAGTAATTACCTCGTTCTTGTACACACAAACTACCAACGAATAAAGGTTTGATGCAAGTAAACAAAACACTTATATTTTTGCTTATGAAAAATCGATCCAAACCCTAAGGTGGGTGATGAACCGATCGGCCACAAGAAGAAAGAAAGAAACAAGGATTTTAGGGTTAGTGTGTGTGCACAAAAGATGTGAAACCCTAATCCTTGGCCTTGTATATATACTAGGTGAATCTTGGTGACCAAGAAAGCATGGGTCGACCCTTGTGATTGGGCTTCGACCGGCCATGCACCCAATAGGGTGTTTCTAGATCTTTCTTGACTCCCAAGTTACACTCTAGTCCATATCTTTCGTTACTAATGATAGTTAGTCCATACGGTTAACAACTAACGACCATTTAGTCCTTTAAGTGTTTATAAATATATATATTCGATACATTTAATATGTATATATATATATATTTATTTTACATTATTCTTGTTTGTAAAGTGTGCAATCCCGAGGTCTCGGGTTCGATACTAGACATTTACTTATTAATGTTTATACGTAACATTTAACAATGCCTTCTACACCAAATACTCTATATATATGTAGCATCTACGTAGATGCAAAACCACCTCACATGGTTTAAGGGCACCCACAACGCAACACTCTGGCATCGGTTAATAGAATAAAAAGATGATGAGTCAGCGTGCAATCCATAGTGAAACTTTCAGGTGGCTCGTTGGTATAAAGTTCAGTCAATTCTGCACATACACGACCTTTTAATTTTTCAAGTGACGTCCTCCACTATAGAATCCTATTAAATTAAAGCTGATGAACTTAATTATTTTATGTTATCCAAGTGGGGTTCTCCCTTTTGATGTAGAAATGCTTATGTGACAGTGATAGATGTAGCATTGTATTAACCTATGTATTGCACTTTGCGTTGAAGATGATCTAAATAACCACAAAGACTTTTCAAGTCAGGCAGCCAATCTTTAATACTGCTCCTCTCTAAACCACGTACGTGAATTAAGCGATTAACCATCATGTTAACCTTCACTTTGCCGCTCTTTTCTTTGCTTCTCCTATTCTCATCCACCACCGCACAAGCACAACAATATATAGCCACCGATCATGTCCTCCTCGACTGCGGTTCATCCTCCAACGCCACTTCTGATAAAAAATGGGCTGGAGACGGTCATTCTAAATTTGTACCCTCAAACATCACCAACACTTCATTCACATCCACCCCCAACCACCTAGATTCTTCAGTCCCCCCAACCCCTTACTCGACTGCTCGAATCTTTAACACTTCTTCATTCACCTACACATTTACGGTGTCTCAAGGACCCAAATTCCTACGCCTTTATTTCTATCCTGCCACCTATTCCAACCTTAATGCAAACCAATCTTTCTTCTCTGTATCATCCAATGGATACTCTCTCTTAAACAACTTCAGTGCTTTTTTAACCGCCTCCTTTCTGGGAAACCTCAACTTTGTCAAGGAATTCGCCATTTATGTGCAAGATACCCAACTCCTAAATGTTGCCTTTACACCCTCACCCAATTCATATGCATTCATCAATGGCATTGAAATTGTTTCAATGCCAGAAAATCTATATTTCAATGCTAAGAACCCGAAATATGTTGGTCTAATTACAGGACCCGTTATTGATAACAAAACCGCGCTTGAAAATGTTTACAGGCTAAACATGGGTGGGGGGCAAATACCCGGTAATGATGATACTGGTATGTATCGGTCATGGGATCAAGATAATAACTACATACACGGATCAAATATTGGGTTGACGCCCGTTTATAAGAATCCGATCACATATACTACAGAGACTCCGAATTACACCGCACCTGAGCCAGTTTATCAAACACAAAGAAGTATGGGCAAGAAAGCTGACCACAATTTGACATGGAACCTTCCTGTTGATTCTGGGTTTTATTATATGCTCAGGCTCCATTTTTGCAACATTATACAGCAATACACAAAAGAATATCAAGTGATTTTCACAATCTTAATTAATAACCAAACTGCTGAACTGGAGGCTGATCTATTTCGTTGGACTAACCGTAGCGGGAATCCAGTATTCAGGGATTACATTGTATCTGTTCATGACCAAGATGGTCGGAAAAGCAAGCAAGATTTGTGGCTAGAATTGCATCCTAACCCCGAGTCCAGGGTAGCGGATGGTTATTTAAATGGTTTGGAGGTCTTCAAGTTGAGTATTGATAATCTTTCAGGCCCAAACCCAGAACTTAGTCCTGCAGCCCAACTTCCAAGGCCAACATCTAATACAAAGAAAATTCCATCATACGCTGCCATTATTGGAGGTGTTGGAGGAGGGTTAGTTTTGTTATCTATTTTAGTTCTTATTATAGTTTTCAAGCAAAGACGAGCCAAAATGTTTGCTAAAGGTGAATCAGAATCCACAAAGTCTCGCCATCCATCATTACCAACTGATCGCTGCCGTCATTTTTCACTTGAGGAGGTGAAAATTGCTACCCATGAATTCAGCGAGGATCTTATTATAGGAAAAGGAGGGTTTGGTACGGTTTACAAAGGGTACATTGACAATGCTACAAGTGTAGCAATCAAACGGCTGGATGCATCATCCAAACAAGGTTCTCTTGAATTCCAAACAGAAATAGGAATGTTGTCCAAACTACGTCATGTCCAATTAGTGTCCCTGATTGGATATTGTGATGATGAGGGTGAGATGGTATTGGTGTATGATTACATGGCTCACGGGACTCTACGGGAGCATCTATACAAGACAGACAACCCTCCATTATCATGGAAAACACGTCTCAGTATATGCATTGGTGCAGCCAAAGGGTTGCATTATCTTCACACAGGTGCAAATCGTGTGATAATTCATCGAGATGTCAAGTCCACAAATATCTTACTCGATGAAAATTGGGTTGCTAAGGTGTCTGATTTTGGTTTATCAAAGCTAGGCCCTAGAGACCGAGCAGATAGCCAAGTTAACACGATGGTGAAGGGTACTTTGGGGTATATGGATCCTGAATACTACAACGGTCAACCTTTAACTGAAAAATCTGATGTGTACTCTTTCGGGGTTGTTTTGCTTGAAGTCTTGTGTGCAAGACCTGTTATTAATCGAGTGCTTCCAGATGAGCAAATCAATCTGGCAGAATGGGGAAAAGTCAATTACCAAAAGGGGACCCTTCATGAGATAATTGATTCAAACCTAAGTGGTGTGATTTCATCCAAGTGCTTGATGAATTTCGGAGAGTTAGCACATAATTGCTTAAAAGGGGAAGGAAGTAAAAGACCAACTATGGAAGAAGTAGTTTGGCAACTTGAGTTTGCATTGCAGCTGCAAGAAGAAGCTGAGAAAACGGGAGACATGGTCGGCGCGGCCATATCAGAAAACCAAGAACTTTCCAATCTCATGCAAGAGGAACCAACCACAACTGACAAATCTGCATTATTTAGTTCAACTGGCGTGACTACAACGTGCGGAAAGTCAACAACTGACAGTAACAACGAAGCATGCGACTCAGAAACAACTTTCACCCAGATGCTGGTGCCAACGGGAGGCCAGCCGACATAGTTTTTTGGATTTTTGTAGACAACGGTGACACAAACAAACGATCTTTCATAAGCTTGTGAAGGTCACGGGTTTTGTTTTGATTAATATGCTTGTGTGATTAATTTATGTATCATTATAGCTGTCCTAATTGTATTTAGGTAGTGTTTGTTTGATGGGTATGGGAATGAATGTATGGGTATCATTTTTTGTATGTATGTTTGGATTTGAAATTTGTATATCAAACCCATTAATATAGGCATATTGTAAACCCGCCTAGATGGTTGAGTTTTCTCTCTCATGAATGAAACCTATTTTCATACCCATTCCCAACACCAAACCAAATACCCCTCAATTTAAGCCATCAAATCTATAGTTCAAACAATCATGATATCAAGCGTGCTAATATGCTATGGGATGAAGAGTATAAACTCAATGAAAACCCCCAAAAACATGGTTTTTCCGGTCAAAGTTGCAATCTAGTCAAGTCGCGCTTAATAGTTATAAGAGTTAAACTCATACTTTTTAAACTGTACGAATATCATACGTAAACTTTAAATGAATCAATATTGTATACGGACTTTTAGTTTTGTTCCGATATCATACCTTAAATGACATAGCTTGACTAATCACAGGCTAAACTCGTAATGCGGCATTTTTAATTATTTTTGTTGATAATGTGGAGGTTAGTTTCAATACTTATTATATTATAGGTGTGTATAGTTTATAATTTTCACGTTGTTAGAGCATCCACTATAAAAGATTCATGAATAGGTTTAAGAAACTTGAAAAGATTTACAACTTGTTTCAACCATAGTGAGAAATTTAAGTGGCATGAAAAGGTTTTAGTTTTTAGAACTTTTCATAAACTCAACACAATTAATGCATGTGTAATGTGGATTATTTATTTGTAACACATTTTTAATCATAATGAGAAAAGGTTTATAAACTCAAAAGGTTTATAATTTATTTATATGTGGTGACATAAACACTTATAAACTTTTATAAATTTTAACTATAGTGGATGCTCTTATAAACACATATACATTAACCGTAAATCCCTAATCATCATAAATCAATGCCGTCAACAAATTAGAGAAAATACTTAACGGTTGTGTCACCTATGTAAATTAGTTCATTTTCTATCGAATAATATGTATATACACTGAAATTTAGAAAAGACTTAACAGTTGTGTCGCCTATGCAAATTAGTTCGTTTTCAATCACGTTAAAGTTGTGACTAACAGTTTTCAAATGACTAGTAGTTTCTAGCAAATTTAAACACTAACTTTGTGGCTAGCATTTTATAATTATTTTTGAAAATTTTTGTTTTAGCCTCATTCGTAAAGAGATTGTTTGATCCATGTTCAAATTAAAGGTGCTTTGTTGCAAAACGAATTTATTTGTTTATTCAATTTTTGAAGAAAATAAACAAATGATTAATAGAGTTTTATTGATAACAAAACTATTGATTCATGAAATGATGTTTGTACTGAACATCTTTTGCTAGAAATGATATACTTGAATTTTAACGTAACCCATTTGAAGTCATTTGCGTGAAACACCATGATGAGGCAGTCCATGTGAAAACCTGAATGGCCAGGGGTGCCCAATCAAGTCAATGAAGCAAATTGGCTCGCTGTAAAATCCCATTGAGTTGTTACTCAAGCACGAACGATGGCAAATGGTGGGGGTATCTGATGTATGCTATATGTTTGAGTTAACTTTACCTTGTTGCAAGTAAGTTAAGTGTATACATTAGCATCTCGAATGTGACACATTGAGCCTGAGATGTCACTAGTATATATGGTTAAAGGGTATATCAATAATTTTACTTTTTGTTAGCTCCAAAATATTTGAAAGCTTTATGAACTAACTTTTCATTTAAGAGCTACTTATTTAAAATAAAAGCTTGAAATTGATGTATTTAAACGGAGTTATTTATTTTGTAGGAGATTATTTTCATAATAAAAAACTTATAAAATAAGTAAACATGCCCAAGTCTTATATAGTAAGTAAACATTTTTTTCACGAAAAAAAAAAAAAAAAAAAAAAAAAAAAAAAGAAAAAAAACCAACCTAAATATGCTTTAACCCCAAAGAAACCGAACACATCACTCTCTCATTTATGTGAGGTAATCAAACCACAAGAACCACAAATGTAATATGCTCTAAAATCACTAATTCTCCTTATCACATTTGCAGCCTCACACAGATATCAAACTTCTCCCTCCTTTGCAAAAACCACCAACCAGAAATTATTTTTTTCCCTTGATCTTGCTAATCTGAACTACACACAAACTCTAATCCCCACTTTGATTTCGAACACAAACAAACTCATATCACACACATCGGTTAAAAGCATTTGTCATTCTTTTATATAAACACCAAAACACAAACCCATTATACGCTCAAGTTTAGCCCGTTACAAAAAAATGTCCAAACAAACCACAAGGCCCGTTAAGCCCAAAAGAAAGAAATCAATCTCATTGTCAATGTCTTGACAGTTGAAACCCTACGGAGTAGCGCCGCTGCACTTCACATTTTTCTTTTATAACACCAAAAATCTTGTTCGAAATAAACAAACATGGTTATGTACTACATCGACTACGACAATTTGCCACCAGCATACCGCTTTTTAAGTCTCGACTAAAGTGGCTTAGACTGCCTTCATAATATTCGGTTAGTTAGTCATCCTTCTGTACTTTTGCTTTTGTGTATTTGTTATGTTATGTGATACCTTCTGATAAGCGGTCTAAGTTTCTTGTTGTTTGATTTGATTGTTTTTGAGAATACAAGTTTTGGGTAGCTAAATTTAAGTTTGAACAATAAGTCTTTTTTTTTTTTTTTTTTTTTAATAGTTATATAGAAGTGAATTTGTTTGTCGTCTAGCCTTTGCTAATGTCTGAATTTTGATGTCTGAATAATAATAACAAACTGCAATGTTAATTATTTTTTGTTAATAATAATAAGAATAATAACTTCATGTCATTATAATAAGTAGTAGTGTGATGTAGTTCGACAAATGGAGTTTCTTACGCGGGTTGGATCCGCAGTCGCGACCCGGCCACCCTTTGTATGTGACACTAGTTAACAAAACAATAACTAATCTTTTAAGAAGCTGGTAGATGAAACTTTGTGCCATGTTAGTTTTGAAATAGAATAGTTGTAGGACTAAAAAAAAACATAGACTTTGGACAAATTTAGCTCATGTTTGGTTTGTTGGTTGTTTTAGTAGGAAACATGTGAGTTAGGGGAAGACTGCAACAACCAACAAAATGGAAAGAAGGGAAGCCAACCAGTGTTGCACTATAAAAGAAAAAAACGTGTATCAAAAGGTCTATCTTCTTTCTTTCTAGAACTTTAGCTTTTTAAGAAACAAAAGTTTAGTTGAGAACCACAACAACACCACCATTCAATTTTTTGTTGTTTGAAATTAATAATTTTGGATGTTATAAAATTGAGAATGCTATGGCTAACCTCTAAATTGTTAAACCATTTGCCCTAATTGTTTTGTTAGATATGTTTTGTATTTTTTTCAACTTTACTTTTTGATTCATTTGTAACAGAACTAACCCAATTAGACCCATTTTCAGATAGTGAACAAAAGTAAATTCCCCAGCAAGAAATACATGATTTTACTTATGGTCATTGTATTGAGCTTGGTGGTAATTTTGGTGGTGGTTATCCTTGGCTGGTCCAATCATAAAATAAATATTGTAGTTGCATAACTATTGTTACAAAAACTATATATATAAGGCGACTTTCGACCTATTTGACCCTCTTTGTATTTACCAAGTCTTTTTGGTCCTTTAACCATTAGAGATGGACCGTAACTCGAATTGACTTTTTACAAAAAGCATGTTTTGAATTTCCTACTTTAAACAACATGATTTCTAAGTGTGCATCTAACTTTGGCTGTTTCTGTTACTTAGGAATTTCGGCCATTTGAGAAGCGGTCTCAACTCTGGGTGAAGTATGAATCAGATGAGTTTTACCAAAATTCATCTCAAAAGCCACATTTTTCACCGAGCGAGCATGAGGTATTGGCCTTTTTTCAAATGCAGAAAATTGTTGAGATGGTTATAAGGTATAGAAAATTCAAGTTGAGTGATCCCGCTCACATAATCTCAGAAGATTTGAAAATAGTAGATGACTTGCAAAGGCATGGGTTTGAAAACAGTAGATGACTTGCAAATTTGTAGAGGTGGTTATAAGGTAAAGAAAATTCAAGTTTAGTGATCCCGCTCACATATTCTCAGAAGATTTGTTTTTTGTAAACAGTAGATGACTTGCAAAGGCATGGGTTTGATGTGAGTGCCATTAAGCTGGTTTGGAAGATTTACGAGAAAGGAAAGTCAAAATAGAATGGCTCTTGGGAGAGAGGAAAAAATCAACGAAGACATTGAGAAGCTCAATGCTGTTGGAGCCTATATTAAGGAGTTGCAAGAAAGGCTAGACAAGAGAAAGAGAGCAAGGAAAAATAAGGTCATTGAAACCAAAAGGCTGACATTACCGTTCCATTTTGTTCGTCATGAGATCTCCAAAGGAAAGCTTGATGTTGCCAACCTTGAAGCCACGCTTTTCACCATTCAAAGGATTTACATGGACATATATTCAGAATTGGTTGGTACGATTAAGTTGATTGATTCCATGGACATACTCGCGGCAACTTTGAAAAATGTAGAAGATTTGGAGCGATATGGGTTTGATGTGATTGCCATTGAAGCGCATTTGGAAAAGTTACATGAATGCCATAAAATGAAGAAAGATCTTGGGAAGCACGATATGGAATTGCTCATTGTTGATGGGGAGATTAAGGAGTTGCGAGTAAAGCTGGATGAGAGTGTGGCAGCCAAGAAAAATAACGATAATGAAATCATAAGGCTGGATTCAAACTTGCATCTTTTTGAACATAAGATCTTGGAGGTGGAGCTTTATTTTGAGAAACCTGTGGAGAGGGAGCTTGATATTGACAAACTTGTAGACAGCCCTTAATTTGTAAGTAGTAAAGGTCTTCTTCTAGTGATGTATTTTGCTATGGTCATCATTTTTTGGTTTAATCCCTGTATGTATCATCCGACTCTTGTTTCCTTGTTATTACATAACTATCTGTAATGTAATTTGACCAATATAGGGTTGTTGATATTATCAAAGCACACTTTTGAAAACATATCTTATTTCAACAAAATGATATAATGCACCCATGACAAAGTTTGTTGCCGATCCCGTTAAAGATCTAAGTGGATTAAAGGGCAACTATATGCAGTACTATTTACTGGATTAGAGGGCAACTATATGCTGTACTATTTACTAATTGTGGAATTTGGAAATAGCCTAATTTAAGCCATCATATCTATAATTCAAACAATCATGATATCAAGCGTGCTAATATGCTATGGGATGAAGAGTCTATAAACTCAATGAAACCTGGAAATATCCCAAAAACAGGTTATTTTCCGGTCAAAGTTGCAATTTATTCAAGTCGCTATAATAGTTATAAGAGTTAAGCCCATACTTTTTTAAAATGTACGAATATCATACGTAAACTTTAAAAGTATCAATATTGTATACGAACTTTTAGTTTCGTTCCGATATCATACCTTAAATGACATGGCTTAACTAATCACAGGCTAAACTCGTAATGCGGCATTTTTAATTATTTTTATTGATAATGTGGAGGTTAGTTTCAATACTTATTATATTATAGGTGTGTGTAGTTAATAATTTTCACGTTGCCAGAGCATCCACTATAAAAGATTCATAAATAGGTTTAAGAAACTTGAAAATGTTTATATCTTATTTCAACCATAGTGAGAAATTTAAGTGGCATGAAAAGGTCCTAGTTCTTAGACCTTTTCATAAACTCAACACAATTAATGCATGTGTAATGTGGATTATTTATAAAGATTTTTTTTTTTTTGAACGATGGATTATTTATAAAGTTGTAACACATTTTTAATCATAGTGAGAAAAGGTTTATAATTTATTGATATGTGATGACATGAAGCACTTATAATGCTTTATAAATTTTAACCATAGTGGATGCCCTTATAAACACATGCATATACCTTAACCATAAATCCCTAATCATCATAAATCAATTGTGTCAACAAATTAGAGAAAAGACTTAACGGTTGTGTCGCCTATGTAAATTAGTTCGTTTTCTATCGAATAATATGTATATACATTGAAATTAGAAAAGACTAGCTTAATGGTTGTGTCGCCTATGTAAATTAGTTCGTTTTCATTCACGTTAAAGTTGTGACTAACAGTTTTCAAATGACTTGTAGTTTCTAGCAAATTTAAACACTACCTTTGTGGCCTCATTCGTAAGGAGTTTGTTTGATCCATGTTCAAATTAAAGGTGCTTTGTTGCAAAACGAATTTATTTGTTTATTCAATTTTTGAAGAAAATAAACAAACGATTAATAGAGTTTTATTGATAACAAAACTATTGATTCATGAAGTGATGTTTATACTGAACATCTTTTGCTAGAAATGATATACTTAGAATTTAACGTAACCCATTTGAAGTCATTTGCGTGAAACACCATGATGAGGCAGTCCATGAGAAAACCCGAATGACCAGGGGTGCTCAATCAAGTCAATGAAGCAATTTGGCTCGTTGTAAAATCCCATTGAGTTTTTACTCTGGCACGAACGATGCCAAATGGTGGGGGTATCTGATTTATGCTATATGTTTGAGTTAACTTTACCTTGTTGCAAGTAAGTTAAGTGTATGCATTAGCATCTCGAATGTGACACATTGAGCCTGAGATATCACTAGTATATATTTCGGGTTAATCATTGTGGTGATACATCTTCACAAGTAGGTGAATACATATAACACACATACATCTTCTCTCAAGCTACAATGGTTTTGGTACATTTTGCTTGTGCCATCTCCAGTTTTCTTGCTATCACTATTAACATTGCGTTGTGCTCGTTCGTTGGCGACATACAACGTGGGTCTGCATTAATCCTGGGGAATTTACGTATTTAGGCTCACAGCGAATAGAGCATGTAAAATCCTTTAAGGACAGGGAACCTCTTCCCTTGCTAGACTCTTTGACAATTTCTCGTTCGTGTCGATGTCCGTAGAGATGATATGAAGCTGTTGTTGTCACTAAAAGGCTTAAGGTGATGTTGGTGTTACTTGTGAACAAACAAGATACATTACGGTCACTTCCAGGTTTCACCATCACATACTTGTGTGCTATTTTTATCGTAATGTAGTCCATAAATTAAGCGTTACAGAAGTTATCTTTTCTATTCACTCTTAAACATATGCAATTATTCAACAGTATGCACTTTCAGAACATTTGAAAAAGAGAAAGAAACACCTTTCAATAGCACCGGTAGAGGATGAGCAATTAATCTAACTATATACTAAACAAACTCCAATGTGGCATATACACATAGCAGATGACATAAACTTTTGTATGTTAAAAGTATGTTTTTGGTATGATATTGAAACGAAATTTGAAAGTACGTATACGATATTAGTAGTTTTTGAAATTCGCATGTGATATTTATGTATTTTTGAAAATCTGTTGCTATTATATGAACTTAAGTAGGGATGAGCATGGTTCTGGAACCGGTTGGAACTGGACCGGTGGATCCGAGAACCGAATTCTCTGAAAAGTGGGAACTGAGAACCGAACCGAATATAGTTTTTGGTTTTGGTTATGGTTTCGGTTCCGGTTCCGGTTCTTTTGGATCTACCCGTATGAGAACCGCTTTTCTATTAAGCTAATAAAAAACACAAAAAATTAAACTTTTTAAGAACTTTCAACCATTTACATTAAGCAAATAACAATTAACAACTAAACCATAAACTCGAATAATCAATCATTCTATAGTTAGGCTGTGTTTGTTTTTTTTGAAAAACATCTTAACAGCCTCTTAATAGGCTAAATGTCTGAATTGGTCAGACATTTGGTCGTTCAGACCGTTTGTTTTTTTTTTCTCGTTCAGACGCGTTCAGATGCAGTAAGATCTTAATGGTTTAGACTTGAGAGGGGTGTCTGAATGCGTCTTGTTGCCTCTTGCTGACACAAATAAAAACCAAAAAAAAAAAAAAAAAAAAAAAAAAAATAGTACGAGCAAGCAAATGTGCGGTTCAAACATGAGTTTTTTTTCCCGTTCAGATGCGGTCAGATTCAGACATTTACGCATCAGATTCAGATTCAGATGTGCGGTTCAGATTCAGATTCAGACCCTCTTAACAAACAAAGACCACCTTACATTCATTTGTTCATATTTTTAACAAAACAATAATGCATAACAATCCGGAAAACAAAATAAAATAACTTAAAACTTTGTTCATATCTGTTAGGCAAAGTATTAATAAAACTAAAAGTGCTACGTGATGATCTTGTGGCTACGTGATGATAATAGATAATAAACAATGTATTAATAGAAGTGCTAGCAAATTTTAGCATGATGAACATGTAAAAGCTAATCGAATGCAAATAAAAATAAAAAATAAACTTACTTCCATTGTTTTGATAATTATGAATAATCTTGGAATGTTATTAGGTTTAGATTAATTATTGATTTGTGGATGTTTCTGTTAATTAAAGGTTAGGGTTTAGAGTGTTTGGCTTAATGGCTAGTAGTTAAGGTTTTTTTTTTTTTTTTTTTTTTTTTTTTTTTTTTTTTTTTTTTTTTTTTTAATGATACGTAGGATTTGATTAATATTTTGATAAAAAGTAAAAAATTACATATTTTTATAATATTGGATCTTTGGTTCCGGAACCGAGAACCGGTGGAACCGATCCGAACCGATCCAAGAACCGAAAAATCTCAAAATCAAGAACTGAAATCATTGATTCTAGTTCTGGTTCGGTTCTTCATTATTCCAGTCCGGTTCTCGGTCCGGTTCCGGTTCTTTGATTCTTTTGCTCATCCCTAAACTTAAGTACTTAACCCTTAAAACAGCTATATCTATTTATAAATTATATAGTCGTTGTTATAGTGATTACATTGGTAGATCGGACCACTGGCCTATACACCCAAACAATAAAAAGAAAGTCTTGCAAACAAAACTTATAAGGCTAATCCCAATAATTTATGTAAAAGTAAAGTAAAGTAACTCCCAATACCGTCTTTCACGGGTTATGGGTCTCAATACCATCTTCCACGGTATATGGTGGAGGTTGAGACGTAGACAATCATACCCCTACTTAAGGTAGAGAGGTTGTTTCCGGTTCTACCTAGGGTAGAAAAGGACCTCCGGCCTTTTTTGTAGAGAGTGAGGATCAAACCCTTGACCTCTAGGTTAAGAGGCAAAGGATTTTCCAACTGATCCAACCCTACATGTAATCCCAATAATTTATGCAAACAAGCTAAATCATAGCCCAAAATTTTATTTGGATATTGCTGAATGATTTTACCAACCTCAATGCCAAAGAACCTTTTTATTGATTTTTCGAATCTGTTCATCCACGAGCTACTCTAAATTCGATCAAATTACATAAATCAGTTCATGTGCTTTGCACTACGGATGAGCGCACATCCGAAATCGGTTGGAACCGAAACCGTACGCAATGGGCCTGAGAACCGGCATTTGCAAGTACGATTTCGTTTTACAACTGTCGCCCGAAATAAAATAACGCTTTCGTCCTACAACATTCGCCATTATGTGGCGAGATTTAGCAGATTTAACTTAACGATCGCTTGGTCAAAGTACGGGTCTATTACAAATCGACAAATACAGGACGAGCGATATGATTATTGAAATTTTATGACGAAATGTGAGATTGAGTGTAAACCACTTGGACGATTTTTTTTTTTTTTTTTTGTGAAAACTAACTCAATACTAAATAAACTATTAATAAAGAGGGTATAATTTTATACGGTCGGTCTATTGGTCCTATGGTTCGGGCGAAATCAATATCACAGTCTCTTGACTTTTTTTCATAATTAATCTTTATATTGATGTTTTCTAACACGTCTCATCCTTATCCGCAACAGTCGTTAAATTAAGTCTTCCCATTTAAACCTCCACATGCCTTGCACATGATGATATAAAAGTCTTTTTACCCTCGTTTACTTTTTTTTTTTTTTTTTTTTTTGAACAAAGATTTCATTTCATTACAAACCTCACAAATGGAGGAAGATATAACATAACAAGTTACATCGAAACATAACAAGTTAAGCTAAACAAGACATACACCATAATAGTTGTGACAGACTATAGCAACACCATTCAAGGGTGGGGGGAATCACCCGAGTGAGCTTTGACTGATACAACCATATGAAAGTGTAGCTTGACAAAAGTACACTAAGTACATAAAACATACATAGAAGATAAAATAAGGCATCCTTAAAGGAGCCAGACAAAAGCCTAACAGATGCAAAGTCGAACTCCCCACAACAGATCTGAGCAGAAGAGGCCGGATGCCAACGGATCTGAGCAAAACAGCGGTGGCTGGCGGCAGCGACAACAGCGGCATCAGAGATAGGAGATGACAGATCTGTGGGCAAAGCTTTATTTTAGGAAAGGAAAATATAAAAAAGAAGGTCCAGACGGCCGGCCGAAGCCAACCGCCGGAGAAAGATTGTTGGTCTTGTTTTCTTAGAGAGATGTAGGAGATAAGTGTGAGAGAGAGAGAGGGTATGCGTTTTGTTCTAGAACTTTACCCTCGTTTACGATCCACTCAATTTTTCTCTTGTTTTTTTATTTTATCTTAGCCAAAACTTCATTGTATCTTAAAACCTTTAACCATTTTTCAGATTACATAAAAAGAAAACCTCCTCTATTTTTCTGACTAAAATCCTACTCAAAAACCCAATCTATGTATAACTCTTTTTAGTTCATATAACTTCACGTAAGGGTGGAAATGAGATGAGCCACTCGTGAAAAGCTTGGGGTCGGATCGGTAAAATGCTCGAACGAACCGAGCCTAAACGAGCTCGATCCCGAGCTCGAGCTCTGGCAGGCTCGGGCTCGGCTCGGCTCGGCTCGTTTCCACCCCTACTGCACGCATGTCCCACCTTTCCAAAATTGCGGGTCTCCTACTTTTCCTTTATCCTAGATTTCTAAATGGAAATTGCATTTAGATTCCTAAGTGCACTTGGCGCCTATAACTGTTAAGTTGTTAGGCTGGTCACTATGATAGATGAACCAATTAAGGACCACCATCACCTTCAATCACCACACGCCATCCATTTAGCACCCCCACATCCAACGCGCCAAAGGCCTAATTTTGCAGTGGTTCGGTGATGCAGACCACCGAATAGTTTTTTATTTTTATTTATTTATTTTTTTTAGTATGTGTTTATAAGGTATATTGTGGAAGTGGTGTATTTTATATTTTTGGTTTGGTGGTAACAAAAACACATATTTTGTGGTGTGTTTGGTAGTGTGTTGAATGGTGATGTGACACTGACGTGGTAGTGGGTTTGGTGACTATAGCACCTGATCTTATAGGCGTCACCACGTCAGCTTTTACCCTATAACATTCTTATAACACAAATCCCAGAAAACATCATCCTCGGCTACAACATATTAGGTGCTCCAAGGGGTCTCAATTTTATTTTCTTTAAAACAAACACATTTCATTAAACTAAAATTCAAATACGATATATTATATGATACGAATTACAACGAAACTAAAATACAATACGACAAATACATTAAAAAATAGTAAAAAAAAAAAGAAGTTAAAATAGGAATAATATTTTGCTCGGATCTCTTCTTTCATTTGGTTGACCAAAGCCGCATCTTCCTTTGTTGTCCCCTTAGTGCTATTAGCAAAAAAACTTTAATTCTTCGAATGTTTGGGTCAAGGGTAGGTTTTTTTTTTTTTTTTTTTTAAACGATCTTGTCACATTTCCTCTTAGATCATTTCCTTGAAAATTCTCTACTTTGAAAGGATCATGCCGTTGTTGTAGAGCCTAAACTTTGAATCTTGAAATTCCTTGGCTTGTCGGGAGGACGTGGTCTCAGATCATTTCGAAATAGCTCGTTTGGTTCTTCAACATCATCAACCATACATACGTGTCTTCTGGGAACAACGGGTATGGCACCACGCCATTGCGAGTGAACTTTCAAGACATCACATGCATCACAGCGGATTATTGGGATTTTTTATGACAACGAATGCCACGTTGAATCGTTTTCACCACTAAGACGTCCATATTTGGCAAAAATGTTGGCGAATTTGTTGCAATCACGTGTCAACATAGCCCACTTTCGGTGATCATATCCTATTTATGGTGGAAGGATGCATGTCGGCTGTATTCAGTTAGAATTTTTTTCCAAAACATTTTTGTATTTTGGTCCATACCAAGTCTAGGGTCCTTGGATATTTGTACCCAACGCCATAAGTATTTCTTCTTCTTGTTTCCAAAGGGTATGTGTGATGTCGATTTTTTTCTCTCCCAGCTTTCATACTCTTGCTTTACCTTTTCCTTTTCGACTAGAGAAGACTCGGTTTGTGATGGTGAGTTTGGGGCGATTGTGGTGGTGGTTGTATTGTTTGTGGTGGCGGTTGCATCATTTGTGGTGGTTGCGTTGTTCGTGAAGTATTACCGAAAACTCCAAAGTTGTGAAATAGGTATTGTGGTTGAAGTTGGAATAAAGGCATATGGTTAAAATGCTCTTGGTTCATTTGTAAAATTTGTTGTGGGAAAGCGGGGTGTGGGAAATTTTGTTGTTGGAAGCATATTGTGAAAATGATGGTATGTGTTGTAAAGAAATAGAATTAGCGGATGATGGTGTAGTAGGTGTTGAGGAACTTGAATTAGCAAACGAAAAAGACAGGGAAATATATTGTTCAGAATCAATCGTTGTTTTTTGTTACTTATTTTGGAAGAGATGATTCAGGTGTATTTGAAAGTATAAGAAATATGTAAAACGATTGTGTTTGGTTGTTTGTATGGTAAAAGTGGGTATTTATTGGAAAAAATGGGTGTGTATTTTTTTTTTTTTTTTTTTTTGTCTTGTTGCTTTTAAACCGTTGCCTAACGTTAGCATTACAAAAAGAAAAAAATGAATAATGATCGTGAATTGGATGGAGATGCCACCTATAATGTGACTATGGCGCCAACCCCGATACAACATAACGGTGCAATAGGTGGCAATTATTGCCTATGACGTGCCAACCGGTCATTGCACCGTGCACTCTTAGTTCTAAAATGAAAGTGTGTATATTTGTTCATCGTTGTGTGTATTTACAATGACCGCGTGTGAAGTGATATTTCACCCATTGAGGTGTTTGAATTTGTGATGATGGCCATGATGGTTGTCGAAGATGCCCAATATTATGGTAGATTCATCTAATATTTTTAACTCATAAGGTTTTGTAGGTGGTGGGCAGGATGATGCGGCCGCCGAATGTACACATCTGGCCACCACAACCGATCAAGTTGCATATGGCGGTTGGAGGTAGGGGCGTGATTTGACTTGATGTTTGAGGATATGGGAAGTGGTTTAATTTAAGGTTTCATGGTAAAGAAAAGATCAATTGCCTAGAAACTCAAGTTATGAGTTTTACTTGGAAAGTGATTTTGGTCTCTTCTAGTAACGTAAACTAGTATGTAAACCCGCGCGTTGCGGCGGGCTTTTGGCTTTCATTTTTTTGATACATCACCATAAGAAAACTATGTATTGAATTCAAGGTGTAGGAACACAATGTATTAGTTATAGGAGTACCCAAAAAGAACAAAAAAATTAACCCACTTACTCTAATATTTGTGAACACAATCTGACCCGTTTCCCCCGTTTCCCATACCCATTTTGACATGCCATGCTTCAGCAAGCAAATTCAAAATCTTCTAAAGTTCATCAATAGCAGGAGTCAAGTCGGTCTTCACAACCTTTTCATCAGGTTTGAAATTCAACTTGGAGACAGGTCTTCCCTTTTTATTGGATTTTACAGCACTGCACTCTGCACCACTTTGCTTACGTGCACTCAATGTTGCTCTCTTGTTGGAGGTATCAGCTCTAAAGCTGCAAATATCACAGGGGGATTCAGTTTCATGCGAGTAGCAGAAATCAAATAGCTATTGAATGTCTAAAATATGGAAGTCATGCATGTAGTAAAAATTATGATCAATGTGCAATAGGTAGGTGAATCAGTTTCATGCAAACTATGATCAGATAGCTATTTAATTTCACCTATACACAGTTATGTGGCTAAAATATGGATTTATGATCAATGTCTACTTTCATTACATATCTATTCAGTTTCATGCGGGTAGAAGAAATTATATGGAACGAACGAAGTAACTTTTACTAAATAAGACATTAGCGGCATAAAACATTATACCAGTTTCCCTTAAACCGCGATAATGGCCAGCACCACGACCCCTCAAATCCCACCACCGAACCAAATTCTGAAACTTACTCGTAACAAACTCACTTCCGACGGCTATTACCAGTTTCCCGAACCCTTCCCATCCACCATTCTCCGATAATCGAATCTGACCCCCCAACACTAATGAAATTCGCCCTCCCGTCATCCCCACAACTCATTCACCCTCTCGCTCCATGATAAATGACACTACATATACTTTGTTAAATTTCACTATCAGTTTATGAAGCTTGTTTCAAAATGATTTGACTAATTCTTACATCTTAGTTGTTTTTGTCATTAAAATGATTTTTTTAAACAAAGGAATGTAATCTCTAAGGAATGTCTAAAAGTCGTACCTGTGTGTGACTCTCTTTGCTCCCTTCTTCAACCGTATTGATATATTTTTGATCTCTTTTCAAAGCAATATGACAGATTTGATGAACCTTCACATCAGAAGAAACTTTTATAAGTTTTACTTGATTTGCAAAAAACGGCACCAAATAAAATTATATAATAATACTTATTTGAGCCTAATATATCAACTGTGTTAAAAATATGGGCTTATTATTCTAAAATCTAAATAACTGCAAACATAACTTGCATCTTAATATTCTGTTGTGGTGGCTTATACAGGTGTAAAAGCAAAATTGTATCGTATTTAGTCATGAAATTGTTTCTTAACTATTAAAAAGAGCAACTCAAGTTTATTCATTTTCACCACCAATTAACTACTATTGCATATGTTTAGCGTTAGAAAATTTTGAGATGCCCTTCATTAGACTATGCAAACAACCTGACCAAAATGTTAAACTAAAAATTTGTTTTCACTCGAAGGCAGACTCATCACTTTAGCTATTCATCTAGTAATCTCATAATCATAATATCTTTACCCAAACGCTTAGCACTAAATTACTATCTCACATACAAATACTTTTCGACATTTGGCTGAAGTTAGCTACTAAAACATAAGCATACAGCAAACAAAAATCAAATTGTAACATATTAAATTGACATAAAATCAATTAGATAAAAAGTACCTTCTCAGTGAACTCATACAACAAATCATCAAGCAACTCAGCAGGACGCAAACCCACAAACTTCACCTCAAGCAATCGCTCAACAACCTATCCTCAAACTAACCTTAAGCAACATCACCAGCCAATATCTCAACTGCCACAATCCGAATCTTCACCTGATTTCCACCCTCACTCCCACTCTCCACAACGAAAACCAAATAATTACCACACCCCCACACCCATCCTCCTCCTCACCCATATCCTCACACGCTTCGAAAGTCGCTTTTGTATACAGCGCATAAGGTGTGGCAAAGTTTTCAGGGTGTCCAGGTGTTTTGCTTTCCCACTGCCCGAAGCTTTTTAAGTCTTTGGCCTGCATATAATAAGCAAAAATCTTTTACAACATCTGTTCACAACTAAAACATACACTCCCCAAATCTAAGTAAAAGATAAACAACTTTGAATAAGAAATCCCTAACACCCTTAATATTAACATGTGTTTACAAAGATTGGAACTTTTATTATGGGAAATTCAATGAACATCAATACATGAATTTTATTTTATTTATTTATTTTTTTTAATTTTTTTTACCTTTTTTTTGGCGGCGTGATCAGAATAAGTAAAGAAATTTCAGATTGCCAAGCGAGATCAATGACGTCATTGACGTCATCTTTGTTATTCATTCTTCCCGGCACGTGCACGTCTTTCCTTTGTTGCTCCTTGTGATGGCTTAGTTGTTGCTAGTTTCCCACTACCCTTCTTTTTTCTTAGGTGGTGCTATCACTTCAAAGTCCGAATCGTCACTCATCTGAATAGCTTCATCTTCATCTGAAATTTCAGTGATTGTGGCTTTCTTATTGGGTGCAGCTGGTTTTGCTGATGCCTTCATTTTTGGAGCTACTGTTGTTTAAATAACTTAATTTAGTCACAAATTTGACATGCCAAGATCGAACGGTTATTATACATAAATCAATTTAATAATGGTTTTACCCTCTGCTACTCAGGAGATGATTCAATGGTCCCATTATTTCAGCAAAGATACACCAAACAATAGAATGAAAAGATAAATCAATACCTTTTGATTTTTGAACTTTAAGCATTTTAAGGATATCAAATTCAGAATACGCTTTAATTCGGTGATATGTGATAGGTGATATATTGGAACCGCCAACTCGATATAACCCCTGAGATGAGAAAGAATACAATTCAGTAAGAAACATATGAATAGTTTAATCAACTATGCAATACCTGAATCTTATTAAAATATTTGAATTTAAAAGTTAGCCTGGTTGAGTGAATGCGTTTGTCATACGACTTATTTTATTAATAAGTGAACCATATGTCTAACCTCTTGCTGACTCGCCACTGCCGTAAGTAAAATGGTTCACACTTGTTTCTGGAATCGCTCCGCTACTCACTTGGTACGTTGTATGATTCCTGATTGTCTCGTAGGTTGTAGCTTCTGAACTGCAAATCATAGTTAGTTGGCATATAGAAAATAAGATGTAAGGAAGTAAATGTAAAATTTAAAGCAAATAATAAACCTGCATGAACAATTGCTACTCGTTGTCCATCTCCAGTTAGACAACACTCAAAGTTGTTGAATATCAAATCATTTTCATACAGATGGCTATACATTCAAGATATCAGGGTCTCTAATATAGGCTCAGATAGGGTAGCAATTCTGAAAAAACGGATACGCTCACCATGACTGCAGCCCTAACAGGTTACCCTGCCAAACGGGCAATCTTTGTTTTAACTGGACCCGTTCAAACACGGCACAGATATTCTGCACACAAAAATATAAAAAGACTCAAATGATTCTTAAAAGTGAAGCTCAGATCTGCCTTTCCTTGGGCGACTTGACACACCCGCCATGGCTGCACACACGTAACGTTCGTGGTTACCCTGCCAAGATACGGAAATGTGTCAGCCACACCCACGGAAGAGTTAATTTGCAGAAACATTCATCATCGCCCCGGAAACATAAGGTTAATGAGACGCCCAAAGCTTCATGCTTCAGACGTGAATACGTGATCATGCATACTCGATTTTAATCAGATATCATAAATATAAAGAACAACCAGCCCAAAAAACACCTCAATTTTAAGCAGGCTCAGATCAGCGACAATGGAAGTGGTACCCGAAAAACGCCATGGCTGCAACCATATGGTCACCCCACCAAGTTACATTTTTCGGCAAACTACACTTACAAAGACAAACAAAGCTTATGTAACCATGTTTGCACACATATGTGATGCGAACGAAAACAGGTAAGCCTAGGTCACCATGGTTGCAAACACAAACACGAAATACGTTGCCGTCCTATGGCTGCAAATAAAATACACAGCGTATCATGTTTACAACATTTCAATAAATTATAAAAACTGCTGAAATTTAATTTTTTTCGAAAAAGTGTGTATGTAAATCTGTAACAGATACCAAAATCTATAACTAACATCAATCAAATAATCCATCTTTTACATAAAAAAAAATTAACAAATCCATAGATATAAAGTGGGTAAAAAAAACCCTAAAATTAACACAGAACCTAAACTAAAAGATAACCCTAATTTTAGGTATACCTATTATCAAAAATACAAAAGATCACACAGGAATCAGAAAATTGAAATCCTATCAGTACCCACTAAAACTAAACGCAAAATAACCATAGATCAGTAAAAAAAATGAAGAATAACATACCTTCTAAAAAAATTAGCCCACTCAAAATACTTGAAACCTGCAATTAAACATGAACATGTGAACAAAAATGCAAACTTTTTGTCAAAAAATAAATAAATAAATAACTGGAATCCAAAAAAAATGATGAACCCTAGATGATTTAGTAAATGTTGGAAAACAGATTTTGTAGAAACATAAGCAGAAACACAAAAAATAGCACAATTACCATATGAGAACCAAGATTCGTGCACCGGATATTTTTTCACCAAACAAAATCCGATCTAAGTAACCAACAAATATGCCCAACTTTCTACCGTAGATAGAAACACTTGGCACTCAAAATACCACATGTTCATTAAAATATTGTGATTACTGTGCACCTCCTCACAGGCCACTGTAGCACTACAGTGCTAGTATTTTTTTTGGGTCGGAGTCCGGTAAGCCGACGGTGCACATAAGATCCGGCCGGATCCTTTTACAAAGAAGAGAATGTGAGTGCTTAGAAACAGTGAAGGTCGGGTACCAAAACCAAGTTTACATATTGGGCCTTAAAAAAATACCCGACCCAAACAAAAAAAAACCAAATGGCAAAAGCATGTGGGATTTTTATCCCCCTATTGTTATATGTATATAATATGGATGGAGACAAATAGAAACTCAACGGGCTAAGTAAAGTGATGGATTTGGTGTTTGGCACAAACTGACAAAAGTGATACTGTGATAGTAAAATGACTATTCTAACCTCACGTGAAAGGCACATGAGGGGTGTTAACCGGACATATTTAACCATCGTTGGAAGTCGGGATGAACCGTGTTTACAAAACTTAATTACAGTAAAACCTCTATAAATTAACGATGTTGGCACCGTAATATTTTATTAATTTAGTGAGATATTATTATATCGATAAATTAATAATTTATTAATTTAAAGAGATTTTACGTACGGTCTTTAAATTTTCAAATCTATTGTACTAGTTACAATGTATACTAGTTAGAGATGAAAAATTATTTAGAAAAAAACAATTTCTAATTAACATTTTATGACTTCACATTCACAAATTAATTGAATTTGTCAAGTTTATTGGGTTTGAATAAGTAAAAAGTTACTTTCATTGGGACAAGTTCCAACTACGTGTGACCTTAATTAAATTAATTGAATTTGTTCAAGTTTCAATTATGTATCACCTTTATATATATATGAAAATTTTTAGTAATTATTAATTTATTGTTTCGTTGGGACCAATATATATACATTGTGGTTTCGAAAAAATTATTATCTAATTATTTTATCGATTGGGGTCCGAATTTGTACTGGTCGCAAGTTGGGACCGGACAAATTATTAATTTTATCGAAATTATTAATTTATGGAGTTTTAATTTATATAGGTTTTACTGTATAAGGATTAATTAATTGTTCAAAAAAAGACGAGGGGCTGTAATAGTGATTTCACTCAAACCATATATATGAACGGTGTAATTTACTCTTTTATAAATTAGGGTAAATTGCAAAAATGGTCCTTAACGTTCTACAAAATTGCAAAAACGGTATCGAGACAAAAAGTAGCGCAAAAAAGACACCCACGTTCCAAATTTTCGCAAAATCGCCACTGAGAGACCTTTTCCGTTAACTTCCGTTAGTTTTCCTCTTTAAGTGCAGTTAAATGACTAATATACCCTCGTCTTCTTCCCCATTTGAATTTCTTTTTAATTTGCAATTATTTTTAATCTCAAATGAAGAACATCAAGAACATCAAACCCAGACATTCAAATCAAAACCCAGATCTAACAATATAAAATCAAGAACAAAACCCACACATTCAAATCAAAACCCAAAAGCTCTTCGGATCTGGTTTTCTGGCATCTAATTAAATATATAGGAAAGTAAAGATTGATAATGCCCAGAAATCACTCACATTTAAATAAAGCAAGATTGTAAAGATCCAACCACGTACATTTATACAACATATGCATTCATAGCTCAAATTTTATGTCCCATCTGATGTGACATCTAATTAAATATATATGAGAGTAAAGATTGATAATGCCCAGAAATCACTCTCACATTTATACAACATACGAACTGTTGAGCAAAAAGCAAAATCTTCTTCTATTTGGTTAACAATATACTTGACCTACACACACGCGCGCGCACAATGTAATCAAAGAATTAAGATTGTATTCATTTCAATATAAACCAAAGAATATAAGTTTGTTTTCCTCTTTGCTACAATATCATGACCCCTTTCCTAATCTAATTCAATCTATCTACAATGTCATCAACTAAGTTGGTGAGCTTTTATAATTCACTTATACAAGTAATAATAATTTCCACAACCGATACACTCTTGTGCTAGTCTCTTCCCATAATCCCCGTAATACTTCTATGAGGGTGTGGCAGAGTGTAACTTCTACTTTTTTGTGACCCACCTTTACGGAAAAAGTGATCGGAATCTTCTTCGTAAAGGTGTAACTTCTTCAAACGGCTACAGGCTGCATACATTGCAACCAAACCAGTTTGTACAAACGGGTCAGACACATAATCCATTTTTAAGGCAAACCCATGAAGTTCCATCCCTTCACTCAAAGCTGACACTTTGGTGCATGCTTTGAGAAGCGATGGGAAGCTAAAATTGTCGATAAAAAATCCTTGCGCCCTCATATTGGCGTAAGCTAAAAGGGTTTTTTCAAGTCTGTTGCTTCGGGACAGTTCACGCAAGAACTTGTTAGAAAGATGTGGTTTTGGGTTGTGCATTTGGTAAAATACAGATAACGCATAATCAAAAGATGGGGAAGATAGCGCAGAGGCAGATAGAACGAGTTTGATGAGAAGTGAATTGGAGCGGTGAAGGCCATAGGCTATGGCCCATAGCGAATGATTTTGGCGTGAATTTTCTTGAGGTGTGAGAGGGACGAAGAAGTTGAAAGGGAGGCCAAGAGATGGTTGTAGTGGTTTAGGTGGATGGTGGGTTGCGAAATGGTGGCGGTTATGGCATTCATGGTGCTGTATCAATAAGAAGAAATATGCATCATCATTCCTCCCTGTTAAAAAAGAGGAATATGTTATAGCAGCAGCATTTTCATGTTGAGGAATTTTATCAAACACTTGGTGGTCATGAGAATTTATTTATATATGAAAAGAAAAGTAGAAGCTTGCATTATGATTCTATCAATATCATAAACAAAGAAAAGAAATGTGAGTAGATATATTATATACCAGCAGCAGCAGCAGTTTTGAAGAATGATATGGTCGAAGAGCAAATCAAACGCATCCCACTAAAAGATACAGTACTAACTCTTATTTTCTTTCATAGAACACAAAATCTCCTTGGTAGTGGGATTTTTTTTACTTTTTGATTATGTATTTTTCATACAGCTTATCCTTTTTTAATCAAATAAATAATTTCTTGTGACCCACCTTTACGGAAATGACCAGTTGACCGGACATGAGTAGGAACAGAATGAAGATAAACTAATAACTAAAGCAAAAGGTGAAGCCTCATGACCAGTTGACCGGACATGAGTAGGAACAGAATGAAAAGATTCAAGTGTGCTTTGGACATGACAAAGAGTATTGTTGGATCTGGGTTTTGATTTTCTTTTCTGGGTTTTTGTGTTTGATGTTCTTGATTTTTTTTAAAGTTAAATATAAATTAAAAAGAAATTCAAATGGGGAAGAAGACGAGGGTATATTAGTCATTTCACTGCACTTAAAGAGGAAAACTAACGGAAGTTAACGGAAAAGGCCTCTCAGTGGCGATTTTGCGAAAATGTGAAACGTGGGTGTCTTTTTTGAAACGTTAAGGACCATTTTTGCAATTTACCCTATAAATTAATATCAACTAAAGTGTATATATACTGACATTTTCTCTAACTATAATTCAATTGCATAAAAGAAAACATTCAAGCCCATGTTTACTTTTTTTTCTTTACTCGTGCTGTTTCAAAAACTAATCATATTACTTATAAGGACAACCATGAGGTTGAGCATCTACATCATCATCATAATTTTCGGCTTGACAAGTTTTCAACTGCCAAAAAACACTACCGTATACTGACAATAATAATAAAAGGGTGGTCGCATGGGCGGAGCTATTAAGGAACCGGGAAGGGTCCCGGCCTCCCTAGGCCTAATTCCGTTAGTATATTTTTTCGCGATTTCATGTGTTAAAATTTTGTTTTTTCCATCTCGGCCCTTCCATCTAATGTTCTTCCAAAAAAAAAATAATAATAATAAAAATTGTTTCGGCCCTCTAAAATAAATTTTTTCTAACTCCACCATTGGGTGGTCGACAGTCGACACATGTAACCGTTTAATAAGGGTCACGTTTGGGTTTACATTTTCTTCCCGTCAACCTCTTTATTCATGTTATACTAATTGTAAACATGTTTAGGTTTAAATGACTTCTCGACACTATTAATTAAATGGGTCGAATTATGGTTGAGATATATGAATCGTTAACCCAAACCCGTTAATAGTAACCACCAAATAGAAACCTTTTTTTTTCTTTTTCTTTATTTTTCCTTTTTTTTTTCAGTTTTTAAAAATTATTCATTAAAGCTTTTATAAAAGTAGAAATTTAAAACTTTAACAAAAATACACCGTTTAACATTTTATATTAAAATTTATACAAAAACACTCAACCTTTAACATACTTGTACCAATCAAAACACACACAAAATCACACTAACTTTTTAAGACGAGTGGTGATAGAACCATAATTGGCTCCAAACGGTCAACCTAATTGACCAGCGGTCAACCTAATTGACCAGGTGATGGTCAACCAAGTCAAACGTCTAAAACCAATGCTCCGCGGAATATAGTGGTTTCCCCGGGTCGTTATGTCCCGACGAGGTGTGGATGGTATCAAAACAGTTTTGTGATCGGGTGAAATTAGACGGGAAAGGGTATATAAGGGTTTGAATGATTACACTAAGATATGAGGAATTAAAATAAATTAGAAACACTATACAAACAGTTACTGATGATCAGATATACTAAACACGTGAGCTAAGTCTAAAAACGCGTTCGTTAGATTTAAAATTACGTTAGCGTACGAAATAAAACGCGAGTTTTGTGAAATAAAATACCTACGGATATGAAAATTATATTTTTACAATTCTAATGATAAAAGAAAATTTTTAGAAAAAGAAAAATAAATTTTACACTATTTAATTATTTATTATTAATTAATTACTAATTTCCTAATTACTTTTAATTATTTAAATTACACTAAATTATAACTAAGTATGAAAATACACTAAAAATATGAAAATTAAATTTGGAAAAATCTAAATATTACAAAACTAATTTTAAAACAGAAAATCTATTTTTTTTTACTTTTTAATTATTTATTATTAATTAATTACTAATTACTAATTAAATTAATTTAAATTAAAATAAATACTAATTGAACAGTAGAAATTATGAAACTATTTTCTAAAATTACTTTATGACTAATAAATCCTAGGAAAAATATAAAAAGATACTGTTGCTTAATAAAAACTAATTAGACTATTTAAAATACTAATATTAATTAATTATTGATTAAACTATTATTAATTATAAATAATACTAAATGACAAAGGAAAAATCTAAGAAAATTCCTATAAATACTTTGATATGTCAGGAATCTAAGAAAAATATAAAATCATATAAGTACTTAACAAAAATTTAAAGAGAAAAATTAAAAACCTAAATTACATTAAAAAGAAGCTATCACTAAAAATTAAATTTGGTTTTTTGGATTTTTCTTTTTTCAAAACTAATTAACTACTGATTATATGCAACTTTTGTGAAAACAAACATGTTGAAACTTGAAAATAACTCTAGGAGAGCTTAAAAGCTTAACAGCCTAAGCTTTGGGCTAAGATTGAGGACATCAAGCTCAAATAAGCTTGCAATAAGCTATCTGACTGGATGATGCGTGGAAATCGCAACAGACTTTACCTCTCGAGGGATCTCGAGAAGCTTACAACCCCCACCAGGCAGTGTACCTGATCGTTGTAGTATAGTATAGTGACAAGTACCGGGGGATTGATCGTTCAGCTTAGGAATAGTGTCGCTAGGATTAGAAAGCCTAAATACTAGTTCTAAAGGTGAGGGATGATTATTTTTGTGTTTTTATATTTTTATGAAAGCAAGTAAAATCTCGGGTTTTAGAAGAGTGGGCGAAATTAGTTGCTATTCAACTAACCCAATACTAAGATGCAATCAAAATAAAATACTAGAAATTAAATTAAACTAATTTATACAAAGGTTGTGAGCAGTAATTGGAGAAAATGTGTTTACTTTGATTTCACTACTCCCTAGATATCTTTTACACGTTAATTACTTGTTATAATTGCATGGATGACGGATCGTATTCCTTAATACCATTCATGGGGTGGCATACATAACTCCCCAATTCTATGAGCTCTTATCTCCTCCTACACCATGCCCAGCACAACTATAGGGATTGTAAACAGTGGCTCATGCATTAAATACAACCAATAAAGACCTAGTACGCCTCGGTTCATGTTTCTTAAGACGTTCAAGCATGTTACCATTTGGAGATCTGCCAGTTTTCTTAAGCCTAACATATAAATCATTCATCCAAAACAAGAATAAACAAGTAATCAACACATAATCAATATCGAGGTTTCATTAGATCTAAGCAAACACAAAAGAGATCTAGCCTAGCATGATAGAATTAAGACAAGAACATGATATAGACAACCAACACATAGACATATTGATTGAATTAGAAGAACACTTATCTTGATTAATCATGCAAGGTATCAAGGGGTTGGAACCCTTGAAAAACCTGTAAAGTTACACCAAAATCGTACTTAGGGTTTCTCCCAAAACTTCTCCCTTTTTTTATGTGTGAAAATTAGAAAACTATATATAGAAAAATAGGTCTGACGGCGTCAAGACAAACAATGTGACGCCGTCACCTCGCCGCCAAAACTCTTCTCAGACTGTCTAGATCTACTTCTGACGCCGTCAAGACTTATACATTTCCAGGCCGTCATGACTCTTTTACTCTTGACGCCCTTCCTACGTGACGCCGTCAAATCTGTTCTGGACCGTCATGGGAATTCATGAAATTTGCTCTTGACGCCGTCAAGGTTTTGCTCTTGACGCCGTCACCTACTGTTCCCAGCTTGGAAAATTAAGACTTTGGCGTTTTCTTCACTTTAATGCTCCAAAAATGTCCGAATTGCTTCCTTTTCCAGATTTCACTCCCAAAGTACCTAAAATCACAAAAGGAACGATTTAGGGCAATATTTGATCAAATAAATTCGGATTCGGGCTTAAATGACCCCCTAAAAACGTATCATTTTTCGCCTCATCATATACCCTTACACTTGAGATTTGCTTGTCCTCAAGCAAATGCGCTTTTATTCTAGTCAAAACACAAGTTAGGGGTCATTTAACACTAATATAAAAGTAATTACAACAAATAATCGTTCCACTAAAGACCAATAGACAAGCACGGAGGTCATACACAAGCACCTCACAAATAGTGTTTAGATACTCACATCTCTCGGGTGTAATAAAGTGTAAATTACAATATGGAAACGGAAGATATCTCTCACTACCTGTCATAGCAAAATAGATTACCATAGGCTTGGGAAAGGATCAAACCTCCACCACATGGCGTAAGCACCTAGGATAAACTATCAAAGAGGTCTTTTAAAGGGTTGTAACGTTAGGTGTAGGGATATGAAATACACGGTTTTGTTGGATAAAGGAAGTTTTACTGGTGGCGAGTTAACAATCTTAGTTAATTACATGTACAATATGGCGTTGCTAAGCCAAGACTAGACTCGACTTAAGCTAATAAATGAAAAATAACAAAAACATAAAATAAACATAGAATGAAAATGGATGGTAGTTCGTATGTTTTTCACTTTTTTTTTTTTTTTTTTTTTCATTTTTTTTTCTTTTTCTTTTTCTTGATTTTTCGATTTTTTTTTTTTTTTTTTTTTTTTTTTTTTTTTGCATACACTCTTACCCTACCATCCAAAATAATACATCATAGGGAGTGGGAATTCCCCTTACACTTGAATTTTTACATACTTTACAATTAACTAAACTAATGACTCGAATTAAGAAAATCAAAACACTTGGAGCACTTTTAAGATTAACGTACGTATGGGGGTAATAAATGATGTTTTTCCCCATTACTCCATAAAATAAGTACTTACCCATGAGTCCCAATCGTCCCAAAACAATATGTACAAGGATATGACTCGACTTAGCAACCATGTAATCAATTAGAAAGTCAACTTAGGGTTTAACAAATAACAATAATGCACTAAAAATGAGCGCATACACGGAAGGCTAAGGCGATTTGAGTGTATATTTAAGTGGGGTGTAACAAATTCTTCCTTTAAGTAAAATGCTTAAAGTTAGAAACGAAAAGATAGGCTCGGAGGGGTGTACTAGGGGTTTCGTGTACTAAAAATGAGTACAACGCTAAGGGTGTGGGAAAAATTAGTTGACTTAACTAGCCAAGTAATATGACTTAAATGGTCAAGTAATTATAATACGGGTTTAACACAAGGGTGATCCTAATGCCTCTTATCATGTAGTAAATCCTACTACACGAATGTAGTCTTACTAGCGGTCTCGGGATGCATCACTAACGCAAGTTCTAGAATCTAAATGCTATCGGTACACTCATAAGCACTAATAATGAATGCTTTTCCTATCAAATCTAAAGGCGAACCTCACATATTTGGGAGAAAATTTTTTCTGAATATACGGTTATGTGCTAGTCATACAATCTCCTATCCATGAGACGCTTGCTATGGCTAAAGTTTCACTCCTAAATGTTGTAAAAAAAATTTAAATTTGGCGCTAAAATTACACTAACAAGTATTTCTCATAGTTTTATTACACATCTACCATCAAACAAAACAAACTCAAGCGAAAGTGCATATGTAAGGTATCATCTTTTTACCCTCCCCTTACACTTAAGATGAACATTGTCCCCAATGTTCAAGTAAAGAATGTAAAAGTGAAAAAGTAAAGAGAATGAAATCAAATACTCCCCTGATTCGCTCGGTATGGATAATAGGATGGCCAGGTTAAATCTTCCTCCAAGAAAATGAACAATCAAAGCTTCCCTTCCAGAATATAAATCATCTTCTTGTCATACATAACCTGTAAAACCTGACAACATAGACAAGACAACCTCGCGTAAAATCGGCGGCATTCTATATAAGTTTCTAAATCCTAGAAAACAAGATAAGATATAATGCTTGTGGAATGAAGTTTGCAGATTTCCTGGAGATTATAAAACTTAATAATTCACAAAAACCATAAAACTCCGTTAGAAAAACAAAACCGGTAAAATTTCCAGATTTTAACTCCTGACGCCGTCAGAATGGTCCTGCAGAAATTCTTATGTTAAGTTTCCGAAAAATTTCTGGAAAAACTTGGTCCTACTTCCTGGAAAATCCTGCAAAACTTCATTATGACTCAATACAAGCATTTGACTCTAACAAATACGAATACACATGTTCATTTAATATTATGGAGAATCATGATCCTTTGTTTCTTAAAAACATATTTGGGGTTTCCCCTTACACTTATCTTTTGCAAAAATACCTTTAGGTGGAGTTAAGACTAGGCCAAAACAACAAAGTAAAGTATTTCCACTATTTAATTTAGAAACATGATCTACCAACAATAAAAATAAAAACATGCATACGGAAGCAAATAACAAACAAACAAATAAAATCACGCAAAACATGGGTTGCCTCCCAAGAAGCGCTTTTCTTTATTTACGAGTTTTGTAGCTAGACTCAAGGTTATGGGTACTACGTGATTCGGGTGAGTTCCTCATTGAGGACATCTTTGGGATCAAACTTAGGTTTCAACTTCCTATCGGTCTTCTTAGTATGGTATGACCTTTCAAACTTTTCTCCATCCGGATCATACAAAGTCATCCTCATATGCCATGTTCCATCTCCTTCTTTAGGTGGCTTGTCCCACCTCCACTTACACTTGTCTCCCTCTCTTTTCCACTTATTCATCTCTATATTAATAGGCATTACGCTCAAGAACTCAATCATCTTCCTAAAGACTAAGGGGTCCTCAAAGGGGTCTAGCTCTTCATCTCTAGCTATGAGTTGTTCTACCGAATGTGTCTTTTCTACGAAATCTTTCTCTAGATAAAATGGGCATTGAGGTCCTATGAAGTTCCTTTCTATCCAAGGTCCGTATCTAGATGGTCTCCTATTCATCTCTACCCAATGCGGTGTCGGGTCATCATCACAATCATAACTATGCTTCTTTACATCGTACACCGACCAAGTATTTCCTTCACCTACCGCTATCTTAGACTCCTTACAATCTATCATGGCGCTAGAGGTTGCTAAAAATCCTCTTCCTACCAATAATGGGCATGTAGTGTCACTAACCATGTCTAGGACGTGGAAATCCGCTAATATAGTTAGTTTTCCTACGTGAACAACTACATCCTTAATCATTCCAACCGGGTGGGCAATACTCCCATCCGCTAGCCCTATCAATACCTCCGTTTCCTCTAACTTTCCTAGCTTAAGAGCGGTGAATAAGGATAAGGGAATCAAGTTGAGGCTTGACCCTAAATCGGCTAGTGTGTCGAAAGCTTCGGATCTTCCTATCTTACAAGGCAAAACAAATATACCCGGATCATCAAGCTTTTTAGGCAACTTGTTTTGAAAGAAGGCGGTCCCATTTTTACCTAGTTTAAACTTCTCATATTTTTCTAGGAGGGCACTATAGTAAGGAGCACGCGCTAAGACATCAATGACGGGGCGTTCAAGGTGAAGTTCTTTGAATTCATCGTCAAGGTCTTGCGTAGGAGGTGTTTCAACTATACTTTTGACCGGCTCTATATGGGGTGTTTTATTTGATTGGTCTTTTTGAAGAACTTGGTTTTGTTTGAAACACGTGCTCGTTGATTTAACCGAGTAGTATTGTGGACATGAAGTGGGTGACGAAACTGAAGATATGGAATTAACGTTTAGTTTCGGATTCTTGATTGTGTCGCTTGGGAGTGCTCCCATTTCTCGGTCATTGAGAACTTTCAACAATGCGTCAATTCTAGTGGTCATCTCGCTTTGCTTGTGTTTGAAATCGGCTTCAAACTTAGATATGCGAGCTTCTTGAGATGCCATAAACTTTGACATCAACCCTTCAAGATTGTTGGTACTACCAAAGTTGTTAGAAGGATTGTTGTTGAAAGTACGGTTGGATGGTGGACCGGTTGTTTGGTAACGGTTAGGCGGATTGGAGGAATTGGGTTGATTTTGTTTCCACCTAAGGTTTGGGTGATTTTTCCATGAGGGGTTGTATGAATCACCGTAAGTGTTTGGCTCGGGCTTGAAAGTGTACCACTTATCTCCCGCTTCGTCGGTACGCGTGGATGCGTAGTCCGCAAAAGCTATTCCGGGGAGTTCCACACAATCACGAGTGTAGTGGGGACCACTACATAATTCGCATGAAGAAGTGATTTTGTTCACTTGGCTTGAAGGCTTAGGAGCATCGTAAGATTTCATGAGAAACTTGACTTGGTCCTCAAGTTCCATGATCCTACGGTCGGGAGTGCTAGAATTGTTCGAAGGCAAAGATATTGCCTTGACCGTTTTGTTCAAGTCACGGGGATCGTTCCAAATTTCGTTGTCATAGAGAGCAAGATCTTCTATGAGTTCCCATGATTGTTCCGCACTTAGATCACGTAGCTTACCACCGCCCGATTGGTCAATGGCTCGCCTCGTGGAGATGTCGATATGGTCATAAAAAATTTGGACTTGGAGCCAAAGATCTATGCCATGATGAGGGACTTTTTGGAGTAAGTCCTTGAAACGAGTTCAAGCTTCATAAAGAGATTCATTTTGACGTTGTTGGAACATCAAGATGTCATTTATAAGCTTAGTAGTTCTCCCCGGTGGGAAAAATTGAGCAAGGAAACGAGTGGTGAGATCATCCCATGTGGTGATGGATCCCGCGGGTAAACGCTCAAGCCATTGACTAGCTTGATCCCTTAGAGAGAATTGGAATAGGCGTAAACGGGTAGTCTCTCTAGTTTCAACACCTAGGTCTATGGAATCTACAATTTTGAGAAAGTCCTTAAGATGTTGGTTTGGATATTCGGAACGAAGTCCATGGAATGCACATCCGCTTTGCACCAACCGGATGGTGTCGGATCGCAAGGGGGTCACATTGGCTCCGGTGAGCTCAATGGTGTTTCGGTAGCCTTGGTGGCTAGGTCGGGAATACTCTCCTAAGGTTCGGGGCCTAAGGGGTTCTAGTGGTGGGTTTTGTTGTGGTGGGATGATAGGTTCAAAGATGTTACCACCTTCCATGATGTCGGATGGTAAAGAGTTACGAACAAAGGCACGAAGAAATAAGATAGACTAAAGAAAACCTAAAAATAAAAAATAAAAAATAAAATCTTACTAGAAAGGAATCTAGCAAGTAAACCTAATAAAAAGAAATTCTAACCTAGACAATAACTATTCCCCGGGCTGCGGCGCCAAAAACTTGATGCGTGGGAATCGCAACAGGCTTTACCTCTCGAGGGATCTCGAGAAGCTTACAACCCCCACCAGGCAGTGTACCTGATCGTTGTAGTATAGTATAGTGACAAGTACCGGGGGATTGATCGTTCAGCTTAGGAATAGTGTCGCTAGGATTAGAAAGCCTAAATACTAGTTCTAAAGGTGAGGGATGATTATTTTTGTGTTTTTATATTTTTATGAAAGCAAGTAAAATCTCGGGTTTTAGAAGAGTGGGCGGAATTAGTTGCTATTCAACTAACCCAATACTAAGATGCAATCAAAATAAAATACTAGAAATTAAATTAAACTAATTTATACTAAGGTTGTGAGCAGTAATTGGAGAAAATGTGTTTACTTAGATTTCACTACTCCCTAGATATCTTTTACACGTTAATTACTTGTTATAATTGCATGGATGACGGATCGTATTCCTTAATACCATTCATGGGGTGGCATACATAACTCCCCAATTCTATGAGCTCTTATCTCCTCCTACACCATGCCCAGCACAACTATAGGGATTGTAAACAGTGGCTCATGCATTAAATACAACCAATAAAAACCTAGTACGTCTCGGTTCATGTTTCTTAAGACATTCAAGCATGTTACCATTTGGAGATCTGCCAGTTTTCTTAAGCCTAACATATAAATCATTCATCCAGAACAAGAATAAACAAGTAATCAACACATAATCAATATCTAGGTTTCATTAGATCTAAGCAAACACAAAAGAGATCTAGCCTAGCATGATAGAATTAAGACAAGAACATGATATAGACAACCAACACATAGACATATTGATTGAATTAGAAGAACACTTATCTTGATTAATCATGCAAGGTATCAAGGGGTTGGAACCCTTGAAAAACCTGTAAAGTTACACCAAAATCGTACTTAGGGTTTCTCCCAAAACTTCTCCCTTTTTTTATGTGTGAAAATTAGAATACTATATATAGAAAAATAGGTCTGACGGCGTCAAGACAAACAATGTGACGCCGTCACCTCGTCGCCAAAACTCTTCTCAGACTGTCTAGATCTACTTCTGACGCCGTCAAGACTTATACATTTCCAGGCCGTCATGACTCTTTTACTCTTGACGCCCTTCCTACGTGACGCCGTCAAATCTGTTCTGGACCGTCATGGGAATTCATGAAATTTGCTCTTGACGCCGTCAAGGTTTTGCTCTTGACGCCGTCACCTACTGTTCCCAGCTTGGAAAATTAAGACTTTGGCGTTTTCTTCACTTTAATGCCCCAAAAACGTCCGAATTGCTTCCTTTTCCAGATTTCACTCCCAAAGTACCTAAAATCACAAAAGGAACGATTTAGGGCAATATTTGATCAAATAAATTCGGATTCAGGCTTAAATAACCCCCTAAAAACGGATCATTTTTCGCCTCTTCACTGGAACCAAAGGTTAATTAAGCTAGAAACAAGTGAGGGGCAGTGGAATCAAGCTAGAGAAACAACAAAAGGAGACTGAATAAGCTGGGAATGCAAATAAGCAATTAGACCAAGACCAAAACTAAGGTAGGCCTAAATGTCTATCTACAAGCTCATGTTGGGTCCACTAGGAGGGTTAGGGGTCCAAGCTGAGGGTGGAACCAAGAAGCTAGGCAGGTGAGCTTCATAAAAAGCTAAGGCACTTGGGTTGGGTCCACTATTTAGCTCTGGATGAGCTTATGAAAAAGCTCAGTTAAGCTGAGTGACAGTTGAGTGAGGGTGTGTGTGAGGTAGAAATAAGCTGTGAACAAAGGTGTCTAATATCAAAATAAGCAAGGAACAAAGAAGCTAAGCTGGTGAGCTTCTCAGAAAACTTAAAATCACTAGGTGGGGTCCACCAAGGTTCAAGCCAAGGCAAATGGAAAGTGAGCTTTTGAGACAATCAAACTGATGCAGGGGAGACACTTCCCCTGCAGGTCCAATTCAGCAGTTGAATAAGCCAAGAAAAAAAATCATAAAAATAAACTAATAATGGGAATCAAGAGTTGAGCTGGGGGACATTCACATTCCAGAAACTCAAAGTTTGAACCCTTACACAAAAATCATTAAAATTCCCACAAAAAATGGAAAAAACTGAGGTGCACAACTTTTGACTTTTAGATTTTGAACTAAACTTTGACTTTTGTGAATTTTGATTTATTCCTATTGACTGAAAATGATGTTGTAAGTTAAAAGGAAACCAAATCAATCTATGTTTGGCACTAATGAACTGAAATGGGTGGTTTAGATCACTAAAAATCCAACAGTGTTCATGCAAATGAGAGATACCTGTGATTTTGACTTTTCATTGAAAAGGTATTGGATTTTATGACTTACCTGAGTTATATGAACCTATTAGAGACTGTATAACCTATATTAGACAACTAATAACAATTAGAGCTTATTGAACAGGCCAAAACCAAACACCCTTTTTATGGCTGTCTTTGATGAATTTCAAAGCAAAATAGTGTTTTATCCCATACTACTTAATCACAAAGACAAATTATGACATAATAAGCTTAAGTGAGTAGAAAAACTCCAATAAGACAGTAATTACATAAGATTACTAGTTATGGCAGTCAAGTCAAGATTATGAGCATCTAACAAACCTAAGGAGTAAACTAGTTATATAAAGCAATACTATCACAAATTATGACTAAGTAAACACAGAAAACACATAGAAGAACTAAATATAAGGAATGATAATCAAAAAGCAGTTACGAAAAAAATTGAACTAAATAGAGAATTGAGACTTACAATTGCCCTAGCGCAACAAAGGCTTAAATTCAGACCATGAAAAGCTCATAAAGGTATTCTGCAAGTCCTAAGGATCCTCAAATCTTCAAATAATCATCAAGTGCTTAATGGAAGTGCTTCTTTGACTTTTTGGATTTTTTTTTTGAGCTGAGCATTTTTAATTCAGAACCAAGAGCAATCATTTACTCATATTAAGCTACAAGGAAGTTTGTATGAGCTTGAGGAACTATCACAACAGATTTTACTGGAATTTTAGACAAAACAACAATGTAACATGAAACTTGACTTTCATTAAACTTTTAAAATCTGAGAACAAGGTAAATTCGAATACAAGTGAACTTTAAAAGACTTGGTAGCAGGAAACTAACTTAACTTGAATAACAAAATTACATTCTAACATTAATTTGACTAAATGCTAATTTTTCTACTAAAACTACTCCCTGTCTCTGCCGCTTCTCTTTCTTTTTGTAGGAGAGTATTAGGGTTCCCACATGCCTCTCAATAAATCCCATCAAGCTTCTGAGCCCTTGGATCACTTAACTTCAATCTTGGCCTTTGAATATTATTTTGGCGCCAATAATTCTTGGCGTTTTCTTTTGGTAACTTGATGCCAGAGGGTCATTTTGGAGTGACTTGGTTGTTTGATTAGGCAAGGGGGAGGGCTTGAGTGTAGCAGAGGGTGAAGGAGTAGGGGTTATGATGGGGGGGGGGGGGGGGGGGCTTGGCTGGTAGCAGGTAGTGGGGGTGGTGATGTGGAAGGGGGTGGTCAAAGTGGGGAGTTGACTGAGGAGGGAGTAGTATTATTAAAAAAACGGGGGTGGGCTGAGGTTTGAGTTAGGCTAGGATTTGAGTGGAGTGGGCCTTGGGAGTTTCGTTTGTTTATGTTTTGGATTTAGGGAGTATAAGTATTAAGCATGGTCCGTTTGGTTTGAAATTTGCACAAGGATCAAATTTGTAACTTGGCTGAAAATTAAGGGTCACACATGCCATCTTTCCAAAGTATTTATAAGGTCCACTCTTGCCACATTTCATAATCTAAGGACTATAAATACAATTTTCCACTTTTGAAAATCCCGGGGACTAAACTTGCCAAAATTCAAAGTTGAGGGGTTAAAAGTGAAAATTTCCAAAAGTTATCAAAAATGGTTTATTTTGCCAAGTCTAAATAGTACAAAGGTTTTGAATGATAATTTTCCATTTTTTTAAAAAATCCAGGGACCATTTTTGCCATTTTTGAAACTTCAGGGACCAAACATGTAATTTTCTCAAACTTTTCACCCAAGGATCGTTTTTGATAATTTTTTACTTTAGAAAACCTTGGGTTGACTTTTCTTTCATTTTAAACTCCCAGGGACTAGTTTTGTCAATTTTTGAAACTTGAGGGACTGAAACTGCCAATTGTGCAAACTTTGTTCGTTTTTCATTTGTTTTTAAACATTTTGCATCTAAAACATATAAAACACACTTTTGGGATAATTTCTGTATTTTGATTCGTTTCTGAGTGTTTTTGGATGTTTTGGCAGTTCAGATACGATAAAAATGATGAGTATTTACACACTCATCAAACCACAAAAAGACTCCCACAAAAACTCTCACAAAATGAGGTGTCACTCTTTAATTGGTGTATTTTTTTATACTTTTTCTCTCTTCTCTTTTAGTTAGCCCATTAAAGATTTTTTATGAGTTTTTGTGGAATTCTTTTTGTGCTTTTATCACCACTCTTTTAAGACATGCTCAGGTTCAAAAAAACAAATTATGCATTCTTAAAAAACTCTCCCTAAAACTCTCTCTGGCGATTACGATTCCTAATTAAACCCTATATCGTTTTTTCTTCTTTCAATCATCAAAACATTCTCTTAACATTACTGCTATTGATCTTGATTATCCTCTTGTGGCGATTCTTGATTCATACGGGTTTTGTTACCAGTTTGTCTTGCTGTTTGGTTGAGGATCGGTTAGGGCTTCCTCTGTGATCGCTAGTTAGGGTTTACTGTCGGTTTGCAATTCTTTATTACTATATCATTACTATCACTGATTGATTATTTATTGAAGATATCATTATTCAATCATGTAAGAATTATTGCACTTTCTTGCTTATAGACACTAGTTGCTAAACTAGGGTTTTCTGATTCATCTTGGTTGAAGATTGGATGCGTTTTTTTTCTTGTTTTTTTTGGTACGATTAGTTTAAAGGGTTTCTGATTGTTGAGATGGCGAGTTTGGGAGAGGAGAATACTAGTATACCAGATCCAGTGGTTAATGTAGACGAATTGGCTGCAAGTAATGTGGTGATAAAAACGCTATTAATGTTGAGGAACATCCTACTTCTAATGTTGAGCAGTTACTATTAAGCGCACGTAAGAATTTTGACATAGCAATGAATAATGTTCAACTTGGGATAGATGCTAATAAGGTTACACATTCTGATTTGCACAATTCGAGTGGTATAGGGCAGACTTTTGTTACGAAAGGTACCGGAGCTAATGTAACAAATGCTCCTCCTTCGAGTTTTAGTGTTGCTATGCTAACTCAGCAATTTGGGACTAATATGAACACGAATTTGAATATTACTTCTGGTCCTAATGGTTTGCAACAGCCGTTACCTACTAATACGAGTGGTCCTGGTAATGGTATGCAACATCCGTCACCTACTTTTACAAGTGCTACTGGAGGGAAGTCGGTCTCTTATGCGGGTGCTATTTCAAATGATCATCAAAAACATGTGTCTAATTTTCGAAGATTGGAATGTAGCAAAAAGGCTGATGTGGATCTATCTGTACCAATGAAAGTAGTAGAAGAGGTGAATCTCAGATTTGAAAACACGCTTTACGGGTATTTTCTTGGCCAACTCCTTGCTTTTCCTGTTGTTGATTATTATGTTCGAAATGCATGGGCTAAGTATGGTCTACAAAAGGTTATGATGAATGCGAATGGGTTCTTTTTCTTTAAGTTTAATTCGAAGAAAGGTGTTGATGATGTCCTTGAGAATGGTCCATGGTTGATTCGTAATGTACCAATTATTCTTAAACCATGGACATTGAACACCAATTTGCTTAAAGAGGATTTGACTAACATCCCGGTGTGGGTTAAATTCCATGATGTCCCTCTTGCTATGTTCTCGGATGACGGGCTTAGTCTTCTTGCAACATTGATTGGTACGCCCAAAAGGTTAGATGCTTTTACTAGTCAAATGTGCAAGGAATCCTGGGGTCGTAGTAGTTTTGCTAGGTGTATGATTGAAGTGAAATTGGATTAGGTGCTTCAGGACAGCCTCACTGTTAAGATACCTTTACTTGATGGTACGGGTTCGACGATTGAGATGATTCGTGTTGAATATGAGTGGAAACCGCCTCGATGTGATAAGTGTAAGGTTTTTTGTCATAATTTGGTGGATTGTCCTAAAGTTGTTGTGCCTCCTGCCCAACCTACTAAGAATGTTAATGATGGTTTCAAGACTATGAACAATAAGAAGAAGGGAAAGCAAGTTGGTTCAACAAATCCGGGTCAAGGAGGATTTACTAAACCTGTTGTGGGTAAGCAGTTTCAGTACCAACCCAAAAAGACTCCTCCTAAACCTAAGAAAGTTGCTGTCACTAAGAAGAATGCTTCTGATGTGGCTAGTATAAGTGGAACCAAGATCACTACATCCAATCAGTTTGATGCGCTTAATATGGATGGTTTTTGTATTCCTACTAATGACACCAACAAGGATGTGGATGCTGGCCGTACAATGGAAGTTAATGAGGATGAGTCGATTAAGACTGGTTCTACATCACAAGAACCGCTTGTGAGTGATTCAACGGGAACAAAGGAAGTTGGTTCTACTCCTATAGTTGAGAAAATTGGTAAGCTTGAAAAGCTACTTATTGATGGGAAAGCTACTCTTGTGGATGATGATGGTCATCCTATTCCGTCTACCTCTTCCACTAAGAGGGCTAACCCATTTTCAAAGGTGGGTGAGGTTGTGGTTTCTGATAGTGATGATGATGAGGTTCTTAACACGTTCGACGAATCAGCAAATCTTTTTGGTGGTGGTCATGAGCGTGAAGATGAGTTTTATGACTATGGTGATTATTCGAAGCAAATTTATGATCTTTCAGGGAATTTGGATGCTCTTAATGCCATTTATGGCTTTAATCTCCAAGGTCGTAGGAAGTAGATTATATTTTTCTCAGAGTCTTTTGTTATCATGTGGTTAGTGGTTTTGTTTTCTTGTTTAGAAAATAGGAAGTATCTTGTTATGTAAGCTTTTCGCCTATGTAACGGGCTGAGATATGGGATTCACCCATATCCGTTGTACTTAAATGCTTTTTGGAGTAATATATTTACCGGGTCCTTGACCTTTTACCAAAAAAAAAAAAAAAAAAAAAAAAAAAAAAAAAAAAAAAAGGTTCAAAAAAACAACACGAGCACATCTTCCTGGTTCTTTCTTTTGGTCAAGTTTGTGATCAAAACACAAGCACCAGCTATTATATGGAAGTAAAGCGTAAAATCCGTTCATGTGGTTTGTTCATTTTGATACGAATCGTTCTTTGCCACAAACTATTGAAAAATATCATGTTAGGGCAAATGTCTAACACTTTACATCAATGAAGTGATGGTTTTCGCAAGGAGAGGGGAAAAAAATGAATCATCCTAAGAAATAGGGGATGGGTGATAAAGACCGCGGACTCAACCGACCGAACATATTTAGGTTCCAGTTATTGGTCCACCATTTTCTTTATTTTCAGTCATCGATTCAGTATTACTCACAACCGACCATTACGCTTTATTGTATCGGATTGGACCGATTTGGACAAGGATTGAACATTTCAGTCTAGTCCTCGGACATCGGTCCGGAGTTTTGGACCAAATTGGTTTTAGATTCGTTTTGGACTTGATCGGCTCCGGTCTTCGAACCTACTTAAAAATGATGATTTTTGTTAAACATAAATTCTAGAGTATCTTTTTAATAGTTTCTGACACCAAATCAAAATGTGTGGTTTTTGTAGTTTACTCATTGCATAATCTATTTGCGATTATTGCATATAAATTTAAATTATGTCACTCGAATTAATTAAAGACTATTTGCTTAATCCTCGAACTTTCATCTAGTTTTTTGTTCAATCCTCAAACTCTTTTTCCAATCTCAAATTATCGATTAAAAAAAAAAAAAAAAAAAAAAAAAAAAAATCGCTCGCCCTTTCTCACTCACTTTCTCTTCCTCCCTCGCTCTTGTATCGGCACCAACAATCATACCATTGTTGGACACTACTAAGAAAACAAAACTCTTATATAACTACTCGTCGCCAATTCATGCAAGTATCATACTAGTCATAAATTATGCAACAATAAAAATATTTCCATTTGGTGTACTAGTCTTTGAAAAATGGAAGTATGGTACGTTTAATGGGTCCAATATCCATATCCATATGATAGCTTGTTTTTACCTTAGGAACAACCCGTGAACTCAACATGTGCACCTTTTTCTTTGTCCACTAAAAACTAATCTGCTTTTGTATCCTAGTTTTCCCCCATGAAACGCTCGACGCCAGTAGTCTCTATTATTTAAGTAATCCATTAAGGTTTTGTTGTATGCTTGTGATATAAATGTAAAATATCAAATTCTAACTTTAGATTGCAAGCATGAAACTAATATATAATGCTTAAAACAAGAACAACAACAACAATACTCAATCTCGTTGGAGCGAGGTATGGGGAGGTGAGATGTAGAAGGTCGCACCCCTACACGAGGGTAAAAGGACTGCTTCCAGAAAGACCTTTGACAAGTGCGCGTATGCAAGTGAACATACAAAATGCAATGTGTGAGGAAAGAGATACAATGACATACACGGAAGCATATAAAGCAAAAACATACAAGTGAGCAAAGGCAAAAACGCAAAAGAAACAAGAGAGCAAGCAAGCCAAAATAAGGAAAAGAGACACTAAGAACACGTAAGATCAAATAAAACAATAGTTATGCACTAAGGGCACATAAGAAGTCTTGGATAAATGAATGTTGAACATAAATTTCCCCAAAATGGAACAATAGGCATGCATAATTTTTACCACATAGACCTAAATCGTACAGGAAAAAAAAAAAAAAAAAAAAAAAAAGATTTGTGGTATAGTGATATAGCTTGACAGCAAGCATTTGAGAGTATTTTAGATATACTAGCAACTTAAACACTAAAGCTTGTTTGGTACAAGCAATTACTAGTGTTTGAAATTTTTGTAATCGCTCTCATTCAAAACACTTCATGAAAAAGCATTTATATCTTACGGCTAGAGTTATGTTTTTCAAATTACATATATACCCTTATTATATTACTACATATATACACGTATTATATTATTTAACTAAACAATTTTTTACTTTAATATATATTTGTCCTTTTACATCATTTTACATTTTATAATTACAGCCACCGCTATATTACTAAACGTTTTTAATAAACAAAATTGCTACTTCTAACTACATGTACTGCTACATTTCGCCATATATAGTATCGGCAGGAATTAGCAATCATTGAAAATAAACAAAAAAGTGTCAAGGATTCAAACTAACCCAATCCAACCACTTAATTTCTACCCACAGTACTGCTTTGCGCCGATGTCCTATCATTTAAATAGTTACTCAAGTCACCCGCTTTGACACCTTTAGTGTGTAAAATGTCAGCCAGAAACAAATTGACAAACACCAATAATGCATAGAAATGACAACATTTGAAAACCTAAAAACTACAATAATGCATAGAATATCACCTAAAGTTCAAAGCAGATCAATGCTTAAAAGAAGCCTTTAATTTCTAAGCGCGCAGTATTGGAAACCTTAGATCAAGCTAGGACAAAACTAGACCAAATCAAGCTATACGTCAGGAATCAGATGCTCATGACCAGATCGGAGAGAGGCTTCAAACAAGTTTGAACAACTTAGCATTATGAAAATCTTGAATACAATATATAGAGATAATCAGTACAATGCGAATACTTGTATCCGTGCGTATTAAGGGTGACAAGATTCATTAATATACATGAACTTGCTGAACAATTTTGTTGTCGTAGTTTCACTATAAGTCCACAGCTAATTTTGTTACAAGCATCAGAAATTTTAGTTACGAACCCCTTCAAATTTGTGGCTTGGCCCCTAATGTATGTATATCTATAAGAATATAACGGATGAACCTATAGGCCGTATATAGCTATATATATGCATGATATATAATATGTAATGGTTATATTTGGTGCATGAGAAAGCAGTAGCATATACCTTCGTGAAGGGGCAGTCTTTTTCAATGGAAACTCATCCATAAAATAAAAAAGAAAAAGCCAATATAAAGGGTTGAAAAATCACAAGATGATGAAGCACCACCCATAAAAAAAAACTAATCCAACCAATTTAAACACTTTTTTATTTTCCTATTTTCAATAAGTAATTGTAGATGTGCATGTGAAGGCTCAATAATTTCTCATGCAACAAAAGTGGGGTCCTTCAACTCTTCAGCCAGCCCTTTCCCTTTTGTTCTCATGCCAGCCTCCAACTCCTCAAAGATTCTAGCACACACACACACACACTTCTATGTGTAAAAACCATGTCTCTTTTTCTTCATTTCTTTCTCTTTTCACTCATAGTACATGCCTATCTGCCCACCACTGTTGTCACAGCAGCTAAGGTTGCCGTCAAGGGCGTAGATAAGCAAGTCCTCACTTTGAAGAATTTAAATTGGACACCACAAACTAATGCAGCAAATTGCTTCCCTCAAAGATCAAGTTAGTATTTAGCATCAGTTATATATCGTTGTGGTGCATGGGGTGGTTGGGATTGTGTTTTGAAAGTGATTATCTGTTTATTACGTTTTCAAGTTATAGATAATGTGTTTTTAGTGTTATGATATTGTGAAATATGGGTCATATAATGAGTTAAGGAGTAGTTGCTGAAAGTGTAGTACGCGTTACGTTTTCAATTTTGTAAGGAAGATTATTTGATTCATTAGAGTCATATTATATACAAGCTTTCAAATAATCATAACTTTCCTTACATCAAACAGTGTTGAGTATGTATTTATTTGATTATCACAAGTTCAAGGCTTCAAGCAACGCAAGTACATCCACAAACTATATTCTACAACCCGGTTTTGTTGAATTTGGTTATGTGATTCCTGATGATTTTATTTGTTTACACTCACTTCCAAAACTCAAATCCAATGTCATCTAACAATTCACCTTCCATGGGAAAAAAAAAAGAAAAAAAAAAAAAAAAAAAAAAAAAAATCTCAATTTTCCAAAGTTTAAATTCCATATCAGAATAGAAGTGCTGCTCTGGATTTAGTAATCCTTGCAACCAAATCCTATCATCTTTGTGTTGATATATAAGTGCTATAAACCAGGTTTTCTTGTTTTTTCAGGAACAGAAAAGAATGCCATTATATTAGACTTGCATCACAAGGACTACTGCTCTAAACCAATATCAGACTGGAACCAAAGACTCCAAAAGCATATACTTTCAGATCAAATTCGATTCCATGCACTACAATCACGTATTAAAACCGCTCTTTATAACAGTTTCAATCAAGAACTTACACAAGCTCAAATCCCTCTTGTGTCTGGAGCCAAACTCCAAACTCTCAACTACATTGTGACAGTTGGATTGGGGGGTCGAAACGTCACATTAATCGTCGATACAGGGAGTGACGTAACATGGGTCCAATGTGAACCTTGTGAATATTGTTATAACCAACAAGAACCACTCTTTAACCCTTCACAATCTGCTTCATATAGTTCCGTTTTATGTGAGTCAAATACTTGCAAGAACCTGGAATCCGCCACTGGTAATTCAGGCGTTTGTGGGGTTAACTCGACAACATGTAACTATTATGTTAGCTATGGCGATGGATCATACACACGCGGTGATTTAGCTAGCGACAACTTAGTACTTGGTAACACACCAATCAAAGGTTTTGTATTTGGTTGTGGCCGGGCTAATGATGGGTTGTTTGGTGGAGCTTCCGGGCTTATGGGGATGGGAAGAAGCGCTCTTTCAATTGTTTCTCAAACTTTTGATGTTTTTGAAGGGGTTTTTTCCTACTGTTTACCTTCGGTGACAGATAAGGGTTCAGGATCACTAATTCTGGGTGATGAAATTTCACTTTACAAAAATTTTAGCCCGATTTCTTATGCTAACCTAATATCAAACCCAATGTTACCCACCTTTTATTTTCTTAACCTCACAGGAATAAGCATGGGAGGAGTGGAATTACCAGATCCAACTTTTGGTAAAAGGGAAATGCTAATAGATTCGGGAACAGTAATTACACGACTTTTTCCTTCAGTTTACAATGTCGTTAAGTCTGAATTTTTAAAACAATTTTCGGGTTTTCCTAAAGCTCCATCGTTTTCAATCTTAGATACTTGTTTTAACCTATCTACCTATGAAGAAGTGGAAATACCTACATTCAAGTTGCATTTCGGGACGGATGCTGAACTTATTGTGGATGTAACTGGGATACTTTATTTTGCAAAGGCCGATGCATCTCAAGTTTGTTTAGCTATCGCAAGCCTTTCGGATGAAGAGGAAGTTGGCATTATCGGGAATTACCAGCAAAAGAACACAAGAGTTATATACAACACTAAGGCATCTACGGTTGGATTTGCTAAAGAAAGTTGTGGTTCAGATTAAAAATGTGAAGGACAAGTGTTGATCAACTCATGATTGTTGTGAATAGTATATCGTTTAAAGGATTTTCAGAATTGGGGTGATGGTATAGAATTTAATCATACATCAATGCAATGTATGATTTTTGAGTGTGGCTTAACTAATACAAATCTTGTAATTCAAGTCTCGGTAAATATTCACTTGTGAATGCATTTTAATCAACATAAGAAGAAATCCATGTGGCAAAATTCATATGTAAATAAAAATATAAAATTCATTTGTGACTAGATTCAGTTTGGTCCTTTGTGTTCTTAGATACAAGGGCCATAAAGTATATTTTATGTTCTCAAATAAACCACCCCCAAGTACTTATCGCTAATAATTTGCCATACAAAAACACAACCTACCAACTGTTCCACATTGGTCATTGTATAAATATTCATGTAAATTTAGTCATTAAAGATAGTTATAGTTCAATAATCACTTCTTATGTCATAATCATAAAATAGCAATGTAATTTCTCATTGCATGATTCATCATAAATGACACAAAATGGAACGTCTTAATAAGTTTAGTAGCAAGAACGGCTAGGCAATTTGTACTATGACTAATGTAAGTAAGTTTATATTTTATGCATTATCCTAAATAAACATATTTGAATTCAGAAGTAAACAATGGAAAAATCATATTTACCTGTCTTACTTGATTCTGCTACAGATTAATCAAATACAATTTGCGCATAGAAAGGGAGAATCTACAGAACTGTCACATATATCCAAGTACATCGAACGGACCTACCTCTGGAATTTCTTGGTCCCGGAGTTTATGATTCTTTTGTACTGTGACCAAAAACAAGAGATAGTTGCGTAAACAAACATGCTGCTACATTCCATGTTGATTGGAGCGTAGCGAAAACTGTTTTGAACCTCCCTGTGATAAATGAATCAAGATATTTTTCTAAAAGACTTCTTAACTTATACAGAGAGTGGGAGTGGACTTGAGATTTACCGATAACCTTTTCCTAAAGTATGATATCAGAAGACCAAATGAATAAATACCGATCAATTATATATGTTAACAACAAATAGTTTCAGTCCACCAAAAAGTATCACTACTTGGGTAAGGACACAATCCAGTTTCTTTAACATTTCACATAACTTTCAACAGCTATCTGCTGCACGTCACCAAAAATACCAATACAAACACACTTGTTCTCTTGTGTTTCTAAGTACTTAATATATCGAACAATATTAAATAACATATAAACGTCACTATTTATCTCTAAAGTTACATCAATCATTATATTAATTTCATTTTTCCTTTAGCTACTGATTCTTTCACGAGTTGAACATGACACAATGCTTTCTGAGTTCCAGTCAATCCTGAACAATCGTCCCCGGTGGCCCCTAAAGTAATGGCAAAGTATAGATAAATGGTGCATAGAAAAGCAAGAAGTGCAAGAGCGGTTAGTAGGAAGCGGTGCCGCCTGATTACGGTGGAGAAACTGCCCAATTCATTTCCTGTTGTGTAATTCTTTCTGTATGAATTTGAAGAAAATGCTGTTTGTGTTCTCCGGTGAGGTGAGGTAATAACGCCGTCTAGAGCCATTGATTTTTATGCAACTGGGATTTAATGACGGCACCGCTACATAATCTGCAGAACTTTTAGCTCAAGTTGGCGGCGCTAAATCAAACTGTAAAATAATAAGAAAAAAAGAAAATAAGATTTGGGTTGTGAAATGTGTAGTATAATAGGTAGGATAAAGATAACTAAGAAGTGGATATGAGTGCAACATTGTAACAGCCGATGTGAGGGTACTTATGGAATGGACAAAGTGAAGTTGTGAACATCAAATGGAGGGGGTCCGGTTCGTCTTGCATTTGCTATTTATCACAAGAACCTAGGGATTACAATTTCGACCATTTACTTTAAATGGGTTGAATCAGTTAATAAGTTTTTATCTCTGGCGGGTCAAAGATGGTACACTAAATTATTAATAGCCATTAATACTTTCTGCAGATAGTGGTGGAAAATTCGACCCATTTACTTATCAACAGGTGCTAATGGGTCAGAAACGTAGAATAGTGAAGTTAGCTAAAAAGGATATTGACCGAACGGGCCAAGCGGGTCAAAAGTGGCCCAAACTGGGTTTTTAATGCACACCTTTTAAATCATTTAATTCAAAACATTAGAATGTTGTTGTAATAGCATAATTTTAATAATTGTATTAGATATACATTAAACAGTTTATAAAGATTTCAGAAGCTCAACTTTTATGCAAAAAGTTTTTCAGGTCAACCCAGCCCGAGCCATTTTGACCCAGTTCTACCAGCAATAGACGCCTATGCCTGATAAAACTTATCAGAACTACAATACATTCTCTATGATCATGTAACCTTCCATCGTTCTCATACCAAGTAAAGGGGGCCTGAAATCACAATGTTATTCTCCTAACCCTAGTGGCAGATTTAAATTTCTGATCTAGGAATTCACCACTATAACAGACAACATTTCACGGGACTAAATACAATAACATTTTTTAAAACTTTTCTATACTACAAAATACAGCAACTTTTTCACAGGGTATTATGCACCATAGTATTGAGCACTCACAATCAAAATCAATGAACCTCAAAAAAATTTATAAACCTGCGACAGTAACCTAGCAAGTGATACCCATCTTAATCAACCACCATGATCATGATACTTAGAACGACAACAAACAAGTTAAGATATTAAATCACCCAAAAAATAATTGTAATTATTATTTTGAAATCAATCATGACCTAAAATCACTCGTATACCGAAATAAAGCAAGAAACTTTTTTACACCTAACATTCTCTATCAAAATAGATATCGCTAAACAATAACGCAATAGGTGTTGTGAAAATATCGCATTTGGATGTGTTTCTACTCCTTAAAGTTGTACCGAAACTTGATACCTTTCACCTTTTTTTCCATCGTATATTAAAATACATTTTTGTGCCTTTTTTTTGGGGGTAACCATGGTTTCCGACCTTTTGGCCGACTAATCCACTGGGTTTGAACCCACCGCCACACAAACTCAAACCGGGTAAAGCCCACCACCAAACTAAAACCGGGTAAAACCCTTTTCAGGAGGTCGGCGTAGCCTCTTCAGGGTTGTTTGCACCTAGCACGAATTGAACTTGAGACCTCACACATCTTAGACCGATAGTCACAACTCTCAAAAGTCCTTCTACCACTAGGCCTACTAATCCACTAGGCTTGAGCCCACCACCAAACTCAAACCGGGTAACGTTGGCGTGGCCACTTGAGAGTTATTTGCACCTAGCACTTTAAACCTTTTACTTTTTAAGGATGATAGTCACAAGCCTTTTACCATTAGGCCACCCTAGGTGATTTACTTTCGGCTTTTTTACCACGTTAATGTAACGATCTTACACGAAAAATGCAAGTACTTTATATACATACAATGCAAATAAAAGCCAAAAAGTATGTAACTTTTTTATACAATCATATAAATCACACAAAACCCATATCCAAACACCCCTTAATCCATCTTCTTGTATCAAAACTACAGATCTCAACAATCCCAATTAACAAAATCCCTCAAATCAATTTATACCAACATATAAACCACAATCAAATCAATTAAAAAATAATTAAATTAATAAAATAAATTGGGGAAAATTTACATACCTGGGTCAGAAAATTTAATTGTTTTTTTTTTTATGTAAATGTGAATGTGGGGATGATTTGATTATATTTATATCCCACCGAAACCGGGGATTTATTATTTGTGGAGTGAAAGTTGTTGGGTTTAGAAGAGATGTGTTGGTGTGGTTTGTACTTTGTGGTTTGGAAGGTGTATTGTTGTGGGGATTTTGGGATTACAAGGAAAGTATAACAACTTTTGTTCCTACTTTATTTATTTTTAGGTCATTAAATAAAGTAAAACGCAATATCAAGAAAAGAAAAAAAAAAAAAAAAGTCAACAAGCATTGTGTTGAAAAAAGAGTCAACAAGCATTAATCATCATCTATGTGCGCTAATATATTTTTAATTTGTGTAAATCAATCAAACAAATTAGTCAACGATGGTTAAGGGGGTTGGCAATGGGTACGGGGAGGCACGGTGCGGCATCCCCACCGCACGGGAACACCGCCGCCCTCCCCATTTTACCGTGTGGTAGGGAAGTTTTTCGGGGAAGCTTACCGAGCAAAACTATCCGTTGGATCATTAATGCTTGTGAACGTTGGGCTGTTTTTAATGGTAAACGGCTACTTTTGTTTGAAGTGTATATATACACATTTTAGTTTTCAAATGTGAACACACAACAAACAAAAAAACACCAATCCGTAGCAAAAAAAAAAAAAAAAAAAAAACAATCCGTAGCAAAAAAAAAAAAAAAAAAAAAAAAAAAACGCTTACACAAAATGGATTCAAGAAACAATAGAGATCCGAGAAAAAATGTTCGTGGATCAAGAAGTGGATCGAGAGGCGCAATTCGTCCTCGAGTTCAATCACAAACCGATCACGATGGTTCGTCACAACCCGGTTACCGACCGGAAATGTACCCGCAATCTCCACCATATTTCTACACCCAACAACCTCTCCCACAACTTCCTACAAACTTTGAGCCGTTTGATTATCAATATACACAACAACCCCCACCGCAAAATCCTACTAACTTTAACCCGTATGAGCCATGTTATAACCAACCATAAAAAAGGCGTGAACGGGTTAGTGAACCATTACCCATTCATGAAGAAGATGATGATGACGAATATTATGATAATGTTAATGTGGTACCCGAGACACAACAAAATGATGAAGAAGAGGAACAAGTCCAAGAGGTGGCGCGGCCTAAAAGTGGAAAAAAACCCGCAAAAATTTGGACGCCCGATGAGGAAGAGGTGTTAGCTAAGTCTTGGATCAAAGTTTCGGTGGACAAAGTTGTTGGCGACCGCCAAACAAAGATGGGATTTTGGAGGCGAGTTCTAATGCATTTTCAAAGCCTTGTCCCGAGAACCGAACGTACTTATCATCAATTGAACTCGAAATGGACTCCTATGCATACAATGATCGCTGCGTTCAACGGTTACTACATACAAGCGGTATATATATATATATATATATATATATATATATATATATATATATATATATATATATATATATATATATATATATATATATATATATATATATATATATATATATATATATATTTTTGTTCGAATATATAATGCTTGTTTCATATATACATGTTTTTTTTTTTTTTTTTTTTTTTTTTTTTTTTTTTTTTTTTGTAGAACCGTTTGAGAGATAGTGGATTGAACGATCTTCAAGTTTATGAGAGAGCACAACTCAATTTTGAAAAACAATACAACAAAGCTTTCGCGCATACCAAAGCGTGGCATATCCTCAAAGATCAACGAAAGTGGCAAGAACAACCGGTGGTTAATCAGGCTGCGGAATCCACGGGGTCAAGCAAGAAAAGAAAGTCGTCGGAGTCAAGTAGCGCTCAAACGCCAACAAGTGACACGCCAATAACCGTAGAAGATTTCGACTGTGACTTACCGAACCTCAACGAGAACCCAACTCCATCACGTCCATCAAAAGGGGAAAAAAAGACGATTTCTGAAGATTCAAGCCGAAGCTCGATGCGTGATACTCTTGCAAGTTACACAGCCGAAAAGAGAAGTTTAATGCAGCAACAATTGGAGGTGCAAAAGAAAAAAGACGACGAGTATTTCAAATTTCTTGATGGGGAGGTGATGAATCGTGACATGAGGTTCGTTATGGATCCGCACGACAATATCCCAGACGAGGCTTTTAAGCAATTCGTCATCAACAAGAAACTTCAGATTTGTGCGAAATACGGGTGGCCATTTAGTTTGTAGGAGTTTAGTTTTATAGTTTTAATAATATTATGTAACGCTTTTTTAAGTTTTAATAGAATTTTAGACTTGTAATAATATTATGTAATGTTTATTTTAATTTTAATGAATTTTAGTTTTTAATAAATTTTAATAGAATTTAAAAAAGAATAAAGAAAAAGGGAAAAAAAAAAAAAAAAAAAAAAAAAAAAAGTGAGTGAAGGGTGAGGGGTGTGCCGCCAACAAAAAGTGAGTGAGTGAAGGGAAAAGTGGGAGGGTGATGTGGCATAAGGGGATTGGTTGTTTGTGAGTGAAGGGTGATGGGGTGAGGGGTGCATTGCCAACCCCCTAACGATGGTCAATGATGAATAATGTTGGTCAGATTTTTTGGAAATCTGCAAATCTTGTCAGAAATACACATAAATATGTCATAAACTTGTGTTAAATCACTTATAATCGCTATTTTTATCTATTAAAGTTGTTGGTACAAGGAAAAAATCTTGTCGTAAATATCAAAAACTTCGTGAAAATGCGAATCCGATTAATCACCGATTAATCCCGTCTAAATCGATTACAAGCTACAAATGAATCGACCGGCTGACTACTGATTTACGATTTTTGCATCTTGCTAAATATGGTTTTTTAAGGCTTAAAGCTATGTTTAAGATTATTTATTTATTTATTTATTTATTTATTTATTTATTTATTTATTTTTTAAATAGGCATAAATTGTTTGTACATTTAAAATAATCACATATTTCTTGGATTTAATCATTTTAAGTCAACTAAATGTATCAACCTTAACATATGTTTTGAGCTTTTAGATACAGCTTTTAGGGTTAGAAATGACAAAATCCTAAATAAAAGACTTTGTTTAGTTCAAGAAAAAATAATAGTTTTATTTTTTAGCAAGGTACTGAGGTACATAACTTGTAGGAATCTTCTTGAAGATGCAAAATTGGCTCATTGTTTTGTATAAACCATCCATGTGATTTGTCAATATTGCAAGCCTTTTACCTTTTGGAAACCGTATGTTTGTGTGAGAAACTTTGTGTGCGGATTAGGTCCTTGGCAAAAGGTTTCTCTATAAGATATGTGATTTAATTTAAAATTAAAAAATAAAATAAAAATAAGTAAATACTGCACCTGCAATTTGAAAAACCACATAATTTAAAGAGCTCTTGGTTTCAAATAAATGTTTACTTTTTTACTTCAATCAATAAAAAAATCAAATGTCAAGAAATCATTTTTTGGTACACGGTATAAAGATTACATTTTTTAATCTACGTGCAATGTAAATGTGATTTTTTTTTTTTTTTTCCTTCTTCTTTCTGAAACTCGTAAATTATGGCATGTATAGACCATCTTGCGGATAAACATTTTTTTTTTTTTTTTTTTTTTTTTTCTTCTTCTTCTTCCTCCTCTTTCTTATGAGATTAGTGTATTTGTGGTTTTTTTTCATCCATGGACATAACCTTTTACCGCGTACCTTGAATATTATTAAGCAAGGACTTGATGCTAGTCATTTCACAACAAATAATTGATTTTATTATTAAAAGTACCAATTAAACGGATGAGGTTTTCCTGTTCATGTTACTCAATAAGAGCGAGTCTTTTAGTCAGATGTACGTGGCCTAACTAACCAGGGTATAACTACCAAAACATTGGCTACTGTCAGTCTCATCTTTCTAGCCTGCATATTCGTGGAACTCAATCTCATTTGGAAAAAGAAAGGAGAAAATGTAGGGTATTGGTGGTCACCCGCATGGCCGATAAAACATGCACAGTGGGAAATAGCCAAAAGTTCTTTATAGATCTAACTTTTACATTGCAAACCTTTTACCATTTGGAAACCGTATGTTTGTGTGAGAAACTTTGTGTGCGGATTAGGTCCTTGGCAAAAGGTTTCTCTATAAGATATGTGATTGTAATTTAAAAAATAAAATAAAAATAAGTAAAGACTACACGTGCAATTTGAAAAATCACATAATTTAGAGAGCTCTTGGTTTCAAATAAATGTTTACTTGGCAAAAGGTTTCTCTATAAGATATGCATCTCAATTAGTTTTGAAAGTGATTTTGAAGTGAAAAAAGATGTAAAGTAGTACTAGCAACCAATTTGATCCACAGAGGACAAAAAAATACACATGATTCTTCTAACTTGATGAAATGCATCTAATATATGTATATGCATATAATTTTTTGCTAGAAAATATATTATGATGCATCTAATTCAAATTGATGCATCTATAATGTGTAATTATAGTTATTTCTCATCCTTCACATTTTAAGGTTTCTTCTCATTTGATCCCTAACTCATCATGTATACACCATCTTGCAGATAGACATCCTTTTTTTTTTTTTTTTTTTTTTACTTTTGCCTCTTCCTTTTGAGATTATTATATTTGTGGTTTTCTTTTCATCCATGGACATAACTTTTTACTGCGTACCTTAGAATATTTTTAAGCATGGACTTGATGCTAGTCATTTCATAACAAATAATTGATTTTATTAATAAAAGTACCAATTAAACGGATGAGGTTTTCCATGTTCATGTTACTCGATAAGGGTGAGTCTTTTAGTCAGATGTACGCGTCCTAATCGGGGTGTAACTACCAAAAAAGTGGTTACTATCTGTCCCATCTTTCTAGCCTACATATTTGTGGAACTCAATCTCATTTGGAAAAAGAAAAGAGAAAGTGTAGGCTATTAGTGGTCTCGCATGGCCGATAAAACATGCACATCGGGAAAGAAACATACATTGTCATGCAGACAAAACCCCTAATAACAGATCTCCTAATAAGAGATATAACCTAAAACTAAACACGTATAGAGGGTGTTTATATAAGACTTACTTGATCTTGCAATAATGTAAGCTCCTAGATCTTTACTATGTGCACGAAATCACCTTCATCTTTCTTATTGGTCTTGATTCGATCGATTAGGGTTTTCTTGGGGAGAATCACTATGTTGGTTGCGTTAAGTATCCACCAGTATTGCACATGTAGAACTAGGGTTAAGAACCCAAGCACGTTGGAGAGTACGAAAGTCAACTAGGAGTCGACTTTGGTGGACAAAAAGGGTTTCGACCTTTAATCGGTCGACCGATTAGGATAAGGGATTAGAGGTCTTTAGGGATAGGGGAATTGTTATAAATGTAGTTAGGATGTATTGGTATTTATAGCCTAATAGGGTGCCATAGAACATTCCTAATACAACTATGATTCCATGTAATTATCCATAACTACACAAGTTTGATAATAAATCAAACGTAACCCCTCATATTCCAAGGGGTCGGCCGAACCACTCACAACCCTTAGGGTTTGTGGTTTTGTCTTTTGAGTACTTTACATATTTATCTCAGATAAACATATACTCCATAGATACTTACCGTTTTACCCCTTTATGAGAATGTTACCATATTATTATTTTCTCATCATTTCCATTTCATTTCGTCACTCTTTTCTCATTACCAACATGCATGTTCTGTTTAGTGTGTATCGATGTGACACATCAGTATTTCTATGAGTATTAGTTATGAAAGACATTGTTCTTTGCACGATAATCATTTCATAAATGACTTTTAGAGCTTGCTGACTATGGTTCCCGTGATCATTTCCAACCCTTTTTGGGGCACCCAAATGTGTACCTAATGTGGTTTGAACCAGAGGCGGGCCTAAGCATGCGCAAGGTGGTGCCCGGGAACCACCTTGGACAAAAAAATCCTTTGGAAATGACATAGGATTTTTTTTAGGACCTACCTTAGAAATTAGTCTGGAACCATCTTAGGTTCGAAATTTAGAAGAAGAATGAAAGAAAACAACTAAGAAAAAGAAATTCCGGATAATTCGTCAGAGATCACCAAATAACGAAGAAGATGAAGCTATTTTGTCATATATGATGGAAATGTACTTTACTTTGACCCTAAGTTTTAACTTTAAACAAAATGTTTGAAGTAAAGAATTATAATGGGATGTTTGGTTTATAATGAGGAATGATTATGGGTATGGGATTAGGAATGGGGTTATAAACCCACTAGTTTTGGTGGGTTTAAAATATGGCTACTTTTGTGGGTTTAATACCTATTTTAATATATCAGACCTACTAATCAAACAACTAAAATTGGAATGAAAGTCATTTTTTGATACATATACACTAAGTGTCATTTACTGTCTAATAGTACAAAGGGACAAAGGGTGACACAAGTAATCCAAAGGATAAAGTTATTTGATATTACAAATTTTCGTGCACAACATACAACACCATTGGGTTATACCAAATAATGTTTTGAAAACCGGGTCTCGCACGAGTCACTAGTCACCAGGTTACCTTTTTTTCATTTAAGTATATTGCAATTTTTTTTTTTTTTTTTTTGGTTAAACATGGGTTTCCGACTCGACAATGCGAGCCGACTAATCCCATAATGACTACCTTTTTGCAATATTTTGGCTAACCAAGCACCTATAAAACCTTTAATACTTAATACCGATATATACATAAAGCAATAAAGCCTGAAAAATTCAACACCAATCACATAATAGGTTTATAAAATATATATTGTATATTATCAAACACATTAAATTCAACAATACAAGTTTTAGACTTAAAAACATCATCCATCATCACGATCAATCTAAGCTTATCATAAAGAATCCAAGTGGAAGGGGTTTTGTGAGGAAGCATTAGAGCATGGATCCATTTCGTAAATATGACTATTATAATTGTATGGTGTCATATTTATGCTGTCATTGGCATTATTTCATTACTATCATCATGAGTTGCAGACTTGGAATTAAGTATTTTATTTATTTATTTATTTTATTTTTTTCAATTTTGTCACAAATGAAATAAGATTAGCAAATCTCATTTAAATCATTTGTGTTACACGTACTCGGCATGACCGATCCTGTTAGATATTAGTGATGATAGTTAGATAGTCTAGGGGTCTTTGTGAAACTTTAGTCCTTGTTTTAGTCAAACTAGGAGATGCTAGGTCGGTCCCCATGCCATATATATGGCATGGACAACTTGTTTAGTCTAAGCATTCGAGAGTCCATACCATTGTTTCTCCTTTGTGTTAGCAGCCAAGGTTCAACTCTTTTAGAGTTGGTTTTCATCCCCCCTCATCTCTATAATAAAGAGGTGAGGGGGAGGGGTCATTGTACCGTTCAATCTCTTCGTATGTAATCAATAAACGTTTGGTTAACTTGTGCAAGGTTTACTTTTCTGTCGATATAACAAACTGTTAGTGTGCGTTCGTCTTCGAGTATCGGGTAATCCGCTATCTACATTTCCAGGTTTGTTGTAGGTTTTACAACAAGTGGTATCAAGAGCTTGGTCGAGGGTTCTTGGAAGTCTAGGATCGATATCGAAGGATTCTTTGTTCGGGTTTCGCTGAAGAAGAAGAAGACGGGTTGTTTTATGGTTTTAGCGATCGACTGACAAAGAAGGATCGTTGTTAGTGTTTCGGGTTCGTGAACAGTAACAGAAGGGTTCTCTATTGTTCGGTTTTCTGGAAGGAGCAGAAGTTATTTTCTGTTTGGGCTACCATGTTATCGACAACAAAAGTTATTGGTGTTCAGGTTTTTGGACGTCAAGGAGCAACAGGTTGTCGACAGTTAAGGGTTCTTTGAAGATCGTTTGAGTCCGGGTTTTGCGACAGAGAAGGCTTCAAAGGTTCTTGGATTTTTTGAGTGGTCAAGGTTATCGCCACGGGTTAAAGAAAGTTCAAGGTAGTTGGTTTTCGGTGTACGGAAGATCGACAATTTTTCTGGTTTTGGTTTGGTTCTTGTCGAGGTACAAAGAAGAAAAACATAACCAGGATTAAATAATTTGAAGGGTATTGAACAAGGGACTTTGTTGGTTTGTGATTGTGAGGTTTTTCACAAGGTTTATCAAATTAATAAAGGGATTAAAGAATGAACAAAGGATTGGAGAAAAGAAAGTCCAAGACTTGTCGAGGTTGCAAGGTTTCTTAGGTTACAAGAAATCTGTTTTGCAAAATAAAGTACGACAAGGGTTACTTCAAAAATCGTTGGTTACTTTCTTGATTCAAGGGTTGTCGATTTGTTGGATGGTTTGATTTCCAAGGTTCAATCGATATTTGAGTAAGAAAGGGTATTTTTGAAGGGTTTCTTGGTTTGATCGATTTTTGTAAGGTTTATTACATGTGTTAAATTAATTAACAAAGGAGACAACTGCAGCGGGGATTTGGAAAAAGTTAGAGACTTTATACATGACAAAGTCTTTAGCTAATCGTTTGTACTTGAAGAAGAAATTATATACTTTTCATATGCATCCGGGTAAGAGTCAGTCTGAACATATTGATGAGTTTCATAAGCTGGTAGGTGACTTAACGGCTATTGGTAATGCTATATCGGTTGAGGATCAGGCATTATTATTACTCACATCTTTACCATCGTCTTACGGTAATTTCATGGATACTTTGCTATATGGTCAGAATACTTTGAAGCTAGAAGACGTGGTCGCGACACTTCAGTCTAGGGAACTTCAAAGGATGACGGAAGCAAAGGTTTAGGGTGGTGAAGGGTTGTTTGTGAGGGACAAATCTGATCAAAGTGATATGCAGCAGGGTAAAGGTAGCGTGTGGTCAAAGTCACAGGGAAGAAGCAGCAGACTCAAGCGTTATATATGTCAGTCTGAGGAGCATTTGAAGAGGGATTGTCCCAGGTATAATCACAAGAAATCTCAAGGTTTTGTCAGGAATGAAGATCAGGTATCCGGTTCTGGAGCTGATGGGTATGACAATGCTGATGTTATGATGGCTATGAGTGTTGAAAAGTTATTAGACTGGATCATGGATTCAGGGGGCTCATACCATATGACATATAAGAGAGATTACTTGTTTGATTATAAGGAGTATGACGGTGGCAATGTACTGCTGGGTGATGGCAGGGAATGCCGTGTACATGGGACGGGTAAGGTCCAAGTACAGATGAGGGATGGGTCTAATTTCGTTTTGGACAACGTCAGAATTAAGGCGAAACTTGATATCGTTGGGTACTCTTGAAAAAGAGGGTTTTACCGTGAAAATGCAGTCGGGCAGGATCAAGGTTATAAAGGGTTCACTGGTGGTTTTATCAGGAACAAGGAAGGCTAATTGCGTATATACCCTGGATGGTCAGGCAGTGACCAGAAAGACACTAAAGGGTAGGAAGCAGTTAGGTGAATCTCAGACTGGGAGAAAGATCAAGACAGGCAATGTTCTAGATTCTTGTAATCAGAGGTATACACAACAATGTACAAAGAGTGGGGTCGCCAAACATTTGGGTGTTGCAGGGATACAGCAGCAGAATGGGTTGGTTAAGAAGATGAATGTGATACTCTTAGCTAAGGTACGTTGTTTTCTAATTCAGTCTGGTCTGTCCAAGGTTTTTTGGGCAGAGGATACAACCGGGTCTACATATCTAGTGAATAGGTCACCATCACCAGCGATTGGATTCAAGACTCCTATAGATATGTTAGGGTTTTTCGGTTGGCTTGCTAGTAATAAGCAAGGGATGCTTGAACCGGTTAAGGTCAAGTGCATATTCCTGAGATACCATAAAGGTATAGTGGGTAATAAGCTTTGGAGGTTTGATGACGTTACTTCAAAGGTAGTGCTTTACAGGAATATGGGTTTCAATGAGAGTGAGGAATATAAGAAACTGTCATTGGTTCTGGTGTAGGTACAGGTTCAGTGCATGTGTTGTAGGGAGTTGAGTTTGAGGTGGAACCGCTTGGGGATCATACATTTGAGGTGGAACCTCAGGGGAATGTCGGTCAGGTAGCTGGTTCACGGGAAGTACAAACTCGGGATTTGATGGACTATCATTTAGCACGTGATAGGGAGCAACACTCAGCACAGGAACTATACAGGTATAGACAGTAATGAGGCTGCTTTTGCAGTTGCTGCAGTGGAGAAGATATACGCACATGAGTAATTGACTTTCAATAATACAGTTGCTTGTGAGGTAATTTCCAAGTGGAAGACTAGATTGAAAGAAGAAATGGATACTTGGTCAAATGTGTGTGTGCTCAGCAACGGTTGCAGTAAAAGCAGTGACGACAGCCACAACTATTACTGAGAGTATACACCAGGTATGTTCATACATCTATTTCTCTATATAGATGGTATGGTTTTTTCTTGCGAATGCAAGGCTGAGATCTGGGTTACCAAGGGTTTGCTGGATAAAGCAAAAGGAAATATACTTGGTATAGAGATCATCAGGGATCAGAGTGGTAATACTCTAAGGGGGTCACAGTCCAAGGTTCACAATGAAAAGTTGGTACAAACTTTGTTGGAGGGACACTCCATACTATCGTTGGAGGGTAGTCTATCAGGGGACTGTGATGTGGAAAAGAATGGTAAGTGGTCATATACATATGCGGTTGGAAGCCGGGAGTATCAGATGGTTTGCACGAGACCTGACATAGCATCTGTAGATGTGGGTATGTTGGATAGGTTCGATCGTGGATCACAGACAAACGTACAGGTTTTTGTGGATTTTGACTACGCTATGGGTAGATCCATCACTGTCATGGGTAGATTAATCACAAGGTATGGGTTTATGATACAAGGATGTGTAGGAAGCTCAGAAGCTATGATGCTGCACATGGAGGCTTTGTCAACAACTAAAGCGGTTTATATGACACTTACGGAGGCTGCAAAGGAGGCTATTTGACTAAAGGGACTCACAAGAGAGTCAGGATCGAGCTAAAGATAGTAGCGGGTATTGCTACAGGTGCCTTGTCAAAGGTAGTTCCGTGGTCCGAGGTTCCAGCACATGTTGAAGTTGTTGCGTATCGGAGAAGACTAACTATCACCACTAATGTGGAAATTGTTAGATATTAGTGATGATAGTTAGATAGTCTAGGGGTCTTTGTGAAACTTTAGTCCTTGTTTTAGTCAAACTAGGAGATGCTAGGTCGGTTCCCATGCTATATATATGGCATGGACAACTTGTTTAGTCTAAGCATTCGAGAGTCCATACCATTGTTTCTCCTTTGTGTTAGCAGCCAAGGTTCAACTCTTTTAGAGTTGGTTTTCTTCCCCCCTCATCTCTATAATAAAGAGGTGAGGGGGGAGGGGTCATTGTACCGTTCAATCTTTTCGTATTTAATCAATAAACGTTTGGTTAACTTGTGCAAGGTTTACTTTTCTGTCGATATAACAAACTGTTAGTGTGCGTTCGTCTTCGAGTATCGGGTAATCCGCTATCTACATTTCCAGGTTCGTTGTAGGTTTTACAACAGATCCGATTCATTTTTTAGACTTGTTTACCCATTTAATTTGTTACCTTGACGAAACCAAAGAATCACCTTGGATTTCATCATGGGCATCACTGGTTTGAACACTTGACATTCGGTAAAAAGGTCAGGTGCCTTACCACTAGGCCACTTGATGATGGTTTATTAAACATACACATAAAATTTTACAAAATTCTTTTCGCATTAGTTGTATTCTTTTAACAGTAAAAAAACCTTTAATGAACCAAGACTAAAACCGCTTCAACACTAAAAAGCTTTAACGGTAAACATACCCATAAAGTGATAAAACAATTTTTTTACTAAGGCGTACTTAGGTGGTTTTTGGGCAGATTTCGGCTTCACTATAACCTACGAATTCATGAATTTTCAAAAATAAACCGGCTGTACAAGACCTGAAATCTGAACCAGGCAAATTGTTCGAGATAGTTTGGTTCTATCGGGTTCTCGGTACTGAGCCGATTTAATGAACCAAGACTAACTAAACACACCCATCCCCATTTTCTTGTTCATGCTCTTATTTTCTGTATCCAATTGTAAGTACACATATTTGTTGAGATTTTGTATATAGAGAAACAAGGCATGGTGTGAATTATGAGCAGATCAATGCAGGATGCTATCACACTTATTAAAACTGAACTGAAATGTAGATAGCATACAAGTAAAGGAGCGAGTCTGGGTTAGCTGTGACGAAGTGCACTTGTGCTTACCATCATATCTAGCCACGTATATTTATCTCATGGATAACTGTAACTCTCTACTTTCGGCCAGTTCAGTTTTCACAGCTGGCCCAACAATAGAAACCGCATCTGAACCATAATATAGCGGTCTTGCAATCTGGGAATCAGCCAGCTAGTGGCGACTCGTACAACCTGGCCAACCTAACCAAGTTATCTCGGTTTGGCCGGTTCAGGCGATCTCGACAGTTCTATGTACACCCTCACTTTTTACCAACATCATATCCACACATCCAAACACCCCCTTCTCTAACCTACGGCGACACAACAGATTTTGTAAAACTGCAATTTTGAGAAAATAGATACCAATTTGCTTCTCCTTGTCTTACAAAACGAATAGAATCGTTCCATTTAATGATTTGCCAGTCATTAATTTCTAACTATTTGTATTTTGCGGACGTGATAATCACTCCCAAAACACAATCCAAAACACCCTCTAAATCATGTTCTTTCTAACCTGCTCTTCAATAATACAGTAAAGCATCTTGCATAGCCAAAACCGACCAGCAAGAATGCTGCTGATATGCTAATGTCAGGACTTGCGACTTGGGGAGACCCTAGTTTGATATACCTAAATACTACGTAGTAGTTTTATTAGGATATAAAAACTATACTCAGAAAATAATTTGACCTGCTTTCGAGAACATGTTAAACCATATTTCGTAATTTCTATTTAAAAAGCTATGTGATTATGAACACAATGTTGTTTTTAGATTATGGTAGTAAATGTCGATATATTCTAGCTTATTCGGCTCTATGAGGCCCATGCAGGGTTGTAACAACTCGACCACACCCATCTTCCAGAAGGAAATAAAATTAGTGATTCAAATGTATGAGACGCTGAGGACTAAAAGAAACCGATGTGCGGATGCTATAGAAAAGAAATAATTATAGATAAATGAAAACAGTAAATTACCAAATAAATACGATCGAGAAAAGTAACAAAGCTAAAAACAAGTCGGACGTAATGGGCACCAACAGGCAACAGCAATCATTAGGCAAACATACACTAGGACCAAATAAAAATTAAATTTATAAAATTAAGAGACTAAAATGGATTACGTAACATGTAGTAGGAAAACTAAACCATCAAGTGGTTGGAACTTGGAACAATGTTACTTGCTCATCACCTTTTTTTTTTTTTTTTTTTTTGGGTTACCTGGTTTCCAACTCGACATTGTGAACCGACTAATCCCAAGGGCGACTACCCTTTTGGATACACTGGAGTCGGCGCAGGTGAACTTCTATGGCCACAAGGGGATTAATTTTCTCCCCGTTGGATTCGAACCCTTGACCTCCACTTTGGAAGGCCAGTATTCTTGCCGCTGGGTCACCCCTTGCAGTTCTTGTTCATCACCTTTTCTCCATGGACCAAGCTTAACGATATCATCTGTGAATACTGAAACAAAGTATGATCCAGAATATAATGCCTTACTGCAATTGGTGATTCTGTAGATCAAAACACTACAAGTATATTTTGTGATGATGGCAATTAATGATAAGCTATCACAACCAAAAAGTAAACAGGAACTACGATCTTCAATATTCTTAAGGACGTCAAACGATTTTGTAATAAAGAATATCATACACTTGCTCGCGCCTAAATATGATTCAGGCTTGGCTACACCACATGCCTGAACGACCCAAGGGCTAATATAATTACGAGAATCTTGACCAATTGCTTATCTATTGTTTAACTTACAATAGTAATGGGTGCAGGGTGCATATCCTAGACAGAATGACAGGGCTCAAACACACCACACTTAAGATAAAACATATACAGCATGATGCATCATAGTTAATGTTCACACACAAAAATAATCCAGTCATGGTATCAATTTACTAGATGAATAATATTGTGTCAAACAGAGGTTTTAAAACATTCATGAGAAAAGTAAAAACAAAACCTGGTTTGAATCTCAAAATCTGATGTCAAAGATACCAACGCCTTCAAGCCATTTGCGTCAAATGAGCACGAGCGTAAAGATATCCATCTACTTCTAATCGACCAACAAGTATTCCCAATACTGAATAATGAAAAGCTGACCCACTATGCAAACTTGCAAAGTAACACGCATATAGTAGCAGTTATGTATAGTTTTACCCACACATAGTGTCCACTTACACGTTTCCATCCAGGAAAGGATCTAAACATTAAAATTGATATAATGTTCCTAAATTACGCTCCTTTCCTAATATTAGGTGAAAAATCTTTTCCTTATAGGTTTGCATATAAACAAGTCGCATATTTCTATTGCTAAATAGCAACAGAACAAGATGGTAGGTTTTAGATCCTCAAAAGAGCCTAATTTTCTCTTTTTATTTTCTTGAATGTATTTCATTGATCTTGTTAAGACCAAAACTTTCCTATTCTTTCAAGCTATATAACATTTCAATTTGTGGGAACTATCATATGATAAGAGAATTGACAAAGATGTGACCGTGGCCCGTGGGTCCCATTTACTTAATACAAAGAGAAATGAAATTGGAACCAGTGTTGTAAAACTCAGCCTAGGCAGCTCATTACTTGGCAAGTAATCACTGAGCTGGTAGGTGCCAAGGCGATTTGGAGCTACTCGGTTCAAAAGTCAGGCTATTCGGACTTAAGTATTTTAAGTATTATGTTTATCATTGAAATTTGAAGTCCTTAATATTATTATGTTTATGTTTCAGCTTTGAACTATTAAAACTTTGAAGTATTATGTTAATGTCATGCATATAATTTCAGAATCTATATTATATTAAGAATTCCAATCCGATTACTCCCCGCCTAGGCTGATTACTAGCTACAAGGTAGTCGACCACTCGAGTACCACCTAGCGAGTTTTGCAAGGAACCAATGAAAGGCATAATAAAGAATGCAGATATATGGTATTAACTGAAATGCAGCTATCTTGGGTCGCGTTATTTAGGGAAATCGAGTAAAGAGCAATGGCACTTCAACAACTAAACTAGGCATGCCGGTTTTTTATGTGACTAAAATAGAAAACACTTATACATCCACATATTAAACTCCATATAATCATATATAGGGATTTTCTGAGATATGGTTTATTACGCTTGAATTGATTATCAATATCGAGTTAAGCATCAATGGAGAGAGACTACCTCCCGAGACCTGAAAGTAAGTCATTCTGGAAAGACGCTGCCTCCAGACAACAGACCGCTTTTGCATGTCGTTATAGTCATTATTTCGGGTAAAATAGCTTTGGGTCCTATAGGAGACCTTAACAATCCACTGGGCATGGGTTCTTGTTTTAGGTCGTATAACAAATAAGCACTGTGTACAGTGTACATCCACCAACTCTGCGTACTGTGCGATTATTCAAGACTCAAAGGTACTTTTTTTTTAATCCATGTTCTGCAAGGGGACACCTTCATCAGCACATACAAGATATAAGGATTGAGATTCTCTCAAGTTAGAATGAACATGATAGGTCATGTTCCCTCACAAATAAAAGAAAGACCAGGTCCTGCAGTAGACCCCTTTTGTATGTGAGGGAACATGACCTATCATGTTCATTCTAACTTGAGAGAATCTCAATCCTAACAATAATTGATAGCACCGTTAGTGGCAGAAAGTACCTAAAACCGAAGGACAAATCGTGTCTCCCTCTGAATCTTCGTGTGCATTCCGTACTTTCGTAGTAAAGAGTCATATTTACTAATGCAACTAATAACATGCACTTATTAACTCCATGATGCATTTAATTTTTAGAAACAATCTGCTATGATGAGAATAGTAATGCAGAATGACAGAATTATAAAGATAACGTTAAAAATTCAACCTGCTCCTTGTCGGAGCCACAGAAACAAAGATATTAAAAAAGGTAAACATGGAAAATAATTCCAAAACTTTAGTGAATTAACAACTTGCTTTAACGAAAACAATGCTTCACTAGGAATAAAACTTAACCAGAAAATGTGTTGTTAATATTAGATATTTGAATCAATGCCTAATGTTGAAAATACATACACAGGAAACCTCAGATTTGCAATTATCAACTTCTTAATGAAGAAACGAGCAACACATTATTCCTGCAAAACTTTTCTAAATTATCTTATCAACTAAATTACAAAAGAAGCAGAAAAGATGCGGGAAGACATGCTAATCTTACAACAATGCAACCATACATTCACATCTTTTTTGATTTTCAATCCATTTCTAGCTGGTTGCTGACATGGCCCCGCAATATTGATCATCATTCACTAAAACAGCTTCTTATGAAGGCCATTAATCCACACTGTAAACAACTGATTAAACACTACAAACCCAATTGAGATACGAAAAACTTTGATGTAAACCATTTATTCCTCAAAATCATGTGTACAAGATATCTTATCCATAAGTATGGACCAGTCTTCGCCAAGCTGTTTACAGTCAAGCTCCATAGCAACCCTAAAGTCTAGCATCGTTACTAGACGTTTAGGCTTCGGTTCCTGTTCTTGCATTACATGCAAAGGCCAACCACCACTTTGTAATTGATGATGGCCCAGTCTAACACCGTTTAGGGATTTCATATGAGTTGGGTGATTAACAGAACTGCCTTTTGTTGGTTCATAAACAGATCCACCCCCATTTACTCCCGTAAACGACCTAATCAAACCCTTTAAATAAACATCTAATCCTCTGTTCACCACGTTTGCACAATCCATTGATACCTGTTGAAGTCCGTAGGGTGTAGCAATTTGCTCCATATGTTCCTTCAATGTTGCCGTTTCTAACAAACCATCTATGTGCAAGTCACCAACACATTTACTACTACTTCCCGAAGGTAACGTCCTGCTGGCCCCACCTATACTAACGGGGCAAAAAGGAACCCCGAGTGGAGCGTGTAGTGATATCCTATCAGATACAGATACACCTTTCCCATCTTTTCTACCTAATGCTTCGGCCTGCTCTACACGCTGTACGCCAACAAAGTCACCATTCTCTACTTGTTTTACAGGTTCTTGATGATGCACTACACCTCGGGTATCAGGGGAAGCTGAATCACCTGATTGTGGGACGGACGATGAAAAAGACATGAAATTTGACTTCCCATTTGGTGCAAGAGCACTTTTACGGTCCATAACTCTTCTTTCGCGGGGTCCACTTCTCGCCTTTCGTGGCGAAGGAGGCAGAATATCGCCATTCGGCAAACCTAATGGACTTGTAACTGGGGTCACAACCGCATTATGGGACCCATTTTGATGGTATACACCATCTAAAGGTTTTCTACTTCCAACCGTTTGCAAACTGTCATTATCAACCCCAGGGGGAACTTTTCTCGTACAAGCATTACTTAAAACGGCACGAATCAACTGATTATGCAGTCGGATATTATCTTTCCCAACTGTCTTTAAACAAAGCTTATCAAATTCCCCTTTACTTAACTTCAAACTTAAAAACCGATTTAAGTAATCAAGATACTGCTTAGATCTCTCCAATCCAATCTTCTTAACCAACTGCCCTTTAATTTCCGCAGGATTCATCCATGAATGCTGCTGCGGTGGTTGCATTTCTCAACACGAAACTTCCATAAACCACTTACACAACTATCAATATTCCCAACTTCCCCGAACACGACCTAAATTACGGCTTTACTACATTTACTAAATAACTAAATCCCATCTTCCAAAACAAACTCCATCTATTAAATAACACATAAGCACAACACATTACGTAAAAATCCTAATTCCACTTTCCGAAAACAATCATATACAGTTCCTAACAAACTCCTCCCTCCAAAACTATAAAGTTCCAAACTTTTTCATATTTCAACCACACAACATAAAATCTTTAACCTTAATCACATCAAAACCAATCAAAAACCCCTAAAACAGATTACACCCAATTTCAAAAATCAATCAAATTCCAAAACAATGCACCAAAACCAATCAAGTACTTAAAATAACCCAAACACCAATTTTCACAATGCACACACCAAAAAAATCAATCAAATTCAAAGATTCAAACTTTTTAACAACTCTTACCAATAAACAACAATTGGGTCTTCTTCATAAGTTAAGAATCAATCAAAATTTGCTTAATTGAATGAACCCTAAGCTGATTGATCACAATTTGGGGGTTTTTGGATTTCGAAATTTGATTGAAATTGGTTTGTGGGTAATGTAATTGAGTCGAATAAGAATGTAATGGTGTCGCCGGAATTAATCGCCGGAGATTGTAATGGTGTTTTCCGATTACACACAGTGAACACACACAAACACAGTTTAAGTTTGTTTCTTTACTTTTGTTGTTGTAGTCCCGAACTCTTTTTTTTCGTTTTTGTGTCTTGAGTGATTTGTGACTTTGTGTTTTGTATTTGGCCCTTTGGTTTTATGCATATATGCATATCACCTCCTTAATGGTTTTAGTATCTCTGCGTTCATATGTTTGCGGTCGTGTTTGTTTGATTTGGATGTCATATGAATCTCGATACATCGAGAGATGAGAATGTTTACGTGTTTATAAATGTTGGAAATCGTTTAGGTTTGGTTTAAGGCTTCAAGATCGTTAGAATTTGTGCGATAGAAAGTCTGAAACTAGGTTATAGTGTTGTTATAATAATTAAAAAGTCGATTGTACGGTTTGAATCTCGATAGAAAGTCTGAAACTAGGTTATAGATTCATATGAATATCATATGAATCTCGATACATTGATAGATGAGAATCTTTACGAGTTTATAAATGTTGGAAATCGTTTATGTTTGGTTTAAGGCTTCAAGATCGTTAGAATTTGTGCGCCAGAAAGTCTGAAACTAGGTTATAGTGTCGTTATAATAATTAAAAACTCGATTATAAGATTTGAAATGTGAATCGCTTAAGTTACCATAGGTATTGTAATGATTTAATCATTGTTACATCTTTACTCGCACTAACGGACATGGATTGATGAGAACTATAGATCATGTATATAGATTTGAAGAGTTGTTATGTTTCTGTTGATTTTTGTATCATATATTTAGATTATGTCTGATATACACGCTATGACAACAATGACGTAACAAAAACTATGGTGCATGATTTGTTGATGGTGAAACTTTTTCATTAAATACATATTCCCTAAATTAGAGAATCGTCTTAAACACACGTGCATCAAGAAAAAAGAGTGACATATGTTTCTAAATTATTAATTATAAAGAAGAGTACAAACTCATTGCATCATACATAGCATTGATAACGGTCAGCAAACTGTGATTTATACCACCTCATATTAAACACACTGGTGAAGCTACAAGAGATCGGGAAGAGTTAACCCGCCCCACCCCCCAAGCACACACTTACCCACATAATGCTATGCGTAAAGTACTTTTTTGTTTAGTATTACTTAATACAAGAATGTATTGGTTTGGACACCGAAAAATATAGTTACATACATTTTGACCATCATTCAAAAAAACATTGAAGCTTCGCCGCTAATTAGACATGTCTTTTATAACATTTATTAGTTATTACCAAAACCTTATTATAGGGTAATGTATATGACTTTGTGATACCTTGTCGAGATGTCTAAGCATAAATTTAGATATATAGAGGCTAATGTAGCTTATCTTTGTAGCAACCGTATTTAGAGTACATTACATTTTATGTCCTCGTGTAGTCGTGTTTGACAAAAGTTACATACATCGTTCCCTAAATTTTGAAATTACATGAGCATACCTATTTCTTATCGTATTTACTACCCCAAGTGAAATTACTAAATTGCCATTGTCTTTTGGCTTTTGGCTTTTGACTTTTAGCTTCTTTTTCTTAAATAAAATTCAAGAACAACAAGAATACTCCATAGAATTTATGAAGCTTATATCAAAATGCAATCACTTTTACAATAAAAATCCTAACACTAATAAGAAAACATAAACAAGACACCAATTTTGCATATCTATTTCATAATAAAATCAAATACTTGTATTGTCATTGGCATATTACTCATGCGATTATAAAGAAGAGTTTCTTGCGGGTTTTTGAATTTTGGCAATTTTCAAAAGTATCCAAAGGTGGCGGGGTAAAAGAAAAAGATGTAGGTGTTCCACATTTTTACTAACGTTGTATTGGTTCATATATTAAAAAGCTTAAATGCCTTGTTACATGGACACGATCTAATTAAGTAAAAAGGCGATCCAATAATTGACATTGCTACATGGATACAACTTTGTATAGCTAAAATAAGCCAAATTCAGCATTTGAGTAAGTTTATAGAACTGAACTTATAAGCTTATATGATGACGTTTTTTATAAGCTCAAAATTGTGACTTATTTGAAAAGGATGTGAGCTTATGTAATATATGTTATAATATATGTTATAACAAAAGAATGGATTATACAAAGAAGTCACTAAAGTTTGCGCGAAATTTGTCCTAAGTCACTAAAGTTTTAAAGTTGTCATCCGGGTTACTAAACTTATGAAAGTTGGCATTGGCATCCAGGTTACTGACCTTATGAAAGTTGTCCTCCAGGTTACTGAACTTGTAAAGACATGACATTTATGTTACTTAACATATCAAACAAAATAAATGTAAAAATCACTAAAATTATAGACATGTTTGCTTTTTATAGTTTAGTAACCTAGATGAGAACTTTGAAACTTTAGTGACTTAGGACAAATTCCGCGCAAATTTTAGTGACTTATTTGTATAATAACCCCAAAAGAATTTATACCCTCATGTTACACTTATAATTTTATATTGATGAGGCGAAAAATGAACCACTTTTAGAGGGTCATTTAAGCCCGGAATTGAATTTATTTGATCAAATATTGCCCTAAATCGTTCCTTTTGTGATTTTAGGTACTTTGGGAGAGAAATCTGGAAAAGGAAGCAATTCGGACGTTTTTGGAGCATAAAAGTGAAGAAAACGACAAATTCTTAATTTTCCTTGCTGGGAACAGTAGGTGACGGCGTCAAGAGTAATTTCCATGACGATCCAGTACAGATTTGAAGGCGTCACGAAGTAGGGCGTCAAGAGGAAAATGCATGACGGCCTGGAAACATATAACACTTGACGGCGTCAGATCTGGATCAAGGCAGTCCGAGATTTATTTTGGCGGCGAGATGACGGCGTCACAAAATTTGTCTTGACGCCGTCAGACCCTATTTCCTATATATAGTTTTCTAATTTTCACATTAAAAAGAGAGAAGTTTTGGAGAAACCCTAAGTACGAACTTGGTACGAATTTTACAGGTTTTTCAAGGGTTCTAAGCCCTTGATACCTTTCATGTGTAATTGAGATAAGTATTCTTTTAATTCAATCAATATGTCTATGTGTTGGTTGTCTATATCTTGTTCTTGTCTTAATTCCATCATGCTAGGCTAGATCTATCTTGTGTTTGCTTGGATCTAATGAAACCTAGATGTTAATTAGGTGTTGATTACTTGTTTATAGTTGTATTGGATGAATGAATTCGATGTTAGGCTTAAGAAAACTGGCAGATCTCCAAATGGAAACATGCTTGAACGTCTTAGGAAACATGAACTGACGTGCACTAGGTTTTATTGGTTGTATTTAATGCATGAGTAAATTCTAATGATCCCATGTTAGGAGCTTCTTAGCCGGATCGACATAGGAGTGAAGTAGGCACTCATAGGATTGGGGAATTAAGTGCGCCACCCCATGAATGGTATTAAGGAATAAAATCCGTCATCCACGCAACTATAACAAGTAATTAACGTGTAAAAGATGTCTAGGGAGTAGTGAAATCTAAGTAAACACATTTTCTCCACTTATTGCTCACAACCTTAGTATAATTTAGTTTATTTTCATTTCTTGTATTTTATTTTGATTGCATCTTTAGTATTGGGTTAGTTGACTAGCAACTAATTCCGCCCAAATCCTTCAAACCCGAGATTTTTACTTGCTTTCTAAAAAATATAAAAATACAAAAATAATCATCCCTCACCTTTAGAACTAGTATTTAGGTTTTCTAATCCTAGCGACACTATTCCTAGCTGAACGATCAATCCCCCGGTACTTGTCACTATACTATACTACAACGATCAGGTACACTGCCTGGTGGGGGTTGTAAGCTTCTTAAAATCCCTTGAGAGGTAAAGCCTGGTGCGATTCCCACGTATCATATATGTTTATGTACTTTTGATCATTTTACCTCATTAGCTACAACAAGCTTATTATTTATAAGTTATCCCACTCTATATAATATACAAGTTAAGAGTGATGACATGGAATAATAAATGGCAACTCAATTTCATGTCACCACATTAAACTCCATGTCATCTTTAACCAATCACAATTCGAATTTCATTGACATATTCACACTCACAACAAATCGTATCATACGTTCCTAACAATAAATTACACCCAAAACCATAAACTTGGAGCCTTAATCAATCATCTTCAAACAATTATCGATCATCAAAACTTCACAAATTCACCATCCACATAAAAAGGCAAGGACAAAAGAAAACCCTAATTCTTATCACATTTAAGAATCGAACCATAAAAAAGTCCACATCTACTTCTACTTCTACCATCAAGAATACACACTCGATCTTCAGATGAATAAAAAACGTGGATTTCTTATTTTTCGTCTTATCATAGTAATTTTCATTTTTGTTCAAGTAATTTCAAGGTTCCTCTGTGTAAGCATCACAGATTTTGAATTAATGTATTTATCCTTATTTAAATGTTAGTTTAGTTATCCATCTTGTGTTGTATACTTAATGGAAAAATGGATGAATGTATTTTTATTCTTTTATGTGAAGTATTAATTAAAATTTAAAATTATGTATCTGATGCACCATTATCCATTAGTCAATACGATTTTCAAACAACTTTTAAAATAACTTTGTAATCATGAGCCAAGTCATTGTAAAATTCATGGATTACATCCTAAATTATTAACTGAATCCTTAAATTAGATTGAAGTGAGATTCGGATGAATGATGTGTTTAGTTGATGAAGCACCAATTGTTTGGATGAATTGCGTAAATGAAAATACAAAGATATTTGTGAAATTTACTACTTGAAACATTTGCACATGTTAGCCAATGATTTTTTCCATCATTTTGAAATTGTTACCGCGAAATGTATAAGTAAAACTTTTAGTTTTTATTGAGCTTGGAAGCATGACATGTGTTATGTGAGGAGTAAAATTTACCTGTGCGTTGCGGCAGAATAATAAATTAATCAATAATAAGCATTCGGTTTATTTAGTTTCAATTAATCTATAAATAATTACTTGTTAACATCTTTATCCAAGATAATTTTTATTTATAAAATCTTGGAATTATTGATTTTTTTGTAAAGTGAGGTTAGTGACGTGGACTATTTATGTAATATTTTGTAACATAATCAATCCCTAAATTTAACTTATATATCGTTTCTGAAATCGATAGATAACTAAAGTGACTTTTATGTAAATTTTCCTTACACCAGTGGTCACATATTTCCTTACACCAACGCTCACATATTTAACATAATGATTGTTTTTGTAGTCGCATGTAACAGCAGGGACGAATTTTGTAATTTGTTAAGGTCTATTTTTGAAATACACTAAACAAGAAGGACTACTTTTATTATTTATGAAAATGAAATAACTAAAATATAGAGTTTAGTATCTTTATGAGTTAATTTGTTGTTTTACTACTTAAGTGGGTATTTTGGACATGTATAAATATATAGTCAAATAAAGTGGAATATAACACTTCATATGTTTAAGGGCTAGTTTACTTTTCTCTTAAAGTTAACGGACTATTTTAGAACTTTTTAAAAGTTCACTACTCATTTGCAATATCAAAAAGTGGTAATTGTTTATAAATCATAAAGACACTTTTGGACATTAAATGCTTTAAAAGTTAGTATTACAAATTTTATAGCTAAATGTACAAGTAATTGAAACATAATTAGACATTAAATGCCTAAAATTCATCATTAAAAATTTTATTGCTAAAGGTACAAGTAATCACATCTCCTAACATTAAATACATTATATACATATAATTAATACTTTTATTAAAACATCTACTGATACGTGGGAATCGCACCAGGCTTTACCTCTCGAGGGATCTCGAGAAACTTACAACCCCCACCAGGCAGTGTACCTGATCGTTGTAGTATAGTATAGTGACAAGTACCGGGGGATTGATCGTTCAACTCAGGAATAGTGTCGCTAGGATTAGAAAGCCTAAAAACTAGGTCTATAGGTGAGGGATGATTCTTTTTATATTTTTATATTTTTATAAAAGCAAATAAAATCTCGGGTTTTGGAAGAGTGGGCGGAATTAGTTGATAGCCAACTAACCCAATAACTAAAGATGCAATCAAAATAAAATAACATAAATGAAAATAAATCTAATTAAACTAGTGTGGTGTAACAATAATGGGGAAAGTTGTGTTTACTTAGGTTTCATTACTCCCTAGATATCTTTTACAGGTTGATAGTTTGTTACAATTGCATGGATGACGGGTCGTATTCCTTAATACTAGTCGTAGGGCCGTGTACAATATTCCCTAACTCTATAGGATCCTACTTCACTCCTATGTCGAGCCGTTAGAAGCTCCTAACATGAGATCATTAGAATTCTCCTACGCATTAAATATAACCAAAAATCATAGTACACCTCTGATCATGTTTCTTAATACGTTCAAGCATGTTACCAATGGAAGTCTGGTAGTTTTCTTAAGCCTAACATCGAATACAATCATCCGTAACAACTATAAACATATAATCAACCTATAATTAACATCTAGGTTTCACTACATCAAAGCAAACACAAAAGAGATCTAGCCGAGCATGTTAAATTGAAGACAAGTGTAAGATATATTCAAGCAACACATAGATATATTGATTGAATTGAAAGAGTACTTATCTCAAATTGACATGAAAAGTTCAAAGGGTTGAAACCCTTGAAAAAGCCGGAAAAATTCGACCTAGGGTTTTTCCCTCAAAGTTGCACACTAATGAATGAAATTTGGAAAACTATATATAGATTATACAGGGTGATGGTGTCAAGAAGAAATCTGTGACGCCGTCAACTCACCGCCCATAATGAAATCGGATTGCCTAGATCCACTTTTGACGCCGTCATGTGTGATTTTGTTCTGGGCCATCACTAATATTTGGACCATGACGGCCTTGGGTGACGCCGTCATCTCCTATGTACAAAACTTTCTGGATCGTCACGTGTATCATCCACTTTCACCTCTTGTATTACTCTTGACGTCGTCATGTAGAAGCATGTGACGCCGTCAGGTACTGTTCCAAGCAAGGAAAATTAAGACTTTGCCGTTTTCTTCACTTTTATGCTCCAAAAACGTCCAAAATGCTTCCTTTTCCAGATTTCACTCCAAAAGTACCTAAAATGACAAAAGGAACGATTTAGGACAATATTTGATCAAATAAATTCAAATTCGGGCTTAAATTACCCCCTAAAAACGGTTCATTTTTTGCCTCATCAAATACCCTTACACTTGAGATTTGCTTGTCCTCAAGCAAATGCGCTTTTATTCTAATCAAAATACAAGTTAGGGGTCATTTAACACTAATATAAAAGTAATTACAACAAATAATCATTCCACTAAAGACCAAAGACAAGCACTGAGGTCATACATTAGCACCTCACAAATAGTGTTTAGATACTCACATCTCTTGGATGTAATAAAGTATATATATCACAATAAGAAAATGGAAAACATCTCTCACTACCTGTCATAGCAAAATAGATTACCATAGGCTTGGGAAAGGATCAAACCTCCACCACTTGGCGTAAGCACCTAGGATAAAATATCAAAGAGGTCTTTTAAAGGGTTATAATGTTAGGTGTAGTGATATGGAATACACGGTTTTGTTGGATATAGGCAATATTTACTGGTGGCGAGTTAATCATCTTGATTAATTACATGTACAATATGGCGTTGCTAAGTCAAGACTCGACTCAACTTAAGCTAATAAATCAAAAATAACAAAAACATAAAACAAACATAGAATGAAACGGGATGGTAGTCCGTATGTTTTTTTTTTTTTCTTTTTCTATTTTTTTTTTCTTTTTCTTAATATTTTCGATTCTTTTTTTATTTTTATTTTATTTTGCATACACTTTTACCCTAGCATCCAAAATAATACATCATAAGGAATGTACATTCCCCTTACACTTGAATTTTCACATACTTTACAATAAAATATTTTAATAACTTGAATCAAGATAATCAAAACACTTGGAGTACTTTTAAGATTAACGCACATATGGGGGGTAATAATATGATGTTCTTCCCCATTACTCCATAACACAATTACTTTACCCATGAGTCTCAATCATTCCAAAACAATATGTACAAGATATGACTCGACTTAGCAACCATGTAATCAATTAGATAATTAACTAAGGGTTTAAACATTTAACAATAATGCACTAAAGATGAGTGCATACAAGGAAGGCTAAGGCGATTTGGTTGTACATTTTAGTGGGTTGTAACAAATTCTTCCTTTAAGTAAAATGCTTAAAGTTAGAAACGAAAAGATAGGCTCGGAGGGGTGTACTAGGGGTTTCGTGTACTAAAAATGAGTACAATGCTAAGGTGTGGGAAAAATTAATTGACTTTACTAGCCAAGTAATATGACTTAAATGGTCAAATAATTATGATACGGGTTTAACACAAAGGTGATCATAATGCCTCTTATCATGTAGTAAATCCTACTACATGAATGTAGTCTCACTAGCGGTCTCGGGATGCATTACTAATGCAAGTTCTAGAATCTAAATGCTACTGGTACACTCATAAGCACTAATAATGAATGCTTTTCCTATCAAATTTAAAGGCGAACCTCACATATTTGAGTGGAAAATTTTTCTGAATGGTACGGTTTTGTGCTAGTCATACGAATCCTATCCATGAGACGCTTGCTAAGGCTAAAGTTTCACTCCGAAATGTTGTAAAAAAAAATTAAATTTGGCGCTAAAATTACACTAAGTATTTCTATTAGTTTTATTACACACCTACCATCGAACAAACAAACTCAAGTGCAATTGTATCCTATAAGGTATCATCATTTACCCTCCCCTTACACTTAGGATGAACATTGTCCCCAACGTTCAATTAAAGAATATAAAAGTGATATAGGTAAAAGAATGAAAGCAAATACTCCCCTGATTCGTTCGGTGTGGATAGTGTGGTAACAAGGTTAGATCTTCCTCCAAGAAAATGAACATTCAAAGCTTCCCTTCCAGAAAAATAAATCATCTTCTTGTCATACATAACCTGTTAAACCTGAGAAAACAAATAAGGAAACCTCACGTAAAATCGGCGGCAATCTATATATACTAACAAATCCTAAAAAGCAAATTAAGATATAATGCTTGTGGAATGAATGTTTGCAGATTTCCTGTAGTTTATAAAACTAAAGAATTAACAAAAACTTTAAGACTCCGTTAGAAAAACAAAACTCGCAAAATTTCCAAAATTTTACACATGACGCCGTCAGAAATTAATTCCTGACACCGTCAGAAGTGACCTGCAGAAATTTTTACGTTAAGTTTCCGGAAAATTTATGGAAAAACTTATGTCCTACTTGCTGAAAAATCCTGCAAAACATCATTATGACTCGATACAAGCATTTTGACTCTAACAAATACTAATACACATGTTCATTTAATATTGTGGAGAATCAAGACCAATTGCGTTCTTAAAAACAAATTTGGGGTTCCCCTTACACTTAGCTTTTGCAAAATACCTTTATATGAAGTTAAGACGAAGTTAAACAACAAAATAAAGCATTTTCACAATTTTAGTTTTGAAACATCATCTACCAACAATAAAAATAAAGCATGCATACGGAAGCAAATAACAATCAAACAAATAAAAATCACACAAAACATGGGTTGCCTACCAAGAAGCGCTTTTCTTTATTTATGAGTCTTGTAGCTAGACTCAAGGTCATGGGCTATTACGTTACCTCATATCTCGAGATGACGTATCCCATATAATTATGATCCTCACTATCGTGGTGGTGGTGTTTCAATCGGTCGACACTCACAGTCACCTCCCCTCCTCCTTTATTGCTCAAGGTAGCTATCCCATCTTGGCGTATGCTTTCAATTGTGAATGGTCCATACCACCAAGGGCTTGGCTTATCGGGAGGTACTGTTATCTCTAAGTGTCTTAAGAGTACCAGGTCCCCTTTCTCGAATGGTATATGATTCTCCATCGGCTGACTATATTCAAACTTGACATGAACTTTATTATGGCTTTTGCCTCTCTCAGGCTCAGTTTCTTTGTAACTTTTGATCCTTGTTTCCCATGCAAGAATTTTTTCTTGAATATGATTAGGCGATGTGTCAATGTTGTTTTTGAGCTTTCTTTTCATCAGGCTTTCTTGTGCATATCGTGGGGTCATGGGAAATCTAATATTTCTTTTCCCTAACTTAAGCTCAATTTCCCTTTTTTCATACCTAATAACAGCTCTTGCGGTGGTAAGGAACAGTGCCCCTAGAATTATTGGCATGCATCCACCTCCTTTATCATCGATGATCATGAAATCAACGGGATACATGAACCCTGCAACATTGACCAGCACATCCTCTGCAATTCCCAATGGGTACAAATAAGAGTGACCAGCGAAGGATAGCCTAACACGGGTGGTGGCTGGCATTTCTGAGGTTAGTTGGGTGTAGATAGTTAGGGGCATAAGATTTACTTCCGATCCTTGATTGGCGAAAGCATTCAGATATTGCAAATTCTCAATGTTGGTTGGTATCTCAAAGTTCCCACAAGCCATCTGCTTAGTAGCTACTTTTTGTACAAGTAGTCTCTCAAATACCGGTCCCCCAGGTAATGTATCATACTCATCTCCCCCCTCTTTCTCCTTCTTTGAAACCTGTTTGGAGGATTGGTTACGCCTGTCACCTTTTATCTAATTTGTTATGGTGTTTTCGTTTATATCATATTTTAGGTAGTAACCTAATGATTGAGATTTTGGCGGTTCATCAATGGTTTGTTCAATAAGGGTTTTTTTTCCTCATTATCCTTGTGGACAATTATGATAGCATTAACAAACTGGGTAGTGGGGGTAACGCTCTCTTTTCTTAGTAACATCATTTCTGGGGTTTTCTGGTTTGCGTACTCCTCCACTAGGCTCATCATCTCCTTCATTTTCTATTGCATCTCCTCCTTTTGTTTATAAACTGCTTCCTCGAATCTAGCAAGCCGCTCAGAATGGGTTGCCATATACTCTCTCATTCGAGCTTCGAATTCCGGGCTAAGGTTTTGAGGAGGTGAATAAGGTGGGGCATAATTTTGAAAGGTTTCGACATTCTCTCTAGAGGGTGACTCAGACAACGGTGTTGGGATCATTTTTGAGGCAGAATTAACAGTTGCCCGTCTGGGACTTAAAGGTCTTTTTTGTTTTTCCTCGAGATAGTCAACCTTTGCCTCAAGTTTGCAAAGGAGTTTTTCGGAGATTTGATTAGTCTCCCCAGGTGTCGAGATTGCGTTTATAGCCGCTTTTATAGCATGATTAACTTCCCATACTTCTCGATTATTGGAGGCAAGTTCATCAATAATTTCCCAAGATTCCTCGGCGTTCGTATCACATAATTTACCTCCGGTGGCTCGATCAATGGTACGTTTGGTGTGAAAGTCGACATGGTCATAGAAGATTTGAACCAATAGCCAAAGATTTATACCATGATGAGGGACTTTTTGGAGTAAGTCCTTTAAACGAGTCCATGCTTCGTAGAAGGTTGCACCTTTACGTTGTTGGAACATCAAGATATCATTTCTAAGCATTGCAGTTTTCCCCTGCGGGAAAAATTGAGCAAGGAAACGAGTGGTGAGATCATCCCATGAGGTGATGGATCCCGCGGGTAAATGTTCAAGCCATTGACTAGCTTGATCACGTAGAGAGAATTGGAATAGGCGTAATCGGGTCGACTCTCTAGTTGTAACATCAAGGTCTATAGAATCTATGATTTTAAGGAAATCCTTGAGATGTTGGTTAGGATCTTCGAAACGAAGTCCATGGAATGCACATCCGCTTTGCACCAGCCTGATGGTGTCGGATCGCAAGGGGGACACATTGGCTCCTTGAGTGAGCTCAATAGTGTTTCGATAGCCTTGGTGGCTAGGACGGGAATACTCTCCTAAGGTTCGGGGCCTATGAAGTTGGTTTGCTAGTGGTGGGTTTTGTGGGTAGTTTTGTTGTGGTGGGTTGATGGGTTCAAAGATGTTACCACCTTCCATGATGTCAAATGGTAAAGGTTACGAACAAAGACACGAAGAAATAAGATAGACTAAAGAAAACCTAGAAATAAAAATAAAATCTTGCTAGAAAGGAATCTAGCAAGTAGACCTAATAAAAAGAAATCCTAACCTAGACAATAACTATTCCCCGGGCTGCGGCGCCAAAAACTTGATACGTGGGAATCGCACCAGGCTTTACCTCTCGAGGGATCTCGAGAAGGTTACAACCCCCACCAGGCAGTGTACCTGATCGTTGTAGTATAGTATAGTGACAAGTATCGGGGGATTGATCGTTCAACTCAGGAATAGTGTCGCTAGGATTAGAAAGCCTAAAAACTAGGTCTATAGGTGAGGGATGATTCTTTTTATATTTTTATATTTTTATAAAAGCAAATAAAATCTCGGGTTTTGGAAGAGTGGGCGGAATTAGTTGATAGCCAACTAACCCAATAACTAAAGATGCAATCAAAATAAAATAACAGAAATGAAAATAAATCTAATTAAACTAGTGTGGTGTAACAATAATGGGGAAAGTTGTGTTTACTTAGGTTTCATTACTCCCTAGATATCTTTTACAGGTTGATAGTTTGTTACAATTGCATGGATGACGGGTCGTATTCCTTAATACTAGTCGTATGGCCGTGTACAATATTCCTTAACTATATAGGATTCTACTTCACTCCTATGTCGAGCCGTTAGAAGCTCCTAACATGGGATCATTAGAATTCTCCTACGCATTAAATACAACCAAAAATCATAGTACACCTCTGATCATGTTTCTTAAGACGTTCAAGCATGTTACCAATGGAAGTCTGCTAGGTTTCACTACATCTAAGCAAACACAAAAGAGATCTAGCCGAGCATGTTAAATTGAAGACAAGTGTAAGATATATTCAAGCAACACATAGACATATTGATTGAATTGAAAGAGTACTTATCTCAAATTGACATGAAAAGTTCAAAGGGTTGAAACCCTTGAAAAAGCTGGAAAAATTCGTCCTAGGGTTTTTCCCTCAAAGTTGCACACTAATAAATGAAATTTGGAAAACTATATATAGATTATACAGGGTGACGGCGTCAAGAAGAAATATGTGACGCCGTCTACTCGCCGCCCATAATGAAATCGGATTGCCTAGATCCACTTTTGACGCCGTCATGTGTGATTTTGTTCTGGGCCGTCACTAATATTTGGACCATGGCGGCCTTGGGTGACGCCGTCATCTCCTATGTACAAAACTTTCTGGATCGTCACGTGTATAATCCACTTCTTCCTCTTGTATTACTCTTGACGTCGTCATGTAGAAGCATGTGACGCCGTCAGGTACTGTTCCCAGCAAGGAAAATTAAGACTTTGCCGTTTTCTTCACTTTTATGCTCCAAAAACGTCCAAAATACTTCCTTTTCCAGATTTCACTCCAAAAGTACCTAAAATGATAAAAGGAACGATTTAGGGCAATATTTGATCAAATAAATTCAAATTCGGGCTTAAATGACCCCCTAAAAATGGTTCATTTTTCGCCTCATCATCTACTCAATCAAAAGTACAACCTTATTAATACATGGTACAATCAGCAAGATACGTAGTACTAATCAATTAGAGCAGCGTGTACCCAGCGTTTTCGCTGGTGTTATCCCGGAAAATGCAATGGGACGGAGCAACCACGGTATCGTGGCTTGCGTATTCGAGTACTGAGCCGTCATGACCAGCCCACATCGTCCCGTAGAACGTAACTGGATGGCACCACATAGGTACTATGCCTTGCGTTTTCCCGTTTTAATTTTTTTTCGAATTCTATACAAGTTTATGGTTCTTGTGTAGCAGGAAGAAACCAAACAAGTGTTTGTGTGTAGTTCGTTTTGTGTTTTGGGAAGAAAGAATTTTGTGAAAGGATTTTGTTGATACCTGAGTTTGGTTAGAGAAAGAAGGATGGCTGCATTTTTTGTGGAGTGAATTAAGTTAGGTTTGAGACAAATTAGGGTGAAGGGTGTTACGTATATAACTAAAGTTTGCTTTGGGCTTTTGATGAGGCGAAAAATGATCCGTTTTTAGGGGGTCATTTAAGCCCGAATCCGACTTTATTTGTTCAAATATTGCCCTAAATCGTTCCTTTTGTGATTTTAGGTACTTGGAGAGTGAATTCTGGAAAAGAAGCCATTTTGGACGTTTTTGGAGCATAAAAGTGAAGAAAACGGCAAAGTATCAATTTTCCATGCTAGGTGACGGCGTCAAGAGTTACACCCTGACGGCGTCAGACATCATGAATAAAATACCGTAGTTGATGACGGCGTCAAAAGTCATCCTGACGGCGTCAAAGTGCCAAGAATAAAATACCGTAGGTGGTGACGGCGTCACACAGGCCGTCATAAGTAGATCAAGACCGTCCGAGGAAGTATTTGGCGGTGAGGTGACGGCGTCACATGGTTGTCTTGACGCCGTCAGCCCAGTTTTCCTATATATAGTTTTCTAGTTTTTACATTAAAAAAAAAAAGAGAAGTTTTGGAGAAACCCTAAAGACGAATTTGGTGCAACTTTTACAGGTTTTTCAAGGGTTCCAAACCCTTGATACCTTGCATTGTAATTGAGATAAGTGTTCTTCTAATTCAATCAATATGTCTATGTGTTGGTTGTCTATATCTTGTTCTTGTCTCAATTCAATTATGCTAGGCTAGATCTCCTTTGTGTTTGCTTAGATCTAATGAAACCTAGATATTGATTATGTGTTGATTACTTGTTTATTCTTGTTCTTGGATGAATGATTTTATATGTTAGGCTTAAGAAAACTGGCAGATCTCCAAATGGTAACATGCTTGAACGTCTTAAGAAACATGAACCGAGGCGTACTAGGTCTTTATTGGTTGTATTTAATGCATGAGCCACTGTTTACAATCCCTATAGTTGTGCTGGGTCATGGTGTAGGAGGAGATAAGAGCTCATAGAATTGGGGAGTTATGTATGCCACCCCATGAATGGTATTAAGGAATACGATCCGTCATCCATGCAATTATAACAAGTAATTAACGTGTAAAAGATATCTAGGGAGTAATGAAGTCTAAGTAAACACATTTTCTCCAATTACTGCTCACAACCTTAGTATAATTAGTTTATTTTCATTTTTAGTATTTTATTTTGATTGTATCTTAGTTTTGGGTTAGTTGAATAGCAACTAATTCCGCCCACTCTTTCAAAACCCGAGATTTTACTTGCTTTCATAAAAATATAAAAATACAAAAATAATCATCCCTCACCTTTAAAACTAGTAATTTAGGCTTTCTAATCCTAGCGACACTATTCCTAAGCTGAACGATCAATCCCCCGGTACTTGTCACTATACTATACTACAACGATCAGGTACACTGCCTGGTGGGGGTTGTAAGCTTCTCGAGATCCCTCGAGAGGTAAAGCCTGTTGCGATTCCCACGCATCAGCTTTTATTAAATTTGGGATAAAAACTTTTTCTATCTTAATTCTAGGTGCACTGTACAAAGAAGTTCATTGACATAATATGATTTTAGTGTAATGCTTTTTTATACTACTGTTTTAACTAAAATTATTGTTATTTGTAAATTAATTGTTAAAAAAATGTATGGCCGCATAACATCACATTGCCAGGAAATATAGTCACAGGGTACTCATCGCCGCATCGCGTGAGTACCCTGCTAGTATATAATTTTAAGTCTTTTGTATCTCACGAAACAAATAAAAATTTGGTTTTTGTTTCTTTACCTTAGTATCCCTTTTGATTTGTAGGATTATTCTATGCTCCTTATTAGCACAACTCTTAGTTACGCTATTACATTATGTTTTATCTTGTTTTAATAAAAAAAAAGAGTTGTGAGTTGTTGCTAAACACATATATTTTCAGTTACATTTTATGTTCTACAATGTAAAAGCTATCGCCAGTTGTGAGTTAGTAAACACAAATATTTTCAATCGCATTTTATGTAGTACGATGTTAAAACTATCATGCACCACAACTTTAGCTTAACTTTTGAGAATACCAATGACCTAGACTAGTTGCATGTATAAAGGGAATCATTGGCAGGTATTATGCATACGTACACATTTTCTTTTGTTATTATTTTATTATACATTATGCGTTTGGACGACGCCGTTTAAGGTGAAAAATATTGAAACGAAGTCGTTTTGTGTTATAGTATGTTCTTTTGTGGTTTTACCCATGGCGTTTGGTAATTGGGCTATTAGATTTTGTTAAATGGGCCATTAGATGTTATATCATTTTAAACCCATTTTACCCCCATTTTCTTTTTTCCCTTTTTTTAATAGTCTCTCCTGGTCTTTCTTTTACCAACCTTCATGCACAATAATCATTACCAACCCAATTCATTCAACCCACCTAATCATTACCAACCAAACGGTCCACCATCCAACCGTACTTTCAACAACAATCCTTCTAACAACTATGGTAGTACCAACAATCTTGAAGGATTGATGTCAAAGTTCGTGGCATCTCAAGAAGCTCGCATATCCAAGTTTGAAGCCGATTTCAAACAAAAGCAAAGCGAGATGACCACTAGAATTGATGCATTGTTGAAAGTTCTCAATGACCGAGAAATGAGAGCACTCCCAAGCGACAGAGTCAAGAATCCGAAACTAACCGTTAATTCCATATCTTCAGTTTCGTCACCCACTTCGTGTCCACAATACTACTCGGTTAAATCAACGAGCACATGTTTCAAACAAAACCCAGTTTCCCAAAAGGACCAATCAAATAAAACACCCACTATAGAGCCGGTCAAAAGCATAGTTGAAACACCTCTTACGCAAGACCTTGATGATGAATTCAAAGAACTTCACCTTGAACGCCCCGTCATTGATGTCTTAGCGCGTGCTCCTTATTATAGTGCCCTCCTAGAAAAATATGAGAAGTATAAGCTAGGTAAAAATGGGACCGCCTTCGTTCAAAACAAGTTGCCTAAAAAGCTTGATGATCCGGGTATATTTGTTTTGCCTTGTAAGATAGGAAGATCCGAAGCTTTCGACATACTAGCCGATTTAGGGTCAAGCCTCAACTTGATTCCCTTATCCTTATTCACCGCTCTTAAGCTAGGAAAGTTAGAGGAAACGGAGGTATTGATAGGGCTAGCGGATGGGAGTATTGCCCACCCGGTTGGAATGGTTAAGGATGTAGTTGTTCATGTCGGAAGGTTAACTATATTAGCGGATTTTCACGTCCTAGACATGGTTAGTGACACTACATGCCCATTATTGGTAGGAAGAGGATTTTTAGCAACCGCTAGTGCCATGATAGATTGCAAGGAATCCAAGATAGCGGTAGGAGAAGGCGATACTTGGTCGGTGTACGATGTTAAGAAGCATAGTTATGATTGTGATGATGAACCAATACCGCATTGGGTAGAGATGAATAGGAGACCATCTAGATATGGACCTTGGATAGAAAGGAACTTTATAGGACCTCAATGCCTATTCTATCTAGAAAAAGACTTTGTTGAAAAGACACATTCGGTAGAGCAACTCATAGCTAGAGATGAAGAGCTAGACCCCTTTGAGGACCCGTTAGTCTTTAGGAAAATGATTGAGTTATTAAGCGTAATGCCCATCAACATAGAGAGGAATAAATGGAAAAGAGAGGGAGATAAGTGTAAATGGAGGTGGGACAAGCCACCTAAAGAAGGTGACGGGTCATGGCATATTAGAATGACCTTGTATGATCCGGATGGAGAAAAGTTTGAAAGGTCATACCATACTAAGGAAACCGATAGAAAGTTGAAACCTAAGTTTGATCCCAAGGATGTCCTCAACGAGGAACTCACCCAAATCACGTAGTAACCCATGACTTTGAGTCTAGCTACAAGACTCGTAAATAAAGAAAAGCGCTTCTTGGGAGGCAACCCATGTTTTGTGTGATTTTATTTGTTTGATTGTTATTTGCTTCCGTATGCATGTTTTATTTTTATTGTTGGTTGATCATGTTTCTAAACTAAAATGTGGAAATACTTTACTATGTTGTTTGGCCTAGTCTTAACTCCACCTAGAAGTATTTTTGCAAAAGATAAGTGTAAGGGGAAACCCCAAATATGTTTTTAAGAAATAAACCGATCATGATTCTCCACAATATTAAATGAACATGTATATTCGTATTTGTTAGAGTCAAATGCTTGTATTGAGTCACAATGAAGTTTTGCAGGATTTTCCAGGAAGTAGGACCAAGTTTCTCCAGAAATTTTCCGGAAACATAACATAAGAATTTCTGCAGGTCCATTCTGACGGCGTCAGGGGTTTACTCCTGACGGCGTCAGGAGTAAAAAATCTGGAAATTTTACCGATTTTGTTTTTCTAACGGAGTCTTATGGTTTTTGTGAATTATTAAGTTTTATAATCTCCAGTAAATCTGCAAACTTCATTCCACAAGCATTATATCTTACTTTGTTTTCTAGGATTTAGGAACTTATATAGGATGCAGCCGATTTTACGCGAGGTTGTCTTGTCTATTTTGTCAGGATTTACAGGTTATGTTTGACAAGGAGATGATTTATATTCTGGAATGGAAGCTTTGATTGTTCGTTTTCTTGGAAGAAGATTTAACCTGGCCAACCTAAAATCCATATCGAGCGAATCAGGGGAGTATTTGATTTCATTCTCTTTACTTTTTCTCTTTTACATTCTTTACTTGAACATTGGGGACAATGTTCATCTTAAGTGTAAGGGGAGGGTAAAAAGATGATACCTTACATATGCACTTTCGCTTGAGTTTGTTTTGTTTAATGGTAGATGTGTAATAAAACTATGAGAAATACTTGTTAGTGTAATTTTAGCGCCAAATTTAAAATTTTTTACAACATTTAGGAGTGAAACTTTAGCCATAGCAAGCGTCTCATGGATAGGAGATTGTATGACTAGCACATAACCGTATATCCAGAAAAATTTTCCACCAAAAAATGTGAGGTTCGCCTTTAGATTTGATAGGAAAAGCATTCATTATTAGTGCTTATGAGTGTACCGGTAGCATTTAGATTCTAGAACTTGCGTTAGTGATGCATCCCGAGACCGCTAGTGAGACTACATTCGTGTGGTAGGATTTACTACATGATAAGAGGCATTAGGATCACCCTCGTGTTAAACCCGTATCATAATTACTTGACCATTTAAGTCATATTACTTGGCCAGTTAAGTCAACTAATTTTTCCCACACCCTTAGCGTTGTACTCATTTTTAGTACACGAAACCCCTAGTACACCCCTCCGAGCCTATCTTTTCGTTTCTAACTTTAAGCATCTTACTTAAAGGAAGAATTTGTTACACCCCACTTAAATGTACACCCAAATCGCCTTAGCCTTCCGTGTATGCGCTCATTTTTATTGCATTATTGTTATTTGTTAAACCCTAAGTTAACTTTCTAATTGATTACATGGTTGCTAAGTCGAGTCATATCCTTGTACATATTGTTTTGGGACGATTGGGACTCATGGGTAAGTACTTATTTTATGAGGTAATGGGGAAGAACATCACTTATTACCCCCATATGTACGTTAATCTTAAAAGTGCTCCAAGTGTTTTGATTTTCTTAATTCGAGTCGTTAGTTTAGTTAATTGTAAAGTATGTAAAGATTCAAGTGTAAGGGAAATGTTCATTCCCTATGATGTATTATTTTGGATGGTAGGGTAAGAGTGTATGCAAAAAAAAAAAAAAAAAAAAAAAAAAAAAAAAAAATATATATATATATATATATATATATATAGAAAAAGAAAAAAGAGAAAAAACATACGGACTACCATCCCGTTTCATTCTATGTTCATTTTATGTTTTTGTTATTTTTCATTTATTAGCTTAAGTCGAGTCTAGTCTTAGCTTAGCAACGCCATATTGTACATGTAATTAACCAAGATTGTTAACTCGCCACCAGTAAAACTTCCTTTATCCAACAAAACCGTGTAATTCATATCCCTATACCTAACGTTACAACCCTTTAAAAGACCTCTTTGATAGTTTATCCTAGGTGTTTACGCCATGTGGTGGAGGTTTGATCCTTTCCCAAGCCTATGGTAATCTATTTTGCTATGACAGGTAGTGAGAGATATCTTCCATTTCCATAATGTTATATTACTTTATTACACCCGAGAGATGTAATTACTTTTATATTAGTGTTAAATGACCCCTAACTTGTCTTTTGAGTAGAATAAAAGCTCATTTGCTTGAGGACAAGCAAATCTCAAGTGTAAGGGTATATGATGAGGCGAAAAATGATCCGTTTTTAGGGGGTCATTTAAGCCCGAATCCGACTTTATTTGATCAAATATTGCTCTAAATCGTTCCTTTTGTGATTTTAGGTACTTGGAGAGTGAATTCTGGAAAAGAAGCCATTTTGGACGTTTTTGGAGCATAAAAGTGAAGAAAACGGCAAAGTATCAATTTTCCATGCTAGGTGACGGCGTCAAGAGTTACACCCTGATGGCGTCAGACATCATGAATAAAATACCGTAGTTGATGACGGCGTCAAAAGTCATCCTGACGGCGTCAAAGTGCCAAGAATAAAATACCGTAGGTGGTGACGGCGTCACACAGGCCATCATAAGTAGATCAAGGCCGTCCGAGGAAGTATTTGGCGGCGAGGTGATGGCGTCACATGGTTGTCTTGACGCCGTCAGCCCAGTTTTCCTATATATAGTTTTCTAGTTTTTACATTAAAAAAAAAAAAAGAGAAGTTTTGGAGAAACCCTAAAGACGAATTTGGTGCAACTTTTACAGGTTTTTCAAGGGTTCCAAACCCTTGATACCTTGCATTGTAATTGAGATAAGTGTTCTTCTAATTCAATCAATATGTCTATGTGTTGGTTGTCTATATCTTGTTCTTGTCTCAATTCAATTATGCTAGGCTAGATCTCCTTTGTGTTTGCTTAGATCTAATGAAACCTAGATATTGATTATGTGTTGATTACTTGTTTATTCTTGTTCTTGGATGAATGATTTTATATGTTAGGCTTAAGAAAACTGGCAGATCTCCAAATGGTAACATGCTTGAACGTCTTAAGAAATATGAACCGAGACGTACTAGGTCTTTATTGGTTGTATTTAATACATGAGCCACTGTTTACAATCCCTATAGTTGTGCTGGGTCATGGTGTAGGAGGAGATAAGAGCTCATAGAATTGGGGAGTTATGTATGCCACCCCATGAATGGTATTAAGGAATACGATCCGTCATCCATGCAATTATAACAAGTAATTAACGTGTAAAAGATATCTAGGGAGTAATGAAGTCTAAGTAAACACATTTTCTCCAATTACTACTCACAACCTTAGTATAATTAGTTTATTTTCATTTTTAGTATTTTATTTTGATTGTATCTTAGTTTTGGGTTAGTTGAATAGCAACTAATTCCGCCCACTCTTTCAAAACCCGAGATTTTACTTGCTTTCATAAAAATATAAAAATACAAAAATAATCATCCCTCACCTTTAGAACTAGTAATTTAGGCTTTCTGATCCTAGCGACACTATTCCTAAGCTGAACGATCAATCCCCCGGTACTTGTCACTATACTATACTACAACGATCAGGTACACTGCCTAGTGGGGGTTGTAAGCTTCTCGAGATCCCTCGAGAGGTAAAGCCTGTTGCGATTCCCACGCATCAGCTTTTATTAAATTTGGGATAAAAACTTTTTCTATCTTAATTCTAGGTGCACTATACAAAGAAGTTCATTGACATAATATGATTTTAGTGTAATGCTTTTTTATACTACTGTTTTAACTAAAGTTATTGTTATTTGTAAATTAATTGTTAAAAAAATGTATGGCCGCATAACATCACATTGCCAGGAAATATAGTCACAGGGTACTCATCGCCGCATCGCGTGAGTACCCTGCTAGTATAGAATTTTAAGTCTTTTGTATCTCACGAAACAAATAAAAATTTGGTTTTTGTTTCTTTACCTTAGTATCCCTTTTGATTTGTAGGATTATTCTATGCTCCTTATTAGCACAACTCTTAGTTACGCTATTACATTATGTTTTATCTTGTTTTAATAAAAAAAAGAGTTGCGAGTTGTTGCTAAACACATATATTTTCAGTTACATTTTATGTTCTACAATGTAAAAGCTATCGCCAGTTGTGAGTTAGTAAACACAAATATTTTCAGTCGCATTTTATGTAGTACGATGTTAAAACTATCATGCACCACAACTTTAGCTTAACTTTTGAGAATACCAATGACCTAGACTAGTTGCATGTATAAAGGGAATCATTGGCAGGTATTATGCATACGTACACATTTTCTTTTGTTATTATTTTATTATACATTATGCGTTTGGACGACGCCGTTTAAGGTGAAAAATATTGAAACGACGTCGTTTTGTGTTATAGTATGTTCTTTTGTGGTTTTACCCATGGCGTTTGGTAATTGGGCTATTAGATTTTGTTAAATGGGCCATTAGATGTTATATCATTTTAAACCCATTTTACCCCCATTTTCTTTTTTCCCTTTTTTTAATAGTCTCTCCTGGTCTTTCTTTTACCAACCTTCATGCACAATAACTTATAGTCTTATATCTCACTAGATCAATGTGTGCCGAATTAGGACAACCATTACGTGCTTAACAATTGTGACCTAAAAATTTGGAATTGTTTTTAGTTGCGAGTTGAATTACAGGCTATTATTTCATTGTTATAATGGGTTTTAAATCCTTTTTAGCTGATTTTCGGAACACTGTTTTGCATTTTACAATCTTTCTTTATCGTTGAAGTACCGTTGATTATTTTAGGATGTTTTATAAAGATGATAATGTGTACATGTTTGGTGAACCTTGACGTCATTAGGAGATTCCATGATTGTTATTGCATGGCTATTCATGTGTGTATATGTATGCTTATGCATGGTTGAAATGGTCTAACGTATTGGCCTCTTTCGACAAAAGGGGACTAGCTATTGGTAGCCTAAATTCTTTTAACCTTGATTTGCTTCACAAATGGAGATGGCACTTCTTCCCTTCTCCTGATTCTTTATGGGTTAAAATTATTAAAGCTTTGCATGGTAGTGAAGGTGGTTTTGATCTCAATGGCTGCAATTTCCACGACACTTGGTCCAAGATTGTCGGGACTTCTAATTATCTTCATTCAAGCTCTATTCTTCCCATGGATTCCATTCGTTTCCAGGTAGGTTGTGGCTCTCTTATTCGATTTGGAAGGATATTTGGCATGGCGATTCTCCTTTATACACCCGTTTCACTAGGCTCTTTCGATTGGAACAAGAGAAGGATTGCTTAGTTGTGGTTCGAATTTCTAACGGACATTGGTCGTGGAATTGGTCTCGTGATAATATTGGCACCCGTAATTCTTCACACCTTAATAACTTGCTAGATGATATCATCCTTATCGAGGTAAGAGACGGTGCGGACAAATGTATTTGGTCTCTTGCTCATGATGGGATGTTCAATGTTGCGGACTTGCGTCGCTTAATTGATGATCGCATGTTGCCTTCTTTGGATACCAAGACGATTTGGAATAAATCCCTTCCACGTAAAGTTAATATTTTTATTTAGCGTTTGAAGTTAGATAGGCTTCCGCACCGCCTTAATCTTTCTTCTAGAGGTATTGAAATTCCGGAGATCTCTTGTCCCACTTGCAACGGTAACGTGGAGTCTAATATCCATATTTTCTTCGAATGCATCTTTGCCAAGGAGATTTGGATGATTATTAGGAGGTGGTGTGAGGATTCTTTTCCTCTTTTCGATTCCAATGCCCATTGGATTGATTGGTTGAATTCATGGCATGTTTCTAGAGACAAAAAGCATCGTTTATTCGTGATTATTGCGGCTTCTTTATGGTTCATTTGGTGGTATCATAATGGCGTCACTTTTTCCTCTCACTCCTTGAGGAAAAGTGATGTTTTCGATTATATTCGTTTGTATTCTTATTCTTGGCTTAAGCATAGAGGTAGTTTGTCTTGTAGTTGGAATGCTTGGCTTAATTCGCCTTTGTAATTTCTAGCACCTTGCTAGTTTTTTAATAAATTTGCCGCCGTTCAAAAAAAAAAATGTATGCTTATGCTTTGTTATTGTTTTAAAATTGTCTCCTCCAATTTTAGGTGCTAGGATTGTGAAAATCCAACAGTTGATCTATTGGGAAGTTTTGAAATTGTTTGAAAATATATGTTTCTTGTTGCATGTCTATGGATGTGACCCTAAAATGTTTTACTTTGCGTCTTTTTATTTTTACAGATACGAGTCGTAATTTTAAGTTATATCTTAAACATTTGACTGACGATATGAGTTTTGAGCAACTTGTTTTTAAAATTCATGTTGAGGAAGATAATAGGATGCAAGAAAAGGCTTGTGCAAATTCAATAGAACCAAATGCAAACATGGTTGGATAAACCTCTTCCAAATCTAAGAACTAACACAGAAACAAAGGCAAAAATGGTGGTAGTTCTAGACATAATTCTTCCAAGGGTTAAAAAAAAGAATTACACCCAACAAAAGAAAAACAACTTCAAGAAAGTCTATCATTGTTGGGTCTTTGGGAAACCTGGGCGTAAAGCCAAGGATTGTCGCCACAAGAAACAACATGGAGGTGGAAATTCTGGAGGAAATTCCAACCAAGCAAACCATGTGGAATCTCCAAAAGAATTTGCTGGAGTAATTGATGCCTTCTTAACCACGAAAATGTATTGATTGGTGGCTTGATAATGGTGCCACAAAGCACATTTGCAACTCAAGAAAGATGTTTGTATCTTACCAAAAGATGAATGATACATAACCAATGTTTATAGGGAATGAAATTCCTTCAAAAATTGAAAGAAAAGGGATTTAAACTTGTATTTGAATCAGCCAAATTTGTAATCACTAAGGGTGGTGTGTATGTTGGAAAGGGTTACCTTGATGAGGGACTCTTCAAACTAAGTGTTGTAACTGATGACAATGTTATTAATAAAAATAATGTGGGCAATAGCACTGCTTCTGTGTACTTGATTGATCCTTCTTTCTTATGGCATTCTAGAATAGGCCATGTTAATTTCCATTCCTTGCAAAGAATTATAAACTTAGGTATGTTACCTAAATGTTCCATAGATAAATTATCCAAGTGTGAAATTGTGTTGAATCTAAATACACAAGTCATTCACAAAAATATGTAGAAAAATCAAATGAAATACTTGGTTTAATCCATACAGATCTATGTAAATTCAAAGTAAAACCATCAAGATGAAGAAAGAATTATTATATTACTTTCATTGATGATTGTAGTAAATTTTGCTATGTGCACATAATAAATACCAAATATGAAGCTTTGAATATGCTTAAGACATATAAAGCAGGAGTTGAAAATCAACTAGAACAAAAGATCAAAATTCTAAGGTATAATAGAGGAAGAGAATATGAATCCAATGACTTTGTTTATTTTTGTTCTACTTATGGTATTGTACAAGAAACAACAACTCCATACACCCCACAACAAAATGGCATGGCTGAACGTAAGAATAGAACATTGAAGAACATGATTAATTCAATGTTAATTACTTCAGGGGCTCCTCACATTCTATGGGGTGAATCCTGACTTTCTACAGTATTGAATAAAATTCCTCATAAAAGAGTAACAAATCACCATATCAACTATGGAAAAGAAAGCAACCTTCTTGTAAAAGGATGAAAGTGTGGCGTTGTTGGGCAAAAGTTCAAATACCTTTACCAAAGAGAACCAAACTTAGACCAAGAACAATTGATTGTATTTATCTTGGCACAACAAAGAATAGTGATGCTTATTGGTTCCTGGTTTACAAATCCAATGTAAACGACATAAGCAGCAAAAAAATAATAGAATATGCTGAAGCATAATTCTTTGAGAATACTTTTCATTGTAAGGATAAACATAAACAAATCTATAATCCAAGAAAAAGAGTATTAGATGATCAAGCATCTCATGATCAAAGAGACAATAATTTTGAGGTTCCACAAGAGAATGATAAACCTAGAAGTAGTAAGCATGCGAAAGTCTCTAAAGACTTTGGACATTATTATGATCTATATTGTGAATGAAGAACCACAAACATATAAGGCTGCTATGGAGTCATCAGAAGCACCTTATTGGAAAGAGGCTATTCAAAGCGAAATAGACTCAATAGTGCATAACAATACATGAAAATTGGTTGATCTACCTTCGGGGCATAAACCAATAGGGCACAAGTGGATCTTCAAAAGAAACTATACCTAATGGTACCATAAAAAAGTATAAGGCTCGTTTAGTAGCCAAAGGATACCGTCAAAAGGAAGGTCAAGATTCATTTGATACTTATTCACCGGTTACTAGGATAACGTCTATAAGAACGTTAATGGCTATAGCTGCAATTCACAACATGATTATACATCAAATGGATGTGAAGACTGCGTTCTTAAATGGTGAATTAGATGAAGAAATCTATATGCAAAAACTGAGGGGTTTGTTGTCAAAGGTCAAGAGCATAAGGTATGTAAATCGGTTAAATCTTTTTATGGCCTTAAACAAGCTCCAAAGCAATGGCATGAGAAGTTTGATAACACTCTATAATCAAACAACTATCAAATAAACGAATGTGAGAAATGTATTTATGTTAAACAATACAAAAATGCATTTGTCATTATTTGTTTATATGTGGATGATATGCTGATTATGGGAACAAATATTGATGTAGTTAACCAAACCAAGAAAATGTTTCATTCTTCATTTGATATGAAAGATATGGGAGAAGCTGATGTCATTCTTGGTATAAGAATACAATAGAATTCCAATAGATACATCCTTACCCAATCTCATTACATTGAGAAGACCCTTAAGAAATTTAGGCACTATGATGATAGACCAGTTATAACTCCCTTTGATCCTAAGGTTCAACTAAAGTAGAACAAATGACAAAGTGTATCTCATTTACAATATACACAAGCACTAGGAAGCTTGATGTATATAATGAACTATACATGACCAGACTTAGCATATATTGTAAGTCAACTTAGTCGATATCCATATAACACTGGTAGAGATCATTGGGATGCACTAGTTAGAGTGCTTCAATATCTTAAGCATACAATGGCTTATGTGTTACATTACACTAAGTATCCTTCTGTATTAGAAAAATTTTGTGATGCCAATTGGATTTCCAACCATAATGAAGGCAAGTCCAAAAGTGGCTATGTATTTACACTTGAAGGGGCTGTTGTATCATGGAAATCATCTAAATAAACTGTGAATACCAGATCAACTATGGAAGCAGAATTTGTAGCTTTAGACAAAGCTGCTGAAGAAGCAGAACGGCTTGGAAGCTTTCTAGAGGGTATTCCCTTGTGGCCAAAACCTGTGACTGCTGTGTGTATACATTGTGATAGTATGGCTGCTCTTACTAAAGCAAATAATCATATCTATAACGGCAAGTCAAGACATATTGACATCGCCACAATACAATAAAGGACTTGTTAAGAAATGGAATCATTTCCATCGACTGCGTAAAGTCAAAGGAAAATATAGCAGACCCTTTGACAAAAGGCCTTTATAGAGAACAAGTCATATTCCTATCGAGGGGTATGGACTTAAATCCAACACAATGAGTGATTACTCGGTGGAAACCTAACCTAGCAAAACTAGAGATCCCATGGTTTAGGTTCAATAGGAAAACTAGTTGGGGAAAACTCAAAAGTATTAACACACAGGTATGCTCATTCCTAAGATGATTTTTTGTGTGTTTTTCCATAGATGATTGAGGGTTGAATTTTAATTCTTAATAATGCTAATGGATTTTACATTGGAATATTATGGAATATTCTTGATTGGCATTACTTATACGAGATTGATGTGTGGTCGTATCTTTGGGAACTAGATGGCTAAGTTCTCTAAAATTCTCATGAATAAGGATATGTTCACGACTGAAATGAACACAATGGTAAGAATCTATTGCATAAATATAATATATGTGATACTCATTGTCTCGATTTACTATACAACGTGGCTAGTTCAAGACTTATGTTCACTATCCAAAAAGTAGATCTGATAAGTACTCATTAGGAAAGGTTCAAGTCCAAAAGACACCTTATCTGATGCATGTCATATTACACTTGATGGAAATAGAATAATAAATAATTATCTTATTTTTCTATTCAAATGTGGGGTATTATTGGTGTTTGAATAGAAAATGTGGGTTATTGTTGGAACATGAAACAATTATATATATCCCACATTGCTAGACCAATGAAATGAAGAGTTTTGTTGTGTTTTGGTGTTTGCTATGAAATGGAGATTAGCGACAGTTTTTTTTTTCTTCACAAAACCGTATCTAATGAACCATCACCATCCAAAAGATGCACCTAATCGAAATGGTGGCTGTTATATCTGTTAAAAAGGCATGACTGAGCGAACCATCGCTTCGAATTTGTTTCAGTTAGCGACAGCTTTTCTATCACTAGAGAGTCGCTAATAGCACCTTTTTGTGAACCATTGTAATTATTACGAATAGAAGTGTCTCTAAGGCTATTTGAAGGGGTATTGTGACAGTTTTGAAGGGTCACCGTGTGCCTACATAAAGGGGACGAATTTGCCATTTTAGAATCATCAAAAACACAAAGACCTCATCCATCTCCATCATAGAAACATATGAGATTCGCTAGATTCAAGTTTCATACTTGATTTGATTGTTGTATCATCTAAACAATCGTACTAGATATGACGAATTTCTGTTTAAGAACATTGTTAATTGCAGGCTTCAATCCGTTATTGTAACTTTACAATTCTGTGCATAACAATTTGTATTACGATAATAAATTTCATAACATTGGAAATCATTATTTAGGTAAAAAGTGTCCCATTAATTGAAATCTTACCATTTTCAGGGAAAATAAAAAAGTGGTGTATTTAGAAGCTTTATATCACGAGGATAGAGGTATGTTTGGCGAAAATAGCACTAGCAGTTATCAATATCAGTTAGCAATAGCGAGAGCCGAGAAGCGCTAATAGAAAGCGGTAGCTATTTGTTTTTTCAAATAGCATTTTAATTTGGAATGTTTCAAAACATTAAAACTGCTAGTTACTTGTTATCAAACAAACATTCTCTATAAAACCTTAAACGTTAATTGCTAGCTACTTCAAAATGTTTCGGTACACTCGTCGCCATGATAAACTTAACTAGGTATAGGGATGAGCACGGTACCGGTACCGTACCGAATTAGTGGTACCGAATTTTTCCCGAGCATAAATTAAGGTACCGGTACCGTACCGAACGGGATTCGGGTACCGGTACCTGGAAATCGGGATTTTCCCGTTTTTTTTTCGGGAATTTCCCGATTTGGTACCGATACAGTACCGAATTAGTGGTACCGAATTTTTTTCCTCCTTATTTCGTAGTACCGGTACCATACCGTATATCGGGATCGGTACCGTTTCGGTACGGTACCGGTACGGTTCCGGTTCGGTTCCGGTATTCGGTACGAAATGCTCAATCCCTAACTAGGTATATTGAAATATGGAAACTTAGATTTCGCTTTCAAACACACTATAAAAAGTAAACTATGAAATACCACATGTCATATGCGAGTATCTTAATCCTGTCTGACATGATGTGGATCCCCACTCAGACAACAAACACAAGTACAAAACACTAAAACAGGTCATATCTTACAAAACAACTTGTACTGTATCTACCTACATCTGTTATCTGAGGAAGGCCATTTGCTCATCTACATAAAAGTACATAAACATCAGTGTCTGTGTTTCTGATCACAACAGTCAACCTAGTTCCCATGGACAATTTCCAAGGTAAAAAAACACTTTTATTCCATATATTTCATCATTTTAACAAAAACCCATTTCATACTTTTTACTAATTTCATGATCAGTTCATTATATCTTCATCACATATTTTGGTTGTAGCATTTTATCAAACTGATGTTGTGCAAAAAAAATATATGTTGCAAGTTTTAACCACCATTGAAAAGTACCTGATCTCCTAGCTAGAGGTTTAGTGTTCAAACCCCACTAGGTACATTCGGGATACCGCGATTAGGCCGCGTGCATCTGAGTAAAAAACTCGCCCTTTTTGGCAACCTAAAGAGGGAAAACCTCGTCCGTTTACTCGTTTAGATGGGTTTGCATAACCACTTTTAATCCACATATTTCTTTAAGTTAACAAAAACCCATTTATGCTTTTTTACTAATTTAGGCATCATAATCAGTTTATTACAAAATTGATATCTTTTTTAGGTTGTGACTTTTTAACAAACAGATACTGTGCAAGAGCATTTACTATCATTCAACGTGCCCGAAAACGGAGTTAACGGATCAGAAACTAAGATTGAAGTGAAGGGTTTGACTAGAACATTAGATAAAGGTGTTACAGTCCTTCAAAATGTGAACTTGGAGATACCTAGAGGTAAGATCATGGGGATCATTGGACCGAGTGGTAGCGGTAAGTCAACGCTTTTGAGAGCGTTGAATCGGTTATGGGAACCGTCTTCTGGGACGGTTTTTATGGATGGGAAAGACATAACGGGTGTTGATGTTCTTGAGCTGAGAAGGAAGGTGGGGATGTTGTTTCAGCTTCCGGTTTTGTTTGAAGGTAAAAGTTAGTTACTTTTTAGTTTTTACCATTGGTGAAATAAAATTTATATACTAATGTATAAGGATGTGAGATTGTAAGTCTGAGTTTGTAACTTTTCTTAGGGGTGACAACTATTATAACTACTTTACAAGCCACCTAAGTGTATTTCCAGTTTCGGTTATAGCAAATCTTCTGAGTGTCCAGCTTTCGGCATATTTATATTTTAGTTAGTAGAAAAAGTAAGTGTATTTTTGATTTTACGAGACTTTGCAGGCTATCTTCGCCATCCAGGCTAGGTTTGGCGGATTTTGTATAAACTAAACCAGATGCATATTTGGGTGATGGGTGATGTACAAAGTAGTTTCAATACTTGGTCGGGCTAAATGATAAAAGGTCAAATAGTTGGGCGGCATCCTTATGTATAGGGGCGGAGCCAGTATTTGTAGTTAAGGGGGGCCGAAGTTCATTATATAACCCGAAAAAATAAAAGTTTAAAAATGGTTTCCAACTTTAGTTTATACAAATATAACATCATAAAAACTTACGAATGAATTCTAAACCTAATTTTTTCTAACATATTTAGTGGATAAAAAGCATAGTAAACTCAAAATAAGATCATTTTTTTTAATCTATTTTGATGCTTTTGAGTATATAACTAGGGGAGAGAAACAAAGCCGAAACTTTCTAAATTTTATTGATTTAGGTTTTGGGTGTTAAAAAAATATACGTATTCGGATATCCGAAAACTTTATCATAATTTACTAAAACGTTGGGTTTTATGAAAGGACAGTTTTGGAAGTCATATAAAAGTTTTTCAAAAATTATAGATATATGGATATTCAGATACATAAAAGTGTAATCTGAAATTTCGGATATCCGAATTACAGAAAACTTAGATAAAATATACATATCTAACATAAAATCATCACCGGAAATTTCGGATATCCAAATTTATGATATAACCAGTTGTTGACAAGTCTCTTAAATTTTTAAATTAATAACAAAAAAATATTGTCAAAAATGTCTCATTTCATATTTTCGCTTCAGTTGCCACTTAGATAAGAGATATTTCATGTCGGTTGTTTTCTTTTTCTTTCATGATAGAAAAATCGCTAGTTGGGGAGATGCTAATGGTATATTAAACGTTAAATTATGGGCTAAACAATGGTATGTTAATACAATAATTGGGCTTATTTGAGGGGGCCTAGCACCCGCTAGCCACCCCCTCCCTCCGCCACTGCTTATGTATAATCTCAATATATAGTTATTATGTTTTCGACTGACCACTGTCTAGTTTTGATATTTGAGTGGAACTTTACTGATCATTATATATTTATATTCGAAGTGTTCCCAAGTCCTTTTTGGGTAGTTCTTTAGAATGTGTTCGGACATATCTATAATGTGATTGTCGGGGTTTTTGGATGTGTGTTTTAGAAGTTATGATTAGATTAACGTGATTTCAAGGGATGGAAATCAGGTTTTGCTTTCTAGTGGTTGACTAACTTATCTTCGGATTATCTGATTATTCAGAATGCACATCGAAAGTCCATAGACCATGTCAGTTTTTAGTGTTATAAAAAAGTGATTATGAATATATTTTGCAATTATTTATGGTCAGCATAACAAGATTTGGAGAAACGTGTAAAACGTTATTAGAAAATATAACTTATGATATTTTTAGTTTTAATCAACTGATCATCTGATTATGATTCTGCAAGCTGCAGTAGTAACTTTCAAAAGACACATGCTAACAACAATAGGATGCATAATTAACAGTCTCATGACCCATCCTTGAACAGGTACAGTTGCAGACAACATAAGATATGGTCCACAGTTGAAAGGAAAGAAACTAAGAGATGAAGAAGTGTACAAGTTGCTGACTTTTGCTGATCTTGATTCCTCATTTTTCAATAAACCAGGCAGCGAACTATCTGTTGGTCAAGCTCAAAGAGTTGCACTCGCTAGAACATTAGCCAATGAGCCAGAGGTAATTCACTTCGGTTGCTAAGAAATACTCATCCGGTTCAATTAAAAACCTTATACCATATATGTATTTGCTTGTTACCAGCAATCTTGTCTTGAGATACTTTCAACCTATATGCCCAAGTGGGACCTATATAGTCTTCTTTTTTAATTTTATAAAAAAAGGTGGTTTTGGGAGTTCTCCAATATCATGAATTCGGATGCCTGTCTAAAATAGCAACAATCCGATTTGGTAAAATAATGACTGATTATTTTTCTCAAGTATTTAAGGGTCAACATAGTAAGGTTTGTAGATACATACACAAGAAAACCCATTTTGGAGATAAATGTGAGACTACATAAATATCCATAACTCTACTTAGTTGTTGCAATTATTCAAAATATGACATCTACAGGTTTTGTTGACATCTAAAGACCTTATTTACATAACTCTTGTTGACATCAACAGGTTTTGTTGTTGGATGAGCCAACGAGTGCATTGGATCCAATATCAACACAGAACATAGAAGACGTGTTGGTGAAGTTAAAGAGTAGAGGGTTGACTATTGCCATGGTCTCTCACAGCATCAAACAGATTCAAAGGATTGCTGATGTTGTTTGTCTTCTTGTGGGCGGTGAGATTGTTGAAGTTCTGAGTTCCGAGCAGCTATCCGATGCTAAGCATCCTATGGCAAGAAGATTTCTTGAACTCAGCTCTTAGTATTTCGTAAAAGGTTATATTTTCCATCTCTTTCCAATAGAGATTTGACACTAAAATTCCTCGTAATTGTGTTTATCATGATATGCATCATGTACAATCAAAACATCCTCTTGACAATGAATAAATGGCTATTTGTATCCATGTGTTTTTGCTCAAACCCATAACTAAAGAATTGGTCTATTTGGTTGTGTATTCCCAATCATACTGAACACATTACCTATTTGTAAATATGCTGATACATGGACAAAATTGTGTTTAATGGTCAACATGATAACTTTGACCCGTAACCTAACCCACCTATTCACACTCACACTCCACTTTCACAAAACATAGGAAACATGTTAATAAGTAAGGTAAGTTATGTAGATTCGATTTTTGTCAAAATATATACAAGGTACTTCATTTACAACTGTAGATCAATTATCACAATAACTTTATACAAATTTAGTTAAAAGCAAACACCTAAACATATGGTTGGGTGGGTTGGGAGTGGGATTAGCCTTTACCCCCTACAAGTATACTTCAACCCTCAATAGCAAAATACTACAGATATATGAACACCTACACTACTTGGCCTTTTTATTCAGGTGACGATCTTGGGGTTAAAAACGTCTCCGCTTCTGACATGGGGGTTACCTGAAGGTATAATAATAAAATTCATACCTGCAAATGACATATTACAACTTGATACTTTGAAAAACATATAATAGAATGAGATGCCTTAATTTTGACCCATTTACTTATGAATGGGCCGATCTGGGTATGTTTTGATAAAAAAAGAATTAGTTCAAAAGGAACATGTCAAATGGGTCAAACGAAGGTCAAACTAATCATAAGTCGCCTAAAATGTATTTTTTAATCTCTTAAACCTCCTGAGTTATTTTATTAAAAAAATTAGACATATTGACGAAATATTATCTTTCTAATCATATTTGACAGACTAACTATTTATATACTATTAGACTAACCTGCGGACCCTCGGTTCGACATTTGTGGAGCTCCTCTTGTGCAGATGCGAGTCTACATAGGAAGACAGAACATTATATTGTGTATTTAGTTGCAAAATAGATATAAATAGGTGGTTGTGAACAAGTGCATACCTCCACTGTAAATAGGTTATTTCATTAAGTAATTCCTTTTCCCTGATGCTGTTTGGATCGTGCTGCCAATGAGAATAGTATATTATCAAAATTCTATTATTTATTTATCAAATATTTATATTATTACTGTAACTGCTGTTTTTGTGATCATAACTAAGACATTAATTATTATTATTACATAAATATTTAGATAAATAAATTAGTGCTTGTGGCCATGTGGGTGAGCCCAACCCGGCCAGACCCATTTTGACTCAAACATGTTTTGACCTGTGACCCAAGTCCCAAACCCGTCCATCAAGCAACTTATAAATTGAACTTGCATGGTTACATACCACGGATTTATCTATTGCAGGAATGTGTGTTGATGTGCTTGCTCCATCTATACTTAAATTAGCTGAAATACACAAGGAAAAAAAAGGTAATGAAGCTATATATGATCTAAAAGATATTTATATATGTTGATCCTTCCAACCTGTAGAATCAATGGTCAAGTTTGCCTTCATTAGACTCAAAATGCAATCCTGTAAAAACATTCTTAAACTTTAAGATCTCTCAAAAAAGGAAGACAACAATATAAAAAGCATGTGTGTGTATATGCTTCATACCCTTTGAAGAGTATTTGTCTGCAAAATAAACTGAAGAGCAGGCAAAGGGAGATTATTTTGTGGGGTAGGAGTAGTATCAACCGGCAATGATGGATGACCAATGAAGCTGTGGCTTATTACCTATCAACACCATTTTAATGAGTCTATGAAAAAAAAATAGTCCAACATAATTCAGTGATACACTGAGATTGGGATGTTTTTTTAGGTGAATAAGGAGAATATACACGAACCTGCATACTATGACTCTTTTGCATTACAGGAAGAGGTACAGCTCCCTGAAAAACAGAGGTGATGCTATTTTAATCTAAACATAAATGGAAACCTCGAATATAAAACAACTGAATCACCTTGTCTAAGTCAACACCCTCGGAGGTAACCTTAAAACGTCCTTTCTGTTGAACACCACTTGCTGTTTCATTAGTATAGTCAATATAAGTAACCACTCTCCTAAAATTAATATAAGATATGATGACTTCTAATATTAATTGATCAATGTTATCACTCACCTATAGAAGCTTTAGACATAGCATCAGTCACAAAATCATCTAGGTGAAGTGATCGGGATCCATTGTAGCTTAGGACTCTGGAAAATTGACCATGCAATTTATTATTATGAAATAAGAAATTTAAAAAATTTGTTATTGATGTAACATGCGAGTATTCCATGAAGCAATTTTGTAACATTAACATGTCGACACAGCATGCCTAGTTACTAGTTAAAGGGAGGGTGATGTAGATAGCCTCTTTTAAACTCTCGGGAATTCTTTTATTAACTTTATAATGGAAATGATTTAAATCTTTATATAATACAAGAATTACATCATTTCGCAGTGTTTTTGTAAAACTCTTCTCATTGAAAAAAAAAATTGGACCAATAGGAGAGCTCGATTTTGATACATAAGCGAATTAATCAATATGATTGGCCAATAAAAAGTCAAAATTGAATTGATTTTAGTCAAACTTTAATAAATTTAGTGGAGAATTTGATTGATAAAAAAAAAAACACATAAAAATATAGGTGTCAAATTTATGAAAATAAAAACTTAAGAAAAGAGGAGGTAATTAATAAAACCTTAGTGGTTGAATTTAAAATATATTAGAGTTAAGTGTAAAATTATAAGTCTCATGTTTTTTAATAACTTTAGATAATAAACAATTAACCCCTTACACTTTATACTCCTATACTTTATAATGTTAACTTTGTTTAAAATTACATGAGTAATAGTATTAGTTGGTTGGTTTTTTTTTTTTTTTTTTTTTTTTTTTTTTTTTTTTTCATCAATTAAAGTAAATTTAGTAAATATGCGAATTAGTTTTAATATACGTTAAATTTTTTTAAACTAATGTTAGTTTTAAACTTTAATCCATTAGAATATTTTTTTAAATAAGGACTCATGTTACTATATAAAAGTTTAATTTATGCGTACACGGATTTGAAATACGGCTAAATTATTAGTAACGGGAATATAAATATCAAATGGTAAGCATGAGTTACTTTGATATGAAAATAAATATACGTGATTCTACTTATAACAACGACTCATGAAATTGTTATTTAAAACTTATATATGGATATCCATAAAAACATTTTAAAAACTTTACGGAGCATATTTTAACTTCATCAACGCTCATTATGAGCCACTAAATTCGCACATTTTGTACAACATGATATTAATAGTTAAAGTTAAATAACAATATTAACCTCAAACTCAACATCTCTGTCGGTTAAAAACGTTATACAAAGCTAATTATTAAAAAAACAAACAAAAACACATCGGTTAGATAGTCATTCTTTAATATAGAATGTGTTTTTTTTAAATTATAAAAAAAATGCATGCATCCCAATCTTTATTTGATAAGAATCACCTCCTAAATCAAAAAAAGAAAAACTACATAACGAAAATATAAGTAAAAGAAATACCACAATTACAAAACACATCGTAAATTGATAGCACGAGTTAGCAAAACTAAAAGCATATATTACTAACATCTCATGCAAGTCAAGTATTATCATGTGATTTTGCTTGAATAATAAAATATAATTTTTAATCCAAAAGTATTCTCCTAAAATAATAGGTAGATTATAACATATATACATGATTTTTTTATCTTTAGTCCACTAAGTAAAACTATTTGAAACATGTTAAGTGGTTCATTTTTTAATCGATAATAATACATAATCAAATCAAAAATTTAAAAACCCTGTGCGTGCACAGGTATTATAACTAGTAAATAGGGGAAAGGAAACATATGAAGTGTTACCTTAATATGAACATGAAGTAGTAGGATGTATTAATGAAGTCATACGTATCTGGCTATAGTTGTATCCGTATATATGTAGAACCTTATATCGTTAACTAAGCAAATACACTTCCCGATATACTATCTACGATGGTTATTCTTAGCAGATTAAAGGATCCACAAGACTACAAATAATTTATCCCTGCGTAAGATGGATCCTGAATATAGTTCACTCAGATTTCAGGATAGTAGATGTTGCGATTTGGACCCATTTACATTTTACTAATGGGGTCAATTCAGGTTGGGTTGTATCTTTAACTTGTCATTTAAACATTGTCCTCAACTTGAAAGATTGAAAGTAGCCCATGCACAAAGCCTCCTAAATTGTGGTATTTAGAGAAGTATATATCTGCATTACTAATTATACATAGAACGTTAAAATTTTTAGACAGAAAGTGTTTCTGGTCGACCTTCCCTGTTTTAACCCATTACCCAGACCCACACATTTTTCCACCCGTACAGGACACTGTTGATGGAACATACAAATACAAAGCACTTTGGGTATCATTTATGTGAGTTTTATACCTCTCTAATGAAGGAATGCAGCCAGAAGAAGCTGCTCTGTGGTGATGATGATGAGGAATGCCATCAACCATGTGGCGTTTTCCAGGAAGATCAAACTCACCAAAGCTATCAGCACGAGGAGAAGAAGTCTGTGACACTATGTGTCCGTTGGTAGAACTAGAAATGCTTAATTCATCTTCATCACATTTTCCTCTGGATATATTAAAAGAATAAAATCAAAATACAGGATAATACTGATAGTAAATGACATGTTAGCTTAAACCAGATGCAATAACACCAAGCCAATTAAAAATCAATATACGAAACCCCTAACAAAATAACTGTTATAAAGAAGATATGCGTTAGAGGTGGAGCAGTCGGAACAGGTTGTTTTTTATAAGGGTTGAGCTGCGTTGAGTTTTGTCACTTTGTGTCCGAATTTCTGTAGTAAAATTTGTCACTGAAGGTACCTAAAAGGCTAAAAATAACAGATTTGGCAATGTTTTGTTTTGTAATATCTTTGCTCATAAAGTAGAATGGAAGATCAAATTTACAAAATAAAAGGACTATTTTTCGAAATTAAACAATTCTAATTAAGTTTTGTTGGCACTTTTACTATAAATAGCTAATGGTTAAAAACTTGAAATATGATAAGAAAAGTTATGTCTTTACTAATATAAATTTATAATATACTGTAACTCTTTTAGGTAATTCTTGTTATCTGACCCTTCAGGTATAAACCATAACCTAAATCACCCCATTCATAAGTAAATGGGTCAAAAGTGCCATCTTTAATATACATCATGATCTTGGGAAAATGGTGCAATAAAACTTAAGCTGACATACACGGAGAAACCCATAGCAGAGTAGCTAGATGAAGCAGCTCCTTCCTACAAGGTTTCGTTTAAAATCATTACTTTATGGCAAAAAAGTAGATCTTATTAGTTATTGTCAAAATGGTAATGACATACATTTTCAGCAGATTCCGAAGCTTCACTCAACGATGACAATTGATGTAGAAGCTTCTTTTCACTTAAAATACCCCCTGGGAATGAATTCATGCTCCCCAACTGATATTTGTCAGTTACGACGTCCTCATCCTGGATCTTTTGTTACATGAAAAATAATGTCACTGAAGAACCTTAGTGCATAGGATGACTGTTACAATGTTAAAAAGCTTCATTTGTTCATAACTTAAATTTAAGATGTTATACCAAGGAAGCTTGCGCCTTCATGTCTTCAAGGTCAAAATTCCAACAGCTGATCCCTCTTTTATATTCATTCTGGATGCAAGTTAGAAACCACAATTATGACTTGTAAACTAGCTAAAGATATGCTTCATTACATTCAAGAGAAGAAAGTATTGAACAAGAATTAACATACTTTCACAGTTTCACCATTTTTCTCGTCATATGTAACATGCTTACATTTTGATGCAATTTTAAGTAAAATTATTGCACTAAACTCAACATACTTGGCTTTTTTGAACTATGGAAGTAACATAACTACCTACAATTGCATCTATTTACAAAACTCTACCTGCGATATCTCCTCTTTCTGCCCATCTGGAATTTTCTTTTGAGCAAGCATATCTTCCTCTTTTCTCTATTATTACCAAAAAAAACAGAGCTTATTAACACAGTAAATGGAGAGAAAATAATGTAAACGAAAACAACCTTGATTCAGGGAAATCTAGTAGACCAACCTTGATTGCCTCAAGACGATCACCAATTGTTGGAAGTCCTTCCAAAAGCTTACGTACTATATAATCATTTGATCTAGCTTGCCTGAAAAAATAATGCTTCAAAAGCTTCTTTGCAGTAGGACGCTTTGAAGGATCTTTCACCAGGCAACTTGCAATCATCTGCTTAAAAGACTAAAGACAGAAAACAAAAGAAGATGAGCCTCCAATGATATCTTTACAAGTTGGTTAAAATAAAACATGTAACCTTGGAAAATTTCTTGTCCCTCTCAAGATCAAGACCAGGAGGTGCGTTTTGCAAGGTCATTAGCAAAACCTACAATGATAAAAGTATTTTAATCGTAAAAATTCATATGTAAATATAGGCTAGGATCATGTAAAAGTGGAGCTTAAGGTAAAAAGGGCAGGGAAGATTCTGGCGCACGTTTATCATGTTACGTGAATACCAGAATCCCCAACACTTCATACCTTAAGAACATTTTTTATATATTCCTAACACAAAATTAGATACAGGCAAATTAATCCCACCTTCATTGGGGGATATTTAGAGAAAGGAGCATGCCCATGAGCAAGCTCCAACGCTGTTATACCGAAAGACCATATATCAGCCCTGCAGCAATTTTCAATCAGAAAACTTACCAACCTCTTTTCAACATACTCTAATTTATAGTTACTTCATTATTTTGGTCTTCGGAGAGTACAAATATAACACATTTCAGTTGCATAAAATTTTTATTAATTGATGTGGAAAAAAGTACTAACTTGAAGTCATATCCATGTAATTGCTCCATTACCTCGGGCGCCATCCTTACAAAAACGTAAAGCCTCAGTGAGTTGATTTTTTTAATTATCATTTTATGAGAATTAGTAACTGAGAAGAAATAGTACCAGCATGGCGTCCCAACAAATGTATTCCTTGCACGTTGTCTGTCGCCAGAATCAAATAAGCAAGCAGAAACACCAAAATCGCCTAGCTTTATTGCTCCGTGGTCGCTAATAAGAATGTTTCCAGCCTATGCAGAAAACCAAAAATGATCCATATTTAAATCACATTCACTCGAAAAGGATGAAAGACAAAAAAGGGTATTGTAAACAAGCGCAAGCAACTGTTTTCGAAAAATACAACACATAATCACCAATATGTGTAAAAATTTATGGGTTTATAAAAATTCTTGGAACTTTTGAATAATACAGGAATCAAAACTCACTTTGATATCTCGGTGGATATGCCCATGATGGTGAAGATAATCCAATGCCTTTAATGTCTCTCGAAGTATCGTTGCAATAATAACTTCTTCAAAACCCTCAGGATGGAAAGCCTTCAGCATATGAAGGCAAGAGCCACCAGCCATAAAAGGCATTACAACCCATAGACTATGGTCATTTACGAAAGAACAATGTGATTTAAGGACGTTTGGATGGTCAACCAGGATCATTATTTGAGCCTCGCGTGATACATTATTCTGAAAACACAGAATAAATAAGCAACAAGACAATAATTATACATTCCACCATAAATTGCGTGCTCCAATACAATGATTAAATCAAAATTTCAGAGCGGTTTTAAGTGCAAATAGGTTTTGAGCCCAAAACTACAACGATCTTGTATATTACAAAAACTATTGTTGTTTATGGGACAAACTTATCATAAGTAGAGAGCATGCACCTATAGCAGCAATGAACCTAACCATTGAAACTTTCGATTTGGAAAAAGATATTTTCTTGATTATAGAAATAGAATTAGTTATATAAACCAAATATTTGGTGAAAGCAATACATGTTTACATTATGTTGCAATAATCAACAAAAACATACTAATTAAACATGTTGACACCACAAAAAAATACTAACAAATACAGAGAAACAAAAAACTCGAAATTTACCAAGTCGCAGTTTCCTTGTTCGAAATCAAGAACTTTGATAGCAACAGTCTCATTATTATCAAGACACTTAGCTCGAAAAACCGTTGCATTACCACCTTGTCCTATCTCCTCATACAACTCATAATGCTCCGCTCCGATTGGGTATTTCTTCTTATCCATTTTTCAATCAATCTCTAATCATATCAAGCCTCAAACAAATCAAATAACCTTCCACAATCATTAAATTAGGCAAACTAAACAATCAACAACATTATGAAACTAAAAAAACTCACATGCAAAAAAGTGGATACGTACGTTTGATATATATCACATAATAATCAACATGTTTATGCATTAAATACAAGAAATGTCTAAAAGAGGAAAGTTTAGAAATGCATTGATGAATATGAAGATGATCCCCGTGACGATATGAGAGAGAAAATGAAAGAGAGTATATCGGATCGCCGCTCAAATTTGTATGCTGAAATCCCGCCACTTGCATGTTGTGTGATTTTTTATTAGAAACAAACATTTGTAATGTGGCGACTTACCTAAATTTGGAAATTTATGACTTACGAGTACATAGAATAAGGGATGTTGAGTTGTTTCTAGCAAATCCACGTACTTTTAAAATGTTATCTTGTTTCACAAAAAGAAAAGTTTGGTTTAATCAGTGACGGCTCAGGATTTCAAAAAGGTGTTGCACAAAAGAAATATTATGCTAACTAAAGTTATATCATAAAAAACGAAAATAGTAAAAAAAAATAAAAAAAATAAAATAATAATAATAATAATAATAAATAAAAATAAAAAATAAAAAAATTGAGGGTTGCACATACCACAAAACGGCAATTTTGAAATATTTTTGCACTTCGTGGCCTAAAATCGGGTGTAGTCTGTGCCACACCCGGCATACATGTGGGTCCGTCCATTGGTTTAGTGGTAAGAGGCGAAGCCATGATTTTAATTTAAGGGAGCTGAACTTGATGTATAAATTATAGCATTATAGACATCACACCAAAAATGAATATGTTATTTTTTTAACCCATCATTTAACCTAAAACTGTAACATTTAGGAACTAAGCTAAATTAGAAAAAAAATAGTTTGATAAGAATTAACTTTGATGCTATATCATATTGGCTATTAATGAGGGGAGCTAATCGTAAAAACCGATAAGAACATAGTTTATAACTTGAATAATTACCTAACACGGTGAGTTTATTAGGGGTGGGCTCAGCACCCACTAGTCACCTTACTAGCTCCGCCGTTAAAGGTAACCAAAGCCCCCGATCTAGTTGAGACCATAGTCATGCAATGTTGAGTTGTTTCTAGCAAATCATGAAAGTCGGAATGAACCCATAACATATTTCACAAAATTCATCCGTTTGCCCATACGGCATACCCATAGGGACGTAAAAAACGCAACCCCTTTAGGCCTTTATCTAAAACTCCACGCTAAAAAAATCCCATAAACTAAAAAAAAAAAGTGCAAAATTTAACAATAAAGAATTATCATTTAACCCCCTCCACCTTTCTCATCACAACCAAAATTCCCCCTTTATCAAACTTTCATTTCAAACAAGTCCTCTCAATCAACATGAAGCTCTCATTGATGAATTGTTTCTATAAAACTTATTTACTGTATGTGTAAAAATCCAGATATATAACTTGATTTTATCAACATGATTACATGAAGCTCTCATTGATGAATTGTTTCATGAAAACTCAAATTCAAATCACTAGATATCTTGTTGAATTGCAGTCCAAAATAAGTTGTTACTAGCTTTGAACAACTCATTATCACTCCCCCTAGTTATGAGGAATTAACTCTGTCATGTGGCATATATTTCTGTTCAGGGAAAGCGAAGGCACATTTCAGTATGGTACTGTAATTATTTTAGAGAGGCCGATGACTTACATTCAGCAATCCAACACTTCAATGAAGCTAAGCATGTAACAAGTGCAATCCTTGGACATAGTAAAGGTATACTTACATATGATTCTATACATCAGCGGTTCACTTTTGTTTCTTAAGTTTTTTTAGTAACGTAATCTGGTTCCTTTGTGTTATTAACTTGCAGGCGGGAATGTGATGCTCTTATACATGTCTAAGTATCATGATGTGCCCCATGTCATCAACGTGTCTGGACGGTACAAGACAGAGGGGGTGTGGAAGAACGTTTGGGAAAAGGGTTTCTGCAGAAAGTGAAGGAAGATGGTTTTATATATGTTAAAGGCAAAACAGGTATTCTTGCTGATTAGTTTTTGAAACTTTCATTCCCAGCACCTTAATTTCAAAAACTAACTATTAAATGCTCGATGTGTAGGAGAGTTTCAATATCATGTGACTTCGAATGGCTAGATGGAGCGTTTGAATACAAATATGCATGAAGCTTGCTTGCAAATTGACAAAGATTGCAGGTAAGATATAAAATTACATCGGTCAAATATGTCTGACCCAAAAAAGTCAAATGTGAACTCTATTTTTTTATCCGACTCATTTGTTGTTATTTCAAGACATCATGTATCCATTTTATGCACACGATGATGGTAGGATATTTCTATTCTATATGATTAAAAAGTTATATTTGTTACGCAGGGTGTTGTTGACAGTACACGGGTCGGATGATACAATTGTCCAAGTCAAAGAAGCATCAGAATTTGCAAAGATCATACCGAACTACATGTTACATGTTGTTAAAGGAGCCAACCATGGATTCTCGAAGCATCCAGATGAACTAATTTCCATCGTTTTGTCTTTCATGAAAGAACCTGAATCACAACCAAGATAATGCAACATGAAGGGAATTGAAGTAGCTCCACTTCAGGGCTTCGCTCTACAAAATATATGTTTTAGTGCTATGCATTATCGAGGAATTTCGGACCCTAGATGCTAGATTCATTTTTGTATTGAACTTTCAAAATACTGAAGTTGTATGACACTGTGCGAAACTTGATTTTTGATGGTACATTCTAACTTTATTTAATGATTTTATGATTCTTATTTTGATTATTGAAATCATACGAAAATTTTGAAAATTGGTATCCAAGTATCCATGAACTAGTATTATTGAAAAAAAAAAAAATCCAACTCTCCTTTTGCAACCATAGACGATATTTTCTTATGTTTCCACCTTTCTTGCTGGGTTAAAATGGGTAGGTTTGTTCAGCACACATCAAAGTGGGTTAGATCAACACATAAACACTTGTGTATCTCTCTGTGTAACATATAATACGTTTAAAAAGTCTACTTTGATTCCATCATGCATTAATATATTGCAAACTGCAAAGTAAATAAAATGTGACAGAATGCACACATGAATGCCGCATACACATAATAACGGTAGTGCATACCCACTCAACAAGCAAATTAATGCAAATATTTCTACAATCGCCCATGGAAAACCACAAACAGAACAGGAGGTGCATGACATACAATGCTAAACGGGTTAAAGTTTTACAAGTCACAAGCTTAATGAATACAGCGTACAACGAAACAAGCTAATATCAGTCTTGACAAACAAGTAATTCCAGATGCGAATTTTGTGTTTGAACATTTCTATCGCCTCAATTTCTTCTTTCTTGTGCTTACTCTTCTTTTAGCTGTTTCCTCTTCATGCAATTACATCAACTTCTACTATTATTCCTATATTTAGTCACTTGTTGGAGACTTCCTTTTCGACTTGCTCCTTCCTATATGAGCAATAAAGGTTAATAAATTCAGAGGGTGATAGTAAGAAAGGCGGAAACATATATTTGACATTTAAAAACTGAGAATTTAACTTTTTGTCATTATAAAGATTAACAAATTCACAAAGTGCATTGGAATGTACACAACTCATATAATCATATCTGTGAAGTATGTTTACTAGTGATTTCCGACTATTTTCCCGTGTCATCTAATCTAGTTTCATTAGTTTTCTGTTTTCGGTTTCCATATAAGTTCTATATGCACTGCACTCCTAAGTATGGATGACTATGCAATCACCATCACCCAGTATGGTGTTACAACTATGCTCAATTAGTGTACATTTCCTGTAATTTTTCCATGTCAGCACACATGAACCTTTGAAAGAGAAGAAATTAAGAAATACATGAGCTTGTATAATTTGGCAACTACTGTAAGTTGTTGAAAATAGTTATAACTTGACCCAAATGGACAATTATACGAGTTCAGACATATATCATAAACTATTAAACTGAAGTGTAGTCTTAAAATTTTAAGGCCATCTTTGTTCATACATTGGAATCAATGACATAAACTTTTATCCACTTTTTAATTCATTGTCTTTATGCATAGGCCATTTATCACCTCTCGGGTGCAGGATTTGGTCCCAAGTTGCATGGAATATTTAAAAATGGGATGGTGCTAAACAAATGATAGAAAGCATGCAATTGATATTCCAAGAGTACAAAAATTCTGAAAGTAAGACACCCTTATTCAAAGAAAGTAATACAAAGCAATAGTAATAGGAAAAAAACAATAATTTTTAAGTAAATGATGAAGAATATACATACCAATGGTTCAAAGTTGAAACTCTGGACGAGTGAATGCCAAAGCAGTAAGATCACTAAAATCAGGATCAAACCAAACATACCTTAGAGAAGGCATATTAAACACAGAGCTCGCAACAGCTTGTTTGCTAAAGGGACAACCCCTTAATTTCAGCTTTCGTAATCTTGGACACCCTTCGGATAACTTCACAAGTCCTGCATTAGAATTTCCTACAAGAGTAAGAGACAAAGACCTCAAATTAGCACCATACATCCCGATATACTCCAAACCCACATCCGTCAATCCTCCACACCAAAGAGTGATATCTAGCCTTTCAAGTTTGCTGCAACCCATTAGCATAGCTCTAACCCCTAAATCTCTTATACCGTATTTCTTACCCACCCTTATACGGAAATCACGCAGATTCTTTAAATGAGTTCCTACACACTCTAGAGCTTCATTTGAAATATCTCTAAGGCCAACCTTTAAAGACTCCAAATTAGTACATCCTCTTGCCACAGCAATCAATCCCACGTGGGTCACAACCCCATAATGGTTAAGTTTGCGCAATTTCTTGCAAAACTGACCAATAACTTGCAATCCCCTGTCTCTACATACATCCTCAGTATGTAAAACTTCCAAATTGGGACACCTCTTAAACAATAAACACTGGCACTCACACCTCGAGCCGAAATATACAAGTTTCAATTTCCTTATCTGATTCAGAAAAGGGAGCACAATTGAATATCGAGTTACTGGCAAATCCACCATACTTAATGAACGCATATTTGGGGGAAACTGGAAACCAACAAGCTCACTCTCCTGATCCCAAATATCTCCACCAAAATGTTCCAACCTAACAGCATATTTAAAGGCATCACCTAGTTTACTTAGATAGCACGCTCCAATCTTCAACGATATTAATGAGTTACAACAGTTTTTTGCAAGAAGTGTAAGATGTTCTACATTATAAATATCAGTACAATGTAACCTTTCCAAATCCGTGCTATTCAATGCCAATTGATGTAACTAAATCTCATCTTTCACATTAATATAACTAGAATCTTTCAAACACAAAGTTCTCAATTGGTTACAATAGTTAGAGACATGCCTTAATCCATCGATCGAAAACCCTTTACAAGTACGAATACTTAAACCCCTTAAATCCTTACCACATGTTCTCGCCAATGTTTCGAGATCTTCATCATGAACAATCAGCCGACGGATATGAAGTTCTTTCAAACACCTAAACTTGAGAGCTAATTGTTGGACCCATGGGGTGATTGGGATACCATTATCATCTGTAACATTAAAACTAGACAAAGGACCTTTAAGTGTTAACACCTCGATGAATGGGAATCTTTTACTTAAAGAGGCAGGGTTTGGGTAGTAATGAACGTGGACAGTTACACGCTTACGCGTAATGCCATCAATCTCATAAAACTTACGGGAAACTAACGAAACAGAGTTTCGGTCCTCAAAATTGAGGTATAACTAAGTCTAAAACTTCCTCCCCCACTTTGGTTGTTTCGGGCATGTGTTTGGTTGTTGCGGCTTCGCGAGTGGTTTTACGTTTGGTGGGTGCCATTAAGGTTTGGTTTGGTTAGATTTCAAAATTCGACTAAACTGAACTTGTAACGATAATAGGCGCCCTAGTGCTGATCATCAAAATGCACTAAATGAATGAAATAAAGGCTAACTAAACAGCTTAACTAACCACTTGTGAAACCCTTTTTCATCTTACAACCATACAAAGCATTGCCTAATCAAAACCCCATAAAAATACAGCATTTAAGTCAATGGGACATTTTATCAAACAGGTGGTGTGCAAACACAAATGACCCAGAAGCAAGGTTTCTTCGAATGCAATTCTTGAAACTAAACAAGATCAGATCATTGAATATGATGGCTGATTCTTGGGGGTTTTGTTTTTGTGTGTGTGTGTTTTTGATGGTGTAATTAGTGTGTGTGAAATGGAATGAAAATTGGATAATACATGTAGCCTAAGGATCTAAATTTGGAGGGGCGCTTATCTTTTGTAGGGATAGATGGAAATGGTCTTGTTTCTCTTGTTTGGTTGAAAACACAAGCCCGCGGAGGTAGATATGGTGGGAATAAGATTATTAAGTCTTCCTAGGGGATGGATCACTAGGATACAAGGGTTGATGTGCGAGAATTGAAAAGCAAACTTTACAACCTTTGTGTAACTAACCATCGTAGTGAAGTATAGAAAAATTTGATGGATTGATTTTTCTCTGGAAGAATAGTGAGTTAGGCTTTTAAAGTATGAAGAAATGATCTAAGGCTAACAATATTATTTTTGGTATTTTTGTTTTATTGAAAGCAAGTAAATTATCGGGGTTTTGAGAGATTTGATTTTAAACTAATATTAATCTAAAGACGATTAAATAAAATGCAAAAATAGTAAATTTTGTGTAAACAATAGTTGAGAAAATGTAATCATCTAGGGTGCCCTACTCCTTATTAATAACTAGCTATAATTGTTGAACATGTCACGCTCAGGAACGGAACCAGAAGACAAAGTCACCGGGTGCATTTATGAGACATCAAACAAGAGTACATGCATTACTTTTTTGGATCGGGTGCATTTATAAAAAAAATAGAGGTTTTATAGCAAAATTAACACTACCAGACAAAAATTCATGGGTGTCCTGAGATCCCCCGGGACACCCCCTGGTCACGCTGATGGTTATGGTGAACATCTTAAATTAGTGTAGTGCCTTTATCAGCTCATGCACCTTATGATAAATAGCCTAGTGCATTGGTCCACTTTATAAAACGACCTATTATGCATTAATTGTCCAACCTGTTAAAGTATCACATAGCCACAATGCTTGGGCAGTGTGTGTCGCACATAAACTTACAAGGAACCCTAAGCAAGTCACCAATCTCCAAATACTCGAATAATATATGAAAAAATCACCAATTAAGAAATTAATAAGATATAATTAATTACCAACAAGTTTCATGCAATTAGATAAACATCAGTGATCCAGCTTAGAATAGCAAACAAAGCATAAGAAAACTCATAATCAAAGAAAACAATAGAAGACATGATTAATGAATCAACGTATCTTGAAATTATGCTTGATTAACAATGAAGAAAATGGCCGAAAATGGCATAAGATTCAGCTAACGTTTGTATCCCAAAGTTTGCACACCAATTATGAAAAATTACAAGGATACATATAGGAAACTGGTTGTGGCGGCGTCATTTGTTATGTGTGACGGCGTCAGCTCGACGATTACAATTAGGGTTTTCCACCGACTACGATGAAAAAATTAACGTCACGAGTAAAGTGCGACACCGTCAAGTTCTTCTCGGATGCCGTTAGCTTGGCCGGCTGAGCACTGCTTGATCACAAATAACATAATACAATTTACTATGTGACAAATAGACACATATTAGCAATAATCTTTACATATATATGAGACAAGTTTCGACTTGCACATGATGCTTTGAAAGCTGTACCATGACACTTGGCACTACACTGCTGACTGGATAATATGAGTCATATACCACATAGGCAACATGTGCAACGTTGGCACTTTGACAGCTGCCTTGTTGGCACTTTGACAGCTATCACAAAATTGGACTAAAAATTTGACACCAAAGGGATTCGAACCCTGGTCTTGTAGCCCACACATAAGAGTGTCAACCACTGGAGCAAGCCATTTTTTGTAATTCACTATCCAAAACAAAAATGTAATCCCTTAATAAGTCCTCATAATTCAAAAACAAAACGGCATCCCCCTTATCACTCGGCATTTCCAAGTGTATTTCAATTGTATAAATTGGAACCCTAAAATTAGGGGTGGCAATTCGGGTCGGGTTCGGGTTGGCGGGTTCGGGTTGTCAGGTTGGCGGGTCAGAAAACCCCAACCTGAACCTGACCCATTTAAATCATCGGGTCAGCTATGTCAACCCTAACCTGTTTACACGTAACCCGAACCTGACCCATTTAACCCGTATATATACTTAGGTTGACAAGTTAAATAGGTTACATGGGTTGAATATGTTAAACGGGTTTCGAGTTGACCAATTTAATCCGTTTTATATATAAAAGTTAGCACATTACACGAGTTAAATGGGTTAAACGGGTTAGTGGGTCGACCGTTTAACCCATTTAACCCGTATAATTAAATATAAATAATTTTTAATTAAGAAAAAAAACTTAAACGGGTTGGCAGGTCGACCCGTTTAATTTTATTTTTATTTTTATTTTTTATTATTTTTTTTTTGTGTTCCTTTTTTATGTTGGCGGTAAATTGCTTTCAGTGGGTACTTGGGATTGCTTATTTTCTGTATTATGTGTTTACTTTTAAGCACAAGATGTTGAGTATCTGTTTTTCTTCTTGTCCTAACTAATATGCCAAAAATATTATTTTCTTAAGTGGGTTTTTGATGATTTATGATAAAGATGAAATCTTGATGACTAAATTGAGTGATTATGACTTGTGTTTAAAAATTCGAGGTTTGATGTTTCTTTATAGTACTAATTAGTTAATTTTGAATCGTGTTGGATACAGTAAATGAAGAAGATGTTTGCTCAAGCTGAAAATAATTCTACTACCAGATACAAATAACTTTTCATAAAAAACGAAAACCTCTGGTGCCCATGGCGATTTTCATAAAAAAACCCTTAATCTCATCTCAATTCGTCTCTTAATCTTCAATCTTGATCTATTCTATATAACGATTTTGTTTCTGTTTGCTTTATTGCAACATTAACATTGTTTTTATGCGGACTTAGGACTGATTTGGTTAGGTTTTCGATTTCTTTTAAGGGTTTTTTATTAATCGTTCTTTTAGGGTTGTTAGGGTTTCGCCTAACTGATTTCCTTTTTTCCAATTCACTACATAATGAAAGTCGGTTAGGGTTTTTATTCGTCCTTATATTAATGCCTTGACTTTGTTGAGGCTTTCGTTCGTGAAGATAGACGTGGATCTTCTTGTTTTCTGTTTTGCGATTATTAGTCGTATTTGTTAGGGTTTCGTTTTTTGGTGTTTTTATTTTGATTTCAGTATGGTGAAAGCTACTCAATCGAGTATGGGAGAGGAGCATACAAATCCATTGTCGTATGTGACTATGAGAAAATCGCAGCAGCCACGAAAAGCTGCTAGGGTTTTGCGTACTAATGAAGCTGATGTGAATTTTACAAACCCTAATGGTGGGACTGGAATTGATGGTTTTACTGGTGTGGGACCATCAGGTCTGTATACGAGTCATGTCGAAGAGCCTGTTTGGGGTGAGGGAGGTACTGGTGGCACGTTTACATCTAAACCCTCTGATTACCCTTCTCTTTATGAGGTTCTCAAGACTAAAAGTACGCATACTTCGGCTGGTGATACTAGTAATGCTACATTTGAGCCATCCATGCAAACTTCGAATCAATATGATCATTTACCTGAAGGAGATGGTGTTAGTGTTGCAACTAGAGCTGGAAGGATGGGGAATACTTCTGATGATCATGTGGTTACTAAGGAATCGGTGTTCCCTACTGGTCCTACTATGGAGGTTAACTCTTTTCAAAGTAAACATGACTTTATTGAAGTGGTATTTGGTGTCTCGCTTAAATCAGCTTTGGACATTGATGTATTTCTTAAGGAGCTTGAAGCGGGTAAACATCCGTCATGGCCTAGTTTGGATAGTGAAACTCGATCACAGGTGTATGAGGCTATGTGTGGTTTATGCGAGGCTTATGAGATTGACATGAAGAATGATGCAACTAAATCTGATGTGAGTGACATAGTTACTACACCTAATGTTAATGTGGATGCGAATATTCAACCTACACAAAACTCTACTGCTGAGGCTGTTTGTGAAGGTGTTAACGTGTCTATTCCACGTAGAATAGTAGAAAAGGTTAGTGCCTGTCTTGAATATACTCTATATGGCTACTTTATTGGTAATAGAATGGCGTTTCCAGTGGTTGAATATTATGCTAGAAATAATTGGGCTAAGTATGGTTTGAAAAAGATCATGATGAATGCTAAAGGTTTTTTCTTTTTTAAATTCGATACTCAAGCCGGTTTAGAATCTGTTTTGGAAGATGGACCTTGGATGATACGTAAATCCCCAATCATTCTCAAGCAATGGTCTATTGATACTAGCTTATGTAAGGAAGAGCTGACTCGCATTCCGATATGGGTTAAATTGCATGATGTGCCTATCCAAGTTTTTGAAGATGATGGTATTAACTTGATTGCCTCATTTATTGGCAAGCCTATTATGTTGGATTCGTACACAAGCTCCATGTGTAAGGATTCTTGGGGTAGAAGTAGTTTTGCTCGGTGTTTAATTGAAGTGGGTTCAGAGGACGAGCTCGTGGAAGTTATTACTATTGGTGTCCCTTCTCTTACAGGGGATGGGTTTACTAAAGAATCTATCCGAGTAGAGTATGAGTGGAGGCCTCCAAGGTGCACATCATGTAAGATTTTTGGGCACATATATGAGCATTGTACTAAAAAAGAGATTACTCCTCCTGTGGTTACTACTGCAAATGTGGTTACTCCTGCTACTATGCATGTTAATGATGGTTTCCAAAAGGTGAGTCGTAAGAAGAAAAAAGGTAAAGCCCAGTCTGGTATAGGGAGTTAGGGTGGTACTTCTGTCAAACAGTCTGTCAGGTATGTGCCAAAGAAGACTACTAGTGAACCAAATAAGGGAGCTACTAGTAATGTGCCTACGTCGTCATCTATGTTGAAGTCTAAAGGTCCCCAAGTGTCTACATCTAATCCTTATGATGTTTTAGCAACTGAAGAAGATGGTGATGATGATGATTGTGTTGATAGCAGGTTTAATGAATCGGCCAATTTATTTCCTAACGTTGATAAAGGTGGAAGTTCTTCTTTCACGGATGCTGCTGGTTAGCTTGTTTTGGTTTGTGTCTTGTTCTAGGTTCATTTTGATTCTAGATTTGTTAAGAGCTTTTCGCATGTCATAAGCTCTAGGTTAGTTGTCTATCAAGCTGTGTTAGCTTGAGGTTAATGTGGTACTTCAGCCACATTCCATTTGTACTCAAACGTTTTGGTTTTAATTTATTTACCAGGGTGCAAGATTACTCCCCTTTACCAAAAAAAAAAAAAAAAAAAAAAAAAAAAAAAAAAAAAAAAAAAAAATCTACTACCAGGCCGCCTACGAAACATTGAGCTTATGAAATATAAGCTGAAATAAATAAGCTTATACGACCAATAGCTTAAACAAACCTCCTATATATATATATATATATATATATATATATATATATATATATATATATATATATATATATATATATATATATATATATATATATATATATATATATATATATATATATATTGTTTTTGGTGTTTTGTAGGAGAAGATTGTAGGGTATAAGAATAAGGGATGAAGCTATGGAGGAGTCCTTCCAGGATTCTTCAAATCGGACACTTCGAGTACTTGGATAAGGTTTTTTTTGAAATATTTTATAATGTCAACTTACATTTTCTATGTTTTATTTAGTGTATGATTTATTGTATCTGATGTATTTTGTGCAGAGAATCTGCGTGTCTTTGCTCTACCTGATGATGGCGTTGTTGAGGTTCGAGGGGGACCTTCATGTGTACACAGGTCTATGCTTCCACATGTTGAGCTTTGAATATTTTTGTGTAGAATAATGAATAAAACTTCCATATGTTGAGCTTTGAATATTGTTTGTAAATATGTATTCATAATATATGTTGTTATCTTTAGGCCTTTGAGAAGTTTAGCAAGCCCATGCTTAGTAGAAAAGCATTGTTCAAGAGTACTTTACGAAAAGCAGCATATGTATGGAAATTAATCAATGATTTCATCTATCATGTAATCTCTGCTTTAAACCCGTAAAATAATTACTTACTAAAATAGTGCTACTTTGTAAAAGATACAATGATACTCAACAAATTTGTAAGAATTTTCAGTTAAATTTATTTATTAGAAGATGTTACACATTCTTTGCACAATTAACTCTATTTGGATCTTGATATTGCTGTAATAATTTTTGCAATGTCAGGTGTCAGTTTAATGCTTATATTCTCGTGAATTTGTAGGTGATGGTTGATCATATGGTATTTCTTAATCAAGGGTTACAAATCACCAACAGTTGACACTATACGGTCCTTCCCCTGCATCAACAGGTACCTGTTGTATCTATGATTCAATCTTTGGTTACCTTCATGTGCAATCTTAAGACTGATATACCTTTTTACTTTAAGTGAACTATTTTTATATTATCTCTTTTGGTATAGATTGTATTATGTTCTCCTGTGAAGCTTTCCCGCTTTTCCGTAAGGGAAAGAATGATACAACTATATGAGAGATAAAGTCAATAATCATATTATCTTTCACGATAAATTATGATGTTGTAATCTATGTTTACCAATCTTTGTTTATTGAAACCTTTAAGCAAGTACTATATTGATCTCTGCAAATCAACTTCGATACCATTTGTTGGATACTAGAACTTTCATGCATGAGTAGAGTGCTGGGAGATCAAGTAACTTGCGACACCTTTTAGTTGATTACCCATCTATCAAATGGCAAACTTATGTCATTTTGTAAGGAATCCTCAAACTCATGACCAAACTCACAATTTATTAGTTATCTTTGAATATGATATAAGCAGTTATCATTATGTTTATAGGATATATTAGGTTTACTGAAGTCATGATATTATATTTGGATTTCGATACTGGCCGCATTTTTTGTTTCAATGTTATGACTATGGTTTTCTGAATTTTATAGGTTCCTTAGAACCACAAAATAAAGAATTTGTAAACCCATTATCAATTGCCATATCAAGAGCTAGAAGCAAAATCAAAAGTAGATGTACTTCTCCAATTTAGTCTTTATTGATCCGTGTTAAGGTATGTCTATTCTAAAGTGTAACAAGCCGAAATTTTCCAAACTAATTTTAAATAATAAATGTCAATTTATTATTACCCAACTATTTATCTAAACATACATGAGCTTATATAACTATTTCGGGAAATAAACCCGCACACTATAGCTTATAGTAACCCACCATATTGTTTATTTTATCAGAAAATATGAACATTTTGTTTTCTGACTATTACTAGGTATTTATGAGAAATATCTCGAACACAACACCACACGTGAACCGACACAAACCTAGTATGGCATAAACACGTGTTCATTAAACAGGAACCAATAAAAAAAAGTGTGTTTATATTACTATTACAGAATACACTCAAAGATAATGATGATCACATTCTCAACTATCCGGAAACGCATTGAAAATAAATCGGAATCTAATAAAAACCCGGGGTTCGCTTAAACCCCACGAATATTACAAAAACCGAGAGCTTTTCACGCATGACTATTTTATTTAGCTAACGAGCACCTCTTTTTTTTATTCATGATGAAAACAACTTGGTTGTTGGTCTTAGGCCTTGCTCTTTTTTTTAGCGTTAGGTGTTTAAAATTTTGGTTATGATGAATCATATAGGTTCGGTAAAAGTAGCTAGACTTGGCACTCGTTTTGGCCATCTAACTGTGACCTCTAAAATTTAAAACAGTTCTTGCATATCAAGTCCCCTTTGTATTTTCACAATTTAATTTAATAATAAATTTTTATTTATTATTTTTAATTTGAGTATTTTATGCATAACTGCATGTTTTTGAACATTTCTGAACGTTTTAGGGAGCTTTCCTGCACACTGCAGCTTACAGTCACTACTGAAAAAGTTTATTTTTGTCAATAAGCATAAATTATTCTATTTTTAATAGTTACTGACAAGTTTCGTAATTTACTGAGAGCTTTCTCACATTTTTCAGAAAAAGAAACGTCGCGCGCGAAGAGACACTACAGTATATATGGTAACAGTCAAATAAACACATTTTTGAGCAAATAATAATATTTTATTATTATTCTGATGAAAAGATCGATAAATTTTTTTTTTGCGTGTACGTGTCCAAATAAAAATGTCAAACCGAGACGTTACAGTAACATTTAAGCTTAAACCAACACACGATACACAAACGAGGTAAAAATAATATTTCCCCTTTCCCCTTTCCCCTATTCTTGTCCATATCCGACTCCAACACTACCTCCCCTACTATGGGACAAAAGTTGATGCACTTAGTGGGAATTAAGCTTATATAACTTGTAGTTTTGCCAAAATTATACTCCCTCCGTCCTATAATAAGTGTCCACTTTGAATTTTCTAAGTCTTTCTTGTTCAAGTTTGACCGTAAATGTTTTTATTTGTGTTATATAATACTTTATGAAAATTATGTCAAATGAAAATACATTTAAAACCCAATATGTTCATATATTTTCATCAAGTATTATATAACACAAATATGAATATTTATGGTCAAAGTTTAATAAGAAAGACTAAAAAAAATCAAAGTGGACATTTATTATGGGACGGAGGTAGTAACACATTCAGAAACATACATACATTTATCCTCAAACACTTACCAAGATCATTTCTTTCTCTCAAAACTCACGACACACACAAACTTTCAAGATCTACAAAATTTTATTGAGTTTCAAGATAATCGGGTTGTACTTTTGAGCTTTTTGGAACGATCGGAACATATTGTGGGTAATTTGGAATCTATTTTGGTGGTTTTTGGGTCTCATATTGCTCGACATTTTCAAAAGTTTGGTAAGTCTTCTCAAAACCAAAAACTACTTGTACTTTTATAATTAACCTTGCTTGAAGTTTAGTATTATGTATATGTTTATGTTACTTTGTTATTCTTGAAATTTTTGGTCTGAGTACATATATATATACACACTCGTACACTTACATGGATACACATAAGTTCGTATTTCTTGCTTGTGTAGAAATATTGACTTCAAAACATGTTAAAACAAGTGTACCAAATAAGCTAGAGCTTGGTTTTGACTTCTAGCTTGTCTTGTTAATTCTCTTCGAGCCACACATGATTATTCGAAACATATATAAACTTTTCTAACCAAAAACAACAAAAGAAATAAAGATTGATGGAAAACTTAAAGTTGGCTCTAGTGGTGAAAGTGCTTACGTTATACTTATTAATTTATTTTATTAGCTTATCGATTCGAATTATGACTTTTAACTACTAGTGAAAAATTAATAAGATTTATTTGGTTTGGTCTAGGCTTGTTATTTGCTTCGACCACATTGGGCCGAGCCCAATGATGTATGGGTTCGGATTGCTTATTTTTGCTTTGGCATATTGTAGTGCTTATTTTTGAAAACATAATAAACAGATTCGAAACTAAATAACTTATTGTTTTTGGCTTGTAAATAAATTCGCGGGCTCATAATGAACCTCTCGGCCCAATCATGGCCTCGGAGTACTTATCAAGTCGTGACTTATTTTATTTTTCGACTTATTATATGCTATTTTAGTTTATTGATACGTTAATTAACCGAACTAAAGCGTTTTGAACTTGTTTTAACATTTGAGCCCAAAATACACTTAAATGGACTTTTAAGCCCAAAATTATCATTTTGTTGACTTTTAGAAATTTTGACTAATCGGTGACTTTAAATCGTAACATATGAATATTTTGCGAAAACTATACTTTAGTTGAAAACGCGACGAAACATGCGTATTTACTTAAAAATATATTATTTATTAATAAAAATATTAATCTTCCAAATTAATATTTTTCTAGATTCCTTAAAACTTATAAATATATTTTTATATATTTATATACTTACAACATTATTTAATTTTATTAAATTAAAGACTTATGCAAATAAAATTTTTATACTTATCATTATATTATAAATATCTTTATCTATACTATCTATAATGGAAAAATGATCAAAAGTGAAATGTTGAGTTTTCAAGTGAAATGTTGAGTTTTCAACAATAGTCAAATGAGAGAGAAAGTGAAATGTAATTAATACTCTTATTAAAACACCCCAATACTTAGAAGTACAATTATTTATTCATATTGTACAACCAAATTAAAGCATATCTACCAAATTAAATACAACCAATCAAACACAAATCGGATTGACCTGGGACACTTCAAACCCGGCGGGTTGACCCAGTTTAATTTGACCCGTTTTCGACTCAACCTAGCAAGTTGACCCGGTTTAACTCGACCCATTTTTCGACCGGAACTGTTCAACCGGTTGAACCAACCGGGTCGAACCGGGTTTCAAAACATTATCCATTACTTGAAAAAGTACAATGATTTATTCACATTGTACAACCAATTAAAAACATATCTACCAAATTAAATACAACCAATTAAAACACCGGGTTGACCCGGGACGCTTCAAACCCTGCGGGTTGACCCAGTTTAATTTGACCCGTTTTCGACCCAACCTAGCAAGTTGACCCGGTTTAAATCGACCAATTTTTCGACCGGAACGGTTCAACCGGTTGAACCACCCGGGTCGAACCGGGTTTCAAAACATTATCCATTACTTAAAAGTACAATGATTTATTCACATTGTACAATCAATTAAAACATATCTACCAAATTAAATACAACCAATTAAAACACAAACCGGGTTGACCCGGGACGCTTCAAACCCGGCGGGTTAACCCAGTTTAATTTGACCCATTTTCGACCCAACCTAGCAAGTTGACCCGGTTTAAATCGACCCATTTTTCGACCGGAATGGTTCAACCGGTTGAACCGGGTTTCAAAACATTATGTTTAATTCCCAAATCTTCAAACTTTTATTATTTTTTGTTTATAACCTATAAACTTTTTTTATTAATAAAATATTTGTCGCTATAAAATCCCGTTGCTATGCACGGGTACTCGTCTAGTCATTTATAATATAATAATACCCCACTATCACAATCTCTTATTTATTTACACTTTAATATAATATATAATATTATATTAAACCACTAACTCTCATTTAATTAATTACATATTCTAATTAATTAAATACTCAAACTATTAAACTTTATTTAATATATATAAGATATATATATATTACTTGAGTAATTTTCCAACGACGACTACGACATACGGATGTCTCCGTCACCCGTTAATTCACCTAACACTTTCACCAGAGCCATTACTAAAGAGTCTTAAACGATGAACCACTTTTGAAACGCACTTTACCACACAACAAGCAAGAAATATACGAACACATGAAAACTTGTAAACTTTTCAAATGAGTCCATACGTTTAAAACACGAGTTGTACACTAAGACTTGCCATATTGATCTAGGTCGCGTGTCGGTGCCGCACACTATCACTACTTGACTTTTACTAATCAGAGTGTTATTTGCTGAGGTGAGTTCATGACCCCTACTTTTCCTTGTTTTATAACTATTTTGGGGGAGAATACATGCTCGTTTTTAACTAAACTCGACGCTTGTTTTATTTGAATGCGCAATTGCTTACTTAAATACTACTGTTTTACTGAATACTTGATTGATTATTCAAATGCACCTATGTGTATATTTGTTGCATACTTGATTATTTTCTCACATACACAAGTATTTTATAATCATGCAACACACTTTATGAACTATTGCTTTTATGCAACACACTTTATGAACTATTGTTTTTATACTACTCACTCAATGAACTATTGCTTATATGCAAAACACTTTACAAATCATTGCTGTTAAGCAAACACTTCTATTGAATGACAATTGCTTTTATGCAAACACTTTTATGGACCACTCTGAAACTTATGCTTTATTTACACTATTACGCGGATTAGCCTAAGACACTGAATCCCACAATGCCCAAACTCATGAACCGTCAATTCCTGCTGGGAAGCGCGAATGCTATAAATAGATCTATTGGGGATGACACCCCCGTTCGGTTTGACCGGATAGGCAAACGCGAGCGTATAACATGTCGAAACACGAGTGTCACGGGATAGACACTTGCAAGGGCTTTATTTAACGTGCTTCTAGAGCATGCACACTGTCAAGCTTCGGTTGCATGAACCTAGTGCTAGCGTAATAGACTATTTTACTATGTGACATTATATTCGTTGTAATGATCACACACTCTACTCATGGTCCACAATTCTAATTTTTACTGTAAGGTAAACACAATTTTCATGACATTGTGAGCCACACAATGGTCACATAACTCTTTATTGAACTCTCAATACTACTGTTTTCTTATAAACCTATGAACTCACCAACCTCGTGTTGACACTTTTTAGCATGTATTTTCAGGTTTAAGGTGATAGCTAACTGTTGAAGGCTTTGGCATGGCATGGCATGGTCATAGATGACTCTGTTATAATTGGGACCGCTTAAACTCTTTCATGGGCCTACATTTCCAAACTATTTTTGAACGATGTAAACTTGAATATTTTTGATAATGAAAGTTATTCTAAATGGTTGAGATAAAAACCGTTCTTTGTACTTGTGTTATGATACCGATTGAGTAGCACCCCAGTAACATGTATGTTTCCGCTGGACCTGATTTTGGGGGTGTTACATAAAGTCTTCATGATGTAAAATTGATAGCTATATTTATTGTTCCACTTTTATTCATTGACCAAAGTTGATTTAATCTTATACTAATTTTCTGTGTATATTTAGTTGTTTGGTGGTCAATCTTTGCTCATTTCACCATGCATACATCATATCGTACAATGACAAGCATGAAGGTTGATCCAAGATGAACATAAGCAAGGCTTAGGATTTTGGTATGGCAGTTGAATGTAAGAACGTGCTATTAAAGATCTTTGTGGATGACATCACACCACGAAAAAAGATATGTTGATTACTAAAAACTAAGCTCCTGCGCTCTTTTCTGGTTAAAGTAAGTTTTTTTGAAAGTTTGATTTAGATAACTAAGCTCCGGTGCATTAGTTAAGAAATTCTTTGGAACAGAGCTTAGGCTTAATATGATTGAGTAGACTTTATGTAATTGTCACCTTAGATTCATTGTTCTGTAAGAAAGAGTCTAGAAAGTTCATATTTATGATACTATTTAGTAAAACCATTAGCATGTTGTGGTTGGCAAAGATGTTTGGAAGATGCTGAGTAAGACAATTTAAATGCATAAATAACCACATTATATCTACTTTTAAATAAGTCTTTAGGCATGAAAAGAAAGTAGTGGTGTGATCGTCTGAGCTGTAAAACCAGCCTGTATAAGGCTATGTTGTTTTACTTGATGTAACTGAAGTAGCGTACATGTTTGGTTGTCTAATAATTATACCACTGTTTATGGTAGCTGAAGTTGTATCATGTTTGTTGCATGATGAAAACTCTTATTAACTCGGTTAAAAGAACTGTCATTTTAAATAATAGAACATTTTAATTGCAATGGCGTCGATTTCTTTTCTTGTGGTCAAAGCAGTTACATGGGTTCTCAAAAAATTGGTTAACGAAATAGTTACATGCTCTTAAGAATTTTGTCCTGAGATCAGGTATTCATGCATGCTAAAAATAGTCATAACTAATGAATTATTTATATATCTATCTGATATCACCTATTGTTGTCATAGGATTCGATATTTAGAGTTTTCGATGCAAATCTCCATTACTTTATCCGGGGAACATTTGACATGGTGGGCACAAGATGAGAAATACATCATCGTTTATTAGTATCAAGTAAACTCGACTGACAACTTATGCAGTTGTTTCAAGAGTTGAGACAAAAAAAAAAAAAGTTTCAATATTATTTGTCGTAACAAAGATGGCGAATGCACGATCTTTACAACGAATGCTGTGTACAAAGAAGGTTTATTGTGTATTTGTATAAGCATCATGTAATTTATTTGTTCTTACACTTATCATTTTCTTTTTGCATATAATACATGAACAATTTCTTTTTGTTTCCAATTTATGTGTTTAACATATTTATCGACTTATGTCCAGTTAGATATTGTCAACCAATAATATGAAGCAAACCCGCCCACAGGGCGGGTTATGAAGCCAGTATTATTACAAAGCATCTGCATTGTTAGTATTGTCCACATAGATCTAGACTTCCATGTCAATGAATTTTTCATTGTATCACTAAGTTTAAGATGCTACGATGATGTTATTGGGGTGTAACGTGTATTAATTGGTCATTGTTGGATGCATGGATTACGACAAGACATCCCATTGCTAATTCTAAAATTATGTCGTAAAAGTTTAGTCTAAATAAATGACGTACCCACTAAGCCTTTTCTAGAAAACATTACTAAAATGCCGTTCGCGTACTGTGTTTTCTAGTGGTAATTCTTGTCAAGTTTTCGGATTCATTAAAATACTAAATTTAGTAATTTAAATGGATAAAGAATATCATCTCCATTTCAAGTACCGGGAATCCTCTTAATAGACGAAATATTCAATTCCTATATGTTTCCGAAAATTTGTATCTAGAAAATTGATCTTTCCGTAATAATAACGGAGTCACTGTGAAACCTTTTGCGTACACGTATATATATAGGGAGAGACAGCATATTAAATATCAATCCTTTTATTATTACACATTTATAATGGGGAAATACTTAAGTACTTATTTAGTCTTCGTAAGTTCATGAGCTTCAACCACAACCTGTGTTATACCATGTACTATGAAACAATTTAGATATCGTATAAGAATTTACTAAAAAGCTTCATGTGTTGAGCTTGCAGCGAAGTGAGGATTAACATGCTTCCGTCGCTGATTGGGCTAGGTAATACTAAACTCAAACCATCAAGTGGGATCCATGCAGGCACCATGACTATAGGCTTGCCCCATCCAAAATCAGCCTCGTATATCTGTAGCCTTGTCCAATTATTTATCAAAAGGTTAGGACATTCCAAATTTTGGAGACCACGAAACATATTGTTTAAATCTGGTTGTAGTTCCAAATAATCAATTGCCGACTTCATGTAGTCGTCATTCCTTTGTCTTATCGCGTTTTGGACTTTACTAGCAGCATACCAAGTAGGGTTTGATTTAAGCTTTCCTGATACTGCTTCAGGTGTAGCCATAAAGATAACATTCCCGAAATAGCCTGGTGGCAAAGTGGGCTGAAGACGAGCCCGCCCATCAAGGGGGATGTAAAGCCTCGTGTCTTGATCATCTGGCAACCCCCGAGCTTGACACACCGATCTCCAAATATGACCAGCAAGCATTTCGTACGAGCTGAAGTTAATTGTGTTGCCCCCTTCCTTGGATTTTTCTTTGAGCTGGTTGAGCTGGTCACGTGTCCACTTGAAAATGGAGGATGTGATGGTTTCATCAAACTGGGACTTAAGCAGTGATGATTTCATTTGTGGAACGGGTTGGAATTCAATGTGTTCAAAATCTTGGTGCGGTGGCTCTCGAGCACGGAGTAGGGTCCGGTCTATGACCGGTGGGAGAGTGATATCAAGGCCACGAGCCATTTCGGACCATGAGTTAATGAAATGGTTTGCTGATAAACCATCTGCAAGACGATGGTGCATCGCAATTCCTAATGAAACTCCTCCGCATTTGAGAAAGGTTACCTGTTCAATTTCGCATATCAGATACTATAGTACTTCCATTTACATACAATTATATTTTAGAAATAGCGAAAATATTAAAATGTAAAAATTTTCTAACAATAAAACACGTTAAGATATATAGGTAAAAAATTCGAACCACACTCACGATCACTAAAAAAATTGTCCTTTAGTGACACTAAATAAGTGTCATTAAAAGTCAAAAACATATTGCAAAAAGTATAGAAATATCAAAGAAAGATGTCGCTAGATTTTTTGAGCGTTTTTCCTACATTTAAAAAGTGTAGGCAAAAGTGAAGTAGGTAAAAATTTAATTATAATGACACGAAAAGGTGTAAGGATAATATTTTTTTTTGCCTTTTATGACACATTTTTACAAAAGTGTCATTGAACCTCAAAATTTTGACTTTTTTTCACATATTCTTTTAACAGTTATCACTTAAAAGTTAGAATTAATGACACTTTTAAATGTTTCTAATAGTGTATTTTCTAGTAGTGGATACTTTGGAGCAATGTTTTGAAACCTGGGTTTGGGATCGACCCGGCCGAGTCACCGGGTCAACCGGTTCGACCGTCGGGTCAACCCGGTTAGACCCGGTTTTATACACATTTCTAAAAATTCATTTTCTATTGTCCAAAGTTTAATGTCCAAACTCCAAACACTACTCTGCAGTGAAAAAAGAGCAAAGAACCTTACGGTTCAAGCACAAGGGTCCTAAACTTCTAATCATGCTAAGCGCTTTGGATATCAGAACCCGAATTCAATCTAATAAGTGGAAACTAATCACAAATATAAGTGAATATACATCATAAGAAAGTCATATCAAACAAAAATAGCACCCTAACAATGGAAAATAATAAAAAAAAAAGAGTAAAAAAAAAAAAAAAAAAAAAAAAAATCAAAACCCGGGTTGACCCGGGTCCCTCAAAACCCGGCGGGTCTAACCGGTTGACCCGGTTTTAAAAACCCGGGTTATTTTGACCCGGCCTAGTCAACCCGGGTTTGAAAACATTCTTTTGGAGTGTTTTATCCAAATCCAAGAATTATATCGTATAGTAAGTGACCGATAGAAAAAGTTTCACATAAGTCAAAAGGCACCAATTAATATGGATGGACTGTTCGCTATCTCCCATTTTACAAAACGTGTCATTGAAACTCAAAATGTTGACTTTTTGCCCACATTTTTTAATAATTATCAGTTAAAAGTTAGATTAATGACACTTTAGATGTCACTAAAAGTGTATTTTCTAGTGGTGGATACTTTGGAGTTTGGAGTGTTTTATCCAAAATCCAAGAAGTCTATCGTATAGTACGTGACAGAAAAAGTTCCAAAATCCAAGAAGTCTATCGTATAGTACGTGACAGAAAAAGTTTCACATAAGTCAAAAGGCACCGATTAATATCGATGGACTGTTCACTATCTCAAAAAAATTGTTTATTATGTTTAGCTACACACAAAAGAGTCACTGTAATAGGAGCGATATTTAAATTAGGTGACAAAGCTTCAGTGACAGGATAAGAGATGTCACAAACCTGAGTTTCCTCTAACACTAAAGTGTTCATATTTTTCATTTTTGTGCTGTACACCAAGTCTTTCTTTCTTGTTCTTTTTTTTTTGCTGACACAGTTTTATCACAAAAAAAAGTCACTAACAAAACCCAACTCACACTTTGTTCCACACCTTTATCTTTGGTGTCTCCTCCGCTGGCCTCACCATCATCGATTCTTTTACCACGATCTTCATAATTAAAGCATGCACCAACTGCAAGATATAATGATATACTATTATGTCATGACTTTTAGATTAAAAAAGGTAGTAATCAACCAAGATTTTTACAGCTTAATTACCTGTTGAAATGAGTTGAAGAACAAAAGGTTTGTGATAGATGATATGACACTAACAATGGTGCAACGATGTTTATACAGTCACTGTATCATTTATTTTTTGCTCTAGCTAAAATCTTTTGTGTTTCTTTTGTTTTTCTAATCTAGCAGAAGATGCTCGAGTGTTATGGGGTCATGTACTACCAATTGTGGTGGCTTTTGTAGTGGATTTCTGGTTGTACTAGTTGTAGTTATATATTTTTTTTTGTACTAGTTGTACTAGTTGTAGTTATATTTAAGCTTTGCTTTTAAGAAATAATCATTTTATTTGCTATAAAATAATTATAATTTACCTGTAATAACACGCAATACGAAGAATACATAAGTAGACATTGATTTACACGCATATAATACACGAGTGTCTAGGGGTGAGCTCGGTTTAGAACCGGAACTGAGAGAACGGTGAATTAAAATTTGGCATATATAATATATGGAACGAATAATATAGTAGGGTTGGATCAGTTGGAAAACCCTTTGCCTCACAACCAAGAGGTCAAGGGTTCGATCCTCACTCCCTACAAAAGGCTGGAGGTCCTTTTCTACCTTAGGTAGAACCGGAAGCAGCCTCTCTACCTTAGGTAGGGGTAAGGCTGTCTACATATCAACCTCCCCCATACACCGTGGAAGACGGTATTGGGACCCATAACCCGTGGAAGACGGTATTGGGAGTTACTTTACTTTACTTTTTTTAATATATGGAACGAATAGGGTTCTCGATTTTGGTTCTGCTTCCAATTCGGTTTTCAACTCCATTTTTGTTTTTTCAGGTATACCTGGGCAAGAACCAAATTTTTGCAAAAAAAATAAAATTAGGCGCCTATTCGGATAAAAATGCCAAGAAAATTTATCTGTTTTGCACCCATTAACGTCTAAACCAAAAACTTTTTACAACGAAAGTACAAACACGAAAAACCAAAAAGCCGAATACTAATAGTTCCAAAATTTTCAAATTATAAAAAAGAATACAATATAAATCAATTCAAAAAAAACTTTCAAAAAAAACTTTGTTCAACCGGAAAAATTTATCCTACTACTGTTTTTTAGACAAACACAATAAGAGACGAGAATTTTGGTTCGTGTATCAGATTTGCGTATGGGAGTTTCGTACACAATAAGAGGCGAGAAACTAATACTACTAAATATAAAACTGAAAATTGTTTAATTTTACAGAATTGCCATAATTATTATTTATAAAAGTAAATGAACACATTAGTTACTTATAAAAGGGTAAAAATGTTTTGTTTTTGTGTCTACCAAAATCAAAGTAGTCTGTGTATTTCAACTGCATGCTAATTAGTCTCGTAAACTATTATTTTGAGATACATGCATCGAGTAACTTTTAATGTAGAATATTGGTTCAGATCATTTTGAACAATTAATTATGGTCTATATTTAGCCAAACAATCTAACCCAGCAATTATAAAAACCATATTCCTAATATCATTGGCATCTATAGTTTAAGTAACAAGAAACAAGATTTTCTTTTAACGGAACAATATATTTGTAAAATCCGTACGATGAAACTGTTTCAAAAATTTTGACAAAGATTCAATTCGATCCTGTGTAAATACCCCATGGTAGATCTAACAAAAAAGTAATTGTTACTGTAGAAAGTACGACGTTGTAAGTTAACGACACATTCCCACAACTTTAATAAATACTTTGGACGGATTTTTCGCGACTAACTTGTTGGTACATGTACTATGGCAATAGTTTTTCCAAGAATTGTTATTCGTCGATTATTGCAGAGAAATACGTAGCTAATTAAGTTGCCGCTAAGATCTAGTGAATATGATAATTGGCAAGTTAACCGTAAAAATTTTCTACGGAGTATTTTTCCTTTCAGAAACTAGCTAGATTAATTTACTAGCTGTACGTACGAGGTAGTGTTTTAAATATAGAAACTTATGGACACCTGCCTACAAAAAAATTTAATATACGGTTCTAGTTCTAAAACCATATCCCTTGTTCAGTTATACCGTTTCATGCACAATATTGTTTTTTCATATATTTTTCACAACTTTAACTAACTTTTATTTTACTCAAATATAAATACCCCTTTGTGATAGGTTTATTTTCATATACTAGCTTTACAATATATATATCATTACTGAAATAAATCATAAAAATAGTGCTACTTGTAAATTTTAATATTGTTTTGTTTTCTGCTTTTTGCTAACTAACGGATTCAAACCGTTAGTATACATAAATACCGTCGCAGGTGATCTTCAACACATAATACTCACAGGCAGGTAATTAAAAGCTTTGTTGATTTCTTCAGTTTTCACTTTGAATTTCAGTTTCCATTAATGCAATATAGATTTTCATTGTTGTACACATACATGTAGATTAATTAGAAACGATGAAGGTAACAGTAAGGGAATCGAAGATGGTGAGGCCTGCCGAGGAGACTCCGAAGACAAAGCTATGGATGTCCAACCTCGACCTTATGGTCCCAAAGTACTGTCACACACAACTTGTATACTTTTACCGGTCCAACAGGGCCGTGAGCAGCTTCTTTGATGCCAAAGTGATGAAGGAAGCTTTGAGTAGGGTTTTGGTTCCATTTTTCCCGATGGGAGGTCGATTAAATGAAGACCAAGATGGAAGGATTGAGATCGATTGTCAAGCACAAGGTGTGTTGTTTGTAGAAGCTGAATCCGATGGTGTGCTCGAAGATTTCGGTGATTTTGCACCTAGACTGGAATTTCTAAAACTTTTTCCAACCGTTGATTACTCACTGGGAATTGAGTCGTTCCCTCTATTGGTCGTACAGGTATGTATATATGAAACTCGACTTTTTGTTTACTAATAAGTGGGCTATAATTGCCTTAATTTGTGTTATGTTTATTAGGTAACTTACTTCAAATGTGGAGGAGTTTCGCTAGGAGTTGGGATAGACCATCACGTTGCAGACGGGTTATCTATGATGCACTTCATTAACTCATGGTCCGAAATGGCTCGTGGTCTTGACCTCACTCTCCCACCTTTCATAGATCGAACCCTCATCCGACCTCGAGACCCACCACAGCCCACTTTTGAGCACGTCGAATTTCAACCTGTTCCATCGATGAAATCACCCCCAATCAAATCCCTTTCAGATGAAATCAGCACCTCCATTTTCAAGTTGACACAAGATCAACTCAATCTACTCAAAGCGAAAGCAAAGGAAGATGGAAACACGATCAAATTAAGCGCATATGAAATGCTAGCGGGCCATATTTGGAAGTCATTGTGTAAAGTCCGTGGGCTGCCAAATGATCAGGAGACCGAGCTTTACATCCCTACCGATGGGCGTGCACGCTTTCAGCCTGCTTTACCACCTGGCTACTTTGGGAATGTTATCTTTATGACCACTCCTATTGCGGCTGCAGGCAAGCTTCAATTGGCCCCTACTTTCTACGCAGGGAAAAAAATTCATGACGCCTTAGCACATAGGAAAAACGATTATTTAAGGTCAGCAATCGACTACTTGGAACTACAACCCGATCTGGATGCTATGTTTCGTGGGTTTGAGTTGAAATGTCCTAATAGTATGATAAATAGCTGGACCAGGCTAGGAATACATGAGGCTGATTTTGGATGGGGTCGGCCTATATTCATGGGACCTGCTTATGTCCCAGCTGATGGTCTAAGTTATGTGTTACCAAGTCCGATCAACGACGGGAGCATGTCGATAGTTATTTCGCTACATGCTCAAGATATGAAGCTTTTTAGCGAATTATTGTATGATATTTGAAAGGTTTCTTACATTTTATGTATGTGCTCGATTATGGCATGCTAACCATAGTCTAGTGATTTAAGCCTCTCAGGATGCGTGTGTTTCTGTATCTTTTCCTTTAAAACAAAATGTTTGTGTGTAATAAATGATTGACGTTGAAATGAGATCTAGTCGAACCTTGATTTGGACTCTATGGCCATTGGTTTATTAAGAAAAGTTGTTTGTTACAAACAAAATTTATAAAGCGTACAACTACCAATTAGATTATTTTAAACTTTCATGTTAGATGTAATTCCAAGGTAACGCACTAACCCACTAGCCATGTCCTCTTAAATCTCTAATTAACCATTGTTCGTAATCACCAAAAGCCTTCTGGCCAAATAGTACCCTATATTGTATGAGAAGATGCTCAACCAAATGATTATGGGTTCAAGTTCTGTTTAGAACATGTGTTATAGATTTGTGGTATTAATATTTTGAGATAGTTAAAAAGTTGTCGTTCTAAAAATAAATAAATAAATCATTTTACATTATCATAGATGGCAGAAATACTCGAATATGAGGGGAAATCAGAATGAAATTAACCTTCGAATCGGTGGACAAATAACTTTTTGGGTTTGGGGCTGAAACCAATGCGTAATATTTCTACCCCGGCCAGCCCTACCTGAAATATTCAGAATCTATGTACGTTTAGTTATGTATATTAGTATTTGTAAAAGCTTTTATAATTTATATATAATTTTAAGGATAGGTGATTTAAATATTCATGTCAAAAGACTATATTTAGAAGGCCGTGTTGAGTTTATTCTTCAACAAACTCAACAACACTTTGGAAAAGACGGATGATGGTTTCATTGAGGTAAAGAATCGTAAAGCTAAAGGAAAGAAGGTTGGAGTTCAGTTGCCTCAGAAAATGCCGTTTTGTGGTATTGAAATGGGTAAAGGGGCTAAATTTAGCCCTTCAAAACTTAAGCAAATATATGTAGTTGTGTCAAAGAAGTCGGAAGCTACTAAGAAGAAAATCACCAAAGAGGCAAGTATGAGTGGGGCGAATGTTACTACATCATCAAACCCATTTGATGCTCTTGATATGGCCAATACTGATGAGAAAGGTATTCCTTGTGTAACAAGTGTTTCTCCTAAGGATATCGCAAAGGAAACTAAGGTGGCTGAAGAAGATAGTGATGATGAGGTTCTTGATTGCCAAAATGATATTGCTAGTTTTTTTAGCATCTGGTATTCCTGGTGTTGCTAGTTTTTCTAAGGGTGAAAATAATGGAGGTGGGGGGAAGAAGAGTTTATTAGAAAGTTGGAAGGAGAGTTATAGAATTGAAAAGATAATTATTGAGGAGAAAGTTACTCTTATGGATGATGGTAAACATCTAAAAAAGGTTGTTTTGAAAGAGAACGAGCAGGATGCGGCTGCTATGCCTAGTATCTCTTCCTTTACGTGTACTTCTTCAACCAAGGTGGGTAACCCATTCTCTAAGGTTGGTAATGTGGATGTTTCTGATAGCGATGACGATGAAATTCTGGAATATTCAAACGAGACTAATTACTTCGGTAGTAGCGGGAACGCGAGGAGAATTTTAGAACAGTGAAAAGATAATACATGTGGCTACAATGATTATGATGATGATTGTGGTCTATCTGCGGCCCAATTAAAGGCTGCTGCCATCCATGATATTATACTTGGATATGTTGTTTTTCCATTGGTTAGCATAAATGTTGATGTGTCTTAGTTTATGCTTGGTTTTGTTTTGGTTTTCTAATTGTGTGTAGCTTGTTGGATTATTTGTGGCCTGTTATGAACGATTTAGTGGTTGTTCAAATTGTTGCTTGAAATTAATGTGGTATTGCAACCACATTCCATTGTACTTAACTATTTTTTGAAATAATATATTGTACAGGGTGGAAGCCCTATATAAAAAAAAAAAGAAAAAAAAAAAAAAAAAAAAAAAAAAAAAAAAAAAACTCAACTACACGCTAAATAGTGTATTCACCAAGACGTGAAATGGTGACTATATTTGCAAACTTGCATCTCGAACCAACTAAGCTAACTATATGATGATTGGTCCAAAAGTTGCAGCCTGCAAAAATTAACTTGGGTCATAAAGGCCTTGTCGATCCCTGATGATTTTTTGTTCTTTAGATTCTGGTTCTTATACATACTAGTTGATACCGCGTCAGCTAGTGAATATATCTTCAAATTGTATTTGGATTTTTTAAGTTGTCTCTAACTTGAACATAGCTGAAGCTGCTTATTGATTTATTATCAGCGGGTCTTCTTATACTTAGTCTAATTTATGTTTAAAATTAGTTATAGATCATTGGGCATTGAAATAGTCCAACAGTTTTATTGCGTTGTTAGGCTGGTCACAGTAATCCCAAACGATCGACACCCACGATCGATTACATCTCGGTCGCCCTACTGCACCCAACCGATCGCCAAGAGATTTGGAAGAAACTTGGTCACATACTCAATCAATATACATTTGTGTTTTCTTTGCTTTTATCTTTGCTTTTTGATTCTTGTAACCATTGGGAAAAAATTGATATTGGTCGCTTTTACTGGGGCACCCAATCGTCTGCAAGTCGCTAAAGAGAGAAAGCTGATGTGGCAGAGAAAATGAGAAGGATTGAGTTGCCTTACTGGAGGCAGCCTAAGATTTTCATGTCTAGGTCAGCTTTTGAAGATTGCTAATGGGGAATGAGGATGAGGTTTGCACCTAGTTTTTGTATTGTTTTTAAAACTTAAAAATTTAAAAATTGAGTAATGTTGTTAGACAAAAATACTTTTGATTATAAAAAAAGAGCAATCTATTAAATATTTAAATATTTTTTTTTTCTTCGAAAGGCATTAAATATTTAAATACTTACAATATTTAAAACAATAACTTTCTTCACTCTTACTCCACACCTATATATATACACAAAAATAATATAAAAATTACACACACAAATTGACACTAATATGTATCGTCATCGTTATACGCGAGTAAGAGTCAAGTATATTAAAAATCATATATCTTTATACTTACAGGCTATAGTATGCTAAAAGGTTGATTTGAAATTATATATTGTTCATTAAATATTTGTTAAAAATAATTATAATCATGACATAATGCGGGATAAGCACATACAAGTAGTAAGAGTAAAATATCGGATATAAGAATCAATATTAAAAAATAGTGCAAAAGGTATCATATATATAACTATATTTATACATTAGTGACACTTTAAAGATATTACTAAAGGATCTTTTACACGTAAATTGTGGGGTTTAGCCAAACTTTTTGACCATGGTGTCACAACTCACAAGTAGGTCACTTCTCACATTCATTTAGATCTTAAAGAAAATCATCAGCCGCCCTTCAATTGCCTGCAGTTTAATTAGCATGTGTTTAGAATATGTCACCAATTAATAAGAGGATATTAGACAATGAATAAAACGTTTATGCAAAATACTAAGGGCCCGCTTGGTTCAAAGTGGGGAAAGGGAAAGGGAAAGGAATGCAAAAGAATGAGTGAGGTGGGTAATCAATACCTTACCCCCCAATTTACTCTATAATGGTTGATTACCCACTACAGGGTAATCAATACCTTTCCCCTTATTAACCAAGCACAAACATTGTTTGATGTGGGCCCATCATTATTCCTTTACCCATTCCCCACCCCCACTTAACCCCTCACCAAGCACTCCCTAATTATCAATCATAGTCTATGTCCCCATTGCCATCTAATTCTTAGGTGAAGAAGTGGAGTGTAATTATGCATGGTCTCATTGCATCTTCTATTGGTGGGTAGATGGATAATTACGGAACCCAAAGTGGGCAAGCCATGATTATTGTGCACTGAATTAAAAGTGTCATTTTACTAAAAAAAATCATCAATAAACCTAAACTACGATATAACATCGATAAATATCTAATATATAACTAATAACTTTGATCAAGATTGAGACCTACATAGGATAAAAATATAGCTAATTTGTCATTTTTTCGACTTTTCTGTAGCTTATCTTTTGCTTTTTATATAACCATAAGTTTAAATTCTGGTCATTTATATGTATTTTATGATCATTTTCACGTAATTATCCCTAGAACTAATGCTACATTCTTTTAAAATATTTCCCTGATTTCTAAAAAGAAATTCATGGCAATTGTTATCTATCAATTCTTTATCACATATTCAAATGTGATTGCTTGATCTTGTCAAATGGCATAAATTTGTGATTAGAAATATGAGTTACTAGATGACAGAGGGATCGACATCCACTCAAAAAGATGCCCGGTGAGTGATGAGGACTTAGAATCGAACCAACATCTGTTTGGTGATTGCTTTTTGGCTGCCTCTTTATGGAGGAAAATAGCATATTGGTGGGGATTTGATGACTATCCGAAGCAATTGCGAAACCTAATCGAGTGGGGAACAACAAATGTTAATACCCTTCCGAAATTATGGTTAATTTGATGTGGTTGTCCAAACTCCACATGGGTTATTTGTCATTTTAGGAACCGTGTTTGTTTTGACTTGAAGCCCCCGTGTAAAGACACTATTGAGGAAGTAATCAAGCTTCTCTCCCATTAATCATGGATCACTAATAGCTTCAAAAAGGCACATCCCTTATGGATAGATTGGATCTGAGATCCAATTTTGGCTTGTAAGAACGTGTTGTAACATGTTGTAAACTTCCTCTAGCATCTTGGTAGAGTTTTTATATTTATATATATATTCAACATTCTGCTGATCAAAAAATAAAATAAAATATGAGTTACTAAGATAACTTCAAAAGCTAGCTTGTTTTGTCCTTCAGTAATTAAAGCGTACACTGCTATTCAAACCGATCAAATTGGAAAATTTCCAAAGATAACTATGGCTAAATACTGTGTATGCAGTGTTAAAGGCAGTAAAGAACTGATGGTGCAATATATTATATTCCTTAAAAATTTCATTTGAAGCAATCATTATCAAAAGTGTTATACACAAAGGGTAAGAATTTTGTGCACATTGCCAGCCACCAAATATTATGTCAACGTCGGCACCTAATACTTTACAAATAGGAAGGTTACCAACTGTAGTTAGGGGTGCGAGATAATAAAATATATGTAATAGGCCCATTCAAGTTGCATTTGAAGCAATGATAAATTATATATTGAGCAAGCTAGTGTGCTTGGGCAAAAATTACGGTAATAAAAATCTGTTAAAGATTTGTGCACATTCCATGTCACCACATGTTATGTTGCACCTAACACGTTAGAAACCTTTCTGAAAGGAAGGTTACCAACTAGTTAAAGGTTTAAGTACTTTAACTTTTATTGCTTTCTGTATTGTCCGCAGCCATAACATGAATGCTAAAATTCTACTGTAATATGTGATTAATGTACACATGGAGTGATTCAACCGTGTCAAACTCCAATTTAAACTCAATGTTTTGATACGGTTGTTCAAACGTCTCTATGGGTACTTTGGCGATATAGGAACAAAGTTTGCTTTTAGTGGAAATCACCAAGAATCGACAACCTCATCGATGAAATCAAAACTTTGTCTTTCTCCTGGATCATTCATAGGTCTTTCTAAATTGATTTAAGACCCATTTATTGATCGTACTATCTTGATGTAAATGGGTGAGACATCTTTGCACCTAATAAGCACAATGTCAATGGTTCAACCCTCTTAGTCTATATATTATCCTTAACAGAAAAACCAAAATGATCAAACTCAACCATGAAGGATAATGTGTTTGGTATATTATTAACGAACCGTATAATACAATATATAGACTACTAACCATAACAAGAGATACTCGGGCCTTAACCCATACAAACTATATATAAACGGGTTATGCTAAAATACGACTAACAAATCCTTGGCAGCCTATAGTCACAACCGCTGAGTGAGTAATGTATGTCCCACATTATGAAAAGGCAGCTAATTGTAGGCCTTTTCGGGTTTCGGTTATAAACCTTTTGCACCTAACTATCTTGATGTAAATAGTGTTTCTTAGCTTCTCGCTAGCTTTATAAAATTAATGCATAGGAAAAAAAATAAGTGATATACACAACAAAGAGTGTGGAAAAGAAGTAAGCTTTACACCAAAAGAACACATACATATAATGTGGTTCGGCCAACCATAGTGAGTGACCTACATCCAAGGGCAATAACACAATTTCTTCTAATTATTAGGTTTGTAATTATAGGCACTCGATATTAGGTCAGAAATAACTGCCGATTGGAAATCTGCCGGCAACTCATCAGTTCACGTCTGTTGGCTTGCCAATCGTGTCATTTGTCAATATTTTCAGCTGCTTACCCTTCAAGTCTAATCATTTAATTTTTGATTTATAAAGATTCTCATCATTATTGGCAAGGCACACCAAGCTGTCACTGAGCTCGCTGAGCGTATCTCTTTGGACGCCTCCACAATATATCACTTAGATGTTTATTTATTTTCATTGAAGCAATTTGACACTCAATTACAATGTATTAGAATCATCACTTGATATTAACACGCATAATCAATTACATGGCCTAAAAAAAAGAGAGAGAGACTTCATCCATACTTTTCTCTTTTGATGTACAAAAGTGATACTTGCTCAAACAGATAATGCGACATAAGACCTACATTGTGTAATAATGAGATAGTATAGATCATTACATTCATGTAATACTGTTAAGTAAGTTACAAAATTAGGCTAAATCTGTTCATGTCAAAATGGAGTTTCAATGTTTGTTTCTTAAAGAAGTTGTAATGTTCTAACTAAATATAAGAATAATTGTTCATGTCAAATGGAGTTTCAGTGTTTATTTCATCAAAGATGTTAAGATGTTTTAGATTAAAGAATAAGAGTAAAGGTATATGTCTGTTTGAAAAGCAGAGAATTGTGATTCTATGAACAGCAAACGTGAAAGATGAAAAGTTAGAGCTATTTTACAAATACATATAAAGAACAATGATAATATGCAATATGAACAATGATCATAAACAATATAAAATGTGCAGTGTTTTACTTTGCAAATTTGATTTTCATTGATCACGCACTGTAAGAAAACTGTCGCTAGTGACAAGTGAAAACTTGTCACTATTTTATAAAGTCTCATGAGCTCAACATGTGTCACTAAAGTCAGAGTGACACGAAATGAGTGTAAGTAAATGTTGTAAAACATACAGTTGTAAGGTTATATTTATAGGCAAATCGTGACATTTGAAAATTTACCATCATTCGAACGTTGCTATGATTGAGATGTATGTGAACGAACTATGTATGCAGATTCGTATAAGTGTCCTACTAAATTTAACGTATGGACTGCGAGAAACAGGGTACTATACATAGATTTATCATCCTATTTTAGAAACAAATAATAACCCTATTTTAGCAGAAGTTTTCAAAAAGATACTTATATTTCTAGCACTCCCATATGTTTTCATCTCTATTATTAATTACTATTAAAATGTACCGTTAATTATTTATCATTTAAACTATCAAATGAAAGAATCATTCTACGCTTAATCTAATACAAGATTGATTTGCTTAAAGTTACTCTATTGAAAATTGTAAAGTTTGTTTTCATTTCTCGCACGTTGCCCTAATCTTAAGTTATATGGATAAGCTTAAATTAATCAAATACTTGGCCGCCTCACTTGCACAAAAACTATATATAGTGTCATCAGTTCTAAACATTTGTCATAGAACAACAGGCTTTGTTAATTGTTATCATATTTCCAAACCTTTGGTGATTTCATCATTTTGAATCTAGCTTGTAATAACATAGCGTTTCATTTTTTTTTTTTTTTTGCTTTAACTAAATTATATTAAGATCATGAAGATCATGGTAAGGGAATCAACGATGGTGATGCCAGCAGAGGAGACGCCAAAGATTAAGCTATGGAACTCTAACCTCGACCTTTTGGTATCGAAGTATCACACACTAACCGTTTATTTCTACCTGCCTAACGGAGATTCTAGCAATTTCTTTGATACCAACGTTATGAAAGACACTCTGAGCAAGGTGTTGGTTGTATTTTACCCGGTGGCAGGGCGATTTAAGGAAGACCAAGATGGCCGGATTGATATCGATTGTCAAGGACAAGGAGCATTGTTTGTGGAAGCCGAGTCTGATTGTGTGATCGATGACTTGGGTGATTTTGCACCCAGATTAGAGTTTCTGAAACTTATTCCAAAGGTTGATTACTCGTTGGGAATTGATTCGTATCCAATACTCCTTTTGCAGGTATGGACTGTCTCTCTTTTAATAACAAACGAATAAACAAACACATTTGGGTTGTATTTAATTAACACGCATAAATATGAGCAGGTGACTCGCTTCAAATGTGGGGGAGTTTGTCTAGGAGTCGGGATGCATCATCGTATTGCGGATGGATTATCCGCACAGCATTTCTTGAACTCATGGTCCGAAATAGCACGTGGTCTTGACCTTACTCTATCACCCTTCTTAGACCGGACCCTCCTCCGTGCTCGAGACCCACCACAACCTGTTTTTGAGCACATCGAATATCTCCCTCCTCCACCAATGAGATTGTGGCCACTCAAATTCTCAACAGATGAAACTGTCACCTCAATATTTAAGCTGACACAATACCAAATTAGCATACTTAAAGCAAAATCGAAAGAAGATGGCAACACAATTAAATATAGCTCGTACGAAATGCTCGCTGGCCATATTTGGAGGACGGTGTGTAAAGCCCGCGGGCTGCCTGATGATCAAGACACCAAGCTCTATATACCAACCAATGCACGGGCTCACCTTGACCCCCCTCTGCCGAAAGGCTATTTCGGGAATGTTATATTAATGGCGACTCCAATAGCAGTAGTAGGCAAGCTTCAATCAAACCCTACTTGGTATGCAGCCAGTAAAATTCATGACGTGATAACTCAGAGGAATACTGATTATCTAATGTCAGCTATTGATTATTTGGAACTACAGCCTGATCTGAACAATATGGATCGTGGCGCCCAGTCATTTGAATGTCCAAATCTTGGTATAAGTAGTTGGGCTAGGCTCTCGATCTACGATGCTGATTTTGGATGGGGTCGGCCTGTATTTATGGGACCTGCAGTGATCCCATTCGAAGGTCTTAGTTTCGTATTACCAAGTCCAATCAACGATGGGAGCATGACGATCGCCATTGCGCTACAAGCTCAACACATGAAGCTTTTTAGCAAATTGTTGTATGATATCTAAAAGTTGTCATACATCCGTTACACTTGTGTGCAATTAGCCAGATCTTCGGGTTTGTGGTATTAACATCACCTTCAATAAGTTGTTGAATCAAGCACAACAACAACCATTATGAGTGTGTATTTCCGTTGCAAAAAACATGTATATGTGAAAATTGCATGTGCATGTGTTTTTAAAGGTTCAGTTCAGATTTGGCGCGTTTGTATTTCTAAACAATGATTATTTTCAAATGCAATCAATAGAATCTACCATTTTTTCCATCCGATCATGAAATCGCTATTTCATTTCTATATTGTATTTGAATACCTAACTATATATTTAGCACTGATGGATATTATTACCAAAGCATAACGAGGAGCTAGCTAGGAGAAAATGGAAGCACGATCAACGAAAATTCACAAGGCATATAACATATGGCAAATATTTTATAAAAGTATCATACTTGTCATCATTTATTTTTTGGGTATCAAACAAAAAATTTTCCTTAGGTACTTTTGTGACATTTTTGCTCTTCGAAAAAAAAATCCTATTAGCTGAGAGAAGCGAAAATGTCATAAAATGTCGCAAAATACCTCAAAAATGCCGAATTTAAAAGAAAAGTACCCGTATAAGCAAAAAAAATTATTCGCTACCCAAAAAAACAAATGTTGGCAAGTATTATACATTTTTTAAAACATTTGCCCTATAACATATTAACATGCACTTAGCTAACCAGGCAATATTACACCTGCTACTAAAACATGTTTATTTGGCATATGAGCAACCAACAGTTTAAATAGATTAACTTTAGTCTCGAGTTCGATCATTAGACTCACAAAACGGGCACACCAAAGAATGAAAATCAACCCCACGACAGTTTGAGTTAAAACAAGTAGGAATTTTCATGTTCCAAGCTCTTCAAGCAGGTATTAATTAACTTTAAAGGGAACCCAGATGTTCCATATTGAAATGGAGCCAGATGCTTAACAATAAATTCTTGATCAACTAACTTCCTTAAGGATTCAGAAGTAAGAAATAATCACTAAAAAAAAATTGTGAGTTAGTGACACAAATAGAAGTGTCAGCGTAGTAAACAAGTATCACAAAGTATACACGAGTTTCACATGTAATTCTGTAAGTCAGAAAATGCAAGTAAATGTGTCATCATTAAAAACTTACGTATAATGCCATTAGAAGAATGAGACATATTTCTGATCCTCTAGTGACACCTTTTTAGATATTGTCAAAAACCCAATATTATAACCTTTACCCAAACTTAGGTGTCACCGAAACATAGAGTCAAACGTTTTGCTGTTGTCGCTAACCAGTTAATCATCAGTTACCATGTGTGAGTACAGGGCGGATCTACATGAAACACAGGGTATGCACATGCATACCCTGTGTAAAATTTCGACAGTGTAAAAAAAATTGTTTTTTCTTAGAAGACACTGCAAAATACACTAAGAAGTTAAGAGTGCACACCCTTTGGAACTTAGAAAAAATATGAGGGCATACCCAGATCCAACTTGCGATTTTTTAATTCTTCAATGTGACAAAATAGATGGATGTTGTGTAAAAAAGAAGCGGTAGGAGAACTTGGTTAGCACTTGAAGAAGAAAGAGAAAATTAAGGTAGGTCAAATAGTCAATAAGTTTTTTGTTTTCCGTGGCACATTTAAGTTCACTATTTCTCTTCCTCATCATGGGGCTTTGTGGTCCACTGGGTGAAGCTTATTAAGTTAAGCGAGCTTAGGTGAGAGTAGTACCGGGTTGGGTGACCAACCGGGAAATCCTCGCTTGGGGACCACAAGCTCTAATGATATCAACCAGCTACCTTAGAAGCCTGGGCCCAACCATGTGATGTTTTAATCCAACTAAAAGATGCGAGTTCGATTCCATTCCACAGCATGGTTGGGTATTGGGTGAAGGTATTTCATTGGCATCAAACATTTGCTAGGTAGAGTTGATGGGTACCATTATGGTGGTGTCCCTGTCAATCTACACTTTTGATCCACTATTTCTCTTCCCCGAAGTCCACCACTCAAATTTCCAATTACATAGTAACAGGATATTACAATCAAATTTAACAATATAACTTCGTCCATTTTAATATTATTTTTTTCCTTCTTATAGGTAGTAAGTTTACATGGGAAATATATCTTTTTAGCTTTTAACTTTGAAGGTTTGTTGTTTTAGACGTTTTAGATATGAAGTTATTGTCACACTATTCTTTTAGTATGTTAACCATTATTCAATAAATATACTGAAATGTGAGTAGCTAATTAATAACCCAAGCTTGATAAACTATTTTAACTTAAAAATATATATATATATATATATATATATATATATATATATATATATATATATATATATAAACTCAGATCGAGAAATGAGACAATCACGCCTACATAGAATTCCAAATAACCCGAACCGAAAAATTAACCAAATTTTTAGTTAGTCTATTACTGAAGTGCATACCCTCTTCAAAAATTCTAGATCCGCCACCAATGAGTATCCCCTTCACAGGTCAGTGAATTGTTTCAAGGTAGATCATGGAACTTGGCTTCAGTAACAAGTAGTAGATTATCATCGTAAATTTTATCATGTATTAGCTATGGAACTTGCAACCAACAATCTATAAACAATAAGTAGTAGATTATGATTGTCGGTTTTATCATATGATAGCCACAACTTGTGAATTCCGAAACAAACAATATTACAACAATATTCATGATGAATAATGACATCCAATACTCTTCTATAAAAATAGAGAGAATCAGAGAATTAGAACATTTTGATATACAGGGTTGTTTTTGGTGACATATGTTACTTTATTTCACTTAGGTCGCCAAACAAACAACATTAACTTAGATCACTTTTCTTAAAGACCTGCGTTAAAATGAGTTATCTGGACATATAATTACAATAACTTAACATAAAAAGAAAGGTTTTAGTAACGAATGTATAAATTTACAAGTTTAGTAAACGAAATTCCACGTCTTAAGTTTAGTGACCTAAGTGAGAAAATAATAATAATAATAAAATAGTAGATTATTAACAGAACAAAAGAATCAAACAATGAACTAACAACGTAGATTCAATCATGCCTGGGAGTAAGGTGGTGTTTGTTTGTTAAGAGGGTCTGAATCTGAATCTGAACCGCACATCTGAATCTGATGCGTAAATGTCTGAATCTGACCGCATCTGAACGGGAAAAAAAACTCATGTTTGAACCGCACATTTGCTTGCTCGTACTATTTTTTTTTTGGTTTTTATTTGTGTCAGCAAGAGGCAACAAGACGCATTCAGACACCCCTCTCAAGTCTAAACCATTAAGATCTTACTGCATCTGAACGCGTCTGAACGAAAAAAAAAAAAAAAAAAAAAAAAAAAAAAAAAAAAAAACGGTCTGAACGACCAAATGTCTGACCGATTCAGACATTTTGGCCATTCAGAGCCTGTTAAGAGGCAAAAAAAAAAAAAAAAAAAAAAAAATCAAACACTGCCTAAGTAATTGTTGTTCACTTTTTCCACATTCAAACATCCATAGGTATTAACCAAAAATGATTAGGATGCATGCTGGCAGGAAAACGGAAAGTGTCATTCTTGGTTACAACTAGTGACAGACTGAAAAGGTAGTCAGTAAAGTATAAAAAAGAGTCACTAATGTTATAGGAAAAAAAGTGTCATGGATCATCTATTCCTCACACATAAAAGTAGAAATAAAATTGGTACATACCTATAATAATTAGTAACAAATACCAGAGTAGTTACATATATTTTGCATTTCGTTATTGAAAAATTAAGATATCAATATATCCCAAAAATAATACTCCGTACTACTATAACGTTTTGCCCGCTGAATTCTTAAGTGTCCAAAAAAACTCAGATTTGGTGACAGTTTTAGTCGCTAAATGTCATTTTATTGTGTGATATTTCTACACTGAATTAATACTGACAAGTAACGTCGTACCAAAAAGCTTTTGTTTGGCAGCAACCGCAATTTTTGGCTGTTTCTTATCTTCTTTAGAACCCATGATGTCTCCCACTGAATTAGAAAGCCTTAAGATTTCTAAATTAATTAAACCAATAAAGAAACTATACAACAAAACGTGATATACAACAAATGAACAAAACTTTGACTCCTAGAATACTTACAGATACTGATTGTTTGAATATTTTAAGTAATCTAATAGGATTCCTTAGTGCGTGAAGATGGTTATAAACCAATATAATAACCTAGTCTGCAACTATTTTACAATTTGCATTCCAAGCAATCATTATTGTTTCTTTTTTATTATCTACTTGTTTCAGTGTGGTTTCTTAAAAATCCTAGAGCAATATCACCCAATCACCCATAGATTGCTTTTAAGTATGAAAATTTTGGCATATTTTAAAGTAGATACTGAGAAAATACTTGATATTTGCTTTTAATTATGACACTGATTAATGGGTTCAGTGTAATGTTGCTATTATATCACTCCAAAGTCGGATTCTTATCTCTATATATTTTATTTAAAAGGACATGGTTTTGACTTTTGATTGTCAAGGACATCAAGTTGTGGAGCTATAATACTAAATTGAGAAATTCCATCATAACATAATTAATATACTGCCATATTCTTAGAAGATGAATCAATATTTTAATTAAACTATTTGTAAAATTTACTAGCAGAAAAACGTGACCAAAATTCTTATTTTTTTTTTAAGAGCTTCATATAAAGGTATACATGCCTACTAGGTCAAAATAACCAATGCTAAATTGGTTAGAGTGAGTTGATACTCTTCAATGTAATTCTTTTGCCTAGCTTCTTGCTAGGCTTTTATTGTAACTGGCGTTCCAAAAAAATAAAAATATACATGCATAGTTTTTATTTTGGTAAAGAGGATAGTGTGACCCAGACCACAAAATGGTTATATACAAATAAAAAATAGTATCTAATTAAAATACGGAGTATGTACAATAAAATTTAAGTATATAAGATGTCTTCGGTTTAGTGGTATGTGATTATAACCACCCATCAACATGTTGTGAGTTCAAATCTTGTTAAAAACTTTTATGAAATAGGTGGTATAAGTATGTGAAATCAACGTATAAAAAAAATCTTCCTTATACCAATGCTACTTTGTGTTATTGGCTTTTTTTATATAACCAATTAGAAAGTTGGCTTTGGATCTTCTAAATCATTTTGAGGCACCCTGTGAAGTGGAGAGTAATTATGGATCCACGATAATAACTTTAATTAAAAGTGCAAACACTAATCACATAAATTAAGAGTCATTGATCCAAATTTTATTTAAAGTTCAATAAACTAATCATATGATTGCCTTCAACTTGATCCGTGTTTATGACTGCTTTATCTTTTTTTAGTTAATAACTATTAATTTAATTTCTCATACATACACATGCATGTATGTAATCAGATTTTCGCAAAATTTATTCTATTTTTTCTTTTCCAAAGTTGTTTTCAGCAATTATAAGAATGTGAGTGTGGTTGGTTAGGGGCAACTAAGCAAGTTGCCAACAAGTCACGGTTGCTTAGTTGGTGTAATTTGTAGTCATGGCTGCATTTATGTGATTCGAGAATACTTATATTCTTCATGAGTTGAAATCTAACTTTTTTTTTTTTTCTAATGTGGACGTGTGTATACACATACACACATACGTATCGAAGTATAAAAGAGTGTCTGAATAACTTAACAAAAGAATTTTATTTTCTTCTCCATCATAATCACTACAACAATCGAGGCTTTTAGCGATGCCTAGTCGTCGCTAAACAAGCGTTGCGACACTATCACGCAAACTTTTGGCTAAGACAGTCAATGTGTTTTAATAAAAAATTAAATTTTAATATTCTTTTAAAGAATAGCCCTTGTATTAAGGTTTAATTTTGATGAGAAAATTAGTAAATTAAATGTAGAAAAAGAATGATAAGTAAAAAAAATGGAAGTTAAGGGTGGAAATAAATAAATAAAACCGTTAAAAGTAAAACGGATGGACACTTCATTATGGAATGACTTTTTAAGTTTTAGCTTTTATCACCTACTTTTCACAAGATCCTAGAACATGAAACAAATTTTCCTCGATCCTTTTCTTATTTTTTTCACTGTTTTGATAAATACTAGACCACCTTTTTCATCTTTTGCTAATTAATTACAACTTTTCCGGTTCAAATATAATTTTTATTGAGATTTTTAACAAACGACTCGACTTGAGTTATTGTCATCTTTTCGAGCTTTGAGTTTATACATAACACGGCAATGGACCTTATCTATATAGTATAGTGTTGATAAATTCATGATCGAACACAAGAAACTTATGTTCTCTTTCAATAAGGCTAAGTGCATAGATTACTTATTTAACGGGTTTGTTGCTATTATGTTGTTTACAAATCATATACTAGTAAATTAGTAATCACTATGTGAATGGTAGCCTAATTTGTGTCACTAGATTATATTTTTCTAATAGATTACTTTAAAATATTTAAGTGTTTGATTGGGAGGCGAACAAACACTTAAATAGGGACAAAAATTCGCAAACAAGTGATAAGGAAGTCCTTTAGTAAATGTATCAGCATAGGTTGAGAAAATGAACACGAAAAACCCAAACGTAACATGCAGGAATGTTTCTTAGATATCGGCATACTCGTCGGCTAGGGTGTCTTTACATGGGGAATTAGAATCATAACACAATATAGTGGTTGTTTGAATAATCAAATCAAACCAAGCTTTAGCCATGTAGCTGAAATTAACCTAGTCTGCCCAATCAAGAATGTTACTTAGATTCTTGGGGTAGTATGTAAGGCCTTACCATCAAGTAATAGAAATCCATAGATGAGCGATGATGTTCGGGTGATGACATTTTACAACTCATTATTCAATATACTTAATTGTTGTAGTGCAGTACATGTCAATCTGTAGAGTTGATCAAACACATGAAGAATAGTGTGGTAGGCTTGTAGTCTATAACAAATGGCCTAAAGGAGAAAAAAGAATATTTTTTTAGTATTTTTATTGTTTAATTGAAAGAGAAAAAAAATCAATTAACATTTTGGAAATTTGATTTTATAACTAATAATTACCCTAAAAACAATAAAGTAAAATGCATATAAAGCAAATCTTTGTGCAAACAAATATCGGGGAAATCGTATTTAACTAGTCTGCATTACTCATTATTAGTATATAAACTTACTATCGATTATGCCACACCCTTAATTTGAGGTGATGGTGAATGTCAGAATATTGGCTTCAATTTCTATTAGTTAGTCCTATCCTCCGACTCCTAGTTCAACTATCAATTCCGCATATGTATCTATCGACTTGGTCTGTTGTAGCAATCAGTAAGAAGACACTCTTTTTTAAGTCTCGAAGTTAAAGAGACTCGCTAAATCAATATGTTTACCCATTGAAGTGCTCAAGTGCATGTCATAATTTTTCGTCTTTTTTACGTTAGTCAGAATGCCAACACAACAATTTTGTCTCCTTTCTATTTTGGAAATAATTGTTTTAGTCTTCGTATGATGGGTAAATATGTCACAATAATTTATCGGAGGTGCCATTTTTGTTCACATTAACGATATAACCCGTTTCGTGTATATGCTTATAATGGAGATCGATATTGGTGCTCGTTTCTATACAATATCCAATCATTCGGACATGCATGCATTCTTTCCAATTCCAATGCAATTGGACATATCATTTTTTGGCTTGTTATAGGTAACTTTTAATCTTCAGGAAACATATCATTCAAAACAGCAAAAAGTTTCGTAAGTTTTGTACAACCAACATACAATGATTTTCCAAGTCATCCAACAGTTTCTTGTTCATAGTCATCGACATTACCCTCCTGTTGACGTACGTAGCCGAATGGCTGGGAACCATTCGGCTCATATATATCAAGCCGAAGGGCACATGCCGAAGGAAAAACCCCAACGGGCGTGAACCGAGGACATAACACAATCCCAGGATTTTAAGGATCGTGTCGCCCACTTGTTCTGACATCCAACAACCAGGTATGGCCTTGCTCCTTCCCAAGACAGAGTAGGTAATGAGGTGAATAGTATAAATACTCTTCACTTCATTTATGATTCAACTACTACACACACAATACTCTCACCAGCATTTATTACAAACCCTTCATCCTTTCACATACTCATCCTCACACCGGAGGTTGGTCTTGGGATAAAACCCAATGCGAGCCTAACGTGTGCTACTCTTGTGCAGGATATTACCCAAGACCGGACGGCAAGTTTAACGGCTGGACCCATTCACAAGGTTTTACTTCAACAAATTGGCGCCATCCGTGGGACCCGCTATTCATTCTACCAATCGAATCCGAATGTCGGGACCACCTCCTTTCCACCCCTTCCACACACCTGATCCCCAGGTTGGAGGGAGTGGGGATAACAATGACAATACGAACAACCACGATGATTCAGAGAATGATTCGTCCAACCTTCAGGCGATGATACTTAGTCAGATGGCATCTTTAACGGAACTTATTAAGGAGCATAATGCAAAGGGAGGAAGGATAGTTCAACCCATACGTCTGGATTTCGGAGACGAGAATGACAAAGATAAGGGAAAAGAGAAAACGACAGAGGCCGATGAAGAGCTGAAGAAACCTTTTAAGGAAGTGCTAAGATCTCCGTTCACCCGTCGAATAGTGGAATTCACAGGAGAAAACTATGTAATGCTATTGAATATGAAGTTTTATGATGGGTCGTCGGATCCGAATGACCACCTTACCAGGTTCACCGGAGCCGCCAACCAAGGGCAATGGCCGATGCCAACTTGGTGCCTCATGTTCCAACAAACTTTGGATGGGGCAGCCGGAGGATGGTTCGAACGACTTGAGCCGGGCAGTATAGACAGTTGGAACAGTTTAAGGGAGCAATTTTCAACTCGGTTTTCATTAAGGAAGAAGTGTACTAAAGACCCTACGGAAATAACCAAAATTGTCCGGAGGGCACATGAATCGTTATCAGACTTCAAAGAACGGTGGACAGATGAAGCAAGTTATATCAGTGGGATTCCAGAGATCATGCGTATTTCGGCCTTCATGGGTGCACATAAATGTCTAACTCTCGCTAAGAAGTTCTCAGATAGGGTGCCACGAACGGTAACTGAGATGTTCGCCAGAGTGGATGACTTCATAAGATCTGAAAAAGCTTTCCGGGATACAGAACTGCCTAAAGGAGAGGGAACAGATGCTGGCCGAGGGAATTACTCTGCTCCCAGGGGAGATCGGATGGTCAGAGGAGGGTTAGGAAACAGATTCATGGTAGACCGTCGGAATGACCAGCGACGAAGGGAAGTATTCCAACCTTACATTTCTCCTCGGACCAATCCTGGACGGAGCGAGGCAAATAGCCGGGGCAATTACCAACGTTCAGAACCATTTCGGAGCAATGTTGAACGTACGAACATAGGCTCGTTGGTCAAACTCCCGCGTGAAATCTTAATTACCGAGCGTCAGCTGAATCTGCCTCAACCTCCACCGATGATGGGTAGACCAAGGGCAGAAAATAAGGATAGGTTTTGTGAATACCACGGTGAGAGGGGCCACCTCACGAACGATTGTCACCAACTCAAAAAGCAATTAGAAACGGCATTGAAGTCAGGGAAACTTGACCACCTGCTCAGAGACTGGAAGCAAAGGGATGTCGGAGGAAATAGGGATTTCCCTAAAAAAGAGGACAAAGGTAAGAATAAGGTGATTAACATGATTCGGAGCTCTTCCATCGTCCAGAAAAGAAAGTACGGAGGTTGGGACGAAGATTGGATGAAAGCACCGATAGTATTCCCGTCCATATCAACAAGTGATTTGTCAGAAGAACCACTTATCATAGAGGGAGACATAGAAGGATATCTAGTAAGGAGAATATATGTAGACGAAGGGTCTTCTGTCAACGTAATGTATGAGCATTGTTTCCGTAATTTAGATGCATCCATTAAGGAGAGATTGGAAGAAACCAATACTTCGTTGATTGGTTTCTCCGGAGAAACAAACAGGCCGTTGGGAAAGATAGAGCTAGAGGTAAAGTTTGGTGATAATGGGTTGTTCCGAAAGACCATAATGAAATTCTGTGTGGTACAATCCCCGTCACCTTACAATGTTATACTAGGAAGGACGGGGTTGAAGGGGCTTAGGGCCGTTCCATCCACCATCCACTCCATGATCAAGTTTCCCACACCCCGAGGGGTAGCCACCGTAAAAGCTAGATCTGCGGCCGTTCTGCAGTGCCGAAGGATAGAGGAAAGCCAACAGGATAACCCACGAGGGAAAGTAATACCTGAGGAGAAGGCCGTGGAGGATACCTCGACGGAAGGGGTGCTTGTGAACCCGGCGTATCCGGACCAACTGGTTGCTATAGGTACTGGGTTCTCCACGGAATGTCGGAGGTATCTTGTCGAATTTCTGAGAAGGAATAACGATGTGTTCGCTTGGCAACCCTCGGACATGACCGGTGTTCCTAGGAGATTAATAAAACATCACTTGAACGTAAATGTTTCAGACACTCCGGTCGCTCAAAAAAGAAGAAGCCTCTCGGCCAAAAAGAATCAAGTGATATTAAAGGAGGTGGAGGAGTGGCTGAGAGCCGGTATTGTTAGGCCGGTAAGATATCCTACATGGATTTCCAATCCAGTGTTGGTCAAAAAATGTGACGGAAGTTGGCGCATGTGTATTGATTTCAAAATTTTGAATTCTTCCTGTCCGAAGGATTACTACCCCCTTCCTGAGATTGATTGGAAAATTGAGTCGGTGGTAGGATACAAGTACAAATGCTTCTTGGACGCGTATAAGGGGTACCATCAAGTACAAATGGCAGAGGAGGACGAAGAAAAGACAGCATTCTACACAGAACAAGGAACTTATTGCTACACAAAGATGCCGTTTGGTCTGAAAAACGCAGGGGCGACTTACCAACGTTTAGTTGATTCGGCCTTCCGGACACAAATAGGAAGAAACTTAGAAGCTTACGTGGATGACATGGTGATTAAAAGTAAAGAGGAAAAAGAGATGTTGGCAGATATTGCCGAGACCTTTGATAACCTAAAGAAGATCAACATGAAGTTGAATCCTAAGAAATGCTCATTTGGTGTAGAAGAAGGAAAGTTCCTAGGATACATGATAACTTCCGAAGGCATTAGAGCAAACCCCAAGAAAGCGAAGGCAATTTCACAAATGCAATCCCCCAAAGACTTTAAAAGAAATGCAATCTCTGAGCGGGAAATTAGCCGCACTGAACAGATTTCTCTCCCGGTCGGCTGAAAGATCACTCCCATTTTTTGACACATTGAAAAACATAACCAAAGAGAACAAGGAAGAATACAAATGGACGGAAGAGGCCGAGGCTGCTTTTCAGTCACTCAAAAAGTTAATACTAGATCTACCAACATTATCTACCCCCAAGAAGGGAGAAGTCTTGTACATGTACCTCGCTGCAGCCAAAGGTGTCGTTAGTGCTGTACTGATGACCGAGAAGGAGGATAGACAACTGCCCGTTCATTACGTGAGCCGAACATTGCAAGAAGCCGAGAGGAACTATGTTCCGGTTCAGAAGTTGGCTCTGTCTCTGCTGCACGCGTCTCGTAGACTGAGAAGGTATTTTGAAGCTCACCCAATAAAAGTCATAACGGATCAGCCCATAAAACAAATCCTTAACAAAGCCGAAGCATCAGGAAGAATGGCCAAATATTCGGTTGAGCTGGGAGATTATGATATAGATTATATTCCGAGGAATGCAATCAAGGGACAGGTTCTCGCGGATTTTATTTCGGAAATCTCTGTTGAGCCGGAAGGTGCTGAACAAAGATCCCGAGAGGAAGAGGTACAAGACGTCTCAAAACCGGGCAACTGGATTCTTTATACAGATGGAGCCTCCAGCAAGAAAGGATCCGGAGCGGGTTTGGTACTGATCGGACCTGATTTGGTCGAACATACGTATGCACTTCGTCTCGACTTCCTAAGTACCAATAACGAAGCAGAATACGAAGCGCTCTTAGCCGGCTTAAGAATTGCTAAGAAAATGAAGGCGGAGGAGTTGGAAGTAAGAGTTGACTCTAAATTAGTCGCAAGCCAAATAAACGGAAATTTCGTGGCAACCAAGGAAAGTATGATTCAATACCTAGCAAAAGCAAAAGAGTATATTGGGGACTTCAAAAAATTCAAAATTTACAACATACCAAGAACCCAGAATCACAAAGCCGATGTATTGAGCAAACTAGCATCGGTAGCTTTCAACCATCTTACCAAAGAAATACTGGTTGAAGTGTTGCGGAAACCGTCAACCGAAGAGAAACAGGTGGGAGCAATAGTCGAAGAAGAAGAAGAAAATTGGATGACCCCCATCATTCGGTGTTTGGACGAAGGTGTCTGGCCTACGGATACAAATGAGGCAAGGACCTTACGAATGAAAGTTCCGCAGTACGTAATGGAAAATGGTGTGCTCTTCAAGAAGTCTTACTTAAACCCAATGCTACGATGTGTAGGACCTCTACAAGCAAACTACATCATCAGAGAGGTTCATGAGGGGATGTGTGGAATGCACTCCGGTCCCAGGTCGGTAGTGGCTAAGTTGATAAGGCAGGGGTATTACTGGCCGACAATGCATAAAGATGCAAAAGAAGAGATTCAGAAATGCGACTCATGTCAAATCCACTCTCCGGTACCAAAGCTGCCCAAAACCAATTTGACATCCATAATGGCACCATGGCCTTTCTATCAATGGGGAATGGATATGTTGGGTCCCTTTCCAGAAGCACCCGGAAGGTTGAAATATGTGATTGTAGCGGTAGACTACTTTACGAAATGGATAGAAGCCAAACCGTTAGTCAAAACCACCGGCAAGGACGTGAAGAAATTCGTTTGGGAAAATATCATTTGTCGATTCGGCCTACCAGGAATCATAGTTACAGACAATGGAACAAACTTTGTTAATGATCCTTTTAAAGGATGGTGTGAGAAGCTAAAGATAAAGCAAATAAACACCGCTGTAGCACATCCACAGGCAAACGGATTAGTTGAAAGAGCAAACAAGAGCTTGATGCATGGCATAAAGACTAGACTCGGAAGGGAAAGGGCCGGATGGGCAGATGAACTGCCGAATGTTTTGTGGGCCTTCCGAACCATGATGAAAACATGCAATGGTGAAAGCCTGACATACGGCAGTGAAGCAGTGATACCGGCGGAAATAGGAATGCCTACACACCGAACCATGCTCTACAATCCGGAGGATAGCGAAGAGCAACAACGGCTAAATTTGGATCTTTTACAAGAAAGGCGTGAAATGACGGCGATTCGTGAAGCAAAGTATAAAGCGAAGGTCGAACAATACTATAACCGAAGAGTCAAACCGATGGCTTTCAAGATTGGGGCCTTTGTCTACCGGAAAAACGAGGCTAGCCGGGTTGAAAATCAGGGAAAACTGGGTCCGAATTGGGAAGGACCATACAGGGTAGTGGAAGCACACCAAAACGGTTCATACAAACTTGCTGGTATGGACGACAAGGAAATTCCTCGGACTTGGCATGCAATCAACTTACGAAACTGTTTTATGTAAAATGTTTGGCAATTAATGATAGCTTACGTATTCCCCGCGTTACGGGAAGCGAATTTTCCTAGACTGCAAATTACTTATACGGATCGTGCAAAAACACTCCGTCCAACTACTTTACGGATCGTGCAAAAACACTCCGTCCAACTACTTTACGGATCGTGCAAAAACACTCCGTCCAACTACTTATACGGATCGTGCAAAAACACTCCGTCCAACTACTTTACGGATCGTGCAAAAACACTCCGTCCAAATTACTTATACGGATCGTGCAAAAACACTCCGTCCAGATGTATACGGATCGTGCAAAAACACTCCGTCCATTTACCTATACGGATCGTGCAAAAACACTCCGTCCAAATTACTTATACGGATCGTGCAAAAACATTCCGTCCAGATGTATACGGATCGTGCAAAAACACTCCGTCCATTTACCTATACGGATCATGCTAAAACACTCCGTCCAAACACTTATACGGACCGTGCAGAAACACTCCGTCCATAACTAAGTTACACAAACTCAAGTAGAGTTACACAAACTCACATAAATAAATAAAAAAAGAGGGGGAGAACACATAAGAACGGAACGATCATGTATATATGAACAAAAAAAACTTCTTCCGTAACACAAGTACAATTCAAAATGTGCTAAAATACTTGTTACAATCCAAATGAAGATACAAAAAGGGGTACAGTCACCCCGGATAAATTCCTAATCAACTTATGGGGGAGTGGGAGCAACAGCTGGAGTTGCTGTCTTCTTAACAGGCTCCTCCGGTAGGAGGTTCATCTGATCACCAAGGGGAAGAGGGAAAGATTCCGCAAGCTTCTGAACATACGGATATTCAGCTGAGAAGAGCTTATGATATTCCAGCTTCCAGAGTTTTGGGGCCTCCATGTTGAGTCTTTTGATCTTCTGCAAAACCTTTTCCGCATCCTCCGGTTTTCTTTCAGTACGAACACCGTCTATGAAGCCCCGGAATAAGACAAGCTATAGACCCTTCCAAGACTTTTCTTGTATTCATCACTCTGGAGAAGCCTTCGGAAGGCTGCAGGGATTAGTTCCTTAACGGTATTCTGGCGAACAACCTTGGCAACGGCCAGCTGAGCAGTCAAACTCTTATTCTCCGCCGAAAGCCTTTCGGCCTCCTTGGACTTCTCCGCTAGTTTCTTCTCAAGCTCCTCAATTTTAGAAATCTGAGAAGGGGTCAAACTTGTTGCCTCATTTTTCTCCTTCTCGATTTCTTCCAGCTGATCAACCAACCCCTTTTCCCGGATGGAGGCTGCACTCCTCTCATCCTGCTGTTCTTTCTCCAACGCACGGAGCTCTTTCAGCAAGGTTTCGAATTTTTCAATTTGGGCGTCCCTCTCGTCCTTCAACCCATCGGCAATAGACTCACACTCCCCATGAGTAGCCTCTAGCTCTCGGTAGTCTCGGTTCAATTGGCTAAACCTCTTCAACACCTCTGCTTGAAGTACCACACCGGAACCACAATTGATGTATGACTGGCAGACAAGCTGATTATTATTCAGTCCGGCCAGCGCTTCCTCTTCGGCAGGGGTGGCTAGATGTGACATCATTTCACGGCACGCTCGGAATGAGTTCATACGAACGTCATCCCTAAGAGTCCAACCGGGGATAAAGTAACCTCCGGTCAAATCAGTGTGACCTGAAAAATAGTAAAGCCGAAGGACTTAGTAAAAAAATTAAAAAAAAAAAAAAAAAAAAAAAAAAAAAAAAAAAAAGAGAGAAAGGGAGGAAAAAATATATACACACATATACAAATAAGTAAACACACCTTCAGACAGCGGTCGGTTCTCTCCGGACTGCAGATGAGCTCTAGAATCTTGATGTTCTGAATGGGCTATACAAGAAGATATAAACGTTCAGGTAAAGATAAATATACCTTAGAACCAGATGAGGAAAAGGAAGACGGCTCTTACCATCAGATGGGGTCGGAGGGGGATTATTCTGAAACCCCTCGTCACCATGAGCAGGAGGGGTGTTGGATTTTTCCAGGGAGTGATGCTCCTCTTCCGCGTTCTCAACCGGACCATCCGGCCCTTGACCACCGTCATTCTCCTGCTCGGCCCTTTCCGACGGCTCAGCCTGGTTGAGAGGATTCGCATCCACTGTATGCTCTTCGGATGCAATGACTTCCTCTTCGACCTGTAGTTTTCTCCTCCTTTTAGGCTGACCGCTCGGCCCTGCCGCAGCCCTCTTCTTAACAACGGGATGGGTTTGCTGTTTCTTTCTTTCCTTTTCTTCCCGAGCAGCCACCACATCGGAATTGGCCGTTTCAACCGTTAATTGCGCATAAGTTTTCTCGGGAATGGCAACGTCAGGGGCGAGGGGCTCGGCGGTTTTGTTGGGACGGGGTTGGTTCTCCGGCAACGGATCTCCCTTGCTCACAACAGATCCTTCGAGTTCCGGAAGCTCAAGATACTCGGACATAGTGATCACTACAAAAAAAAAACACGCAATTAAGACAAGCAGAGGTGGTACAAAGTAAATAGTAATAATAATAAGCACCCCTTCTTACCCTCCCCTCCGGCATTCTTGAAAACAAGATGATGGCCTGATATCCGGAAGGTGTTGGTAAGCCCATACACCCAAAGAAGACTGGTCGGGGGTTTCCGAAGTATTATAGGTCGAAGAGCCAGCGTGTTGGCATCTCGCTGAGAATAACCGGTTGGGAAACGATCGGTTATCTGAGAATCCCTATGCCTCCAAGGCATAGCGTTCGGTATAGCCCTTCGGTCAATCAAAAAGAAAAAATCCTTCCACCGTTTCAAACTTGTCAAAATCTCGGTAAAACACGTCTTGGCATGTTTACCCGTCCGATGTTCAAATGAGAACCAATGTCCCTGCTTACATAACCGGTAAAACACTCGGAAGAGGGAAACAGTGGGCACAACCGATAAACTATAACACCGAACCTCAAACAACGTCACCCTATTTACACCCAACGGAACTAACTGAGACAAATGTACGTTAAAATGATCTATGACGCTTAAAAGGAAAGCTGAGAAAGGTATCCTAACGCCCCCTAACCTCATGAGCTGAACGTACACCCCTATTTTGTCTCCCGGCAACTCGTTCATGGTGAGATCTGGGGGGGGGGGGGGGGGAAGTATGGGATGAAGATCTAACGGGATTCCAAATTCTATTATCATATCGTCTAAATCTCTCTGGGAAAGCCTAGACGGGTGCATATGCATATCGAACTTACCGGGGGGTTTGGATGTCAATAACAAAGGAGGGTCAACCGGAACGTTCATCTCCCCAGGTTCACTTACGGCCATGGTCAAAAACAATACGAAGTAGCAAAAATAAGAAAGGTGGAAACGCACCTCGGAATAGCTTTGCAAAATAACAAGAAGCAACCGAAGAGAATTGAGGAAAAACACAGTAAAAGGTAAGAATGAAGAGTAAAGTGGTATATATATAGTCGGTATGGGGATGCGTGAAACGTCGCATCGTGTACTGCCCTCGACACGTGGCTAAGCTGTGACCGTTTGATGTCTGTGCAAAAATTAAGTGGTAACCAGCTGTCAAAGGGGGGGCATAAGGGTAATTTCAACGCAGTGAATAAACTTCATACAAAAACGCGCAACATCCGCATCACAACGGCAAGGGAACAACGGCACCCACACACATAACGGAATTGGAACACCGGTTAGAACCGATACTCCAATACTGGGGGGGGGGGGGACATGTTGACGTACGTAGCCGAATGGCTGGGAACCATTCGGCTCATATATATCAAGCCGAAGGGCACATGCCGAAGGAAAAACCCCAACGGGCGTGAACCGAGGACATAACACAATCCCAGGATTTTAGGGATCGTGTCGCCCACTTGTTCTGACATCCAACAACCAGGTATGGCCTTGCTCCTTCCCAAGGCAGAGTAGGTAATGAGATGAGTAGTATAAATACCCTTCACTTCATTTATGATTCAACTACTACACACACAATACTCTCACCAGCATTTATTACAAACCCTTCATCCTTTCACATACTCATCCTCACACCGGAGGTTGGTCTTGGGATAAAACCCAAGGCGAGCCTAACGTGTGCTACTCTTGTGCAGGATATTACCCAAGACCGGACGGCAAGTTTAACGGCTGGACCCATTCACAAGGTTTTACTTCAACACCTCCAAACTTTTAAACATCTCATTTAAATTTTTGTGACCATCGTTTTTGTGTGATTTACTGTCTTCGTTTTCATTCAATAGAGTAGCCGACGTGCTACTATCAACTAGTATTTCATCATGTCGATCATTACCAATAAGCATACTTTAAGACAAATCCGTGTTAATTAAATCAAGTGACTATCAGTTAAACGCATACCGTTCAAGGACAAAAAAACATGTCAATATTTCATTTAGTAATCCGATAAGCCTCATCATGTCTAAGAAAAGTTGCACTCCCCTTACAAATACTGAGTTTGAACTTTCAATGTTGTGCATCCATCTATCTAAATTTTAAATACATCGTCTCATATACGTTGACGTTTTGTAGGTTTACTATAGAAAAATCGGCGTAAAGCCGCAAGTGCAAATAACCGATTAAAATAGCTTCATGGATGAGTTAATTAAGTTAGCCAGATAAAGATCATTTTACCTTTTGCAACTTGTAAATCAGGGGTGGATGCATTAACGGAGAAGTGGGATGATAAACCCCCTATACCTAACCTTTTAAATAAATTTACGCTTGTTTTTCGTATCTTTCATATCCCACAACTAAGTAGGCCCTTAGTTGTCCCAAAAAAAAAACAAGGGGCTGAACCCAAGCAAAACTACAGTAAGTAATTGACAATGGATTTTCTTTATGATTTAGCATATATAGGAATGAATCCACTAAAAAGGAAAAAAAAAATGATAAATGTTTTCAACTACATTGCACCAATCGGGCCGATTGGCGAAGACGAATTGGATTCATTGACAAAGACATGTCATCGCCAAAAAGTCCTCGCCAATCATCCATTGCTAAAGGTTTTGGCAAAGACAATTTCGAGTTGTACCAACACTAATGTGGGACCCACAAAAATTGAAAGTCAAAGTTGATAATGAGACCCACCAGATTTTTGACAAGGACATTTCATCGCCAATGTCAGTGGTTAATTTATCCATTAATTGTTATTTAATTAATTATTTCTAAAATAAATACTTTAATTATAATTTATCAAATGTCGTGGGTTTATTTAATTTTAAAGAAATGTTATAATCACGTAAAATTTTAAAAAAAAATCTACACAATGAAGTAACAAGTGAATTTGTAGATAAAAATAAGAGAGATAATTTAAATGTTAGAGAAAAATAAATAAATAAATACATGACACCTCATTGTTTAGGTGTTTTTTTTTTTTTTTTTTTTTTTTTTTTTTTTTTTTTTAGTTTATGCGATTGTAGAATTCCCTTTAGTTTTATTAATCAAACCTAATGGGATGCAAAATTTCTAATGAGGGTAACTATATTCACGAGTTGTTGTATGATTATATATAAGACTTTGGATTTCTATTCTATGATTGACAGGTTCTTGCTAGTTTATCAACAGAATAACATAACATCAAGTGGCCAAATGCATTATAAATCCACTCCATAAACGTATTAGAGCATTGAGTTGTCATGACATTCATTTGGTAAGCCATTTGGGCACTAAGGGTGCTACATCATTTCAACACTCAAACTTCAAAATACATTCTCATTCATAACTAACTAGGGCTGTAAACGAACTGAACGTTCAGTGAACATTTCATGAACCGTTTGATAAAAAGTTCGTTTATGTCCGTTCTTTTATTAAATGCACGAACATGAACAATATTTTACGTTCGTTTAGTTAAATGAACGAACATGAACAAATGTCTCGTCCGTTCATTTATGTTCGTGAACGTCCGATTATGCGTTCGTTAAAGTTTGTTTATCTATTTTATGTTCATATATCATATCTTTTAATTTTATAATTTTAAAAATTAGTTTGTTTAAACAAAACAACATTTATAAAACAATATATTGTGAAGAATTCAATAAAGTTTATGTTTGTTTGTCCATTTTCATTTGTGTTCGATCATTTATGTTCGATCATTTATGTTCGTTTATTGTTCGATTAGTGTCTTAATGAACGAACATAAACGAACATGAACAACTCATTTTCTTAATAAACGAACATGAACAAGAAAATTCGTCCGTTTAAGCGTCCGTGTCCGTTTATTTGTTCGGTTAAAATTAAATGAACGAACATGAACATGGCTCCGTTCGTGTTCGTCCGGTTCGTTTACAGCCCTATAACTAACCAACTAAGCCATTTGGGCACACCCAATCCTAAAAACACTCACACTTCTGCCACATCCTTTTAGTCTTTTCTGCGTCGATTTTGTGGCGAATCAAGCATCAGCGAGCTTCATTGGTGCGGTGGCGAGCATTCGGCTTTGCCGAATGTGTTGACACGTAAGAAACGACGAAAAATTTCGCCACTATACCCGGTCCTCTTAGGGGTATATGCATTGTAAATCATTAATGCATCTGCCCCAAATAACATTACATCGAGTGGCCATATGCATCATAATCCACTCCATTAATGCCTAAGTTGGATTTCTATTGGATTTTATTTTATTTTTTTTCCTCCAATTTTCAACTTATCAAATTAGGGGCAGATGCATCAACTGAGAAGTTGGGGACAGAGTACTGACAGACCCCCAGGCCCCAGTGGCCTAACCTTTTGCTTCTTGTGACTTTATAGTTTATAGCCCAAAATTAAGTAGGCCATTTATAAAAACAAAAAAGGCCTTCAGCCCAAACAAAAATTGAACAGATCTGTTATCATGTTTGTTGTTTTTTCATAGTAAATACGAGACAAGTACTCGTGTATAGCAACGAGATTTTATAGCGACAGATAGTTGTAGCGATAAAAAAAGTTTAGGGGTTATAAACAAAAAAAAAAAAAAGTTTGAGGATTTGGGGATTAAACATAATGTTTTGAAACCCGGTTTTACCCAACCGGTTACACCGGTTGAACCGATTCTGATAAAAAAAACGGGTCAAATAAAACAGGTTTTTATATTTTCCAAACCTGGTTAGACCCGAAAATTGGTTTTGTATATTTTTTCCAAAAATTGTGGTGTAAGCTTAGACTAATTAGTATATACCTTAAATACATTTTAGTTTAAAATCATTTCATAAGTTCTTTTAGATAGATGACTGAATTTTTTAAGTTTGACTGACTGAATTTTTTCACTTTTCATGACCATTTTTGTTTTATAGATAGTATAGATATGAATTCTTTATTTGGTTAAAATAAACTAAATATTGATGTACATTATTTGGCTAGAAAAATGAAAAGCACTTAATACATAATGGCGATCCTCATTAGCACCCCAAAAGATGTAACGTTTTATGAGGATGAACAATAGCATTCGGTTAATGGTTACATTTAATCAATATCGTAGTTGTAGTTTAGTCACTTTAGTGTGTCAATTAAACTTGTCACTCAAGCGATATTGTGTTTGATGTCAAATGGCGGTCACGTGAGGTGTAGGCGTATGAATTTTTTTGTCTTTTCGACCGTTTCTAATAAAACTGGTCAAAATGAGGTTCAGTATCCTTAAAAAAATACTAGTACAATGGATTTTGTGTATGATCAACATTTGTTTAATGAACCAAGATTCATTGGTTGCAGACAGTTTAATGTAAGGCTCATTGAAGTGCTTGTGGGCTATATAATTTATTAAGGATGTATCTACCAACAAACAGTATGCAGATCTTTAATAACTAACGTCTGCGAACAATGGTTACTGAATGCTGTTCACTACTGTTACAATACAACACTGCAAAATTTCAGATAAGGACCAACAAAATCTCATTAACTTTCCTTAACTCTTTAAAAGTATGGTTTAATAACTTAATATAATACAAAAATTACAAAATTTGGCGATACAAACTATTAAATTTACACGTAATAGTGTTCAAGAATTCAAAGTGAATTTATACAGGAAACCTTGCCTTGTCTGCAGCTGCATCGCGGTTCTGCACCATATCTACATAGAAAATAAGCAACGGGAACACTTTTAAAAAGTATTCGGTTTTTATCAAGAGTCGCTAAGTACTAATGAACGGGTTGAGTAAGGGGAAACTACTAAAAGATCATTAGTACTCTTGTTTTGTTGATCACGAAATTATCATCAGTATTTTAGTTTTTATCAAGAGTCGCTCGTTCTTGCATATGTTTATGCGTATAATGCATTAAAAGTACAAGTTGGGCAAGTTGAACATGTTTGACTTGTTTCCTTTTAATCTAATGCTTATGATTCTGTCCATTTGACCTGTTAGAGATAAACATAAATCCAACCTTTTACCCTTCAAGAGTGAATGGGTACACACTTGATGAGAATCAATTATGATACTTTGATTGTGTTCTTGAATAAATACGAAGAAAAAAAACAAATTTTAATTTGTTAAAGTGAGATTCAAGACAAACTGTAGAATTAAGATCTAGAAAAAACAATGTGCCCGGTGGTTTTTATCCAAAGTGGTCCATTCTTGCAAGCTTTATCTTTGTATATCTGTAAAATAATTTTATACTCGAGCAATCTGGATGATAAGGAGGTGACAAAACATGCAGGTCCGTTTTTTGTTTTTATTTTTAGTAGATAGTTATGTGCTATGTACTAAAAATGATTGCAGACACTGTATTATTAGAATAATAAGACAATATGTTTTTTTTTTTTTTTTTTGAACGACAATAAGGCATTGAAACAAATTTACGACATTATAAGTATTTCAATTAATGTTACTTAACTTTTGACCCGTTTGACCCATTTTCACTCGTTTCATCTTTAGCTAAATTGATACATTTGATGTGTTATAAATTTCCATACAAAAAGAAATACCAAAGAAACAACTTTCAGTTGCGTTAATGATTTCACTACTTTTAATTTTGCAGATTAAAAGTTGAAACAATGTACATACCGATATGGGTGTCATGGCTACTACAGCTTCTGATTGTCAGTCATCCATGTTCTTCATGTATTCCTTTGATAATTTACTTTCCATTATCAGCTGCTGTTCTTTGATGAGTGAATACCCCGATTCAAGTAAAGCTTCCACTGTTTGCTGATCAATCATACACAATTTGGGGTTAACTTTTGAACACATGATACCAACCACTTGAATACAAATGACAAAATGACTGCAGCGGGTGCGTTGGTAAAGTTTAATTTTAGTAGGGGACGGGTTTGCATGAAACACTTTTTGTACAGAATTTTTAATTATTTAAAACTAGTTTGTGTGTCATATCTTATTACAAATATTACATTTAGTAACATCACATATATAAAGTTAATAAGAAGTTTTATGCAGCGAAAATACAAACATAACCCAAATCGACCCGTTCATAAGATATGGTTCGAAATCATTTTCTATACACATTGATGCTAAGTGAATCTGGTAACAAGATAAAAAAAACAGTCGAACATACCTCTGGAGGCACAAACACAGGGAGATTTTCATCTTTTTTTCGCCTGAGGAGTTTACTTCCAACAACTTCAGGACCACCGATATCATTGACCCACTATATCATACAATAAAAAGCATCAGCCAAATCGAAGATGCAGGGTATCCAAGTTCTTTCGCAATTTTGGTGTGTCTGATTGAACAACATAGCATAAAAAAACACTTGTCACATTAAATACCTTCAAGATTGAGTTGTCATATGTTCGTGACCTAAGAGCTCCATAGAAGTCCAAGGCTGCAAGTAGATATAACATTCGGGTACGTTTTATAATGTACGCTTTATAAGTTTGCAAAGATGATACACAATAATCAAGATATTGAAGCATACTTAAAGTTAGAATGATATTTAATCCTGTAAACTCACAAAATTATTGTCATAACCTGAAATTATCGCAATTCACGATGACGTGACAATGACAGGGACGATCTTTCTTACTTATACAAGTAGTAATTACATATTTACATAGGAACTCTGGCAATCTACAACCCAGCAATAGAACTTAATTGTTGAGGAGGACATTTTACCCCGTTTACACGGTTATAGGTCATTTGAGTTACATTTTATTTAAAATGGGTGAATGAAAAAACTTTGAAAATTTTATCAAAACGGAAACAGGTGAACCGATTTATAATTCGTCCAGTCATACTTACATTTTTACCCCTCCTACGGTTTTGCTTTGATACCCTAATTTTTTGTAATCATATTTAAATATGCTAATTGTTCCTGAAACTCAAAAAAAGAAAAAGGTCAAAAGAAATTTTCAACGGGTCAACCAAATCTGGCCTGTTTTGACAGTCTAATTTTTACCCCTTTCACCTTAACTACTACAACCCATTGCCCATTTTTCCATCTATAAATATAAATGTTGTCTTAATATATGCATTTAATTCCCCTTTGTTCTTGATTACATGAAACTATCCAAGGTAAATTATATATGCATGTAAAGGTGTCGAAACATGAAAATAAGAATGATTTATGAATGTAACATACATGCATTCAAATAACGGCAAAGATTGAGCAAAGTACATACCTTGATTAGGAAATTCTTTTACAATGCTTACAACATCTTTCTTTGATAACCCATCTTTCTCATACATTCTGTGAACAATATTTATGATATCGTCGATGTTAGGCTGCCTGCTCCACAAACAATACTTTTAAGAGAACTCTTGAATAACTTAAATATTGCATAAAACAAATAATCTAGCTTCAGTAAAAGTAAAACAGCAAAGAGGTCGATACTACTGAATATGATAAAGGCATTTTAAAAATTAAGTATAAACTGGAGCACTCGGGCTAGTTGTAGACCAGGTCAAAACGACTAAAGTATGGTTGAAATGTGCCAGGTCTGGTTAACTTGTTTCGATGACCCGAATTACTTTTTGCCCAGTTACATACCTTTCTATAAATAGGTAACATGTCAAATGTGATTACAGTTTAATATTAATCTTATTCCATTAACTACATGATTGAAAAGGTTTTCGGCATTAAATACACTTTGGGTGACTTTCAACCCGTACAACACATTTGACTTCCTTTTAAGCCAAATTTTGTTTATCTACCTGTTTAACCCGTTAGAAATAAAACCCAACCCACACACCACCTCTGCATATTATCATTTGAAGTGTACAAATGCAACTAAATAATCAAAAAGAAAAAAGAAAAAAATTACTGTATCATGTTTACAGTCAACAGCATACGTGAAACTATGTTGAAAGGGAATTGAGCTAACCTACATGGTAATTCTAAACAGTAGAAAAGTGAGATGCACCACTAAACAAACTTAAAGGTAATTCTAATATTTAAATTATATGCAAATGAACTTAAAGGTAATTCTAAACAAGTGAGATGTACCAGTAAAACTTGTCCATCCGACCATCACGAACCAATGGAGCATATAATGTTGAGAAATCATTTCCCGTAACAATGACAGGAACTCTATTTGTGATATCTGATTCTCGCCAATCTTGTCCAATACTAACTCTTGTAGGATTATCAGACAAATTCATTAATGTACCAACAACTATTTGATTGTTGACAGTCATTTGAGTGTTCCCTGAATAAAACATAAACGAAAATAGCTTCATTAACAAAACAATAGCAACATATGCATCTGACATTCAGGTTTGCTAATTTCAACAAATAGAAAGTGTATGGAGACGAATGAAATATTAATAATATTTTATTGATCAAATGGTGAGTACAAGAGTGAAATGGAAACTAACGTTAGCTCACCAAATCTACCAAGACCCGCATCAATATCATTAATAACCAAACAGCTCATTTTCCCCTGAAGAATCAAAAGAAAAGAGAGGATAAGGCATCTCTTAAATGTGAAGAAAAGATACTTTAGGCTAGACACTGTAAACTTATATTTGACAGATGGACAGACAGATGCTATCAAAGAGTTGAAGATTCAAACCTGATTTTGAACCACCTGAGATGCTGTACGATACCGATCACGTATCAGTCTTCCTGGTTCTCCTGTAAACAAGTAATAAACATGGAAGTTTATAAGGTACATGCGTTCTGTTACAGAGCTTCTCTTGATAAAGCTGACCCATTTGCTTATGTAAAGATCATTTCGGGATATGATTTATCTCAAAACTGTCAAAGAATGAAATGGGTCAAATGGGTCAAACAGGTCGAGATTCGACCTAAGTGTACCAATAAATGCTTACGAATCTCTAAAATAGCTTCTTTAAAAAAATTAGACTGTTATTGTATTATACTGCAGTTTTTTGGCAATCAACTTTGACAAGTTAGTTGATAAAAAACTACTATATACAAATGGACAAAAAGTATCTGCGGATAACGTAACATGACCCGAGCCATTTCTACCCATCATCAACATTACCTCGTTTTGACCCAAATGCATTTTGATATGTTACCAAACTCTCACATACCTTTAACTACATCCCTTTGTTTAACGACGAGCACACATGAGACACCTATTTTACCTACATTCTTTTGAGCAAAAAATAGGCAAAAGAAGGCCCATTTGATTCAACTAGTTCATGTGTTCTACCATAAGATATATGGCTAGTAGTAGATCTAACAAAAATACACACATGGATAGAAAGCATTCGTAAAACCATCTTACCAGCTCTCTCGGATTCCAACTCTCCAGCAGACATGATTATGGGCAAAATTCCCATAGCTTGGAAGATTAGTTCAGTTTGAAAAGTTTTTCCTTGCCCCTTTCCTCCCCATATCCCTGTTAAAAGAAACGCAACGTTTATAAGAACTAGTAAATAAACCTGTTTTTACCTTTTATGTGATTCTCACTTTTATATTTTTAAGAAATATTTACCTAAAATCAAGGGAACGTTGGTATTTAGGATCTGAGCAAGATAATTTTTCACAATGTGGACCACTGCACGTTTTATTAATGCCAGAAACCACAGAAAGATTAGTGTGATAGCAGAATAGTTACGCAACATTCAGAACTAAATGTTACTATGATTTCCGAGCAAGATGTTCAGCATCTTGAATATGACTAGATCAACCGAACTTACCAACTTTATCCTGTAAAATGAAAAAATGTAGTAAAACGTTAACCATAAATAAGCAACGCACATATTGACTGTTTCAGCATATAATGAAAAGGAGATCCTATAAAACTGACTCATACCATGAAAAGGGGTGCGATGTAATAATCCCCCTGGAGGTACTCAAACGACCTGGTTACTTTTTGACGATAATCAAACACAATATCAGCTGCAGTGCAATAAAAGTGAAAATATTAATACTCTTAACGTTAAATTCCATATAGATGCATAGCAAACTAAACAACTCACTAAGATGACAACAGTGGGAACATGAGAAACAGATGAGATAACATGCAAACTTCAAATGTGCGTAACTTTTGACCCTGCAACAAATTACAGGGCTTAATACCAATGCAATTACTTGTTTAGGCTATGACACTCTGCCAACCGAAACTAACAAAAGTATGCTACATTTTGTTTATCTTTTTTTTTTTTTTTTTTTTTGAATAACCATGGTTTCCCTTCCCACCTTTTGGGCGACTAATCCATAGGGTTTGAACCCATCCAAACCGGGTAAGGCACTCCCTTTTCTAAGGAGATTAGTGTGGCCAATTCAGGGTTGTGTGCTAGGAAATTGAACTTGTGACTCTCACATTTTAGTGATAACTCACAAGCGTTTTGCCATTAGGCCACCCCTAGTTATCGTAGCAATTACCCCTAAATCGAACACACATTTTCCTACATTATTACCAAAAGAAATAACGAAAACTGATAAAACAGAAAACAAAAAACAACATACAATCCTTTCCGAGGAAATCGCCAACAAACAAATCATCAATAACACCAGCTCTAGCACCAACAGCAATATTCACATTCTCAGACTCTTTCCCAAGCCTATACAAATAATCATTTCCCTCCGCATCTTTCGCCTCCCAATCCGACTGCTCCGACAACTTCTTCGCTTTGCCGACACCTTCCGCACTCGTTCCTTCACCATTCGAGTCGCCAGAAGTTGCAACTGAACGAACAGCAAAAGGTGAAACTTTTGAGAAAACTGAGGAGGGTTTGGAGATGAGTTTGGGGTGTTTGGTTAAAGGGAAGGAGGTGAGATCGGTTAAGTTGAAGGTGTGATATAAAGCCATTGATGGGCTTTTAGTGACTGTGTGTATGTGTGTGTCTGTTGGTTATGGTTGTTGATGTTATCGTTATGGAATTGGAGCATTTGGCGCCACATACATTATTTTTTATTTTTACAAAGTAAATTTTGGCATGTTTAGGTGAAAATTACTGTAGTACTTTTACCACTATCTAAATTTTATTAAAAATTTGATTAAGGTTGTGATTTTTTTTTTTTTTTAATATATTTTTTAACGACAATTTTTTTCATATCTCACAAATGCCTCTAACGAGACTTCAACCCATAACATTTAGGTTGTTGTGCGACGCACATCTATACTTCTTTATAAAAGGTTTAGGACATTCTAAATATAGTAGTCTTAAAATTTTTAAGACCAAAAATATTTCTATAAAAAGGAATTTCCTTTTGCTAAACATAAAAATTCACCATACACATAATTAATCTCTTAAATTCTCATACTTTTAACATCCTCCAATATTGATGCATCTCATTTAAACCATATGAAGACTTGTAACAACCCATTAAAAACTTGTAACAACTCATTAAAATCGAGCATTATCCCAACCTTAAGTATACATACTGCACATAAGCTTATCACACACCAAACACATAAAAAACACACACACAACCCATTAAAATAGTCACCGGATACCCGCCGCCGCATTGCGCGGGTACCCTTCTAGTACCATAATATACACGAAAGAAGAGGTGATTAAAGTGTTTTGTTATAAAAAGGGGTTTTAAGAAATAAAAAGTAGTAACCAATTTTTTTTTTAATCTTTAAAATTGAAGTGGACACAAGTTTTTTTTACCATAAATAAACGCATTTATTTTATTTCTTCTTGCTTCTTGCATTAGGTTATGTGATTTTTGAACATTTTGAAAGATTTAAAGGTAACCAATCTATTACCAATTGAGTTGTTTTGCGATAATAGTTCAACTATTTAAATAGCTGCACATCCAGTTATGTATGAAAAAATCAAACATTTTGATATGGATGTTCATCTAGTAAAAGAAAAAGTTGTTTGTGGACTAATTAAGGTTGATTCTCATAATCAAATAAAAAATTACTGATATTTATAAAAGCACTTGATTTTCTTCATCGTAGTTTTTAATATAAAAAACTTACTCTGATTAATTTGCTTACAATATAAGTTTGAGGAGGAATGTTAAAAGAAACTTATATTGAACGAGGCATGCAGAACCCGTGCTACGCACGGGCTAAGAATCTAATTGTTAATCGTGTATTCTTTCTGTATATTGGCGAGTGTATACTTAATAATTGTTTAGTATATTGTATGAAATGTTTTAACTTTCTTGTATAAAAATTTAAAAGTGTTTGATGTTGTTTTGGTTTTGTGGTGTTGTATTTTATATATGGGCTTTTGGTTATTAAGTTGTAATGGTTTTGTTTCTTTTGGCCTATTACTTATTTGCATGATAAAAAAATGGCTTTGTTTTTTTGGTCTATTATTTAACCCTACAATACTTGTCTATTAGATGGTTTTTGCATGATAATATGAAGCACACGGGGTATGTCTAATTGGTCATAGTTTAATGTGCGTTAAATATTTTCTTTATTAAGTTTGTAAGTTAAAGTTTGTGTAATAATGTATATATAATAATGCCACACAAACTGTATAAAAATCGTTACAAACTTTTTTAGCTTCATCTCTTTTTATTGTACAACTAATTTCATTGAAGTCTAACTAATATTAATAAATCTTATCAATAAAATCGATTCTAAATAGCTAACTAAATGAATATTAATTAACACATTATTAATAATTTCTAAAACTTTTGGACTCCACTATTATATCTTAAACTTAATTTTTTTTTAATTTACAAATGGGTTTGAGCAAAAATTATATACTTTTTCTTTTATATTCATTATTCAAGTTGCATGCTTACATAAACTAATCATGCTAAAAAGTATCATTTAACCATTTAAATGTTGCTTTACATACATGCTCGTAAATATTTTCTTAATCAATTCGCACATGTGAGCTACATCAATAGAAAATACACATAAATTACTTGTATATGAAAATGCATTAACATAATACATATAACTATATATATTACATTAGGTTAAATCATCAATTATTCTTGCAACCTTTTCAACTTCATCTCGATCCATAACCGAATTTTAATTGTATACTAATTACTAAATATCATGTGATAAATTTCAGCAAGCCTTGCACTTGAATCTCGATGTTGTATATACTTCACATTAAATGCACCGGTTTTGTTTTTCGATAAAAGTTTGAACTTTTGCTTATTTTTAAAACTCAACTTTTTTATTTGATATTACAATTTACAAACAGACTTAAGTCAAAATTATGTATTTTTTCCTTTCTATTAATTACTCAATGTGATATTTTTAATATGTCGTATTTTACTATTATGGAAAACTCGTTTAATTGGCGTAAATATTGGTTTCTCACTAATGATTCTACATATAGAAAAAGAAAAACACTTTGCGATGCACGGACCTTTTTTTTTCAATAATAATTCAATTGCACACGATAAATTCATTCTAATATTTCTCAAAGAGCATTCGAAAACAACTACTTACATAAACTAATCACGCTAAAAAGTATCATTTAACCATTTAAATGTTGCTTTACATACATGCCCGTGCACATTTTCTTGAATCAATTCGCACATGTGAGCTACATCAATAGAAAATGCACATAAATTACTTGTATATGAAAATGCATTAACATAATACATATATCTATATATATGCTTATCTATAACAATCACCTAAATATGTAAGAAACAAAGAAAATAGTTGGTATCCCAATCTTTGGTTCCATTTATCTGAGCATGCATGATCTTGTGTGATTTTCATGGTACCTGCATATGATAACTAAATTAAGAAAAAAAGAAGACCAAGTTAATTACAAAGATATAAAAGATGTTTGAATCATCTCAAAAATGTTGCAAAAGAGAATTTACATACCGCTACCAACAATCAAATATCTAAAAGATGTGTGAATCATCTTCAAATGTACATACTAAATGTGATTTTGGCCGGTTTATATAGGCATGAATTAGGTTAAATCATTAATTATTCTTGCAACCCTTGCACTTCATCTAACCGACTTTTAATTATATTGTATGAATTGAAATGTTTTAACTTTCTTTTATAAAAATTTAAAAGTGTTTGATGTTGTTTTGTTTTTGTGGTGTTGTATTCTATATATGGGCTTTTGGTTATTAAGTTGTGATGGCTTTGTTTCTTTTGTCCTATTACTTATTTGCATGATAAAAAAATTGCTTTGTTTCTTTTGGTCTATTACTTAGCCCTACAATACTTGTCTATTAGATGGTTTTTGCATGGTAATATGAAGCACCCGGGGTCTTTCTTATTGGCCATAGTTTAATGTGTGTTAAATATTTTCTTTATTAAGTTTGTAAGTTAAAGTTTGTGTAATAATGGATATATAATAATGTCGCATAAACTATATAAAAATCGTTACAAACCTTTTTAGCTTCATCTCATTTTATTGTACAACTAATTTCATTGAAAATTAACATTGAAGTCTAACTAATATTAATAAATTTTATCAATAAACTCAATTCTAAATAGTTAACTAAATAAATATTAATTAACACGCTATTAATAATTCCTAAAACCTTTGGACTTCACTATTATGTTTTAAACTTAATTTTTTTAATTTACAAATGGGTTTGAGCAAAAATTATATACTTTTTCTTTCATATTCATTATCCAAGTTGCATGCTTACATAAACTAATCATGATAAAAAGTAGGGGTGGCAATTTCTGACCCGACACGAAACCCGACCTGAAACCGACACGAAAATTAACAGGTTCGGGTTGAGCTAAATAGATTGTGGGTCAGGTTTGGGTCGACATATCTAACCCATTTATTAAACAGGTCAGGTTCGGGTTTGGAATAAAATAAACGGGTCGACCCGCCAACCCGTTTAAGTTTTTTTTTCTTAATTAAAAATTATTTATATTTAATTATACGTGTTAAATGGATTAAGAAGGTCGACCCACTAACCCATTTAACTCATGTAATGTGCTAACTTTTATATATAAAACGGATTAAATGGGTCAACCCGAAACCCGTTTAACATATTCAACCCATGTAACCTATTTAACCTGTCAACTTAAGTATATATACGGGTTAAATGGGTCAGGTTAGGGTTGACATAGCTGACCCGATGATTTAAATGGGTCAGGTTCGGGTTGGTGTTTTCTGACCTGCCAACCTGACAACCCGAACCCAACCCGAATTGTCACCCCTAATAAAAAGTATCATTTAACCATTTAAATGTTGCTTTACATACAAGCTCGTGCACATTTTCTTTAATCAATTCGCACATGTGAGCTATATCAATAGAAAACACACATAAATTACTTGTATATGAAAATGCATTAACATAATACATATATCTATATATATTGCATTAGGTTAAATCATCAATTATTCTTGCAACCTTTTCAACTTCATCTCAATCCGTAACCGACTTTTAATTGTATACTAATTACTAAATATCATGTGACAAATTCCGGCAAGCCTTGCACTTCCATCTCGATGTTGTATATACTTCACATTAAATGCACCGGTTTTGTTTTTCGATAAAAGTTTGAACTTTTGCTTATGTTTAAAACTCAACTTTTTTATTTGATATTATAATTTACAAATGGATTTAAGTCAAAATTATGTATTTTTTCCTTTCTATTCATTACTCAATGTGATATTTTTAATATGTCATATTTTGTTATTATGGCAAACTCATTTAATTTGCGTAAATATTTGTTTCTCACTAATGATTCTACATATAAAAAAAGAAAACACTTTGCGATGCGCGGACCTTTTTCTTTCAATAATAATTCAATTGCACACGATAAATTCATTCTAATATTTCTCAAAGAGCATTCGAAAACAACTACTTACATAAAATAATCACGCTAAAAAATATCATTTAACCATTTAAAATAAAATAAATGTCGCTTTACATACATGCTCGTGCACATATTCTTGAATCAATTCGCACATGTGAGCTACATCAATAGAAAACGCACATAAATTACTTGTATATGAAAATGCATTAACATAATATATATATATATATATATATATATATATATATATATATATATATATATATATATATATATATATATATATGTAAGAAACAAAAAAAATAGTTGGTATCCCAATCTTTGGTTCCATTTATCTGAACATGCATGATCTTGTGTGATTTTCATGGTACCTGCGTATGATAACTAAATTAAGAAAAAAAGAAGACCAAGTTAATTACAAAGATCTAAAAGATGTGTGAATAATCTACAAAATATTGCAAAAGAGAATTTACATACCGCTACCAACAATCAAAGATCTAAAAGATGTGTGGATTATCTTCAAATGTACTCACTAAATGTGATTTTGGCCGGTTTATATAGGCATGAATTAGGTTAAATCATTAATTATTCTTGCAACCTTTCGCAACCCTTGCACTTCATCTAACCGAATTTTAATTCTATACTAAATGCCATGTGATCAATTCGAGCAACCCTTGCACTTCACCTCCTTTCATGATTGTATAGTTATTATGAGGCTGCATTGAATTCCGAGCATTGGCTATCTTGTACTCTATGCAACTACTAAACGACTCTAACTTGTTTCTAACTCTAAAAACTCTATCATTATAACTCCACATTAAATTTAGGGACTGAATCTTATAGTATTATAGATGAGTTCAAGTTCAGGGACTATTGTTGTTATCTCAAAGAAATAATATTTTGGTTCTTTTTTTGTTAAGTTATTCAGAGGCTAAAATATAACACATGGCTTTAAAAGCATCTCATCCAAATTAGGTTTCATAACTTTGTTTTTACATCTCTCGAATTCTCTTTTGTTTTTCAAATTAGGTTTCATAACTTTGTTTTAACATCTCTCGATTCATTTGCGTTTTTCAGTTGCAATCTTGGTCTGGTTTTAGTCTGGTTTACATCTAGTGATTGTTTGATTATGAAAAGTGTTTGTAGTGTGAGTATTGTGTTTCTTGATTGCATCCGTGTTTAGGACGATCTATTTTCTTTGTATGTATTGGATTGCACTCGTTTGAGGATAATCCTTATTGACTTTGTAATATTACTTTTTTCGTTTTAAAATTATTGTTAGAAGACAAAAATCACGTAGTTTAATAAAAGTGTGACTAATATAATTCATTCAAATAAAATATTCTCATTAAATTTTCTTTTTATTACTTAAAATTAAAAATTAAACAACTATTTTGAGACATCATAAATAAAAGTAAAAGTAAATGAACTAGTATAATTTTGTGACTACTAAATAGGTGATTAGAGCATTAGGTGTAGGCTCGCCGTAAATACTCGCCGTCCGACCTGGCATGCTCAACGGCGAGCCTATGCTCGCCTCTACACTAGAATCGCCTCGCCGTTCCTCTTCGTTGGGCATCTCCCCGTGGCCACAGCGAAGGTGAAAAGCAAATTGTTGCAGCTTTTTTGATTTTTTTTTTTTTTTTTTACTTCCTAAACCATAACATATTATCCCTATATATATTACACATATTTCACACATTTTATTCCAAAAAACCTAACACATTTCATTCCAAAGCAAAAACAATGAGTGAATCATCTTATTCCGAAGTTAGTGACTTTGAAGAGATACACGAGCTAGAGCTGATTATCCAAGAGTTCGAACACGAGCAAGAGTTGCAAAATCAAGCACCCGGTCCTTCACATCGCCGTAAATACATTCGGCGTGAACGTGACGTTGCTGAAGCACGTCTACGGGCCGACTATTTTGGTGACCAACCAAAATATCCTGAAGACAATTTTCGACGTCGTTACCGTATGAGCCGTAAACTATTCTTAGAAATAGTCGAAGGTATTGAAACATATATTGAAACTCATGATCCTCTTCCTGCTCATTTTGATTTCTTTAGACAACGACCCAATGCTACGGGTCTAATGAGTTTTAGTGTGATTATGAAATGCACATGTGCCCTACGCCAATTGGCGTACGGGATATCACCTGATTCATTAGATAAGTATTTACAAATAGGTGAACACTGTGCACGTGATTGTCTAGATTTTTTTACTATGTGCATAATCCAGTTGTTTGGGAAGGAGTTTTTAAGAAAACCAACTGAGGATGACGTTCGTAACTTATACCACGCACATAGCATGGTTCATAAGATTCCGGGAATGTTGGGAAGCATCGATTGTATGCACTGGGAATGGAAGAATTGCCCAAAAGAATGGCAAGGGCAATTTCACAGAGGTGATAAAAAGTATCCAACTATAATGCTTGAAGCTGTTGCGTCTTATGATTTGTGGATTTGGCATGTGTTTTTTGGTGTGGCAGGTGCGAATAACGATCTGACCGTTTTATATAATTCTCCGTTATTCGACGACCTGATTGACGATATTGGCCCTCAAGTTCCGTTTGAAGTATACGGACGTACATTTAAAAATGGGTATTATCTAGCAGATGGAATTTACCCACAGTGGGCATCGTTTGTCAAGTCCTTTACTGTTGCAACCAACCCAAAAAATGCCGCATGGAAAGCGAAACAAGAAAGTGCATGAAAAGATATCGAAAGAGCTTTTGGTGTCCTCCAAGGACGTTGGCATATTATTGCCTAACCGGCGCGTGCATTTACTGTGGGCAAGTTACGGAGAATCATGTACTCGTGCATCATAATGCTGCCGAAATATATATTCCGCCGACACCAAATATGCAACAGTCATGGGTCGAACGTTGCGCAACGCAAAGAAGAAAAACCAAAGAACTACATGATAAACGCACACACTCAAGGCTTCAACTATGTCTCATCTAGCATGTTTGGCAACAACAACAATGGGAAGAAATTCAACGAAATAGTAATAATTAGGTTCGTTTTTTTAGTGTCGTATGTGTTGTATTTTTTTTCCGTATCGTATTTTATTTTCCGTATTGTAACTTTTTTATTTGATGAAATAAAATTAGTATATTTTGTTATTTTTTAGTATTTGTGAAATGAATTTAATTTATTTAATGAAATGAATAAAAAAATAAATGTGTAAGAGGTGGGGCCCTATCAAAGGACTTGTGGTCTAGTGGTGGGGCTAACTTGTTAAGCGAGCCACAAGTGGGAGTAGTACCGGGTGAGTGACCTTCCGGGAAGTCCTCACTTGTGGTCCACTTGTGGACCATATGCTCCGGAGATATTAGGCAATGAAGAGGAGAGTCTTTGAGCCAATGTTGCGGAGACTTGAATCCGAGCCGGCCCCGGTTTTCATCCGGCTGTTACTCCAGCGAGTATTTTCATGTGGAGGCAGAACGATTTCCGGGCGAAAGTCGTTGAATGTATAATCTTAATAAATTTCTTACAATTAGTCATGGACGGTGATGGTACTTGCACGTGTTGTAGACGGGAAATAGTCAATCTTCAAGTTGTGCTTTGGAATGTATAATGTTTTGTCTTATTTAGTTAGAAGCCCTTTCACCTATATCACATTAGATGATCAGTCCTTGTAATTCAATTTCCACTCTTATATGATCGTACAAAATTCAAAATACTCCGTATTAGTGTTGTTTACCAACCAACATTTCCGATGCAAAGTACATGATGACAAATTAAATTACGGAGCATTTAGTTTTAAGGGGTAATTGTGTATTTGCCCCATCGAATAGACCATGCTTCAAGCCTTGCCCTTTTTTTTTTTTACATTTCGCATTTGCCCCATTGCGACTTATGTAACCTAAGCGAATCGTACAAACCAATACAATGTTGCCACATGTCCTAGTACCAAGTACACTTTTACAAGTGTGTGTAAGACACAAGTACATGTGTGTAAGTGCCCTTTTTCTTACAACTAGTACTATGTGTAAGTGTACAATTATGCAACTTCTACCACGTGTAAGTGTACTATTATGCAACTTGTACAATTTTTCAAAATAAAATATACATTAATTTTTTATGCGAATTGTACAATTTATTTCGATTTGACATTTGAAATATTATTTGTACCTTTTATGCAACTGTACAAACTTTATTTCGATTTGACATGTGCAATAGTATTTGTACTTTTTATGCAATTTGTACAATTTTTGTTTGATTAGATAGTTGTACTTTTTATTTATGCAACATGTACAATTTTTTTTAAGTGACTTGATATTTGAAATAGTATAAGAACTTTTTATGCGCTTTGTACAAATGGTGTTTGATTAGATATATATACTTTTTATGCGCTTTGTAATTTAATGTATTTTTTAATTTAGACTTGATAATTTTACTACTTTTAATGTGATTTGTACTTTTAATTAATTTTTTAATATATACAAGTTGTAAAAAAATCTACAATATTGATGCGTAGGGATTGCACCAGGCTTTACCTCTCAAGGGATCTCGAGAAACTTACAACCCCCACCAGGCAGTGTACCTGATCGATGTAGTATAGTATAATGACAAGTACCGGGGGATTGATCGTTCAGCTAGGAATAGTGTCGCTAGGATTAGAAAACCTAAAGACTAGGTCTAGAGATAACGGATGATTCTTTTTTTTATTTTTATATTTTTTAAAAAGCAAGTAAAATTCTCGGGTTTTAAGGAGTTGAGCGGAATTAGTTGCTAGTCAACTAACCCAATACTAAGATGCAATCAAAATAAAATACTAAAAATGAAAATAAAACTAATTATACTAAAGTTGCGAGCAATATGTGGGAAAAATGTGTTTACTTAGATTTCACTACTCCCTAGATATCTTTTACATGTTAATTACTTGTTATAGTTGCGTGGATGACGGATTGTATTCCTTAATACCATTCATGGGGTGGCGTACTTACTTCCCCAATCTTATGAGCGCCTACTTCACTCATATGTCGAGCCGGCTAAGAAGCCCCTAACATGGGATCACTAGAATTTGCTCACGCATTAAATACAACCAATAAAACCTAGTACACATCGGTTCATGTTTCCTAAGACGTTCAAGCATGTTACACAATGGAGATCTGCCAGTTTTCTTAAGCCTAACATTGAAATCATTCATCCAATACAACCATAAACAAGTAATCAACACATAATTAACATCTAGGTTTCATTAGATCCAATCAAACACAAGATAGATCTAGCCTAGCATGTTAAAATCAAGACAAGCATAAGATATATTCAACCAACACATAGACATATTGATTGAATTAAGAGAAGACTTATCTCAATTGAACATGAAAGGATTAAAGGGGTGAAAATCCTTGAAAACACTGTAAAATATGACCTAGGGTTTACAAACTTCGGCCCTAGTTTCTCCACACAAGTTCCTCCTTTAATGAATGAAAAATAGAAAACTATATATAGAGTTTGATAGGTGACGGCGTCAAGAACAAAAGTCTGACGCCGTCATCTCGCCGCCAAATAGTTCCTCGGACTGCCTAGATCTGGGTCTGACGCCGTCATGTATTCCCCTTATGCAGGCCGTCACCAAATTAACTCTTGACGCCCTTGTTGTGACGCCGTCAGGTTTGCACTGGGTCGTCATGGTTTTTACTCTTGACACCGTCAGGATTTTCCTCTTGACGCCGTCAGGTACTGTTCTCAGCATGGAAAATTAAGTCTTTGGCGTTTTCTTCACTTTTATGCTCCAAAAACGTCTGAATTGCTTCCTTTTTCAGAATTCACTCCCAAAAGTACCTAAAATCACAAAAGGAACGATTTAGGGTAATATTTGATCAAATAAATTTAATTTCGGGCTTAAATGACCCCCTAAAAGTGGTTCATTTTTCGCCTCATCATATACCCTTACACTTGAGATTTGCTTGTCCTCAAGCAAATGCGCTTTTATTCTAGTCAAAATACAAGTTAGGGGTTATTTAACACTAAAATAAAAGTAATTACAACAAATAATCGTTCCACTAAAGACCAAAGACAAGCACGGAGGTCATACACTAGCACCTGACAAATAGTGTTTAGATACTCACATCTCTCGGGTGTAATAAAGTAATATCACAATATGGAAATGAAAAACATCTCTCACTACCTGCCATAGCAAAATAGATTACCATAGGCTTGGGAAAGGATCAAACCTCCACCACATGGTGTAAGCACCTAGGATAAACTATCAAAGAGGTCTTTTAAAAGGGTTGTAACGTTAGGTGTAGGGATATGAAATACACGGTTTTGTTGGATAAAGTCAGTCTTTACTGGTGGCGAGTTAACAATCTTGGTTAATTACATGTACAATATGGCGTTGCTAAGCCAAGACTAGACTCGACTTAAGCTAATAAATAAAAAATAACAAAAACATAAAATGAACATAGAATGAAAAGGGATGGTAGTCCGTATGTTTTTTCTCTTTTCTTTTTCTATATATATATATATATATATATATATATATATATATATATATATATATATATATATATATATATTTTTTTTTTGATTTTTCGATTCTCCCCTGATTCGCTCGGTATGGATTATAAGGTGGCCAGGTTAGATCTTCCTCCAAGAAAATGAACAATCAAAGCTTCCCTTCCAGAATAATAATCATCTTCTTGTCATACATAACCTGTAAAACCTGAGAAAACAGACAAGGCAACCTCGCATAAAATCAGCGGCAATCTACATATGCTAATAAAACCTAGAAAACAAAATAAGATATAATGCTTGTGGAATGATGTTTGCAGATTTCCTGGAGATTATAAAACTAATAATTCAACAAAAACTTTAAGACTCCGTTAGAAAAACAAAACTGGTAAAATTTCCAGATTTTTACACATGACGCCGTCAAGAGTAAACTCGTGACGCTGTCAGAAATGACCTGCAGAAATTCTTATGTTAAGTTTCCGGAAAATTTCTGGAAAAACTTCGTCCTACTTCCTGGAAAATCCTGCAAAACTTCATTATGACTCGATACAAGCATTTGACTCTAACAAATACGAATATACATGTTCACTTAATATTGTGGAGAATCATGATCGGTTTTGTTTCTTAAAAACATATTTGGGGTTTCCCCTTACACTTATCTTTTGCAAAAATACCTTTGAATGAAGTTAAGACTAGGCCAAACAACAAAGTAAAGTATTTCCACTATTTAGTTTTGAAACATGATCTACCAACAATAAAAATAAAGCATGCATACGGAAGCAAACAACAAACAAACGAAATAGAAATCATACAAAACATGGGTTGCCTCCCAAGAAGCGCTTTTCTTTATTTACGAGTCTTGTAGCTAGAATCAAGGTCATTGGTTACTACGTGACCTCATCATCAAACGTTACATCCTCCTCACTAATCATTTCATTATTATTTTCTTGATAATGTTTTACACGTTGTATGTTAACAGTAAATTCTCTACCTTCATCGTCTAATAAGACAACGGCTCCAGTTTTAGAGGAACTTTTCACCGTAAATGGTCCATACCATCTAGACTTGAGTTCCCCTGGAAATAATCTTAACCGAGAGTTGTACAATAGGACTTTGTCCCCTTCTGAAAATTCCTTGGGTTTCTTAATTCTTTGGTCATGCTATCTTTTTGCCCTCTCTTTATATGTAATGGAAGACTCATAGGCTTCTAACCTAAGCTCATCAAGCTCGTGTAATTGCAAGAACCTATTGGTTCCGGCAATTGTATAATCTAAGTTACATGCCTTCAGCGCCCAATAAGCCTTATGTTCTAATTCTACTGGCAAGTGACATGCCTTACCATACACCATGCGCAACGGGGTCGTTCCAATAGGTGTCTTGTAGGCAGTTCGGAATGCCCATAAGGCCTCGTCGAGTTTAAATGACCAGTCTTTTCTATTCTGACTAACCGTTTTTTCAAGTATTCTTTTAATAGCCCTGTTTGTGTTTTCGACCTGGCCATTGGTTTGTGGATGATAGGCGGTGGAAAATCGATGGGACACCCCATACCTCCTTATGACCTTTTCCATTTGCGCATTGCAGAAGTTGGTTCCCCGATCACTGATGAGAACTTTAGGAATCCCGAATCTAGCGAAAAGCTTTTTCAGGAAATGAATAACCACCCTGGCATCGTTGATCCTAAGGGCTTGTGCTTCTACCCATTTTGAAACATAATCGATGGCGACTAAAATGTATTCGTTCCCTCCTGAAGATGGAAAGGGTCCCATGAAATCAATTCCCCAAACATCGAAGACCTCACATACTTGTATAAAATTCTGAGGTGCTTCATCCGTATGCGATATGTTCCCGGCCCGTTGACATGCATCGCATGCCTGTACCATTTCTTTGACATCACGGAAAATTATGGGCCAATAGAATCCCGCGTCGAAAATCTTTCGGGCGGTGGTGCTTATCCCATGATGCCCTCCAGAGGGACCAGAGTGACATCCACTCATAATCTTTACTGCCTCACTCTCCGAAACACAACGTCTTATTATTTGGTCAGGACACCTTCGGAATAAAAATGGTTCATCCTAAAAGTAGTATTTTAACTGAGAAAATAACCTTTTCCTTTCGTACCTAGTCAGGTGTTCTGGAACGAGTCTGCTTGCGAGATAGTTGGCAAAATCGGCGTACCAAGGCTCCGAATCAGTTATTGACATGAGTTGTTCGTCAGGAAATGAATCCCGAATCTCACTTCTGTCGTGCTCATCCAAGGGATTTTCAAGGCGAGATAGATGATCTGCGGCCAAATTTTCTGCCCCCCTCTTATCACGAATCTCAACATCAAATTCTTGTAACAACAAGATCCACCGAATTAGTCGTGGCTTAGCATCCTGCTTAGCAAAAAGATATCAAAGAGCCGAGTGATCAGTGACAACGACTGTCTTTGAAAGGACAAGATATTGCCGGAATTTGTCGAATGCGAACACTACGGCTAACAATTCTTTTTCGGTGGTAGAGTAATTCTCTTGAGCGGGATTCATGGTCTTGCTAGCGTAGTAAATAGGTTGGAATAGCTTGTCACGCCGTTGGCCCAATACAGCCCCGACAGCGAAATCGCTAGCGTCACACATGATTTCAAACGGTAACTTCCAGTTGGGTGTAATCATGATTGGAGCTTGTGTGAGCTCCTTTTTTAAGAGATCGAATGCATCCTTGCATTCTTGGGAGAAATCGAAAGGAGCATCCTTCATTAGCAATTGAGTCATTGGCCGAGCTATTTTGGAGAAGTCTTTGATGAATCTCCGATAAAACCCGGCGTGCCCCAAGAAGCTGCGTATTGCTTTAACAGTCGTGGGATATGGTAACTTAGATATAGCTTCAACTTTAGCTTGGTCCACCTCTATCCCATTCCCTGAGATCTTATGCCCTAACACAATCCCTTCTTTCACCATAAAATGACACTTTTCCCAGTTTAACACCAAGTTGGTTTCCTCACAGCGTTTAAGCATTTTTTCTAGATTAGCAAGACAGCGGTCGAAGGAGTTCCCGAAGACCGAAAAGTCATCCATGAAAACTTCCATGTTGTCTTCCATAAGTTCGTGAAAGATTGCGGTCATGCATCGTTGAAAAGTGGTGGGGGCATTACATAGCCCAAAAGGCATTCTTTTGTAGACGAACGTTCCATAAGGGCAAGTAAACGTGGTCTTTTCTTGGTCCTCAGGTGCTATGGGAATTTGAAAATACCCTGAGAATCCATCCAAGAAACAATAGTACTCGTGCCCAGACAATCTCTCTAACATTTGGTCAATGAATGGTAGGGGAAAGTGGCATTATTGAGCTTTCTATAATCGATGCATACCCGCCATCCAGTAACTGTTCTTTGGGGTACCATCTCACCCTTGTCGTTTTTAACTACAGTCATTCCACCCTTCTTAGGTACAACCTGTACAGGACTAACCCACGGGCTGTCCGAGATTGGGTAGATCAATCCTGCATCCAGAAGTTTGATGACCTCTTTCTTTACAACTTCCTTAATGTTGGGGTTCACCCGCCTCTGGGGTTGCACGGTAGGTTTATAATCTTCTTCCATGAGAATCTTATGCGTGCAAAACGTTGAGTCAATCCCCTTAATGTCGGCTACACTCCATGCAAGCACTCCCTTATATTTCTTTAGGACCTCTAAGAGTTTACCTTTTTGTTCATGCTCGAGGGAAGAGTTTATGATTACCGGTAGTTGGTCCTCTCCCTGAACGAAGGCATACTCTAAATGGTTAGGAAGTTCCTTAATATCTAGCTCAGGAGGTTCGATAATAGAAGGCTTAAGCTTGTTTTCGGGTTTTCGGAGCTCGAGATGCTCTGTGGCCTCTTGTCTAGGGTAGAAGGAGACTGCACCAACATCCTCCATCTTTTCCACCTCTAACAAAGGTAGAAAACTCTCATCCCGTAGCCAGCTTTCCTCGATTTGTTCATCAACACAGCTATCAATGACATCCGTGAGTTCATCGACCTCTCCAATGAAATAGAGCCGGTTAGCTGCTTCGAGAGAGAGATCCATAGTGTCCTTAATGTCGAAGGTTATGCTATCGGTTCCTACTCGTAAGGTTAACTTGCCGTCATGAACATCAATGACTGCACGAGCTGTAGCAAGAAATGGTCTTCCTAAGATGATGGGTACCAAGTCATCCTCCTCCATCTCTAAGATTACGAAGTCGACCGGGAATTTGAATTTCCCAACCTTGACTAGCACATTCTCGCATATCCCTACGGGGTATTTGACTGATCTATCGGCAAGTTGGATGTTCATACGGGTAGGCTTTAATCCAGAGTATCCTAATTTAAGGAACATAGAGTGAGGCATGAGGTTGATACTCGCCCTCAAATCGGCAAGAGCATTCTTTATTGATAGAGATCCTATGGAGCAAGGCAAGGTGAAGCTGCCTGGATCGTCTACTTTTTTTGGTAGCCCTCGATGGGTCACCACCGAACATTCTTCCCCCAGGGTCACAAGACCCTCGAGTTTCTTTTGGTTAGCGAGTAATTTTTTAAAGTATGCGCTATACTTTGGCATGTGATAACAAGCATCAAGGAGGGGTATGGTGACTACTGAGTCTTTTAGATATGATAGGAATCTTTTATTATCATTCTCAGTTTTCTGGTTTTTTAATCGGGATGGGAATGGGATTCTCACAGGTTGGTTAGGTGGGGTCGATGGGGAAGGGGTCGCCAAGGGAGGTTGGTTGGGAGCCTCACTGCCCACATCATTCTCTTCTTCGCGAGGCATGTTTGGATCGGGAGTGATAGGGGGCGAGCTCGGGTAAGGGGGGTCCTTGGTTGTTGTTCCAGCTCGAGTGGTTATCGCGAGCATGGGGTCTTTTTGGCTTACTGATGGCATTTCAAGGTTATCGAGGGCGGAGGTAAGCTTGTTGAACCATTCTCCAATGTCATTCTGTTGCTCATCAACAAGTTCATTAAGACCTTTTAATTGTAAGCCTTTTTCTTGAGTGAAGTGACCAAGGTCATCTTCAAAAGTGCTCCTGATTTCGAATTCAGGACCTTCCTCTCCTTCTTTTCTTTTTACCAGATTTCCCCAGAGGGTGTAATCATCATTTTGGTAAAAAGGCAAAAGGGAGGGATCAGCATTGATGTCACCTCCTGACAAGCATGCATGTTCAGTCGTGGTTTCTCTTCCGCATTCCTCTACCTCATGCGGGCCCCCACAGTAGTCGCAGATCAAGTAAGGATTTGAAAGTTGTTTAGGCAGCTGCGACCCAGCTAGGTATTCCATTCTTTTGTTGATTTTTCTTAACCGATCTGAAGATGTTGAAGTGATTTCAGACATGCTGACAGTCGACTCAGGTTCATCCCAAGTGTCATCCTAGTCTTGAGCATATTCTTCAATCCTATCCCATCCTTCTTCGGCACTAAGATTGGCTAATCTCCCTTTTCTAGAATTGTTGATTCCGTTCCGATCATTTGAGGAGACACTGTCGTAGAAGATTTGGACCAAAAGCCAAAGTTCGATGCCATGATGGGGAACTTGTCTTATTAAATCCTTGAATCTAATCCACGATTTATGGAAGGGTTCATCCTTCCCTTTTCGGAAGCGGAGGATCCTATCTCTAAACGCTGAAGTTTTCCCAGGTGGAAAGAACTTCTCATAGAACTTGGATATGAGTTGTTCCCATGTGAAAATAGATTCAGAAGGAAGTTTATCATACCATTCTTGGGCTTTTTCATAGAGGGTGAAAGGGAAGAATCGTAATCGGGACGTGTCTCTAGTAGCCCCATCCGTATGGAGGGTGTCCACTATTTTCAAGAAGTCCTTAATGTGTTGGATCGGGTCATCATCATCTAACCCACAAAACTTGCACACACTTTGGACAAGCCAAACATCGGTCGCATGCAAGACCTCATTGGTGTGTTCGTTTTGGTAGACAATGGCATTAGAGAAGCCACGAGGGTTTGAGGAGGAGTAGTCCTTAAGGCGCTTAGGAGTGGGAGTTGCGGGGGTACTCATCTCATTGTTGGGTTGGGATCTAGGGGTTGTAAGGTTATTTTCCGAATTTTCTTCAGAAAGGGGTGCATCAAAATCGATGGCTATGCTAGATGGTTCAGGTGTTGAGTGAGATCGTCTTAACCTACGCATTTCTCTATCGGGTTCTGCATAAGGCAAGACAAGGTTTCTAGCGGAACTACGACTCCTAGTGATCCTAAGGCTAGAGAATTCGTCGGTTGCCATAATGGCGGATGGTAAGGAGTTACAAACAAAAACACGAAGAAATAGATAGACTAAAGAGAACCTAGAAATAAAAAATAAAATCTTACTAGAAAGGAATCTAGCAAGTAGACCTAATAAAAAGATATTCTAACCTAGACAATAACTATTCCCCGGGCTGCGGCGCCAAAAACTTGAGGCGTAGGTATTACACCAGGCTTTACCTCTCAAGGGATCTCGAGAAGCTTACAACCTCCACCAGGCAGTGTACCTGATCATAGTATAGTATAATGACAAGTACCGGGGGATTGATCGTTCAGCTAGGAATAGTGTCTCTAGGATTAGAAAACCTAAAGACTAGGTCTAGAGATGAGGGATGATTCTTTTTTGTATTTTTATATTTTTTAGAAAGCAAGTAAAATTCTCGGGTTTTAAGGAGTTGAGCGGAATTAGTTGCTAGTCAACTAACCCAATACTAAGATGCAATCAAAATAAAATACTAAAAATGAAAATAAAACTAATTATACTAAAGTTGTGAGCAATATGTGGGAGAAATGTGTTTACTTAGATTTCACTTCTCCCTAGATATCTTTTACATGTTAATTACTTGTTATAGTTGCGTGGATGACGGATTGTATTCCTTAATACCATTCATGGGGTGGCGTACTTACTTCCCCAATCCTATGAGCGCCTACTTCACTCCTATGTCGAGCCGGCTAAGAAGCTCCTAACATGGGATCACTAGAATTTGCTCATGCATTAAATACAACCAATAAAACCTAGTACACATCGGTTCATGTTTCCTAAGACGTTCAAGCATGTTACACAATGGAGATCTGCCAGTTTTCTTAAGCCTAACATTGAAATCATTCATCCAATACAACCATAAACAAGTAATCAACACATAATTAACATCTAGGTTTCATTAGATCCAAGCAAACACAAGATAGATCTAGCCTAGCATGTTAAAATCAAGACAAGCATAAGATATATTCAACCAACACATAGAAATATTGATTGAATTAAGAGAAGACTTATCTCAATTGAACATGAAAGGATTCAAGGGGTGAAAACCCTTGAAAACACTGTAAAATATGAGCTAGGGTTTACAAACTTCGGCCCTAGTTTCTCCACACAAGTTCCTCCTTTAATGAATGAAAACTAGAAAACTATATATAGAGTTTGATAGGTGACGGTGTCAAGAACAAAAGTCTGACGCCGTCATCTCGCCGCCAAATAGTTCCTCGGACTGCCTAGATCTGGGTCTGACGCCGTCATGTATTCCCCTTATGCAGGCCGTCACCAAATTAACTCTTGACGCCCTTGTTGTGACGCCGTCAGGTTTGCACTGGGTCGTCATGGTTTTTACTCTTGACGCCGTCAGGATCTTCCTCTTGACGCCGTCAGGTACTGTTCTCAGCATGGAAAATTAAGTCTTTGGCGTTTTCTTCACTTTTTTGCTCCAAAAACGTCCGAATTGCTTCCTTTTCCAGAATTCACTCCCAAAGTACCTAAAATCACAAAAGGAACGATTTAGGGTAATATTTGATCAAATAAATTCAATTCCGGGCTTAAATGACCCCCTAAAAGTGGTTCATTTTTCGCCTCATCAAATATGCGACTTGATAGTTTAAAAAAACCAAAAATTCAAAATACAAACTAACACAATCTAAATCAAACACAGAATAAACCTTGTAACTATTGGAAAAATTAGTAGCAGTTTCCCAAACTAAAGAAGCAAAAAGAGCGAACCACAAAAAACAAGAACATATACCCGATCAAACTTCCCCAAACACATATTGCATTTCAATTTTTTTTCCAGAAACCCTAACTGTAGCAGTGGCGGATATGTCAATTGAAACCGAGGTATTTGATGCAAAAGTTAGTGTCCGGTCTAAGTTGCATTACCTGGCAAAGATTAAAGCTAAGTTGGCAGCCCACCCAAATCGTGATATTATGTTTAGGAATAGTGTCTTTGGGCGTTGGTTAGATATCCCCCATAGCCCCAATGATAATCATTTGTTGAATTATGTTCTTCAACATCAAGTTTTTGTGCCACAAGTAAGTATTTCTTCCCCAGATTTAATTTACAAAATAGGTGATCAGGAACTTCATTTTGGTCGGCGTGAGTTTTGTTTAATTACTGGTTTTAGATGTGGCAATCTTCCTCCTGAAGATAGTAGGCAAAGTTGTTTTACTTACCGTGTGTTTCCTGAGAAGAAATCCAAAAAAACAAAGAGTGTAAAGGCCAGCGAGCTATGGGCTGTTGTTCAGAATGAACAACGCTGGGTTGCATTGAACGATGAAGATGTCGTAAGGGTATGTCTTTTGGTTGTGTGCGAGCTTATATTTATGGGCTGTGAAGAGTTTTTAAACATGCCTCACCATCTATTGACACTAGCGGATGATTTCTTTGCTTGGAATGCATATCCATGGGGAGAATACATGTGGACATATTTTTACAAAAGAACAGTCAATGTGGTTCCTAAGCATGCCAATATGCATTTGGAGTTAAAGAAGCTTGAATCGAAGAAACAGGCGACATATAATCTGAATGGTTTTGTTTGGGCGTTAAAGGTTAGTAGTATGTGAAGACCTATTTTTTGTCTGTCTAATAATGTTTTTTTTTTTTTTTTTTTTATATTAACATTCCATTTTTTGCATACATTAACTAATTTTGTTGTTTTTTTCATGATAAAATTAGATATGGATTCTTGAAACATACCCTAACAGCAAAAACTGGTTGTCGAAAGACACGGATGTAATTCCGCGTGGACTAGGTTGGTCAAACTTTAGGAGATTTGAAAAAACAGATTATGAGCGGTTGTTTGTGCAGGTAATCATACTCACATTTTTGTCCCTCTTGTTATAACATGTGCTGTTATACAAATTGTAAATGTTTAATCTTGAATGAATTAATAGGATCCAAAACCCATCATTGACCTTGTTCCAACTGAGAGAGAGCTGCAGCAACCATGGTTCATTCGAAGTCTTGCCTTTTTTAGAGGAGAGGATGTTCCTTTTATCCAAGCCATTCGACCAGTTGTTGTTGGGTTGGATAAGGATAAAGAGGGTTCATCTTTGATAGGGAGCGAGATTGTTTCAAAGGATGCGTCTCCCAAAGAAATTGTTGATGGAAAAGAGGGTTTACATGATGTGGCCCTACCAGAGAACAATGTCCGACAGGACATTGATCACGAAACTTTTGTTCGGGATGATGGTCAGTATGTTGAAAAGTATGTTGTTACAGAATCACGTCAGCTAATGGACGCGTTTGAAGCACTGTGTAAAGAAGTTCTGGATGTGCATCCGGAACTTGTTTCTAAGGTTGATGAATTAAGGAAACTGTATGGTGCTTCTGTCCGAATACCGGTTGAGCCTATTAAAGTCAAAGAAAAAGAGTGTTTTAAGAAAAATCATGAAGAAGTTACCGAAAAGCTGAATCATGTAAACTCACAACCACGTATTGGAACGGCTGGTGCAGTAGATAATATTACTTATGAGGCATATACACAGCCATCCACACTTACTCAGTTGATTGATGCAATGGCTTATGTGACCGATCCACCTTCATTCACTGGTGTTAATTGCCACGTACCCGATACAGTAAGATAATTTTGTTGGTTAATTAAATTTAATTTGTTTTTTTGTATCAAATTTGTCTGGTTATGCATTTATAGTAATGTTATTTTTTATAGCCCAAGCATGAGACGGGTGATAAGCTGGATGTTGAGAGACAAGAGCCAAAGCATTGTCTTGTTACAGATCCACCATCTGCGCCTGTTGGTGATTGCGAGATGCCTGACAAAGTAATATATTTTTAACTGTTATTTTTTTCTTAATTTGTTTGGTTATATGTTTACAGTAATGAAAATTTTACAGGGGAACGATCCCTTGAGTGATTACATGGATGTGGAGAGACAATTACCAAATTATTCTTTGGATAATATGTCGGCTGGTTTTGAAGACGATAATGTCTCCAATACCGATGTCTCTGTAACGGCAAATGAAGAACAAAAACAAAACGCGGTTGGTGCAGACGTTCGGTCAGAAGATAAGACACGGGTGAACCAAACTATGGATTGTGCTACATCGTTGGAGGCAAATACTAGTGACTTGATTGGTTTTAACCAAAAAAAGAATGATCTTGATAAGTTCATTGGAGAATTAATGAACAATGAAATGATGAAGCAATTGATGGCATCCCCACTGATTCGCCTCAAACGGTCAGATAATTATTGGTCAACCACTTGTGAATGGTCAAGTATAATAGTCAAACAGCTGAGGCAAATGCTTCCGTGAAATACAGTGTTTTCCCGGGTCGTAGTGTCCCAACGAGGTTGTGATGGTATTAAAAACGAATCTGTGATTAGTGAATGTGAACAGGAAATGGTATAAAAGTGTGTGTGTGTGTTTAACTAGGGTTTTATAAAACTAAATAGCTTAAATAAGCTAATGGAACAGTTACGTGAAATCTAGATATCTAAAACGTTCACCAATTTAAAATCAGACGCGACTGCGTACTGAGAAAAAGGTGAGTTTTAAGGAAAAATAAACTACAGGGGTTAAGATTGAAAATTCTATAAACTTAAACTTAAAATAAAATTAAATTAAAAAGAAAACTATTTTTTAGATTATTAAATTATTTATTATTAATTATTTAAATAAAAACTATTTAACTATTTAATTAAAACTAACTTAAATAAAAACTAAAAATAATAAACACTACAAATTAAACTAAAAACTTACAAAAATAATTTCTAAACTTAAATTAGAACTTGAAGAAAGTATAAAAAATAAAAATAAATATTTTTGTCTTTTTATGAATTTTTTATTAATTAAAAACTATTTATATTATTTATACTAATTAAACTATTTTAAATTACAAATAATACTAAATCAACTTAGAAAATTATGAAAAAATTTATAAAACTATTTTATGACTTATAAAAGCTATAAAAAATATAATAACTAGGTGTTGCTATATAAAAATTAATTATGCTATTTATAACTTACTTATTAATTAATTACTAATAAAACTATTTTTAATTCTAATAAATACTAAATTACAAAATTAAAATCTGAGAAAATTATTAAAAATACTTTAATATAAAAGGAAATTAATAAAAATATAAAATTACAAATTACTTAATAAAAATATAAAAATGAAAATTAAAATTAAATTGAATTAAATAGAAACTATCACTTATTTTTATATTGTTTTTCTCGAATTTTTCTTTTACAAAACTAATTTATATATAAAAACAAGCAACTTTAATAAAAACAACTTTTTTATAAGCTACTAATAAGCACTGTGGAAGCTTATTACTTCCACAATTGACTTTTGTTGACTGGAAAGGGAAATAAGCTCAAATGAGTTTATGTGGGACCCACTTTGGATTATTCTGGTTCTAATAAGTATGTTAGACTTGTCTAAACTCAATTTGGTCAAATAAGCTCAGTAGATAAGCTAATAAGCCAAAATAAGCTAATCCAAAACTTAATTTGAACTCAGAATGGGGACAAAGTTCAAGGGCAAAACTAAGTGGGGTCCACTGAGGCACAGGTCAAACAAATGGTCAATCTTAAGAGCCTACTAGGAGGGGGGTTGGGAAAAACTAATTTGGAGTTCTGGGGCCCACTGAGGTGGTCACAAACCACCACCAAAGGTGGTGGTGTGGCCTGGTTATCTGCTGCACAGGGGAGGTTATCTCCCTGCAGCTGTGTTTGGCTAGATGTGGGGCCCACCACAAAAATCACAAAAATAAAATGGTACTGAGACCTTGAAGCTGAGGTGGTAGAGTATCTATGGAAACAAGTTTCAGGGTCCCAATCCAAACTCATAAATCAAAACAAATACTTGGATTTTTGGAAAAAACTGAGATGAGCAAATGTTGACTTTTGATGAAACTTGCTTATTTGACTTATTTGAGTTTCTAACACTCACTACTTATTAAATAAGTTGAAATAAGCTAAGATAAAGTTAAATTAATCTAAACCTACTACTAATAACCTATTTTGAGGGTTTGTGGGACTAAATTCCTTGACAGTGGACTGTCAAGGGGTTTGGAAAATGATTTTGACTTTTAGACCTATACTACCCAATTTTATGACTTGCCTAACTAGCTTAGACCTAATATGACTTGACTGAACCAGAAGTTACAACCAATTCACCCTTGAACACAATGAACACAGATTATCCAAACACACCTTTAAATTTAGGTATTGATGATTTTCAAAGCAAATGATGGTTTTAATCCATGAAACTGATTTCTAACACTAAATTATAATAATACAAGATCAAATGAACACAAATCAACCATGCCACAAGTAAAATACACAGGTTTGTCAAACTTGTGATTTACACAGTGATATTTTGGATTTAAGTAAAAACGATTTCCAATGAACAAGCAACTGGTTTTAAACTATATTATCAATAACAGATATCCAATAAACACTTAAGAACACTTAATCAAACAGTACAAGCATTATCAAACTAAAAAGCATAAAATTGAAATATCACTTACAAATGGTATGTGACTGAGAAACCAAGAACCAGTGAATCATATCATAACCTAGTATCCCCCATAGGATTCTAAACCATGAACAATCCAAATGACACCCTGCTCAATCCTTCTTCATTGATTTCCACAAATTTTTGATTTATTTTTTATTTTATTGATTTTTCTTGAATTTTTGATTTTAACTACCAAACTGAATTTTGAGTTATCTAAAAACTTTCAAAAGCTTTGTCAGAGCTTTGTATGAGCAAAGAGAGTTTAACACAACACTAATAACAACTAACAAGCTTTTTGAGATTTTTAAGAATTTAAGAAATACAAAAACTGAGATAACAAACTGAAATCTTAAATTGATGATTACAAAAGATGTAAAGTACACTGAGAATGATAAAAAAAACAAGCTTTTAACTAAAGATTACAACTGAAAATGGAATTACACTAGCTACGACTAAATTATACTAAAACTACTCTAATAATTGAACTCTTCTGCTTCCTTTCTCTTTTGTAGCCATTTTCTGAGTATGTGGGACCCACTGGGGTATTTCCCACCAATCCCCAGCCATTGGATTGGTCTAAACAATCCAGGCCGTTTAAATTAGTTTCTTGGCGCCAAAGTCTCCACAGGGAAACGTGGAGGGTTTTACGGCATTAAATGGGTTTGGGAGGTAGTGGAGAGTTGGGGGAATTGCGTGGAGAGGTGGGTGATGAGGTGGAAGGCCAGGTGTAGGGTGGTATTGGTTGCAGAGGTGGAGGGTGGTATTGGGGAAGAAGGCTGTAAAGGGGTGGTTTGACTGGGATGTTTGACCCCGCTTTTTTATTATTTAGGGTGGACTGGGCTTGGAGAATGGGCCAAAGGAAGTGGGGATGGGCTTGGTGTGTAACTTGGGTTGGATTAGGATTTGGTTTATTAATAACAATAAGGTCCGGTTTGGTTTATTTCACACAAGGACCAATTTTGTAATTATGGAAAATTAAGGGGCTGAAATGTAAATATTCCAAAGTTTATCACAAGGACCTAATTTGCCATAGATGAATAGTACATGGATATTTTTGATAAATTTCACTTATGAAATACCCGGGGACTATTTTTGCCAAAACTGAAACTCCAGGGACTTAACATGTAATTTCTCCAAACTTCACACCAAGGACCATTCCTGCAAAAGATTATTAGTACAAGGACCAAAATTGAATTTGTCAAAGTTTTTACATCCCAGGGACCATTTATGTCAATTTCCAAAGTTGAGGGACTAAACTTGTAATTTTATGAAACATTGCACCAAAGGACTAAATATGTAACTTTATGATTAAAAAGGACCTTTGATGACTTTTTCATGTTTTTAGAATAACCAGGGACTAGTTTTGACAACTTTTGAAACTTGAGGGACTGAAACTGCCAATTATGCAAACTTTGTACGTTTTTCATTTGTTTTTGCATATTTTGCATTTGAAACATATAAAACACACTTCTAAGATATTTTAAGTATTTTGATACATATTTGAGTGTTTTTGTATGTTTTGGCAGCTCAGATTAGTATAAAATGATGAGTATTTAGACACTCATCACCCACCCCCAAATGGTTTTAAAGAGGATGTGTACGGATGTACGCGGAGGCGCCGAAAACCAGGTCCTGCGTGCGTAACACCTTACCAAAAGCAACCCGAAACCACTCCACAACCAAGAAAAAGGGCTAAGATAGCCAGAAAGGTGACTAAGCCTTTGGTGCCAGTAGAATGCCCAATCAATGATACCAGCGATGGTCCCCGAATGTTAACTACAAACGACATTGATTGGCAAAAACTACATGTCGAACCTTTTAGAGAGGTACAATATTCGAATACATTGCGTGCTACTTTATTAATCTTTAATGCACAAAATATGTAACGCCTGGCCTGTTTTGTTCCAGGATCCTAAGCGGCACAAAAAAGCAAACCCATGGAAAGTGACTGGATATTTGAAATACTTGTTAAAAAAAGGTGACAGTGAAGAGTCCATGAAAATGTACAAGTTTCCGTGGGGCGGATGTCATATTGTTGTTGATGATGAATTCTGGATTGCATTATTGGGATTGGACAAGGTAAAAAGAGGTTAGCTGACAGACATGGTAAGTTACTAGTTTATATTCAATTACAGCAATCTTGCAACTGATGTTTTGTTGAATCCCTTTTTATTAACTTGTGTCTGAATCGCATTAGGTTTTTTTAATGGTGTTGTTTATTGGTTGTTAAGTACGACTAGAATGGTATACAAATTGGTGTATGTTTCTTCTTAATTGAAAGTTTCTGTTGTAATTACCTTTTGTGAATCGTAATTCCAATTTTTTAATTTATGGGTTGTAAATATTCATATGCTTAAGTTATAAAATAGGATATCTTATACCAATTTTTGTTTGTCACAACAGCATATGGAAGTTTAGGTAGACGTAATATGGCGATTTAGGCAACCTGCTGCAGACTGGTCCCTTTTTAGCTCTTTTTTTGCTTTAACTCTACTAGATGGTGGCATGCCTCTCGTATGCAACTTCCAATAGATACCATGTGCCATTGACGAGTGTAGAGAAGGTATGTATATCAAATTATATATGGGGTTGTGTATTTATATAATCCTCATATTCATTGGTTATTTAACTTGGTTTGCAGTTATATGATGAGGCAAAAAATGATCCGTTTTTAGGGGGTCATTTAAGCCCGAATCCGAATTTATTTGATCAAATATTGCCCTAAATCGTTCCTTTTGTGATTTTAGGTACTTTGGGAGTGAAATCTGGAAAAGGAAGCAATTCGGACGTTTTTGGAGCATAAAAGTGAAGAAAACGCCAAAGTCTTAATTTTTCATGCTGGGAACAGTAGGTGACGGCGTCAAGAGCAAAACCTTGACGGCGTCAAGAGCAAATTTCATGAATTTCCATGACGACCCAGAACAGATTTGACGGCGTCACGTAGAAAGGGCGTCAAGAGTAAAAGAGTCATGACGGCCTGGAAGTGTATAAGTCTTGACGGCGTCATAAGTAGATCTAGGCAGTCCGAGAAGAGTTTTGGCGGCGAGGTGACGGCGTCACAAGTTTATTCTTGACGCCGTCAAACCTATTTTTCTATATATAGTTTTCTAATTTTCACACATTAAGAAGAGAAGTTTTGGGAGAAACCCTAAGTACGATTTTGGTGTAACTTTACAGGTTTTTCAAGGGTTCCAACCCCTTGATACCTTGCATGATTAATCAAGATAAGTGTTCTTCTAATTCAATCAATATGTCTATGTGTTGGTTGTCTATATCATGTTCTTGTCTTAATTCTATCATGCTAGGCTAGATCTCTTTTGTGTTTGCTTAGATCTAATGAAACCTAGATATTGATTATGTGTTGATTACTTGTTTATTCTTGTCTTGGATGAATGATTTATATGTTAGGCTTAAGAAAACTGGCAGATCTCCAATTGGTAACATGCTTGAACGTCTTAAGAAACATGAACCAACGCGCACTAGGTCTTTATTGGTTGTATTTAATGCATGAGCCACTGTTTACAATCCCTATAGTTGTGCTGGGCATGGTGTAGGAGGAGATAAGAGCTCATAGAATTGGGGAGTTATGTGTGCCACCCCATGAATGGTATTAAGGAATACAATCCGTCATCCATGCAATTATAACAAGTAATTAACGTGTAAAAGATATCTAGGGAGTAGTGAAATCTAAGTAAACACATTTTCTCCAATTACTGCTCATAACTTTAGTATAAATTAGTTTATTTTCTTTTCTAGTATTTTATTTTGATTGCATCTTAGTATTGGGTTAGTTGAATAGCAACTAATTCCGCCCACTCTTCCAAAACCCGAGATTTTTACTTGCTTTCCAAAAAATATAAAAACACAAAAATAATCATCCCTCACCTTTAGAACTAGTATTTAGGCTTTCTAATCCTAGCGACACTATTCCTAAGCTGAACGATCAATCCCCCGGTACTTGTCACTATACTATACTACAACGATCAGGTACACTGCCTGGTGGGGGTTGTAAGCTTCTCGAGATCCCTCGAGAGGTAAAGCCTGGTGCAATTCCCACGCATCAAGTTTTTGGCGCCGCAGCCCGGGGAATAGTTATTGTGCAGGTTAGAATTTCTTTTTATTAGGTCTACTTGCTAGATTCCTTTCTAGTAAGATTTTATTTTTTATTTTTTTAGGTTTTCTTTAGTCTATCTTTTTCTTTGTGCCCTTTGTTTGTAAAACCATTTTCATTTGTCTTCATGGCGGATGAGATTCCATTTAGATCATTAACAATAGAGGAACAATTAGTTTACTCGGATAGATTTGCTTCCTGTTGTTCCAATGAATTTTTAAGTGATCTTAGCTATATACAAGAGGAGATGGGTGTAAAGTTTGATAGGTTTGATGAGTTATGCGCATGTGTGGTCTATATTAAACAATCATTGTTAGGATCAATTCTTTTTAGTAAGACCCTTTGGAAAATTTTTGAGGAAAGCCTCCTAACCGTGAACCATGAGTTCAATGAATTGATGGGTTTGTATACATCACAACTTGAGGAAACAATTAAGGAGGATTTAACTGAACATGATCATATTGAGCAAAAAGATGAATCCTTTAGGCAAATTGAACATTGTAATCAAGTTATTGAGGAAGGTTCTTATGAATCAGACTTAGAACTTGAAATGGCTAGAGAAGGATTTGAGATACTTAGGAACATGTTTAGGTTAGATTCTACAAAAACACTTGATGGGGATATAGGTGATGTTGAGAAAAGGAAGGATGAGGTAAATAACACAAACCTACAAAGTACCCCTCAACTCCCACCATCACTTGAGGAACACACACCGCCCGTGACTTACCCGGAAGAAGTAGAAGAAACTTTAGGAATTCCGATGGAGGTAGAACTCTTGGACCAAACACAACTAGAGGATATAGGTTTGAATACTTATAATGATAACCTTACTCTTAGTTCTAGGGAAGTTCCTAGTTTTGATGAACCAGAGCCTCAACCAAAACCGTTACCTAATCTTCCATCCTTGGATGAAAATTTAGGAATTAAAGTAGGTTCCGATCCACCCATCAAACCATACAGTCCGGGTAGTCTTAGGATAAAGGTAGTGGACTCTAAGCCTTGTAGAGAGGAAACCAATATAGGAGTGGAAAATGACCTTACATGCTTACATCACCCATTTATGATTGATCATAAGAAACATTATGGGTTTAAACCGGGTTTATTAGGTCAAGATGGATCCCCAACTAGTAATCTCTTGAAGTTGATTGAAAATGATCCCTTTCTAGGAGAAAATCTTAATCCACCCATTAACCCGATTGAATTAGGTAAGGTTATGATGATAGGAGCACAGCTCTTTGAGCATATAATTCATCCACCACTCTTTCCTCACGTGGCATACTTCCACCAAGATGGTGTGTATCGCTACTACCACCCGCACTTAATCCTAAGTGTAGGGAAAACCTCACCTTTATCCGTGAAATAAGGGTAGAGTCAGGCTCGTGACTCGAACAAAAACAAGCGCTTCTTGGGAGGCAACCCATGTTTTGTGTGATTATTTTTGTTTGTTTGTTATTTGCTTCCATATGCATGCTTAGTTTTTATTGTTGGTTGATCATGTTTCGCAATTAAAAAGTGGAAATACTTTACTTTGTTGTTTTGGCCTAGTCTTAACTCCACCTAAAAGTATTTTTGCTAAAGATAAGTGTAAGGGGAAACCCCAAATATGTTTTTAAGAAACAAACCGATCATGATTCTCCACAATATTAAATGAGCATGTATATTCGTATTTGTTAGAGTCAAATGCTTGTATTGAGTCATAATGAAGTTTTGCAGGATTTTCCAGGAAGTAGGACCAAGTTTTTCCAGAAATTTTCCGGAAACTTAACATAAGAATTTCTGCAGGTCCATTCTGACGGCGTCAGGGGTTTACTCTTGACGGCGTCAGGAGTTAAAAATCTGGAAATTTTACCGGTTTTGTTTTTCTAACGGAGTCTTATGGTTTTTATGAATTATTAAGTTTTATAATCTCCAGGAGATCTGCAAACTTCATTCCACAAGCATTATATCTTATCTTGTTTTCTAGGACTTAGAAACTTATATAGGATGCCGCCAATTTTACGCGAGGTTGTCTTGTCTATTTTGTCAGGTTTTACAGGTTATGTATGACAAGAAGATGATTTATATTCTGGAAGGGAAGCTTTGATTGTTCATTTTCTCGGATGAAGATTTAACCTGGCCATCCTATTATCCATACCGAGCGAATCAGGGGAGTATTTGATTTCATTCTCTTTACTTTTTCACTTTTACATTCTTTACTTGAACATTGGGGACAATGTTCATCTTAAGTGTAAGAGGAGGGTAAAAAAATGATACCTTACATATGCACTTTCGCTTGAGTTTGTTTTGTTTAATGGTAGATGTGTAATAAAACTATGAGAAATACTTGTTAGTGCAATTTTAGCGCCAAATTTAAAATTTTTTACAACATTTAGGAGTGAAACTTTAGCCATAGCAAGCGTCTCATGGATAGGAGATTGTATGACTAGCACATAACCGTATATTCAGAAAAATTTTCCACCAAAATATGTGAGGTTCGCCTTTAGATTTGATAGGAAAAGCATTTATCATTAGTGCTTATGAGTGTACTGGTAGCATTTAGATTCTAGAACTTGCGTTAGTGATGCATCCCGAGACCGCTAGTGAGACTACATTCGTGTGGTAGGATTTACTACATGATAAGAGGCATTAGGATCACCCTTGTGTTAAACCCGTATTATAATTACTTGACCATTTAAGTCATATTACTTGGCTAGTTAAGTCAACTAATTTTTCCCACACCCTTAGCGTTGTACTCATTTTTAGTACACGAAACCCTTAGTACACCCCTCCGAGCCTATCTTTTCGTTTCTAACTTTAAGCATTTTACTTAAAGGAAGAATTTGTTACACCCCACTTAAATGTACAACCAAATCGCCTTAGCCTTCCGTGTATGCGCTCATTTTTAGTGCATTATTGTTATTTGTTAAACCCTAAGTTAACTTTCTAATTGATTACATGGTTGCTAAGTCGAGTCATATCCTTGTACATATTGTTTTGGGACGATTGGGACTCATAGGTAAGTACTTATTTTATGGAGTAATGGGGAAGAACATAATATTATTACCCCCATATGTACGTTAATCTTAAAAGTGCTCCAAGTGTTTTGATTTTCTTAATTCGAGTCATTAGATTAGTTGATTGTAAAATATGTAAAAATTCAAGTGTAAGGGGAACGTTTATTCCCTATGATGTATTATTTTGGATGGTAGGGTAAGAGTGTATGAAAAAAAAAAAAAAAAAAAAATCGAAAAAATTAAGAAAAAAAAAAAAAAAAAAAAAAAAAAAAACCATACGGACTACCATCCCTTTTCATTCTATATTCATTTTATGTTTTTGTTATTTCTCATTTATTAGCTTAAGTCGAGTCTAGTCTTGGCTTAGCAACGCCGTATTGTATATGTAATTAACCAAGATTGTTAACTCGCCACTAGTAAAAACTTCCTTTATCCAACAAAACCGTGTATTTCATATCCCTACACCTAACGTTACAACCCTTTAAAAGACCTCTTTGATAGTTTATCCTAGGTGCTTACGCCATGTGGTGGAGGTTCGATCCTTTCCCAAGCCTATGGTAATCTATTTTGCTATGACAGGTAGTGAGAGATATCTTCCGATTCCATATTGTAATTTACACTTTATTACACCCAAGAGATGTGAGTATCTAACCACTATTTGTGAGGTGCTTGTGTATGACCTCCGTGCTTGTCTATTGGTCTTTAGTGGAACGATTATTTGTTGTAATTACTTTTATATTAGTGTTAAATGACCCCTAATTTGTATTTTGAATAGAATAAAAGCGCATTTGCTTAAGGACAAGCAAATCTCAAGTGTAAGGGTATATGATGAGGCGAAAAATGATCCATTTTTAGGGGGTCATTTAAGCCCGAATCCGAATTTATTTGATCAAATATTGACCTAAATCGTTCCTTTTGTGATTTTAGGTACTTTGGGAGTGAAATCTGGAAAAGGAAGCAATTCGGACGTTTTTGGAGCATAAAAGTGAAGAAAACGCCAAAGTCTTAATTTTTCATGCTGGGAACAGTAGGTGACGGCATCAAGAGCAAAACCTTGACGGCGTCAAGAGCAAATTTCATGAATTTCCATGACGACCCAGAACAGATTTGACGGCGTCACGTAGAAAGGGCGTCAAGAGTAAAAGAGTCATGACGGCCTGGAAGTGTATAAGTCTTGACGGCGTCATAAGTAGATCTAGGCAGTCCGAGAAGAGTTTTGGCGGCAAGGTGACGGCGTCACAAGTTTATTCTTGACGCCGTCAAACCTATTTTTCTATATATAGTTTTCTAATTTTCACACATTAAGAAGAGAAGTTTTGGGAGAAACCCTAAGTACGATTTTGGTGTAACTTTACAGGTTTTTCAAGGGTTCCAACCCCTTGATACCTTGCATGATTAATCAAGATAAGTGTTCTTCTAATTCAATCAATATGTCTATGTGTTGGTTGTCTATATCATGTTCTTGTCTTAATTCTATCATGCTAGGCTAGATCTCTTTTGTGTTTGCTTAGATCTAATGAAACCTAGATATTGATTATGTGTTGATTACTTGTTTATTCTTGTCTTGGATGAATGATTTATATGTCTTGGATGAATGATTTATATGTTAGGCTTAAGAAAACTTGTTAGTGCAATTTTAGCGCCAAATTTAAAATTTTTTACAACATTTAGGAGTGAAACTTTAGCCATAGCAAGCGTCTCATGGATAGGAGATTGTATGACTAGCACATAACCGTATATTCAGAAAAATTTTCCACCAAAATATGTGAGGTTCGCCTTTAGATTTGATAGGAAAAGCATTTATCATTAGTGCTTATGAGTGTACTGGTAGCATTTAGATTCTAGAACTTGCGTTAGTGATGCATCCCGAGACCGCTAGTGAGACTACATTCGTGTGGTAGGATTTACTACATGATAAGAGGCATTAGGATCACCCTTGTGTTAAACCCGTATTATAATTACTTGACCATTTAAGTCATATTACTTGGCTAGTTAAGTCAACTAATTTTTCCCACACCCTTAGCGTTGTACTCATTTTTAGTACACGAAACCCTTAGTACACCCCTCCGAGCCTATCTTTTCGTTTCTAACTTTAAGCATTTTACTTAAAGGAAGAATTTGTTACACCCCACTTAAATGTACAACCAAATCGCCTTAGCCTTCCGTGTATGCGCTCATTTTTAGTGCATTATTGTTATTTGTTAAACCCTAAGTTAACTTTCTAATTGATTACATGGTTGCTAAGTCGAGTCATATCCTTGTACATATTGTTTTGGGACGATTGGGACTCATAGGTAAGTACTTATTTTATGGAGTAATGGGGAAGAACATAATATTATTACCCCCATATGTACGTTAATCTTAAAAGTGCTCCAAGTGTTTTGATTTTCTTAATTCGAGTCATTAGATTAGTTGATTGTAAAATATGTAAAAATTCAAGTGTAAGGGGAACGTTTATTCCCTATGATGTATTATTTTGGATGGTAGGGTAAGAGTGTATGAAAAAAAAAAAAAAAAAAAAAATCGAAAAAATTAAGAAAAAAAAAAAAAAAAAAAAAAAAAAAAACCATACGGACTACCATCCCTTTTCATTCTATATTCATTTTATGTTTTTGTTATTTCTCATTTATTAGCTTAAATCGAGTCTAGTCTTGGCTTAGCAACGCCGTATTGTATATGTAATTAACCAAGATTGTTAACTCGCCACTAGTAAAAACTTCCTTTATCCAACAAAACCGTGTATTTCATATCCCTACACCTAACGTTACAACCCTTTAAAAGACCTCTTTGATAGTTTATCCTAGGTGCTTACGCCATGTGGTGGAGGTTCGATCCTTTCCCAAGCCTATGGTAATCTATTTTGCTATGACAGGTAGTGAGAGATATCTTCCGATTCCATATTGTAATTTACACTTTATTACACCCAAGAGATGTGAGTATCTAACCACTATTTGTGAGGTGCTTGTGTATGACCTCCGTGCTTGTCTATTGGTCTTTAGTGGAACGATTATTTGTTGTAATTACTTTTATATTAGTGTTAAATGACCCCTAATTTGTATTTTGAATAGAATAAAAACGCATTTGCTTAAGGACAAGCAAATCTCAAGTGTAAGGGTATATGATGAGGCGAAAAATGATCCATTTTTAGGGGGTCATTTAAGCCCGAATCCGAATTTATTTGATCAAATATTGACCTAAATCGTTCCTTTTGTGATTTTAGGTACTTTGGGAGTGAAATCTGGAAAAGGAAGCAATTCGGACGTTTTTGGAGCATAAAAGTGAAGAAAACGCCAAAGTCTTAATTTTTCATGCTGGGAACAGTAGGTGACGGCATCAAGAGCAAAACCTTGACGGCGTCAAGAGCAAATTTCATGAATTTCCATGACGACCCAGAACAGATTTGACGGCGTCACGTAGAAAGGGCGTCAAGAGTAAAAGAGTCATGACGGCCTGGAAGTGTATAAGTCTTGACGGCGTCATAAGTAGATCTAGGCAGTCCGAGAAGAGTTTTGGCGGCAAGGTGACGGCGTCACAAGTTTATTCTTGACGCCGTCAAACCTATTTTTCTATATATAGTTTTCTAATTTTCACACATTAAGAAGAGAAGTTTTGGGAGAAACCCTAAGTACGATTTTGGTGTAACTTTACAGGTTTTTCAAGGGTTCCAACCCCTTGATACCTTGCATGATTAATCAAGATAAGTGTTCTTCTAATTCAATCAATATGTCTATGTGTTGGTTGTCTATATCATGTTCTTGTCTTAATTCTATCATGCTAGGCTAGATCTCTTTTGTGTTTGCTTAGATCTAATGAAACCTAGATATTGATTATGTGTTGATTACTTGTTTATTCTTGTCTTGGATGAATGATTTATATGTTAGGCTTAAGAAAACTGGCAGATCTCCAATTGGTAACATGCTTGAACGTCTTAAGAAACATGAACCAACGCGCACTAGGTCTTTATTGGTTGTATTTAATGCATGAGCCACTGTTTACAATCCCTATAGTTGTGCTGGGCATGGTGTAGGAGGAGATAAGAGCTCATAGAACTGGGGAGTTATGTGTGCCACCCCATGAATGGTATTAAGGAATACAATCCGTCATCCATGCAATTATAACAAGTAATTAACATGTAAAAGATATCTAGGGAGTAGTGAAATCTAAGTAAACACATTTTCTCCAATTACTGCTCACAACTTTAGTATAAATTAGTTTATTTTCTTTTCTAGTATTTTATTTTGATTGCATCTTAGTATTGGGTTAGTTGAATAGCAACTAATTCCGCCCACTCTTCCAAAACCCGAGATTTTTACTTGCTTTCCAAAAAATATAAAAACACAAAAATAATCATCCCTCACCTTTAGAACTAGTATTTAGGCTTTCTAATCCTAGCGACACTATTCCTAAGCTGAACGATCAATCCCCCGGTACTTGTCACTATACTATACTACAACGATCAGGTACACTGCCTGGTGGGGGTTGTAAGCTTCTCGAGATCCCTCGAGAGGTAAAGCCTGGTGCAATTCCCACGCATCATTATATTTCCCTCTGAATGAACCGGGCACTATTGGGCGCTTGCGGAGCTGCAAATCAGTACAGGGAGTATCACAATTTATGATTCGTCGACCCCGCGTAAGCGACAAAAGAATTTGCCAATACAGGAGAACAGAAGGTGGTGGGTAAGTATGAGGGAAAAGTTGTCGCGTCAACTTCCGGTGTTCCTGAATGAGAGTGGAGTGTTAGAAAGTAAGGGATTAGCGTTGGGGTCGTACCAAATTACATTTCAGTTTTCAGAATGTGTTCCATGTCAATCGGGTGGGTATGGAGATTGTGGTGTTTGGGTTTGTCTACTGTTACACAGGTTGACGAACAACATACCACTAGTGTTTAGTGACCCCCGCGAAGTTGCCCTTGCGTTCCTTGTAGTATTTTGAACGTAATCGTGTGTCCTTTCATAAAGGTGTGCCCTTTCACAAAGCTTGACACTTTCAACGTTTGAATTAAAAAATTAAGCTGGATACTTTCAAAATTTGGATTCAAAATGAAAGCAGGATAAAATGTTAAATTTAAAATCAAAAAATCATCCTATAAATACATATTCGTAAATTCAAAATGAAATACACACACACACAATTCAGACACAAATTACCAAGAATTAATTTTTCTTCTTCATACTTTACAATGTCGCACAACACATCACCTGTTAACGAATCGGTTAACAACACACCACCGGAAGACAGTTCCGCCCAAAACACTCCACCGGAAGATCTATTTCCCGTATTCCAATTAACGAATCGGAGAAACCAAAGAGCGGAACGGCGATGGAAAATGGGTCTTCCACCTGTGCCATCGAGTTAGGACGATTCAAGTGCCTCCTATTTGAGTCGCGAGGGCTATGTGTCTGATGATTCATTTAATTGAAGCGTACTTTTATGTTTTATGTTTATTGCAGGTTTAATGCGTGTTAAAATTTTAAGTAACTTTTAAGTTTAATGTGTGTTTAAAGTTTACATAGTAATGGAAGTTGTGTTAACCGGGCCGGGTTTGGCTTTCCAGATTGTCCAAAAAGTGTGGGTCGTTGAAAAGTCAAATACTTCGAACAAAAGGGGTTTTTTTTCCATAATTCATTTGTTGTTCCAATAAACCCTAAAATTTTCATTGAACAAATTCACAAAAATAATATGTCACAATCAATCCAATAAGAATGTCAAACAATAAAAAGGGTAACTGATTGTCCTTTAGATCATACGAGGAGGAGTGGGATACAGTTTTGTCAAACCTACATTTGTTTGACAAAATACTTGATGCGCTAAAGAAAATACCTAACGATCTCATATCAAATATCCTTAAATGGCTCAGGGAAAACGATTACTACTATGATGAGCTGGAAGGTGTTGGAAAGGAGAAGACAACACCTGTTGACGGAATGAGTGAGGATTTAGAAAACAGAATAACAAAACTAGAAACTGTGTTCGCATACCTAAGAGAAAGGAATGGGTTGGAAGGTTGTGGTTCTACCAAAGACGAATGAACACCGGGCACAGTTGAATTACATTGCAGTAATATAATTATATGTATGTCTTCTTTTTATCGATGTTATTTCTGGTATTAACTATATATTGTAATCCTACCTTATGTATTTTAACTTTGTTTGGTTAAACAAGTGAAAAATTAGCAGCACATAAATATTCAACGAATCCAATTCAAGGAACCCATAGTCACACATTTAAGTGTAGCCATGTCGGTTAAGCAGCGCATATATACTTAACTATCATAGCATTTAAGACATAAAACATTGACAGTCAATCTAATACAAATTTGAGTCATTACGCCTACGTGGCTGACTCATAAAATCTGCAACTCCACTGCAACCTTGTGTTAGTTGTGTACCACTGCCACTATCAGGAAGCGTATCCTTATTGAAAACCTTAACTATGTTTCTTTTAGTAATATTAAGGTAATGCAAAGACACTTTTGGAGTAAAAACTGAAACATTAGCAAGTACCAAAGCTGTCCCCTCGGTAAAATGTTTCCTTCCATAACCCCCTCGTCATTAATGACTTTGTGGTGTATTGCACCACTAACTGAGCCAGTAGGATCCTTCAAAGTAACTTTTAGATCTCCAATTGCATTTGGAGAAACAGACATCACTATTGCAATAACTTGCTCAAGTTTACCTTTCTTCATAAATTTTTCAATGTTTCCGAGACAGCCGTAGACAATCCCCCCATTATTATGAACATAATCAACCGCTCCAACCCACGGTCCACGTGTAAAACACTCATTCGGATCTAATTGTTCATCTGCCTTCATGATGAAGGCTTGTGTTGGTGTTTGGGAGTCCTCGACTCCGTCCTCAATAAGCTGTGTTTTAAGCAGCTTTGCTGATTGAACAATACCCGCGGGGCCCGGTATTATCCTAACCGGTTGAGAATCATTTTTTTGAACAACAAAGCTTTTATTTGACACATTTTTTGGCCGCTTGTATTCTCCACACGTGCTTCCGGGTTGTTGATGGTGCGTTTGGTGGAGGTTAGGAATAGATCAGAATCGTCTACATCAAGCGATAGCTGCCAATCTTCACCTTTATTTGGGTTCATCTTTTCAAACTGCTGCGTATGCAGACAACAAATTAAAAATTTTCAAGTATTTGCCAATTCACAAACTTGAGCTTTAATATTCCTATGATGCCAGTCTTAAGGATTGTTCACATTATTATGCGAATGTACTTATTATGCTGCAATTATGATTTTATGGATTGCGTAGTTGAACCAATTAAATGTATGATTGGTGGTTGGTGGTTAGGGAAGTTATTAGATTGTACTATGTTTATGCAACTTCATTTACTTAACTTCATATGGTTGTTAAGGCAATTTACTACTATATTCATTGCTATGTGCTTCTCTTATTCGTCCTGTATATGCTGCATAAGCATACTCAAAATTAACAAACACTAACACCAGGTTCAACACAATGAGTTCTCAGAATTCCACCAACAAATTTAAATGTTTTCTCGTGTGTCAGACATCAACACGGAAAGTGTTACTCCCACACAACATCAACTACTTGAATCTAGTTAATTATTGCAGAGAAAAGTTCTCCATCAGCGTAGATGTTAATATATCGCTGTCCTACGAAATATGTTCTGAAGTAATTGATGTTAATGATGATGAAGACGTTGAAAGCTTTGTGTGTGATTCTTCACATGTTACCGACCAAATACCAAAACTGTTTATCAAGTTGCACGAGGTGAAAACGTATTCGTCTTGTAAGTCTGCTGATTTTGATTTAAATAAGCCTACCGGTCACCCTGGACCTTATTTCATTGGCTTTCTTGCTCAGATCAGCTTCCTCAAGTATGTTAACATCAACTTCTCTCTTAAATTTAACGATCATCATGTCTTTCAGAAGCCTTGACCCCGCAGCTCTAGCCAACTCATCGATGAAAGGCATTCGAGTGGTCATTTTATTGTGTTTTTTTAGGATTTTTTTTTTTTAATTTTTTTTTGTTTTTGTTTTTGTTTTGTTTTTTTTAAGTTTAGAGAACTGTGTGTAATTTTTTTCTCAAAGATAGGGAATTGATTAAATAGAAGACCTTGAGACACCACTTTATAACACTAAGCCATGATTACATACACTTCCCATACATCCAAAAACAATTAATACCCATCCTTTCATATACTTAAGTAGTTTGACCAAAAGGTAAAAAAAAAAAAAAAAAAAAAAAAAAAAAAAAAAAAAAAAAAAAAACTATTAACATTTTTTATTTAATAAACCAATATAAACAAATAAGATTTAATCAATTTAAGAATTGGTGAACACATTAAATTGAATGTGGTGTTGTTAAAGTAAGGTGTACTTTTATTTGTACTTCACCATTAAATAAATAGACCTAACACAACCATCCCCAACCCCATTACAAAATATCTACACCTTATTTGATCCCCAATCTTCTACAGTTGCAAACCCTAAGTATGTATATACCAAGGATCTGTCAATGTGGGTTGCCTACAGTATTGCGAACATCCTGGACAGCAACTACCCCTGGCCGCAGATTTCATTGTTGTCCAAAAACAGTAAGTATTGACAGTTTAGACATGTATAGTTGCATTTTATGAAACTATAATGTAGATATGTTTACTTTTAACAGGGTCAAGAGAGTTGCGGGTTTAATGGGTTTTTTGACCCACCAATGTGCCCAAGATATGTGCAGATTATTCCAGGACTGCTGAGGAATATCAATCAGGCTCAACAGATGGCAACAACATATGAAAAAAGAGCCAGAACATTCAAGAACCTTTTATTAATCAGTTGGTTGTTATTTGCTATGTATTTCATGTTAAGCTAGACCTCAATCTCCGAAAACCCCACCTTGCTTAGGAACTCGCTCAGCGTTCTTAAATGAAATTGTATATTTTGCGGGATCGATTCCTTTTTTGTGGAATACATTTGTCTTTTCAAGCACATATGGAAGTTTAACCTGTTTAAAAATGTAACAACCAAATATGACTGATGTATCAACCCTGAAGCATAAACTAATGAAAATAACTGATATATTTTAACAAAACAAAGATCATAAAACACATTAACTAGGAAGTGAACACAACTTTTATATTGTCGCAGTCACTACCATACAACTCTAATTATAACTACTCGTAATAACTAGTATATAGAACCATCTTGTTCAGTCAACAGAATCAACGACTCCTTGTAGGGCCCCATGTAGAAAGTACCAGCATCTCCTTCAACACAAACATTATGAAACTGTTGTGACCAATGTTGGTAGACTTCTAGGGTGTGTTCAGCTTGGAACAGCGTCTCCACCTAAATTATAGGTTCTTCGAACATGGTAAACCCCAGTAACTTTAGGCAACAATGGGTTACATTGGTGAAGTTTAATAAAATCCTTCCTGTAAGAGAAGCACCCTCCAACTCTAACATCCTAACACAAAACACGTTGTTCACATCCGAGAGGATGTTTCCATGAATAACAACAGCGCCTCTATGAGCAAGTATTGTGAAAGGGATTGGTAGATGGGCTCTTATACATTCAGGAATCTGGACTTCTAGAAATGTTTGAGTAATCATATCAAACGACATCAGCATGTAACGTTTGTAGGAGGGACGATCAGATTCATGTTGAACAATGTTTTCGCTAGCGACCCAGAAAATATATCTACCGATTACTACTTGCGAGGAACTTTTCAGACGTATCGATTCACGGGGAGTATTTTGCGTTTCTATAGGCCTCCAATGTTTTGTGGCAAATGAAAACACGGTAACAAACCATTCGCCGTGTCCGGTTTTAGGTAAAGAAATGTGTAGAACGGTAGGATCCAGATTTTCGGGAGAAACACCAAAGGCAATAAAAGATTTACGACCACTTTTATTTCTTAACCAGTTTGGGACCATTAACCCAACAGATTTCCTTAATGATGGGTTCCAAATGACAATGCTCTTATAATAAGAATGAAAACACCAAACTCCTTCACTTGTACCGACTGGTGTAAGGTCAATGTAAGGGAAGTTCATAAAGTCAAAAGATCGTGGGAAAGAAGGAACAATTAAATTGAGTGGGTGGAAGGAAAGATCGTCATCAACCAGATACAAGTAACCAAAGTGACCTTGGTCATAGGTTAAAGTAAAACGATAGGTTTGACTCGGACGAACTCCGTAGCCAATAACGAAGTTTTGACTGTCTATGGAATTCTTCCAGCTTTTAGAGACGGTTCGGAACTGAAGTAAAGCCTTTACAGGAAGTCTGTTCATGATGGAAACTTGTATTTCGAAAGGTATGTAGTCGGACATTTTTGGAGTTTAGGTTAGTTATGTGAGAGTTGGGTTTTGGAATCAGATTTTATTGTGAAAGGAAAGACAAATTGTTTGGAATCAGGTTTTATTACAACAAAGAGTGAAAGGCAAGCTAAAGAGTCGCATAACAAGAATATTTTAAAATAAGAGATCATTTATTTCAGTCACCCACCTTCATAGGTTAGCCCTAGTTTACCCCTTCTATTTATGCCAACTTTGCAGTTCATTAAATAACTATTTGTTCACATAATAACTAATTTACTAACACATAATATAACTAGTTAAGCCAGTTAGTATTACCTTTAAACAATCCCGCATGTTGACATACCATGAACGCCATTCGGTTTTGTGTGTCTCCCCACTGTCATAAAATGTAACCACACCAGTGCGAATATCAAACTGTGCGACAAGCCAGTGGCTGAACGGTTCGTTAATAGGAATTAAAACCTACACCGACCCAAATAGTACCATGGGATGTGTTAATATGTGGAATCATTCTTGTAATATACAGACTAGCATCGTACAGTTAGTATAATGAAAATTATAACAATCACACATGGTATGTAGGTGTAGGCATCAAACATTCACCTGCTCAACATCAGCCCATGGAATACTGTATGTTTTACCGTTAGCATACCGAAGTGGCATGGATTTTTGGAGGAGTAGTTGAACAAAGTAGCTGCTAACCATTGCCCAGTTAGCATTTCCAGGTCTTATGTGCCACATGTACCTCACCCAGAGTTCTACGTGCTGTTGAAAAAACAAACACAATTACGTGGGTTAAAAGAACTACAAGACATACGTTACAGTAAAGTTAAATAAAGGGTTTATGTATGTTTAATAACCTCATCTGTGATCCAACCTCTTCTAGGTGGATCTAAGCAAACTAAACTTTCCCAGAACCTACGGTCAACGCAAACATCTTCACACCATAGAAACTTACAATAAAGCAGTCCAGGCTGTCCATAGCAGAGTTACTTAAATGAACTGTGTTCATAGTAGAGTTACATCGACTAAGGTCCTGAATAAAAGAAAAGTTTATGTGAGTGTACAACACATCAACTTATAAAACATGCATCGTCTGAAGGACATAAATTGGAATCTAAATGTAAATATATGAAAATAGTGTTTTATACCTCTTCCCAAGTTTCAACATCTTTGAGTAAACCCGTCATATCTGGATCTACGATCCGTATGGTCTTTTCCTATGAGACTTAATATATTTCTTTGACCAATAATAAGATGATACGTCCCGTGAGCCGTCCGTCCACTTTGTAGGACCTAACCGCTGCCTGTACCTTCTCATATGAGCTGAATTCATAAACTCCCTTGAATTCTTCTTCTTCTCAGCTTCAAGAGTCGCCTTCCTTTCTTGTTCGGCTCTAATTTTTTTTCCTCCTCAAAGCGCAATCTATTCTCCTCTTCCAATATCTTTTCTTCTTCTAGACACCATTTTTCTTCATCATCCAATATCAACCTTAATTCATCTTGGAGAAAACATTCCTGTCAACAATGTAGATATATGCATAATAAGTATGGGAAAGTCGAATGCTAATTGTTTAGAGTTTGGTTGACTAAATTGCCTGAACAACAGCGTCATCAGGGTCAACTTCATTGGCGGACGAAATCAATTCAAGGAAGTCATGATTTAGTTCATCACATAACTCAGCACTTAGGTTGCAGAAAACGTCATTAAACTCCAAAGTATCCTGTGCAAGTGAATATACTTAAAGTGTACTCAAAATTAAGCCATATGTGAATGAATGGTAGTGGTAGCAATTAAAAGTGTATGCAAAACTATATTAATTGTTACCGAAACACCCCCAATTTTCTCACGTCCGAGAACCTGCAAATTAATTAGTAAAATGGTTATACATACTTAACACAAACTAGATGATTAATATTCGTATCATGCTATTTACTTACGGAGATTACCTGAATAATAGCTTCAAGTTTGAAGACACGGACATTCAATTGGCTAATCACATGATCCTTAAGCCTGATCTCGTTGTTAATACTAGTCTCAGTCCTGTCAACAATTGGCACGTCACTACAACGGATACGACCACGCTTGCGTGCTGCAACACACTTTTGTAGATACACATCGTAAGGATGTGACGCTCTATTTGGGGGAGCCCTAGGTACGTATTCCATTGAAAATTCCCAAAAATTTATATACCAATCAGATTGTTGCTCGGATATAGTAGGTTTGAGATCATAAATAACCTTCGAGTCCTTGACAATATAAGCCATTAATAAGATTTGTAGATATGAAAATATATGACAATAAAAGCAAAAAATACCAACTGAATACCTTTCCGAATAAGAAACCATAATCTGATCATTTGAAAATGTGGTTCCGGGACCACGTTAATCCCCTTGGTGTCACATCTGGAACCTTATTCCACCATTGTTTGCTGCTTTCAAAAGACTCCAAAATCCATAACTATGCATAACATAATGTTCCATAAAAGTTAGTAAACTAAAGTTACAAACATTCACCTTCATTACATGTATATTAATTCACTAACCTTGAAAGCCCAAACAAAACCAGATAGCGTATACGAGGGAATATAGTTCCTACAACTGTTTAGGCCACGTAGGTGAGACCATTTTTGCTTCTGTACTGCATTTAGCATTTGGTCATACAAATGACGCCAGATATGCTCACCCCATGGAAAAGCATTCCACTCTTCCAGGTTTTCAACCAACCTCAGCAATGTGTCTTCAACATGATCCGTCAACAGACGACCCATAAAAACCACCTCTAACAACAAAAGCAGACATACACGAACTGCGTCATCATCAGAAAGCTTACTAAAAAACTCTTCATCCTCAATGACACTTAAAAGATCTAAGTTGGAAACTTTTACACCTGCCCTGTTTGGAAATACTCTTGATAGAATTTTAACCTCCCCGGAAGTAAATAACCCAAATGATACAGTTCCAAAACGGAATCCTGTTATAAGTGAAAACTCGGGTCGACCAAAATGTAGACTGTGACCTTCAACAGAGTATACAAGCGGCGTATCATAATGATGATCATCTACATGTGCTTGTTTTTGCAGTATATAATCAATTATACGCGGTTCATGGTAAAAAAACTTGAGATCCAACCATTTTCCAAAGCACGTCATCATAAACATTTTCCTTCTCTGTTTATTCAGTTTTTCTTTAACGAAATACAAGTATTTCAACTTGCTTCTGATTAGGACATTTGATTCATATTCCTATCGGATAAAAATATAAATGACGTGTTAATAAAAGCTAATAAAACTGGAAAACAAACACCATATAACACATACAATTGATTCAGAGTATTGGACATTCGTAACGTAATTACCACACAACTATAATTGATTACGAGTAGTCCTATAAGTGATTAGTACACAATTGTACTTTGAACCATCACTCACCACCTCATTCACATGGCAAGGCTTTTTTATTTGCATAACGGCTGCACAAAACAACCACTATGCACAAACGTTGTCATGAGAATGAGTTAGTGAGGGACAGTTCAAAGTTCAAATGTATACCAGTATAGTAACGTAAGATTAACAATAGAAAGGATGAAGGAGTGTGGAATGTCAACAACAATACCCACTATATAATCAATTAATGTTGGTGCGCTTGATACTGGTCACTTTTTTGGCCTACAAACATACCTAAGGTGTTATGTATCATCTTTGTAAGGTGTTATGTATCATTGTAGTAAAGATTAAATTAACAATAAATAGCGTAGATAGTTAACAAAGCATAAGAAACATTGCATTAACGTACGTACAAGCATGTTACAAAATGGGCTGATAACACAGCCTAACTTGAAAACCTACGCTAATACAACCATACACAAACCAAACTTAAAACTTCACCCTAGAAACAAAGACCAAACGCTTCACAAAAGAGGACCATGAATGACAGAAGATGCACAAGAGAGCACTACTGCAGAACCATTCACTGGTTCTGGTTGCGCATCTTCACCACAAAGACAATCTTCCTCATTATCTTAATCTGGATCTCATTCATGGCACTCATAAGCATCCTGCACCGGACGAGATCAGCATCCTGTTGTTGCCTCAGAACCTGGGCACTCTCATATGCAATAACTGATCCTGTCAAGCGATTCAGTTCCCCTATGTATTCAGCTCTTTCCTGAACACGGAGAGACAACTCAGATGCCAAGGCGTGCAGGTTACCCACAAGAGCAAAGTCCCTTGCATTTTCACGCTCAAAGAGCGTAATCATCATATCCCTAAGGTAATGGGAGTTGGATGCACGGACCAGCTCAGCTAGCCTGGTCTCTTGAGGTTGGGTTGCAGGTGGGTGCATTGGAACTGGTCGTAACACTTGAGGTTGGTCTTGAGGTGGGTGCATTGGAGTTTCTTGTGCCACAGATGTTATAGATGTTGTTTCAAATGGTTGAAGCTGGTTTTGTTGGGGTCATTAGCCATTGTGTTGGATTGGATAAAGACTTATTTCTTCTTAGTGAAGTTTTCTACTTTTGTGATATGCAACTTAGAGTCTTTGGCACCCTATTTATAGTAAAAAACTAATCATAAACTAATGCTATACACCCTTATATTATTGAAACTCTACAGTGGGGTCATATCAAAGTTCTTAATAATGATAGGGAACTTAAATGTGCATCATTTTGGGCTTTGAGAGGCTAACAGCCATGTCAAATCACAATTAAATCCATAAATTTCTACTTTTGTGTTATGCAACTTACACTCTTTGGCACCCTTATATATAGAAAAAAACAAATCATAAACTACTGCTATACAAACTTCTATAAATCATACTCTACAGTTGGGTCATATTAAAGTTCTTAATAATGACAGGGAACTTAAATGTGCATCAGTTTGGGCTTTGAGAGGGTAAGAGCCATGTCAAATCACAATTTAACTCACCAATATCCATTTGCAATGAATTAAACATATTTTAATTGCTTAAATCAGATGGCTCTACAGTTGCATTCAAACTGGGCTTATTTTCAACTCGGCCACTTCACACACTACCAATAAAACTATAAAATTAAAATGAAACATATTTTCATACAACATATTACATACCCAATCTAAACCACCTTACATATACAAACACATTCACACTCAAGACACACGAGTACAACATAAACATTAACCAAATAACCACAAAAAACAGAGCAACTATTTAAAGTAAATAAAAAACCACATCATGCAACTTACACTTTCACAGAGCTGCAGAGTAATGATCATAAAAAGGACGATACCAATTACTACTCCCATGTCCAATCCAAGTTTATTAAATAACTGATAAAAAGAACAATACCATTATGCAACATACGCTTTCACACTTCCAACCATAAAACTTGCTAATACACTGTATAACCCTAAGAACAGCCTAATCCATATACAAAAAATTAACTAAGCAAAAGGATAAATGATAGATCATATTAAACCGTAGGCATGCAAACTAGTAACATACAACTATGACGGTCGTCGAGCAATTACCTTGGGAACCCACATCTTTTCAGTCGTTCTTGTAAATGTTAACGAGTATATAAATAACTAATACAAAAACGGCTCTAAAGGTTTATTATGAATTTTGTCGGTTGAGTTGCAAGGTTACAAATGGGAAGCGTATCTAAGAAGAAGATGTACAGTATTAAGTGATGGGGAGTAGGGGGACTAGTGTCCTCAACACACTATATATCTATTTATTAAAAATAAATATTTTCAAATTTGACTAAAAAATTTCATATTTTGTAATTCAAAATTTCAAAATTTTGAATTTTTGTTTTGAAATTTTACCACCAAAATATAAATTAATTAGAATTTAGTTTTTAATTTAATATTAATGGAAAGAGTACTCAACACACTACTTAATATTATATTATTTGTAAAGTACAAAGTGCATAACAAAGTACATATGTCAAATCGATTTTAAAATAGTTAGAATTTATTACTTAATTTAATAATAATTTAGTGAGGAGTACTCAAAACACTACTTAATATAATTTTATTTAAAAAGTACAAAGCGCATAATAGTACAAGTTACAATACATGCATGTCAAATCGAATAAAATTTTGTACAATTCGCATAAAAAGTATAATTACATTACAAATGTCAAATCGAACAAAAGTTCTACTAGTTGCATAGAAAAATAATCAATATTTTATTTGCAAAAAATGGTACAAGTTGCATAAAAGGTACAAATACTATTGCAAAGATCAAATCGAAAAAAAAAAATTATACAGTATGCATAAAAGGTACAAATACTATTGCAAACATCAAATCGAATTAAATTGTACAAGTTGCATAAAAAAATAATATATATTTTATTTGTAATAGTACAAGTTGCATAAAAAATAATATATATTTTATTTGCAAGAAAAATGACAATTACACATAGTACTAGTTGTAAGAAAAAGGACACTTACACAAGTGTACTTGGGTCTTACACACACTTACACACATGTACTTGATTTTGGGGCAAAAATGGCCATATGAACATAATGGCATAAACCGCATAAGTCGAATTGGGGTAAAACCCTTTACTCGAAGTCGCATGGGGCTAGGCTTGAAGCATGGTCTATTTCATGGGGCAAACACACAATTACCCCTAGTTTTAAATTGTCCAAGGAAACATTCCAATTGGATGTTGGCCGATAAGTTTGACACTATACGGGTCACAAAAGAATGAGTTTGATCCCACAACGGGTTGCCTTGTCTAACTAAATGAGCTTGTCGAATATCACAATGCAGAGTTGCAAATGAAACATAATCAGATTAGGGAGCTTCATCCTCGTGTCATCATTATCTATGCTGACTGCTACAATGCTGCCATGAAAATCTATCGTTCTCCACGTAAATATAGTACGTCATAATATATAGATAAGAAGATGGGTAAAAAATGTCATAGCAAGCTGTTAAGATCTTAGCTATTAGCTCATATTTACAATTGGTAGAATTTACAAATAGGGCTCTAAAGGCATGTTGTGGAGGTGGTGGTCCATTTAAATACGGAGTACAATGTATCAGCGCTATGTGGAGATGCATCTGTGAGACTGTGACCGCGTGTGATCAACCACATGCATATGTTAGCTCGGATGGGACACACATGACGGAATCAGCATATAAATTGATGTTTGCGAATTTGTTTCAAGGGCCATATCCTTGTGTCCTGTATTAACGCCAAAACTATAGTTGGATTGTTGACTTCTATGGAAGCAATGTAAGTTTGGGTATATACGAGCTATTAGGTGAAAGAGCGTAACGAAGAGTCACAAGAAATTTTGTTTTGTCAAGTTTACGCTTTGCATTCAAACAAATGTCAAAAGCTTTGGTCTAAAAAAACACCACAATCGACTTGGCCTGCAGCTTCTGGATGCTCTAATTATCACTAGCGTGATTCAAAACAATTGAATTACATTATATTGAAGTCGAATACACAAGTAAAATTTACCTTAAATGTAGGTAACTCTTCTTAGAGTTCTAAAACGATTAATGATTAAATACACACAAACACTTTTAATAGTTGTACTTATGCAAATTAAAAGTTGTAGATCATAGTGTATCCAATCATTTTAATCCAAAGATAATCACCTCTAAATAATAATAATTATAATTGGGTGAAGAAACTAATTCGGAACACCAGCTGCTAGTTTCGCTCTTAGATCCTTACGAAGAATCTTTCCAGATGGGGATTTAGGGATCTTGTCGACAAAGAACACACGGTTAATTCTCTTGTAGAACACAACCTGCAAATCATAAACATGTCACGGTTAAAATCATATCCAATGAAAACGAACGAGCCTTGCATTTTGGACAATGGACTAAAACAAATCCAATTCAAACATGTTAATGTTTAGATCAAGTAAAACCGGGTTGGATATAACATTGGATATAACCAGATTGACCCATTTTACCTATAAAAGATGGTCTTACTTATTTTGATATGTATGTTTGCACTAATTGACTTAAATAAAAACACAACAATTAACCAGAAACATTATGTTTTTGTTAAGAAAGGTCACCTGTTTTGAGACAAATTGCTTGATTTCCACTTCCGTGACATTTGATCCATTCGATTTCACAACAAAAGCAACAGGAACCTCCCCTGCACCCTCATCGATCATTCTGAAATAGGAATATTTATAAGCTTTAAAACCAACAATCCCTTAACACTAACTAAGAAACATAATATAAACGTTTAGTACTTACGGGACAACAGCAGCGTCCGATATTTCAGAATGTGTAAGCAACAACGCTTCAAGCTCAGCTGGAGCAACTTGGAACCCTTTATACTTAATCAATTCCTTCAATCTATCAACAATGAAAAGCTCATCATCGTCATCAATGTACCCAATATCACCGGTATGCAACCATCCGTCTACAATCGTTCTCTTTGTTGCTTCAGGGTCGTTTAGGTAACCTTTCATGATTTGATCACCACGAATACAGATTTCTCCACGTTGGTTCCTTGGAAGTGAAGCATTGGTTTCTGGGTCAACAATCTTCATTTCAGCATTACGGACAACTGTTCCACATGCTCCTGATTTTATCTCGAATGGCTCTTTAGCGAAAGCTAAACACATAGCTAGCACGGGCCCTGCTTCCGTCATACCGTAACCCTGGAATTGGTATACATAAATGATTATTACATAAAATTCTATTTTTAGCAATCAAGGGTTTTTTTTTTTTTTTTTTTTTTTTTTTTTAGCTATAAATCTAGTTTGTTTTTAGAGGCTAAAAAGTGTACTAAAGTTAAATGTCAAACAAATTATTTACCTGTCCAAGCTTAGCATTGGGGAACTTGCTCCTAACGGTATCTTCAAGCTCTTTCCCTAAAGGAGCAGCACCCGACATAACCGTCCTAATTGACGACAAATCATACTTATCAACCACTTCTTCATTTTTCGCAATGGCTAAAACAATAGGAGGCACAAAGGGTCCAATAGTCACTTTATACTTCTGAATGAGTTCCAAAAATGGGACAATATCGAATTTTTGCATGATCAATATCGCGGCTCCAGCTCGTAATCCACACAACAAGATCGAATTCAACGAGTAGATATGAAACAAAGGAAGCACGCACATCAACACGTCTTCGCTATGTATCCAAAGGTTAGGATTTTCTCCATCCACTTGTTGAGCCACGCTTGTCACAAGTCCCTTGTGAGTAAGCATGACTCCTTTCGGTAGCCCTGTCGTACCTGATGAGTACGGTAGGGCTACCACGTCATTGGAGTCTATATCTACCTTAGGTAGCTTACTCTCATCTCCGGATAATAATTCTGAAAAGTGCATGCACTTTTCAGAATTACAATTATCTGAGTCGATGCAAACTAGCTTTATCGCGTTTTCCAACGCGAAATCCTTCACTTTCGGTATGTGTACCGATTGTGTAATGATTATTTTCGCGTTGGACGCTTTAACTTGCTTGATAATCTCTGCTGACGTGAAGAACGGATTTGCCATTGTGGAAATCGCGCCAATGTACGACGCGCCGAGGAACGAGAAAACGTACTCCGAGGAATTAGGGAGGAGAATCATGATGACGTCACCTTTGTTAATGCCATTTTTGTGAAGGGCAGAACCGACTTTTCGCGACATGAGCTCCACGTCAGCATAAGTGTATTCGCGACCGGTTGCACCGTCTATTAGACATGGTTGGTGACTAAATTTTGAAATGTTTTCGAAACAATATGAGTGTAGCGAAAGATGGCTAGGGATGTAGATGTCCGGTAACCGTGACCGAAAAATAGTCTCTTGCTTAGCTTCCATCACAAACGGTTAAGTGAACACTTATTTATGTATGTATGATATTATTGTTAGGACCCTTATTGTTAATGATGGAAAATGTGTAATGTATATATGGGTGATGGTAGTTGGTGGTGTTTCGGTAGTTGGAGGGTGTAATGGTAATTTAAGATGTTAATTAAAAGGGTAAATTAGGAAATACTCCGTATAATTGTGGTTGGTGAGATGAGGTAGTAGGTGTTTTTAGTGAAGTGGGGTCCACTTGTTGGGTGCTTGATCGGATCAAGTTGACTTGAGTAGTAGATGAGAATGAGACATTGGAGGCTAGAAACCAATGTTAACTTTCATCTTTTTGTCTACCTACCACACTACCTTAAGATGGTTCATTTTGATGTAATTTCTATTGTGAACTACTGTATTTGATTCTTATGTAACTTTATTTGTTAGACAAAATTAGGTAAGATGCATTGATCAAAAGAATAGAGCTGATAGATGCTTCGAAACGACTTAGTTTGACCCGTTGTTGTTTGATTCCATTTGTCTACCAGTCGACTTGGTCTAGATGATCGATATAGTAAAATGTCGACCAAAATGTAAGTTTTGTTTGCGAGTCCATAAATTGAACCGGAAAAACTAGTGAGCTAAGCTAAATATGTCAAACGCAATTTTGATTGTTTAGATCTATTGTTTTGACAATTATTTGAAAGAAACAAAAGGAGAAAAGGAACTCAAGTGATTTAAATGTGCATCCATAATAACTACTGTAGTTGTTATAAATAAGCACTTATTAGCTATTTATGATTTCCCATTTCTCCTTAATGTTTGGTTTCGCTTTTAATTCAACATGGTACACCGGTCAATTAGGTACGTAGTATAACAAAACCGGCCAAAAAAGCTTAAGCTAGGTTGATAGAAATATCAAAATACTTTTTCTTTGTTTATAGTCAAACACGATGATTTTTTATGGAGTAATTCCACGATGTTCTCATTTATCGTAGAGTCAATTGCGTAGATGGTTCATTTTGGTATTTTCAAGAATTTTTTATTTGGTTGGTTAAGAATTTTAAGAAAAATGATTATTTTCTCTTTAGTTCTATACCAAATCACAAATCATAGAAGTAAGTTTAGCTGAAAAGTTTACATTTCAAAAAAAGCTTTTAACATAATTTAAAGCAATACCCGCTACATGATATGCAACACGATTACATGTACGGCGAACTCAAGAGAACTACAAAGCAAGTTGGGATGCCCAGTTTCTCATATCGGCTACTATTACGCCCAAGGTAATCTAAGAATTGATGGAACAGTAGATGAATAAAAGGTTTTGTTTTATTTCTTACTGAAATCAAAGATGAAAACAATGGAATAAATATAGTTACAGCCATTGACCTTTCCGTAAATCACTCCTCTAAATATGGAGATGATTGAAAGTATTAAAGATAGGAAATCAAATATAAAAAAGAAATATATGTGAAATCCTATATTCCCCCTCAAGATGGAGCATGCAAATCTGCAATGCCAATCTTGCCAAGAAGAAAGTTCAGCTGATGTGCTGTAAGTCCCTTTGTTAGCAAGTCTGCTATTTGCATTTTACTGCTGATTTTCATTGGACTGATTTCTTTTGATTCGACTCTTTCACGTACAAAATAACAGTCCATCTCGACGTGCTTTGTTCTCTCGTGGAAGACAGGATTGTTGGCGATGTGTCGAGCTGCTTGGTTATCACAAAATAAGGGGGTGGGCAATGGATTGTGAACTTGTAACTCACTGAGCAACCATCGAACCCAAATAATCTCACTAACAGTAGAAGCCATTGCCCTGTACTCGGCTTCAGCTGAAGAGCGTGAGACTACGGATTGTTTCTTTGTTCTCCAAGAAATAGGTGTCCCACCTAGCAAGAGGAGATAACCAGTACGTGACCGCCTCGTGTAGGGACATCCTAACCAGTCAGAGTCGCAATAAGCAGTTAAGACGGGATCTCCTGCTTGAGAGAGGAGGATACCTTGGCCCGGTGTGGCCTTCAAGTACCCAAGAACACGATTCACTGCCTCCAAATGATTGTTTCGTGGGTCGGCTACAAACTGGCTTAAAATATTGACGGAATATGTAATATCCGGCCGAGTGGCTTGAAGGTAAAGAAGACGACCGATGAGTCGGCGATATTGACTCGCATCCACTCGTGATTCACTTTCTCCTTTGTCTAATTTCAAGCCTTCTTCAATGGGAAAGGAACTCGGTTTACACCCCAACTTCCCGCTATGTTTCAGAATGTCCAACGTATATTTTCGTTGGCTTAGAACTAGACCATCACTTGTTTTTGCTACCTCTATCCCAAGGAAATACTTCAACGGACCGAGATCTTTAACACTGAATTCATCGTCAAGTTGTTTTTTTTGTTTCTTGAATTTTGGTGAGACTATTTCCAGTAATGATCACGTCATCCACATAAATTAGAACGACCACCATTGCATTACCTGTCTCATAAATGAATAGCGAGTGGTCTGCCTTAGATTGTCTAAAATTTAGACTTAAGAGAAAGGAGGTGAACTTGTGATACCAATTACGTGAAGCTTGCTTCAACCCGTATAAAGACTTTCTGAGCCGACAAACACGAGTGTCATTATCATTAGAAAACCCTTGAGGGATTTTCATGTAAACTTCCTCATCTAGGTCTCCATGCAGGAAGGCATTGTTCACGTCAAGTTGATGGATAATCCATTCCTTTTTAACTGCCACTGCTAATAAAATGCGAACGGTTACCAGCTTAGCAACCGGTGCGAAGGTGTCATGATAATCTACACCTTCCATTTGAGTGAATCCTTTTGCAACCAAACGAGCCTTGTATCTTTCAACTTCGCCATTCGGCTTGAATTTGATCTTGTAGACCCATTTCGAATCTATAGCTCGTTTTCCTTCTGGTAAATCTTCTAAAGTCCAAGTACCATTTTTCTCTAGAGCCTTGATCTCCTTCTGCATGGCTTCACGCCATCGAGCATCCTTTGCAGCTTGTTTAAAACACTTGGGTTCATCGTTATTAGTGATGGCCGCTAAGAAGACTTTATGATTAGTGGAGAACTTATCATAAGAAACAAAATTAGAGATTGGGTAGCGTACCTTGGAGGTAACCTGATTGGATGTGGATGTCGGGTGTTTGACGGAAGGGGGAACTTGGACAACGTAATCTTTGAACTTCGATGGCTGAGATTTCATTCGAGTAGGTCTTATCTCAGCTTGGTTTTCAGCTTCATCAACCAACTCATTTATCTCATCCTCATTATTAAAAGACATTTCCTCAGCCTCCCCAACATCATTTTCATGGCCTGATTCATTTTCCACGTGCGGCTCATGTGAGACATCGTTGGGCTCATTCCCTTCTTTATGGGTAGAATCCATTTCTGGTTCTTGCACTGTTGGAGTTGGTTCATTGGCCTGAGTGAACTCTTGATGACAGAGGCAATCATGGCATTTTATTGGTTCCTCAGTACAATTTTTATTGATTTCTTGGATATCTTTGAAAGGGAATTTTTGTTCATAGAACTCAACATTTCTACTAACTATTATTTTTCTGGTCTCGAGATCAAGGATTTTATAACCCTTAGTTCCCGGGGGGTATCCAAGAAATACCCCTGGTTTCCCCCTTTCTTCGAACTTATCTCCCTTTGTGTTGGTGTTTGTAAAATACGCGAGGCACCCAAAGACTCTTAGAATTTCATAATCTGGTTTTTGATTCCAAATCAACTCAAAAGGGGTTTTGTTTTTAATAACTTTGGATGGGAGGCGGTTAATCACATGCGCCGCGGTTAGGATGCATTCACCCCAGAATTATTTTGGAAGATTTGCATCAAACCTTAACGCACGAGCAGTTTCGAGCAGGTGCCTATGCTTCCTTTCGACAACGCCATTTTGTTGGGGAGTGTGTGGGCAACTGGTTTCCAATAGAATTCCCTTTTCATTGTAAAAATTTAGCATGTTGTTAGATGTGAATTCCCCACCATTATCACACCTTATCCTCTTAATTTGTTTTTCGAATTGAACTTCAACCCTTTTGTGAAAATCCATGAGACATTTGCTGGCCTCACTTTTATGTTTAATGAGAAATACCCATACCGCTCTACTATAATCGTCAACTATTGTAAGAAAATAGTTGGCTCTTGTATACGACGGTACCCGATAACCTCCCCATATGTCACAATGAATTAATTGAAAGGGAGCATTGGTTTTAATATAACTAGAAGGAAAAGGAGTTCTGACATGCTTTGCTTTAGCACAAGAATCACAAAAATAATCAAAGTCAATAGTACTTGTTTTGTAAAAATCAACTTTAGGTAGTTTCCCTTTAGATGCATGTCCAAGTCTTTTATGCCATGTCTCAACTGTGGTTGCCATGGCTCTTCTTTCTTGAACCATCTTCATTCGGTATAGTCCCCCCTCGCATCTACCCGCACCAATCAAGTTCCTCCTCTGTAATCCCTGCATAACACAAAAATCAGGGAAGAATGATATGCAACATTGAAGGTCGCGACTAAGGCGACTAACGGAAAGAAGATTGCATTTGAAATCAGGAACATAGAGAACCCCTTTCACTTTTGCTCCTCCTGGAAGGGTGTAGTCCCCTTTTCCTTCAACTGGAATCGATTCCCCAGTGGGGATAACAACAGGTCCCTCAAGAGAGGTTGCTTTCATGTTAACAAGAAAGTTAGATAAATGAGTTATATATTCGGTGCAACCCGAATCAATAATCCACTCACCTTCAAAGTTTTCTTTATGAGCCATGTTAGCAGCAAGTTTTGCACTATTACCGTTAGCCGATCCAGAAAAGTGCTTCAGGAAGAGTTGGTAGTCCCCGTATGTCAATCCGGGAATGGGACTCGTCTCTGTCTCGACACATGCAGCCTTGGCTTTAGTCTTTTCTCCTTTCTTTCCGGGCCACCACTCCGGGTACCCGATTAACTTGAAGCAGCCCTCACGACTATGGCCATCTTTGTTGCATTCGGTGCAATGTTCAATTCCTTCTTTCACGGCTTTGGTTCCACTTCTTTCTTTATTCGGACCGGGAGGACCATTGCGCCTTTGAAAGGCCTTGAACGCAGCAGATTCATGTGGGTAACTATTTTCATTCGAGATGGCTCTTTGCCTCTCATCCTCGGCTACCATATGATACGCCGTGCCAAGGGAAGGGAGCGGTTTTGTGGCTAAAATCTGAGTTCTGATGACCGAGAACTCGGTATCCAAACCCATAAGAAATTCATAAAGGTGCTCCTTTTCTTGATGGCCGTTGATTTTCTTGCCAATATCACATTCACATTTATTACAGGTGCATCGAGGGAAGGGTTGTATGGATTGGGCTTCGTCCCATATCGACCGCAATTGAGTGAAATAAGTGGACACAGAAGCACCACTTTGTCGAGTAGAGGCTATCTTTTGTTTCAATTCATATGCCCTAGGGGCACTCTCCTTCCCAAAACGTTCACTTAAATCTGACCATATTTTTGATGCTGTATCAGCATACTTCACGCTGTTTCGTATGTTCTTCTCCATGGCGGTTGTTAACCAACCCTTTATCATGGCGTCAACACGCATCCATGGCATGTATTCCTTGGATGTTTTCTCCGGTTTCTTTATCGTCCCATCAACAAACTCTACTTTGTTTTTGGCAAAGAGGAAGTTTGTCATCTCTTGACTCCAATCGGCATAATTGTTGTCGGTGAGGACCTCGTTTACATGTAGTTGTTTAGGGTAGTCGGATGGATGGAGGTAATAGGGTGAGTCGTGTGTGATCCCACCGCCAGACCCTTCTCCATCCTCATTTTTGTTCTTATCACCTCCTGCCATCTTTTGGTTTGTGATTGATTAAGAGAGGTTTGTGAAAACCTGCTCTGGTACCATCTAAGAATTGATGGAACAGTAGATGAATAAAAGGTTTTGTTTTATTTCTTACTGAAATCAAAGATGAAAACAATGGAATAAATATAGTTACAGCCATTGACCTTTCCATAAATCACTCCTCTAAATATGGAGATGATTGAAAGTATTAAAGATAGGAAATCAAATATAAAAAAGAAATATATGTGAAATCCTATAGGTAATGGAGCGACGGATCATCCTTTACTTAAATTGTTTTTCACGAGCTTGTAACACATGTTAAAATAATTGGATGAAACGAACAAAAGAGGATATAAATGGATTTTACATGTTGTGATCCTATATACGAGTACTTAAAAAAGACAAATAAAAATAAAATGTTGAACCACATATGCTCGAGTTTTGAAAAACTATTTTGTTGATATATTAAACTTTACCGATTTGAAACACTATGAATTTTAATTAATGTAGGAAAACGTCAATGTTATTACACGATGAATAAAAAATGACACCATTTCTAATCAAAGAAAGTCACCCTATTCGAACAATGTGAACATACGATTTGTTTACGTGGCACCACGAGACACGCACATATAACATTGAGATTATTAATTGACAACATGTTAAGGTAGCTGCATAAATAATGTCAATATATCTTTTAATTAATGTGTATACATAATTAAAGCTAAATGGTATGAATAATGAGTTAATGACATAGACCAACGACCATTATATATTTAGGGTGTGTGTTTGATTCAAAGGTTTAGAAATTAATGAATGTGAACGCAACCATGACAAGAGTATTGATAGATAAGAAAGTCAAAAAAGAAGTTTGGTAAAGATTAAATCAAAGTATTGAAAAAACAAGTTTGCTAAATATCATTTCCAGTCAACTTTTTTGTCTCTAATGAAAGTAAATTTTTTGCCACAGAAAATAGATATCCAAAAATTTAAATGACGTTTGATGTATTAATCGGCAAAATAATCAGAAAACTCTAGTTACCTAAAAACCTCTAAGTTAAAGTGACATAACCAGATGATTAATTGATAAAAAGTTTGTGAATATCACCACTAAAATAAATGACTAGTCGTGAATCATATTTGATGCAAACAACTTGGATGTCACCGACTTCTTCACAGTGGCGGAGCCAGCCGAGAAACCAAGGTGGTTCCTTGATTTGGTCAAGGCGAAACTTTAACTAATCAAACAACAAGCCGGGCAATTTTCAGGTCGGGTCAGGTCCATTTACATAATATTGTTGGTTTTGGAGACAAGTCACAAACAATACTCATGATTTCTTACCGCATATATACTTAAAAAATCTGTTTTGTGTATTGGTGATGTGGGATTCACAAAAAATTTCAACTAAGAAAGAAAAGGTTACAAAAAAATTAAAAGCAATGTTATAAAACGTAAGACGGATTCTCAACTCTCAATATATTATATTGCTCTCACACATATATAACATAACAAAATATAGATATAACATGCCACATATGAATAACGCTTGGGAGGCGTTATTACTCCCATGCTCTTATTAATATACTAGAATACCTGTGCAATTTGTGTTTTGTGAAAGGGTGCTAAATGATACTTATTCAAAGCTGAGGGGTTAAATAGAACTTCAAATAAAATAAAGTAAAATAACATATACATTAAATTCGAGTCTTCTTCTTCACCTAGAAACATAGACCTCCATTAAAATAACATGAGATTTGCTTTCTCTTTTCCTTCTTCAATCGCTTTTTTTTCTTTCTTACTTCTTAGTTTCGGATCTAAGGTGGTTCTTGACCAAATTCTAAGGTAGGTCCTATTTTTTTTAATACATTACTTCTAAAGGCTCTCGATTCCCAGGAACCACCTTGTTCTACATAGATCCGCCTCTGCTTCTTCAAGTAAAAGAGTTTTATCAGATTTAAGCATATGTAACAGTTATATTTATCTATACTACTATATAATGCATTTGCAACTATTATATAATTAGAAAGACCTAAAATTCAGACTTTTACTTGTTTATTATTAAAAAATTTCAAAATTAATTATTTATGAAGCATGTTAGAAAGTTTGCTAGGAAATAGGTCGGTTGTTCAAGCTAAAATTATTTGGCTTAGCAATCTCTACTTATAAAGCATAAAAACAACTAAATGTGTAACCGAATAACGCAACAAAAAGACTTGACCAAAGGTAAGCTTTCCTATATTACCAAGTCGGAAGGTCAAAAAGCCAACCTGAGTTGTGGTCGTAAAGCATTATAATCTTTACAATCTTGGACAATTTTTTTGCGAATATGATATGAAACAAGTAATGAAACTACTAAAAAGTTTGTTTCTTACTAACCGGCCATTTTTGCAAGGAATTTTATTACCGGGTACATGAAAAATAAAATAGTCGAGTAAAATACAATTGTGCAAAAGAAACTATTTTTCCAACAGCAAATTGTGGAAAATTGGCATATCTATCGACTATTTCTAACCAAACTTTTAACATTATCGCGTTATAGACTTTTTCTTTTCGTAACATATCGTGTTATAGACTAACCTGTTTGACTGTGATGAGATTTGTTGATTTGTACCACCGGTATTAAAAACTTACAAACGTATCATTTGATGAGGAAAGTTTCATACGAAACAACATTTATCTAAGAAACAAACCACAAGATCTCAACCATCTATCCTCCTTCCATCCAACGGTTTAGATTAATTATGATTTTAAAATTAAAACAGTCTGAGGGGCATTTTAGTCATTTAATATTATATACCAATACCCTCAAATCTAAACCATAACCCACGTACTTTCACACACACCTGTTTCTTATCTCTTTCACCCGTCACCCCCAACCCAAACCTTCAGATATTGGTGACTTCAATCTCCTCCATTTCATCCTCCAAATCATCAACTTCCGGTCCAATCGGATCCGTAGTTATATCCATATACGGCGACGATGATTCCAGTGGCTCAGAGACTTCAGATACCGATGTTAAAGGTTGCTGAAATGGCGGTGACCATCCAAATAAGCCGCGCGACGTCATCAATTACAAAAGTTAACTGAAAGCCTAAGATGAATCAGTTAGAATGAAATTAGAGATAAGTTCATCGATCTGTAACTGATTACTATTGAGTTTGTTATGGTTGTTAACGTGTTAAGTTTGTTATGGCTGTTAACGTGTGTGTGTTTAGTGTGTGTGGGAGTGAAGGGAGACGAGAAAGTTGACTGGGGAGGTATTGTTGTGGTTAAGATTGAAAATATACAGCAACAAGAAGAAGATAATAAAAGTTATAGACATCTGGGACGATATATAACAGCTCTTTCTAATTCTTAGATCGGTTGCTCATTGATTTTTTGTATGTATGTAATACTGTTGCTTACATTTTCATCATATGTTTATATAAAAAAGAAGTTTGATACTTTAATATTGTTGGGTATAAGTTTGACTTCCTCGATAGTAATGTAATGTGAGATGATTGGATAAATGTAATTGTCACTGCAAATTCATAAAAAATACTCCCTTGTGATTTCATATAGAATCCTATGGGATTCGTAATAAATCCCATTGATGAACCAAAGAATCCCATGAGATTCACAATAAATCTCATGGGATGCATCAAAGAATCCTATGGGATTCATACTGAATCCTTTGTGATTATCGTCTTTTTACGAATCCCGTGGGATTTTTCTTGACGGAAATTTTGAAAAAAAATCGTCTTTTTACGAATCCCGTCGGATTTTTACGAATCTTATGGGATTTTTACGAATCTTATGAGATTTTTCAGGACTGAAATTTTGGAGAAAATAAATAAATAAATAAATAAAAAGTCATCTTTTTACGAATCATGTGGGATTTCTTTACGAATCCCGTGGGATTTTTCTGGACGGAAATTTTGAAAAAAAAAATCGTCTTTTTACGAATACCATGGGGTTTTTACGAATCCCGTGGGATTTTTCTGGACGGAAATTTTGAAAAAAAATCGTCTTTTTACGAATCCTAAAGGATTTTTTACGAATCCCGAGTGATTTTCCTGGGGGGAATTTTGAAAAAAAAAAAAAAGCAACTTTGTCGAAAGTATATAACAATGCATATCTATAGAAAGGTAATTTTTTTCTCGTCGCGATGGTGTACTTTTCGTAGCTTGAAGATTACCATTTGCAAGATATGTTGTTTTTTTTTTAAAAAAAGTGAAAAGTGGGTTTTTATATTAAATGAGCTAAAATGCTAATTTTGTCATACCTTTGTTATTTTTTGATTTGATCTTGACCATTAGATGAAAGGTAGATAGATGGTTGAGATTGGCTTATTTATTTTTTAAGTGATACTTGTTTTGTATAGATCTCACCTCGTCATTTGATAATGTTATTTTTATAGAGGTGAGATTAACAAAGGTAATTTTTTTACAAAAATCAATAGATGAATTTTAGCCATTCACTTTTTTATCAAACAAAAAAACTCATTTTTTTAATTATTTTTTTTAAACAATATATCTTCCAAATGTTAAATCGTTAAGTTAAGAAAAATACATCATCGCGAGGAAAATACTTTATCTTTCAATAGACGGACATTTTGATAAAAATATAACACGCGATTTATAAAATCACTTGTGATTTGTTATTTGAAAAAATTTATATTTAATTTTATAAATCACACGTTTAAAAATCATATGTGATTTTACAATTCACATATTATTTTTAAAGTAATAAATCACATGTGATTTTTCATATCACATGTGATTTTTCTAGGAGATTTTTTTTTAAGAAATCATTGAAAGTACATAGAAGTGTTTATATATATATATATATATATATATATATATATATATATATATATATATATATATATATATATATATATATATATATATATATATATATATATAGTATCTTTATTTTCATAACCCTGTTAAGTGTGGGAACTGCGAGAACTCTAATTTTGCATTAGAAAATATGCATGTTCATATAAAACAAGTATGTTTTCTTACATACACCTTAATACACATACATGTATAACATACATATTCATATAAAAACCTGTTAAGTGCAACAAATCAATGCAAAATGGTTTTATTTTTAGAACCATGTTAAGTGCGGGAACTGCGAGAACTCCAATTATGCATTAGAAAACATGCATGTTTATATAAAACAAGTATGTTTTCTTACATACACCTTAATACGCAGGCATGTGTATTAAGGTGTATGTAAGAAAACATACATGTTTTATGTGAATATGCATGTTTTCTAATGCAAAATTGGAGTTCTCGCAGTTTCCGCATTTAACAGGGTTCTAAAAATAAAGCCCCATATATATATATATATATATATATATATATATATATATATATATATATATATATATATATATATATATATATATATATATATAATTTAGTTCTTGTTGCAATAGTATAATTAATTTCGCGTAATAATTAACGGTTTAATAGATATTTTAGTTTTAAATAAAAAGATGAAAGTGGATTTCAGCTAATTAATTAATTGAAATTAATGATTAATCTAAAGATGATAGATGGTGAGATTAAAAGATTTTATTTTTAAAGAAAAAGTGAGCAAACTTTTGTCTACCTATCTCAAATACTACGTACTACTTTATTTTATTTTTATTTTTTTTTTGGTAAAGGTGAAGTTGTCAGTTAACGATTATTTTGTTGTACACAAATGACATACGCGTTTTTTCGGGGGAATTTATACGAGGGAGTTTCGTGAGGTCTTATGCATTGCGAGTTTGTATGATGTGCATCGCGATTTGTACATTTTGACTAAAACTCCCTATTGTCACATCATAGGGGGTCTTAATAACATAACCCATTTTTTCTTTCGTAAAAAACATTCATTAACAGATAAACCACAAATGTAGATTTTTCGGTATCACGTAAATGTAAACTTTACAACTTGTAATGTAAGCCCTTTGAGTCTTGGGTATATTCAGAAATGGGCTAACAACACCATTGTCAGCCATATAACATTGTGACCCGATACCGTTTTATTTTCAAAAGCTAGATTCGTCAGTCCACGGTCGCCTCAAAAAGTACCGTAAACTATTAGCGACAACCTGCAAAAACATTTTTATTAAACAAAATGAGCTCAGAAAATACTATTTGTTGAAGTTTATAGTGTCACGTTTTACCTGTTGAAGTGGTTTAATAAGAGCTTTGCCCTTGTAATTGACATGGAACTTTGCCTTGGCCAACAAACCCTGCGTTACACGATGATTCAACATTTTAAGTAAACTGAAAAATCGTCAAATAGGTATAATACCCATCTAAAGTTTACAGTGTACTTAATAGTTTATGACTTGTTTTAAAGTGGTTTGCTAATCAAGGTTATCTACATAAGATACTAATGTACTACTGTATTTAGTTTGTGTTATTGTAGCCATCATATTTATATTTGCATGTGATTCATTAAAAGATAAATGTTTAACATATGAGGTTTTTCATGTTTAAGTTACCGGGAAGGACGAGTCTTTAACTCAGATGTTTGCGGCCTAACCAGGGTATCCCCGTGACCGTTTCTGGCCTTAATCAATTCCTTTTGTAAACTATATTTTCATTGCTCAAACAATCAATAGATTTATCTTCTAAAGTACACAAAGCCATATTTGATGGGCAAAGCATGGCAAATGAAAAAGTACGATTATGTGGGTCAGGTCAACCCATTTTACCACCGTATACAAAAGTACGAACTTAAGCATGGACAGTTTGAAACCAGATTTCCCACCAAAACCAAACTGTAATTACAAGTGCAAATCGGGTATTCAAGATTTTAGAGAAAGTGATTGTTGTTACCTCGGTATCAAACTCTCCTGACTCTACTGCGACGTTTATATCAGTGATAATCTTCACAAGATCGACGAGTAATCCAGGCCGATCTGCTGTCTCCACTGAGAGCAAACTGTAAAATATAATATTGAATATAAATACCCGTTAATCGTTAGAAATTAAAACTTTTCTAGTACAAAACTGAGTCACATTTGACTTGTACAAGTCAAATAAGTTGCTTTTGGACGTGAATATCATTTACAAGGTTTGACAAAAGTATTACCTTCGATCAGGGCCATCATCATCTATACGGATGCGGGTTGTAATGTCGACATCAAGCTGAGGCAGTTCAACACACGGTAATAAGATTAACCAAACAATAATAGTAGTGACTATTAGGCTGCTACCAGTGGAGCAGCGTGAGGGTGTTTTTTTGGTATGGTAATGCGTGACCCCCATTGGGTGTCTCTTTGGTGCTGCGTGAGAAGAAGCAAAAACAAAGACGAAAGGTGAGCCTCTCACCGAATAGGGTAGCGTGCAAAGTGGGCCCCTTTAAATGTTTTACGTCTTATTAGTTACTACGTATTTGGTTTGTGAGTGGGGGGTATATTTGTATAAAAGTTTGTATTTTAATGAAAAGTGAGGGAGTGGTGACCATTGGGCGTGAATAGTCTTAGCCAAATGGCCAAACTGCCCTTTTTAGAAAAGCTAGTGGACGAAAAACAATGCCAGTAACAATGTCTGATCATGAAAATGGGTATTAGTAATCATCATTAGGTATCCTAACTGATGTATATGACAAAAGACAATGCAGTGAATAGCTACATGACCAAAATGCTGGTTCTTAGGTCTAAAAAGATTAGTTAAATATGAAATAAGAATTATTCATGGATTTAAATTGTTCAGTCTTTGGTTTTATACATCAAAGGAACGGGGATTAGTACCTTTGTTTTTGGTGCTTCGACTCCAAAGGCTTCTCCCATTGCTAATTGACCACTTGATTCCTGAACCATCATTCACATCAATATACAAAATAGCTAAAATATAGCGGCAAGGGCAATTATGACCTTTTAAGCACAGACACGGAATTGATTAATACCGGATGATATTCAAGAAGATTGCTAATTATTGTTAGACGGATCGCCTCAAGCAACTCTGGTTCTTCGACTTTACGTCCAGTTGAGCTGCAAACAAACCAAGTTTATTAAATGTAACTTCTAGTAAAACCTAAAACCACGGTGGCACCAACAATACAACCAGCAATCCAGAAATTCAATACTAGAACTCTTATTTTCGAGAATTTGAGGGTCCTTTTTTTGAAGACTAACTTAGGGGTGTTTTACGATACAGAAAAAGAAAAAAGAGCTCTGTATATTTTGAGGTTTGCGCTATTGGACGGTTCGGGATTTTGCGTGTTTCAAAATCTAATTATTTTCGTCCGAAAGTATCAAAACTAAAATAATAATATTTTTTTTATTACAATATAAGATGTTTGAGTCGTATCAACTGCTAGTAGGTTACAATTAGACAAGTAGATGCATTCAAAAATATAGATGCAACAAGAGAAAGCCAGAAGGGCAAGGCAAGATTGTACGGAGTATATATTTATTAGTCATGGTCCAAAAACATGAGTACTCATCTAAAACAAATTAAGCAGAAACATCACACATTTTAATCAAGAAAGAAGACATTTTTTAGCTGAATACTTACGCTTTAGTGATTGAAAACGTGTTATGCTTCCCTGAAGAATCCAGAACAACGTTCGCTTTCACAACGTTCAGTCCAAGATTTTTAAGAGCACTCATCTGCATTTACATTTCCCCATATTAAATACCATTAACGAAATAGGGAAAAAAAAAAAAAAAAAAAAAAAAAAAAAAAAAAAACAAAACAAAACAAAACAAAATCTATGAATGAGCAAAATCCAAAAAACTGATTACAAACTTTTTGGGGGTTGAAAAATCTTTAATTTATGATCTTAGACTAGAAAACTTTTAGCACTTCTATTCAAGGTTTTTAAGTACAAAATAATCATGCAACTGCTTTTTAAGTTTTTGATTGACTTATAAAAGATACACGTTATGAATGGGTAGATGCAATTTGATTAAGATTGTGAACCAAAGTTACAAAATAAGTGAACCGGTTTGCATCTTACGTGTATATTTAGTTTCTCAATGGATCCTAAACATAATGCAAACAATCTCACTGTTTTTGCTTTTCTGAGCATAATCAAGGCATTACCTACTTTTGAAAATAGAAATCAACAAACATAGCTAGTGGGTCAACCCAATTTGATCCGTTTTGACCCGTGATTAAACGACCCATTACTCACCCAGCCCAACCACCCATCTTGCCACATATTTCAAAAGATAAACTGAAAGGTCCATACCGTGTCGAGAAGAGCTCCAAGGCGATCTCCGAAGGTAATCTCTACCACAGTTGCATTCGGGTCGGAGTCCTGGTCGATTATTACCTTAGGAGTAGGGACCACATCGGTTTCCTGAGAATTTCCATCCTAACCATCAGACAACCTAAATCCGATAAATATACAAATACACATCAAAAAATCTACAAGGAACAATATTAAATCCCTTGTTTGATACCTCAATAGCTGTGGCTGATGCTTTTGGAATCATAGTACTCAAAGAATACGACAATCTGGGTGACAACCCAAATCAAGAATTAGAAATAAGAATCCTAATCTAGACGCATATATGGTACTAACATCAAATATATTATGCGATTTAAAAACACAATAACCAATTTTGAATAAGCTACTAATCTAGTCTCAAACTGAATATTTTGCATCAAAATAACCACAAGATCAAAAATCATATTGCTCAATATAAACACTCTACAGTTAGTTTATAGAGAGGTGATTTGTACACAACCATACTTATTTCGACTATTTTACCTGAGGTTAAAAAAGAGTCGAAATAAACATGATCACTTACATATGAAAAATATTATGCACAAATCACCTCTTTTGTAGAAAAAAAAAACACATTAATCAAATATCTACTTCAAAATCCAACCAAAACAGTCACTAAAATGTTTTTCCAAATTTGACTAATCTAAACTCAATAATTGTAACTTCATAACCAATATGACCAAAACATTAAAAACTTAAGAAACTAATAATTGCAACTTCAAATCTAATCATTTCCAAATTAGCATAATACGTAGTAGTAACTTTATATCAACAACTCCTCAATCAATCAATTAATAACAATAACAACAAAAATTAATAACCAACTTGACACACGTGCATGCATATCACAAACACACAGCTCCATAAGTATTCTTAAAAAATTCTAAAAAAAACAATAGTAGATAAACCAATAAGTTAACAAGCATGAAAACAAAAGAATATACCTTGGTTTAGTAGAATTACAAAGATTTTTAACATGATCAAACCCAAAAGAAGAACTACCAAAGAATGCAGTTTTGTTAATGGGTTTAACTAGTTTGGTGTAAACACCAAGAGTAGAACCACAAGAAGCCATTGAAACAGCCATGATAACTGATAAGTGTAACAAAAAGAAACAAATGGATTGGAAATATGAGGAAGAAGATGGTGGTAAGTAAAAATGGGTTGGAAAGATATGGTGGGGACAAAAATGGAAGGGGAGTATGGACTGAAATTTAAGATAGATAGATGTTAGTTTTATCCGCCAATTTGTAAAGGAGTCTGTTTTTATGGGCTCTAGATATTTTCTTTCTATCTAAGGTAAATTACAAATTTCGTCCTTTTCCAAAATTCGCATTCCCTCCGTTCACAATAGGGCCAATTTCATATCTCCCCTTCTTTTAATTAAAAATTTCATATATACCCAAACATGTATTAAAAATATTATTATACATTATGCATTCAATACTTGTATTTTAGATATATATGAAATCAATAATGAAAGTAGGGTGATATATGAAATTAATCTTTCACAATAACTACCCGTGCAGGATTACGCGGGTACCGTATGATTATGTTTTGCGTTATTTAGTTAGTTGTTTTCATGTTTTATAAGTAGATAAATTAGAGATGCCTAAGCCAAATAATTTTAGTTTGAATAACCAACGCTTTCTAACAAACTTCTTAACCAACTTGCTTCCTAACAAATTAATTTTGAAATATTTCCATAATAAGCAAAAAAAAGTTCTGAATTTTAAACTTTTCTAATTATAGAATAGTCTCAAATACATAATAATGTAGTATAAATTATGCCTCGCTTATGAATTCAGATTCATAAATATATAATTAAAAAGTGTCTTTGTCATTTGTTCAAATAACAAGAGATGGTTTTTTAACTTCAAAAATGTAAACGTAGTTTCTTTGATTAATTTTTAATTTATGTTCCGTTTTTAACAAAGTGATCTTAAGTACTTATAATGAAAAAATGGTCAACACTTGAATATTGACTTTGTTGAATTATTGAAAATGTTGAATGTTAAAATTGTTAAAAATTTATTTATATCAACTTTAACCTTGAAATTAATCTTTGTTGACTTTAACCTTCCTGGCAAAACGAAATTCACTATAACTAGCAACCTTCCTGGCAAATTAATGTATGATAACTTTGTTGACTTTGTGCAAAATTAACGTGATGTTAAATGTAATAAGGAAACGATAGTTATCAACGATTTGGTAACAAGGAAAGGATTTCTTTGGTTCATCAATGAGGGCGGGAAAATTCAAATTCGAAAAAAACCTAATGTATACCTTCTTGCCTATATAAACAACACAATGTTTAAACAAACCATTTGTACTCAATTCAATTCAATAGAAATGGACGTGACAAATCAAAGGAATGTCGATGATGATTTTGAGGTTAGTTCTAATCTTTCATTTAATTTTGAGGTTTCTTCGATAATGTACTCAATTTTGAAGTTTCATGTACAAAGTAAGGCTCGATAATCTGCCATGCATTAATGCATTTTGAGGTTTCTTCTAATGTATTGTTTTTTCTTTACAGCTTTTTCCCAATCCTAACCCTCTTACAACTCCTATATACTTTTTATTTCATTGATATGTATTTGAGTGACGTTATGAAATACTTTATGACATGAAGATAGTTATGTTGCTTATAATACATGTTTTTTAAATGCAGACCATACCTCATGAGTTTGTGAAGCCAAAGAAGATGTTCAAGTACCATAATGCACTTTTGCAACACGATGGACAGGAATTCTATGTCGATTTAGAACTTGTGCACCACGCTGATAGACCTAACAGCAAGAACCATGTGAACATAAAATCTAGATGGAACAACATTGTTAGGATGTGTGATTGGGATGATAACAAAATGGTTCGTTTCAAGCTTGTTGACATTGTTAAAGACGTCCGAAAAAATGTCACTAATAAGACAAACCCGATGCAGGTTCTTCATGTGTTTTGGTAACTACTATATGGCTTTCTTATGACTCCAGTCAACATGGGGTATCTCATGAATGACTTATGTCGACCATTGTGGTCAGAACTTTTTGTCTTTTCAAATGCTTATGTTTTAATTTTTGTGTTTGAACTGGTTATCAGTTGCAAACTTTGTGGACTGTTGTAGTTAGACGGTCTGATAAAATTATCTTATGTTATGTTATTAAAATCATGGTAACTACAAGTACCTTCTCTTTTATCTCGTACATAAGATCAAGTTAGTATTTTCAGTGTTGGAATGGTTTTGTGATTCTTTTTGCGAAGAATGTTAATATACTTGTCAATGTTGGTTGATGGCTCTCATGTTTCAGAATTATTTATCATGTACTGTGTTGATTTGTATGCTAAAATTAGTGTTTATTTGTTGCATGATATATAAATGATTTACAAGTAATATTGAACATTAGCTAATCAACCACAAAACGTTCATTTGGTGGTTCAAATATACCAAGGGGTTGATCCTGAGTATGCAATTTAAAGTTAATAGGGCCATGGGGGACAGCAATTATATGTGATTTAAATAAATACGCTTTGGTAGAGAATTTGGAAATACAACTGATTATACCCATTATGCAGTAGAACAACAATATTAAGGTGCTTATAACAATGAAAATCTTAAATTTGTCTGAATTTCATTAAGGATTAGAATATGTGTTTACAGTAAAAGTTATTAGATTGATTACAAAGCATAAATCAAACAACCTTAAGCTTTCAAAGGTCTACTTTTATTGGTGCAATATCAGTATAGATATATTGGTGCAAACATAAGGTCTACTTTTACTGGTGCAATATCAGTTGATTTCCCATGGTGCAAACATAAGGTCTACTTTTACTTGTGCAATATAAATTGATTTAGTGGTGCAATGCCAAACACCAGCACCACTGAATGGCAAGCATAAAAGTTATTTTAGTTGTGTATTACTTGCTTGATTATTGTTTTGTTAAGTTCAAATCATTAATTGAAAACACCACATCTGTACTAAAAGATGGCAGACGGAGAAGATATCCAACCTCTTGTTTGCAAATGCATCACATATTTACAAATGCATCACATATTCACATTGTTATGGGAACCGTATGTATCTTTGAAATTAATGTCTCTAAATATTTTATTGTATTACTACTATACTCTATTACTAAAAAAAAAAAATATGTTACATGTATTATGAAAGGAAATGATTTCATTTGCACTTGTTTGATGGTTATTGGGAATAAAATGTTGCTTCATATCAATTGTTAGTCACTATACTTCATCATAAGTTCCCATCTTTATTTTTAAAGTTTTTTCCAGCATGTAATTATCTTTATTTTATTTGATTTGATTGTATTTTGTTGAAATGCATGGTGAAATATGTTGTTACATTGAAGATAGTAATTTAAAAACTTTAACGTTAACGTATGCTAAGCGGCTTTCATTGAAATGCACGGTGAATTATGTTGTTACATTGAGTATATGATTATAGATATGTGAAACAGTTTTTTATGTGGCAAGAATTTGTAACTTGTGTTTGAGACGTTAAAGATAAGTCGTATTGATGAACTAATGGTTGTATTAGTTGTGATTCTTAAAAGGATTTCGATATACTTGATTGGCTCCAAACGGTCAGACGATTATTGGTCAACTACTTGTAAATAGTCAACTATAATAGTCAAACAGCTTAGAATCAATCTCCGTGGAAGTATAAAGTTTCCCCGGGTCGTTATGTCCCGACGAGGTGTGGATGGTATTAAAACGGGTTTGTGATCGGGTGAATTTGGACGGGAAAGGGTATAAGTGAGTTGTGATGATTATACTACTGGAATATGAAAGATAACAGCTTAAATACACTATATTAACAAGACTGGAAAGTCAGAAAAACCAGAAACGTTTAAAACTTAAAACGCGTACGTTCACGTTTAAATAAAACGTAAGCGTACGAAATAAAAAGTGAAAACGGAAATCTGAAAACACCCAGGGGGTGAAAATGACTTTTTTACAAACCTAAGGGTAAAAGAAAATTTTTAGAAAATTAAAATAAATTTTAACCCTAATTAATTATTTAATATTAATTAAATACTAATTATTAATAATTAAAATACTTAAATATAATTTAATACTAATTAAATACTAGAAAAATGAAAATAAAATTTCTAAAATTATAAAATAACTAAAAATAAATTTTAAAAATAAAAATAAGTGTTTTTGTCTTTTTGTGAATTTTCTATTAATTAATTACTAATTATCTAATTAACTATTTTAAATTAAGAAAAATAGCAAATGAACAGTAAAAATTCTAATAAAATTTCTAAAATTATTTTATAACATATAAAAGCTAGGAAAAATTTAAAAACTAGGTTTTACTTAATAAAAACTAATTATGCTATTTTAAACTAATTATTAATTAATAATTAATAAAACTAAAATTAATTCTAATAAATACTAAATGAAAAGATAAAAAATCTGAAAAAATTATTATAACTACTTTAATATATGAGGAATTTAATAAAAATATAAAAAAGCTAAGTACTTAATTAAAATTTAAAAATGAAAATTAAAATTAAATTACATTAAATAGAAACTATCACTTAATTTTAAATTGATTTTTCTTGATTTTTCTTTTACAAACTTATTTTACAACTAAAAACAACAAACTTTTACAAAAACAACTTTTATGAAAATCAAAAATAAGCCAGAATAAGCTAATAGGTTATGACAGTTGACTTTGTTTGACCAAGTGGTGAAATGAGCTTAAATGGCAATGAGTGGGACCCACTATGGTAAATTCTGATCCCAATAGCTTATGTGAACATGTTTAAGCAGAAAGAAGCACAATTGGACCACAGAATAAGCTGTAAGCACAAAATAAGCTCTTGTAAACTTATTTAAACTCAGAAAATGGGACAAGGTTTAGGTCCAAATCTAAGTGGGACCCAGGGGGTTTCAAGTCAAACAAGGGGTCAATATCCCAAGCCTACCAGGAGGGGGGTTGGGAGGAACAAGGGTTGAGGGCTAGGGACCATTGAGGTGATCAGAAAACCACCACCAAATGGTGGTGGTGGAGATGTAGCTGCTGAAGCAGGGCACACAGCCCCCCTGCAAGCTACTTTGGAGGCATGTGGGGCCAAGGAAAAAAATCACAAAATTATAGCAATTGTGGGATCTTACAATAGAGCTGGTAGGTTACAACATATCAAGATTTCAAACCCTAAATCACATCACTAAAATCAAGAAAATTATTTGAACTTTTGGGAAAAACTGACTATCATGCAACTTTGACTTATGTAAAAACTTGAAACTTTGACTTTTCTTAGTTTTGATTGGTTTTAATTAACTGAAAATGAAATATTATGCTATATAGAAACTAATTAAATCTATTTTAAATATTTATGAATGAAAATGATGGGGATTGGGTAACTAAAGCTTAACAGTTAACAGATGAAGGGTATTAAGAAGTCATTTTGACTTCTGATACTAAAGACCTAAATCCTAAGCCTTAAATATCACCAATTGGGCTATTGTGGTTTGCTCAGATCAAAACAATCAACAAAATAATTACTCAAATACCACAGACAGTGCAATGCCAAACACTCCTTTATACTAACTTTCAATATTTTTTAAACTACAACAAGTTGTTTTGACCAAGAGATTTTAAGCTCAGTAGTTAAAATAAGTTCAAAAATACTTGAATAGCACATGTCCTTCCACAATAAGCAATTTAGATGAACATACAATGATAAGCATTGCAAGAGCGAAAATGGACTGTGTTTGCACAACAGCTCAAACTAATGATTGCAAGACTAAAAGTTAAGCATGAAAAGTAGTATTAAACCTAAATAAGCAGTAAATGACAGAAAGTGAGCAATTAGATAAGCTATAAAGTAGATGAACAGTAACTATGCTAAAACTTTGAAAATGACTTACAAAACTTTCTAATGTTGAGCACATGTAAACCAGGTCCCAAAATTCATCCCTAAAGCTTCCAAACAAGCTTACTAAACAGAAACCATCCACAATTAAACCTGCTCCTTTGCTTTTTCTCCTTCTAGGATGATTTTTGATTTTCTTTTTATTCTCCTTCTATTTTTAATATTTTTGATAAATTTACTTAGCAGTCTTCTAATTTATCTCAAAACTTATAAAACTTATAAGTGAACACAAAATGAGCTTATACTATCACTGAACAACACTTTTAACAACTAAAAGTAAACTTGAGATTCTCACATGAAAAATAGCAATAACTGAATTCAAAAAGAAACTTGAAATTACTATTGAATCTTTCTTGAATTACACTGATAATGAGGATAACAAGCTTCTTAAACTAAGAATTACATTAAGAAAAGGAAATTTAATTAAAACGACATTAAATTTTATTAAGCTAAACCTAAAACTAGCTAACAGCTTAACTTCTTGCTTCCTTCATGACTTATAGGGTTCCACTTGAGCCTCTCAGTTATATCTTGACCATTGGTTTAAGATAATACGATCTCCACCCTTGATTGGGATTTTGGCGGGAAAGTGGGGGTTAGCTATTTGGCAGTTAGCTTGTGTCTAGGGTGGGATTTGGAGTTTTCTTGTTGTTTGGTGTGTAGGAGGGTAGGGTTGGAGTGTATCAGAAGATATGAAGGTGTGATGATGGAGTTGCAGGGATAAGGCTAGTGGGGTGGTAAGGTGGAGGAGAAGGTTGACTGGGTTTGACCTGTGGGAGGGTTTTTAAAAACGGACGGGGTGTTTAATTTTAGTGGGATTGGGCTTGGTGGGTTAGTTTGGTGGGCTGGGGTAACTAGTGGATCAGGCTTGGGGTGGAATAAAGGTGGTTTGCACTTGTGTTAATAAAAATGAGTCCATTTGGTATTTTAGTAACTTAGGAAATCACAAGGACCATATTTGTAAATCTAAATTTTGAGGGCTGATTTGTGTAATTTTCCAAAGTTGTTTCAAGGGTGAAACATGCCAAGTCTTCATAATACAAGGACCATTATTTGTAAAATTCCACTTTTGCATTTCCAGGGACTATTTCTGCCAACCTTTAAACTTCAGGGACCAAACCTGTAAATTCTCCAAAATTTTTACCCAAGTACCACATTTGCCATAGATGAATAGCACAAGGACCAAAATTGATTTTTCTTTCAAAAATATCCCACCAGGGACCAAATCTGTCAATTACTGAAATTCAGGGGCCTTTATTGTCACTTTTGGATTTTGAGGGGTGAAAGTGTAATTTTCTCAAACTTTTTACTCAAAGTCTAAACTTGATAGTTTTTGACTTTTAAAAACTTTGGGTTGACTTTTCTTTCATTTAAAACCTTCAGGGACTAGTTTTGTCAATTTTTGAAATTTGAGGGACTGAAACTGCCAATTGTGCAAACTTTGTTCGTTTTTCATTTGTTTTTAAACATTTTGCATCTAAAACATATAAAACACACTTTTGGAATAATTTCTGTATTTTGATGCGTTTTTGAGTGTTTTTGTATGTTTTGGCAGTTCAGATACGATAAAAATGATGAGTATTTACACACTCATCAATACTCCTATATTTGTAATACTTATTGACGATTTACACGTTGTGGTTTATTAAATAGAATGAGCATGCAATTTTTGGTTGAGGCGGACCAAAATGATGGGAACCATATGTAACGTATTATTTTGGGTTGACCAATGCCGCCCTGGACAGGGATATCCCGTAAAACAACAAAGGTATTGGTTAAACCAGTCAAAGAGTTCTGTCAAGCATGAATCTACTCCTCTAATGTCGTGTATCAAGAAGTTTTACGCGACGAGTAATGTGCGTTGTTAGTTTTATCTCATAACTTATGTAATGTTTTACTTTCAGTTTCATTAAATGTTTTTATATGTTGTTTGATTGATGTTAAGAATTTTTTCAAGACTTTAGTAATCATACAGTACAACTGTTTGCAATTACATTCTGATCGGTTCACGTTCTATTTTGAACGCTACACAAAACACTCACCACAATATCACAAATCGTTAATTATCTGCCGCTAGAAATTCCGTTGCTATGCACGGGTACTCGCCTAGTATGACTTAAATACTCTGATGAAGGTAAAAGATTAATTTGAGTATTGCAGTCATTTCTCATACGCATGCGAATTAAACAAATTAAAAAGCTATTTACTCTTTTTGGGTTACGCATTTTAGAATCGAGGCTTCTATCATGCCTAAACGGAAAGAAAGAAGAAACTATATCGAAAATATCTATCAATTTTCATATATCTTTTGTATTTTGAAAAAGTGTTTTTCTAATTTGTGTCTTTTGAGCACAAGTTAAGCACGTAAAAGAAAGGGAAAATTACACAGATAGGTAACGAACTTTGAAAAAAATTCAATGTTAGGTAATGAACTTTCTAAAATATTAATATAACATACGAAACTTGTTGTAACCGTTAAAGTTGTGCAATATGACCGATTAACACACGTGGGTCCCACATGTGGCCCCATATAACCACATATATCCTCCCTTTCCCTTTTTCATACGGCATTTTTTCTAAAACCCTAATTAATAACGGTAATATCTTTTTTCTAAACACAAATCAAATCTAAACCAATCCAAATCACAATCATGTCTTCCTCGTCATATTTATGGTATGACAACTGCAAATGTGGGAGGCCTTCGATGGTTGTTACTTCATGGACACAAGACAACCCTGCTCATCGTTTTGTTTGTTGTCAAAATCGCTGGGTAAGCTTACAACAGTTGTTATATTTTAAAAGTGTAGTAATGTAATTAGTATAAACCATTTATTTCATTGTAGAGACCTGGCATAAAGAGGTGAAGATTTTGATTGGTATGACCCCGAGGAGGAGTGTGAATGGTACCGAATGCATCTTTTTGAGATGTACAATAAACTTAATCCAAACCAAAGGCGTGAAGTTCAAAGAGAAGTAACAAGTCAAAGGAGGATTGAACAACTTGAAGGTGAATTGCAAAAAGCTTAGAAAAAGGCCACTGCTTGGAAGTATGCATTCATGGTTGTATTTGCAGTTGTTCTAGCTTTGGTCCTTGGCCTAAAGTAGTGTTAGGGTAGTAAGCTTTAATGGGTGTCCTTTGGACATGATCGAGATTGTATGTCCGGTCGGAACCAGTTTCTTTTCGAAAGTAGGCTACCACTTTCTCCCAAAATTTTTGCTGATTCATAGAGTTTCCTTTTTTGTTATTTTCCGAAACATAAATGAAAGCTTTACAAAGAATGACCTCTTCTTTGCTTGACCATGGTTCGACTTTTTTGGCCGGTTCAGGTTCTTTACCTTTGGCTTTCGCCTTTGTAGCATGCCGCGAAGGCTTCTTTGGCTTGATGGGTGATGTCTCTTCGACATCGTCATCGTCATCGTCATCAACGAGCATAGAACCGTGGAAAGAACCGTGGTAGGAACCATGACCCGAACCTTGCCCCATAGAAACATCTTGACTCGGGTAGTCTTGGCTCGGATAGTGTTGGGGTGATACGTGGGAATCGCACCAGGCTTTACCTCTCAAGAGATCTTGAGAAGCTTACAACCCCCACCAGGCAGTGTACCTGATCGTTTTAGTATAGTATAGTGACAAGTACCGGGGGATTGATCGTTCAGCTAGGAATAGTGTCGCTAGGATTAGAAAACCTAGATACTAGTTCTAGAGATGAAGGATGATTATTTTTGTATTTTTATATTTTTTAGAAAGCAAGTAAAAATCTCGGGTTTTAAGGATTTGGGCGGAATTAGTTGCTAGTCAACTAACCCAATACTAAAGATGCAAGCAAAATAAAATACTAGAAATGAAAATAAACTAAATTAAACTAAGGTTGTGAGCAATAAGTGGAGAAATTGTGTTTACTTAGATTTCACTACTCCCTAGATATCTTTTACACGTTAATTACTTGTTATAGTTGCGTGGATGACGGATTGTATTCCTTAATACCATTCATGGGGTGGCGCACTTAATTCCCCAATCCTATGAGTGCCTACTTCACTCCTATGTCGAGCCGGCTAAGAAGCTCCTAACATGGGATCATTAGAATTTACTCATCCATTAAATATAACCAATAAAACCTAGTGCACGTCAGTTCATGTTTCCTAAGACGTTCAAGCATGTTACCATTTGGAGATCTGCCAGTTTTCTTAAGCCTAACATCGAAATCATTCATCCAATACAACCATAAACAAGTAATCAACACATAATCAACATCTAGGTTTCATTAGATCTAAGCAAACACAAGATAGATCTAGCCTAGCATGATGGAATTAAGACAAGAACAAGATATAGATAACCAACACATAGACATATTGATTGAATTAAAAGAATACTTATCTCAATTACACATGAAATGGTTCAAGGGCTGAGAACCCTTGAAAAACCTGTAAAATTCGTACTAAGTTCGGCCTTAGGGTTTCTCCAAAACTTCTCTCTTTTTATGAATGAAAATTAGAAAACTATATATAGGAAATTGAGGCTGACGGCGTCAAGACCAAATTGGTGACGCCGTCATCTCGCCGCCAAAATACTTATCGGACTGCCTTAATCTTCATCTGACGCCGTCACGTGTTATGGTTTTCCAGGCCGTCACGTCTTTTACTTTTGACGCTCTACTTGTGACGCCTTCAAGTTTGTACTGGGCCGTCATGCAAATTACTCTTGACGCCGTTAAGATGTTCTTGTTGACGCCGTCACCTACTGTTCCCAGCAAGGAAAATTAAGACTTTGGCGTTCTCCTCACTTTTATGCTCCAAAAACCGTCCTAATTGCTTTCTTTTCCAGATTTCGCTCCCAAAGTACCTAAAATCACAAAAGGAACGATTTAGGGCAATATTTGATCAAATAAATTCAATTCCGGGCTTAAATGACCCCCTAAAAGTGGTTCATTTTTCGCCTCATCATATACCCTTACACTTGAGATTTGCTTGTCCTCAAGCAAATTCGCTTTTATTCTACTCAAAATCCAAGTTAGGGGTCATTTAACACTAATATAAAAGTAATTACAACAAATAATCGTTCCACTAAAGACCAAAGACAAGCACGGAGGTCATACACTAGCACCTCACAAATAGTGTTTAGATACTCACATTTCTCGGGTGTAATAAAGTATAAATTACAATATGGAAATGGAAAATATCTCTCACTACCTGTCATAGCAAAACAGATTACCATAGGCTTGGGAAAGGATCAAACCTCCACCACATGGCGTAAGCATCTAGGATAAACTATCAAAGAGGTCTTTTAAAGGGTTGTAACGTTAGGTGTAGGGATATGAAATACACGGTTTTGTTGGATAAAGGAAGTTTTTACTAGTGGCGAGCTAACAATCTTGGTTAATTACAGGTACAATATGGCGTTGTTAAGCCAAGACTAGACTCGACTTAAGCTAATAAATCAAAAATAACAAAAACATAAAATAAACATAGAATGAAACGGGGTGATAGTCCGTATGTTTTTTCTCTTTTCCTTTTTCTATTTTTTTTATTCTTTTTCTTGTTTTTTCGATTTTTTTTTTTTTTTTTTTTTTTTTTTTTTGTGTGTGTGTGCATACACTCTTACCCTACCATCCAAAATAATACATCATAGGGAATCAACATTCCCCTTACACTTGAATTTTTACATACTTTACAATAAACTAATCTAATGGCTCGAATTAAGAAAATCAAAACACTTGGAGCACTTTTAAGATTAACGCACATACGGGGGTAATAATATGATGTTCTTCCCCATTACTCCATAAAATAAGTACTTTACCCATGAGTCCCATTCGTCCCAAAACAATATGTACAAGGATATGACTCGACTTAGCAACCATGTAATCAATTAGATAGTTAACTTAGGGTTTAACAAATAACAATAATGCACTAAAGATGAGTGCATACACGGAAGGCTAAGGCGATTTGATTGTACATTTAAGTGGGATGTAACAAATTCTTCCTTTAAGTAAGATGCTTAAAGTTAGAAACGAAAAGATAGGCTCGAAGGGGTGTACTAGAGGTTTCGTGTACTAAAAATGAGTACAACGCTAAGGGTGTGGGAAAAATTAGTTGACTTAACTAGCCAAGTAATATGACTTAAATGGTCAAGTAATTATAATACGGGTTAAACACAAGGGTGATCCTAATGCCTCTTATCATGTAGTAAATCCTACCACACGAATGTAGTCTCACTAGCGGTCTCGGGATGCATCACTAACGCAAGTTCTAGAATCTAAATGCTACCGGTACACTCATAAGCACTAATAATAAATCTTTTTCCTATCAAATCTAAAGGCGAACCTCACATATTTGGGTCGAAAATTTTTCTGAATGATACGGTTATGTGCTAGTCATGCAATCTCCTATCCATGAGACGCTTGCTATGGCTAAAGTTTCACTCCTAAATGTTGTAAAAAAATTTTAAATTTGGCGCTAAAATTGCACTAACAAGTATTTCTTATAGTTTTATTACAAATCTACTATTAAACAAAACAAACTCAAGCAAAAGTGTACATGTAAGATATCATCATTTTACCCTCCCCTTACACTTAGGATGAACATTGTCCCCAATGTTCAAGTAAAGAATGTAAAAGTTAAATAAGTAAAACAAATGAAATCAAATACTCCCCTGATCCGCTCGGTATGGATAATAAGGTGGCAAGGTTAAATCTTTCTCCAAGAAAATGAACAATCAAAGCTTCCCTTCCTGAATATAAATCATCTTCTTGTCATACATAACCTGTAAATCCTGAGAAAACAAACAAGACAACCTCGCATAAAATCGGCAGCAATCAATATAAGTTACTAAATCCTAGAAAACAAAGTAAGATATAATGCTTGTGGAATGAAGTTTGCAGATTTCCTGGAGATTATAAAACTTAATAATTCACAAAAACCATAAGACTCCGTTAGAAAAACAAAACCGGTAAAATTTCCAGATTTTTACACGTGACGCCCTCAAGAGTAATCTCGTGACGCCGTCAGAAGTGACCTGCAGAAATTCTTATGTTAAGTTTTCGGAAAATTTCTGGAAAAACTTGGTCTCACTTCCTGGAAAATCCTGCAAAACTTCATTATGACTCAATACAAGCATTTGACTCTAACAAATACGAATATACATGTTCATTTAATATTGTGGAGAATCATGATCGGTTTGTTTCTTGAAAACATATTTGGGGTTTCCCCTTACACTTATCTTTTGCAAAAATACTTTTAGGTGGAGTTAAGACTAGGCCAAAATAACAAAGTAAAGTATTTCCACTATTTAATTGAGAAACATGATCCACCAACAATAAAAATAAAGCATGCATACGGAAGCAAATAACAAACAAACAAAATAAAATCACACAAAACATGGGTTGCCTCCCAAGAAGCGCTTTTCTTTATTTACGAGTCTTGTAGCTAGACTCAAGGTCATGGGTTACTACGTGACCTCATCGTTGGTTCCACTCTCTAGGTCGTCTTTTAAACCAGTTTTGTATTCAGGACCTAGTTGCAAGCATTCTTTGTAGAAACCAAGCATCCTATTCTTCACATACTCTACTCCTCTACGTCTATCCTCCTCATTCCTATAATAAGCCGCTTGCTTGTGTTCTTTTTCTATATTAGAGAGGAGGTGGTATTGCTCAATTTTGTAGGGCATTTGGTAGGCAACCTCATCATTCTCTTCCTTGAATCTAACTATCCCTAGAGTCGGATCATAACTCATCCTAGTGGCCTCAACAAATGGTTTTCCAAATATTATTTGGCTTAGGCAAGCATCTATCACCGGACGAGTGTCTTCCACTATCATAAAATCGATCGCATAAGTGAGATTGCCTATTATCACATGCAATCCCTTCACTCTTCCTACAAAATTACTTATCAAATTCCTATTGGGCATCATCCTAAAATCAAGTTGCTTCTTCATCACCCAATTGTAATAAGTCCTAGTCATGATGTTAACAGGAGATCTAGGATCGATGTAAGCTTTCCATATATGCATGTGCCTGATATTGCATGGTATGTTAATGTTAGAGGGGTCTCCCATTTTGATAAGGGGTGTGCCAAGGATATATGGTCTCTCGGGACTATCAAATAAATCCTTATGGTATTCCCGTTCTTCCTTGGTGGGCAACTTATCAAAGTAGTTCTCTATAGTTTCTACTTCCTCTAACTCCTTTTCCTTATTAACCTCAACTTCCCTATTTTCATCCCTAGTTTCGGTTTCTACTCCAACTTCATCCTTGTCATTTTCTTCTATCTCCTTATCTATTGGCTTAATGGTGACAACATTGACAAAGTGGACATGTTTAGATGATGAGGGGTCCTTAATTTGGATTCCGTTGTTGGTGTCCCTAGTGTCTTTTCTAGGTGTAGTTAACGCTTGGTTGTTGAGGGATTTCAACAAGTTGTCAATCTTGTTGGTCATCTCCGTTTGTTGTTGGTTGAATTCGGTTTCAAACCTAGCTATGCGAGCTTCTTGAGATGCCATGAACTTAGACATCAATCCTTCAAGATTTTTGGTACTACCATAGTTGTTAGAAGGATTGTTGTTGAAAGTACGGTTGGAGGGTGGACCGTTTGGTTGGTAACGATTAGGCGGATTGGAAGAATTGGGTTGACTTTGTTTCCACCTAAGGTTTGTGAGATTTTTCCAAGAGGGGTTGTATGAATCATCGTAAGAGTTTGGCTCGGGCTTGAAAGTGTACCACTTATCTCCCGCTTCGTCGGTACGCGTGGATGCGTAGTCCGCAAAAGCTGTTCCGGGGAGTTCCACACAATCACGAGTGTCAAGGGGACCACTGCATAATTCGCATGAAGAAGTGATTTTGTTCACTTGGCTTGAAGGCTTAGGAGCTTCATAGGATTTCATGAGAAACTTGACTTGGTCCTCAAGTTCCATGATCCTACGGTTGGGAGTGCTAGAGTTGTTCGAAGGCAAAGATATTGCCTTGACCGTTTTGTTCAAATCACGGGGATCATTCCAACTTTCGTTGTCATAGAGAGCAAGATCTTCTATAAGTTCCCATGATTGTTCCGCACTTAGATCACGTAGCTTACCACTGGCCGATTGGTCAATGGCTCGCCTCGTGGAGAGATCGATATGGTCATAAATGATTTGTACTTGGAGCCAAAGATCTATGCAATGATGAGGGACTTTTTGGAGTAAGTCCTTGAAACGAGTCCATGCTTCATAACGAGATTCATTTTGACGTTGTTGGAACATCAAGATGTCATTCCTAAGCTTAGTAGTTCTCCCCGGTGGGAAAAATTGAGCAAGGAAACGAGTGGTGAGATCATCCCATGTGGTGATGGATCCCGCGGGTAAACGCTCAAGCCATTGACTAGCTTGATCCCGTAGAGAGAATTGGAATAGGCGTAATCGGGTTGTCTCTCTAGTTTCAACATCTAGGTCTATGGAATCTACGATTTTAAGGAAGTCCTTTAGATGTTGGTTTGGATATTCAAAACGAAGTCCATGGAATGCACATCCGCTTTGCACCAACCGGATGGTGTCGGATCGCAAGGGGGTCACATTGGATCCGGTGAGCTCAATGGTGTTTCGGTAGCCTTGGTGGCTAGGTCGAGAATACTCTCCTAAGGTTCGGGGCCTAAGAGGTTCTAGTGGTGGGTTTTGTTGTGGTGGGATGACGGGTTCAAAGGTGTTCCCATCGTCCATGGTGTCGGGTGATGAAGAGTTACGAACAAAAACACAAAGAAATAAGATAGACTAAAGAAAACCTAAAAATAAAAATAAAATCTTACTAGAAAGGAATCTAGCAAGTAGACCTAATAAAAAGAGATTCTAACCTAGACAATAACTATTCCCCAGGCTGCGGCGCCAAAAACTTGATACGTGGGAATCGCACCAGGCTTTACCTCTAAAGAGATCTTAGGAAGCTTACAACCCCCACCAGGCAGTGTACCTGATCGTTGTAGTATAGTATAGTGACAAGTACCGGGGGATTGATCGTTCAGCTAGGAATAGTGTCGCTAAAATTAGAAAACCTAAATACTAGTTCTAGAGATGAAGGATGATTATTTTTGTATTTTTATATTTTTTAGAAAGCAAGTAAAAATCTCGGGTTTTAAGGATTTGGGCGGAATTAGTTGCTAGTCAACTAACTCAATACTAAAGATGCAATCAAAATAAAATACTAGAAATGAAAATAAACTAAATTAAACTAAGGTTGTGAGCAATAAGTGGAGAAATTGTGTTTACTTAGATTTCACCACTCCCTAGATATCTTTTACACGTTAATTACTTGTTATAGTTGCGTGGATGACGGATTGTATTCCTTAATACCATTCATGGGGTGGCGCACTTAATTCCCCAATCCTATGAGTGCCTACTTCACTCCTATGTCGAGCCGGCTAAGAAGCTCCTAACATGGGATCATTAGAATTTACTCATGCATTAAATACAACCAATAAAACCTAGTGCACGTCAGTTCGTGTTTCCTAAGACGTTCAAGCATGTTACCATTTGGAGATCTGCTAGTTTTCTTAAGCCTAACATCGAAATCATTCATCCAATACAACCATAAACAAGTAATCAACACATAATCAACATCTAGGTTTCATTAGATCTAAGCAAACACAAGATAGATCTAGCCTAGCATGATGGAATTAAGACAAGAACAAGATATAGACAACCAACACATAGACATATTGATTGAATTAAAAGAATACTTATCTCAATTACACATGAAATGGTTCAAGGGCTGAGAACCCTTGAAAAACCTGTAAAATTCGTACTAAGTTCGGCCTTAGGGTTTCTCCAAAACTTCTCTCTTTTTATGAATGAAAATTAGAAAACTATATATAGGAAATTGAGGCTGACGGCGTCAAGACCAAATTGGTGACGCCGTCATCTCGCCGCCAAAATACTTCTCGGACTGCCTTAATCTTCATCTGACGCCGTCACGTGTTATGGTTTTCCAGGCCGTCACGTCTTTTACTTTTGACGCTCTACTTGTGACGCCTTCAAGTTTGTACTGGGCCGTCATGCAAATTACTCTTGACGCCGTCAGGATGTTCTTGTTGACGCCGTCACCTACTGTTCCCAGCAAGGAAAATTAAGACTTTGGCGTTCTCTTCACTTTTATGCTCAAAAAATGTCCGAATTGCTTCATTTTCCAGATTTCACTCCGAAAGTACCAAAAATCACAAAAGGAACGATTTAGGGCAATATTTGATCAAATAAATTCAATTCCGGGCTTAAATGACCCCCTAAAAGTAGTTCATTTTACGCCTCATCATGGGGCGAATAGCCTTGTCGGATAGTCGGCCCAATCATCCAAATTCATATCAAGATTAGTTGACCGAATTGGAGAATGTTGTTGATACAGTTGGGAACAATGCAAGAAATCCATGTTACGACGATAAGACGACTCACTTGGTTCTTGGTGATAAGCCGTATTAACACGTTGTGGTGGGGCAAAAGGACGATGAACGGAAAAAAAAGTTTTCTCTTTGATTGGGTTGTGGTAGTTGTGTTGGATATTTAAAAGATTGTGGGCGAAAGCGAATACCCCCTTGTTGTGGTGGTGTTATGCCGGTTAGTTCAAAGTTGTTTTGCGGAGAGAAATTTATATCCGTTTCATTTTGGGTTAGTCAGGATAGTCCATTTTTTTATTATGGAGTGTTTTTCTTTGACATTGTGAATATTGATGAGAATTTGGTTGAATTGTTTGTTTGAAAGTGGGTTTATGTTAGTATTTATAGGATGAAAAGTGTTAAAGAGTTTGGAAAAAAAAAAGGCTTTTTTTTTTTTTTTTTTTTTTTTTTTTTTTTTTTTTTTTTAAATAGAAACGGTACATTTTTAAAATCTCAAATGGTACATTTTGTGTTGTAATTCGTTTGTCAATATGGGTCATCCTAGCAACCGATTTTGCTTCCATATCGCCGGTGATCGATTTCTAAACAAACCACCACAGTGGTGACGATCGATTTCCATATCGTTCGATCGATATGGATGATCGATTTTTTTCAGCCCATTGTCACAAGCCTTAGAGTTGGTATAAAAGAAGGAGAATACACCGACACTAGCATCGATTGATCAGTTGTATGAAATTGAACGGAGAATTGCTCTGGAGTTGTTAATTCCACAGAGCTATTTCTTGTGTGAATCGATCCAATAGTTGTTCTTATGTGATCTTGTGGATGAAGGTCTTAATTCCAGTTCGATACTTATCAATATCATGGACATTCATAGTCAGTTTAGATAAGTTCTTTTATGTATCCTATTTGCTTTATTTTATGACGATAATCAATCGTCTAGTGTCATGAATGGAACATAGAAGGGACCAAGGGGCCTGCGGCCCTCCCAAAATTTTTATGGGGTAATTGTGTATTTGCCCCATGAACTAGACCATGCTTCAAGCCTTTCCCTTTTTTTTTACATTTCGCATTTACCCCATTGCGACTTATGTAACCTAAGCGAATCGTACAAACCAATACAATGTTGCCACATATCCTAGTACCAAGTACACTTTTACAAGTGTGTGTAAGACACAAGTACATGTGTGTAAGTGTCCTTTTTCTTACAACTAGTATTATGTGTAAGTGTACAATTATGCAACTTGTACCATGTGTAAGTGTACTATTATGCAACCTGTACAATTTTTCAAAATAAAATATACATTAATTTTTTATACGAATTGTACAATTTATTTCGATTTGACATTTGAAATAGTATTTGTACCTTTTATGCGAACTGTACAAACTTTATTTTGATTTGACATGTGCAATAGTATTTGTACTTTTTATGCTATTTGTACAATTTTTGTTTGATTAGATAGTTCTACTTTTTATTTATGCAACATGTACAATTTTTTTAAGTGACTTAATATTTGAAATAGTATACGAACTTTTTATGCGCTTTGTACAAATGTTGTTTGATTAGATATGTGTACTTTTTATGCGATTTGTACTTTAATGTATTTTTTAATATAGACTTGATAATTTTACTACTTTTAATGCGATTTGTACTTTTAATTACTTTTTTAATATATGCAAGTTGTAAAAAAATCTACAATATGCGACTTGATAGTTTAAAAAAACAAAAAATTCAAAATACAAACTAACACAATCTAAATCAAACACAGAATAAACCTTTTACTATTGAAAAAATTAGTAGCAGTTTCCCAAACAAAAGAAGCAAAAAGAGCGAACCACAAAAAACAAGAACATATACCCGATCAAACTTCCCCAAACACATATTGCGTTTCAATTTTTTCTTTCAGAAACCCTAACTGTAGCAGTTGCGGATATGTCAATTGAAACCGAGGTATTTGATGCAAAAGTTAGTGTCCGGTCTAAGTTGCATTACCTGGTAAAGATTAAAGCTAAGTTGGCAGCCCACCCAAATCGTGATATTATGTTTAGGAATAGTGTCTTTGGGCGTTGGTTAGATATCCCCCATAGCCCCAATGATAATCATTTGTTGAATTATGTTCTTCAACATCAAGTTTTTGTGCCACAAGTAAGTATTTCTTCCCCAGATTTAATTTACAAAATAGATGATCAGGAACTTCATTTTGGTCAGCGTGAGTTTTGTTTAATTACTGGTTTTAGATGTGGCAATCTTCCTCCTGAAGATAGTAGGCAAAGTTGTTTTACTTACCGTGTGTTTCCTGAGAAGAAATCCAAAAAAATAAAGAGTGTAAAGGCCAGCAAGCTATGGGCTGTTGTTCAGAATGAACAACGCTGGGTTGCATTGAACGATGAAGATGCCGTAAGGGTATGTCTTTTGGTTGTGTGCGAGCTTATATTTATGGGCCGTGAAGAGTTTTTAAATGTGCCTCACCATCTATTGACACTAGCTGATGATTTCTTTGCTTGGAATGCATATCCATGGGGAGAATACATGTGGACATATTTTTACAAAAGAACAGTCAATGTGGTTCCTAAGCATGCCAATATGCATTTGGAGTTAAAGAAGCTTGAATCGAAGAAACAGGCGACATATAATCTAAATGGTTTTGTTTGGGCGTTAAAGGTTAGTAGTATGTGAAGACCTATTTTTTGTCTGTCTAATAATGTTTTTTTTTTTTAATATTAATATTCCATTTTTTGCATACATTAACTAATTTTGTTGTTATTTTCATGATAAAATTAGATATGGATTCTTGAAACATACCCTAACAGCAAAAACTGGTGGTCGAAAGACACGGATGTAATTCCGCGGGGACTAGGTTGGTCAAACTTTAGGAGATTTGAAAAAACAGATTATGAGCGGTTGTTTGTGCAGGTAATGATACTCACATTTTTGTCCCTCTTGTTATAACATGTGTTGTTATACAAATAGTAAATGTTTAATCTTGAATGAATTAATAGGATCCAAAACCCATCATTGACCTTGTTCCAACTGAGAGAGATCTGCATCAACCATGGTTCATTCGAAGTCTTGCCTTTTTTAGAGGAGAGGATGTTCCTTTTATCTAATCCATTCGACCAGTTGTTGTTGGGTTGGATAAGGATAAAAAGGGTTCATCTTTGATAGGGAGCGAGATTGTTTCAAAGGATGCGTCTCCCAAAGAAATTGTTGATGGAAAAGAGGGTTTACATGATGTAGCCCTACCAGAGAACAATGTCCGACATGACATTGATCACGAACCTTTTGTTCGGGATGGTGGTCAGTATGTTGAAAAGTATGTTGTTACAGAATCACGTCAGCTAATGGACGCGTTTGAAGCACTGTGTAAAGAAGTTCTGGATGTGCATCCGGAACTTGTTTCTAAGGTTGATGAATTAAGGAAACTGTATGGTGCTTCTGTCCGTATACCGGTTGAGCCTATTAAAGTCAAAGAAAATGAGTGTTTTAAGAAAAATCATGAAGAAGTTACCGAAAAGCTGAATCATGTAAACTCACAACCACGTATTGGAACGGCTGGTGCAGTAGATAACATTACTTATGAGGCATATACACAACCATCCACACTTACTCAGTTGATTGATGCAATGGCTTATGTGACCGATCCACCTTCATTCACTGGTGTTAATTGCCACGTACCCGATACAGTAAGATAATTTTGTTGGTTAATTAAATTTAATTTTTTTTTATATCAAATTTGTCTGGTTATGCATTTATAGTAACGTTATTTTTTATAGCCCAAGCATGAGACGGGTGATAAGCTGGATGTTGAGAGACAAGAGCCAAAGCATTGTCTTGTTACAGATCCACCATCTGCGCCTGTTGGTGATTGCGAGATGCCTGACAAAGTAATATATTGTTAACTGTTATTTTTTTCTTAATTTGTTTGGTTATATGTTCACAGTAATGAAAATTTTACAGGGGAACGATCCCTTGAGTGATTACATGGATGTTGTGAGACAATTACCAAATTATTCTTTGGGTAATATGCCGGCTGGTTTTGAAGACGATAATGTCTCCAATACCGATGTCTTTGTAATGGAAAATGAAGAACAAAAACAAAACACGGTTGGTGCAGACGTTCGGTCAGAAGATAAGACACGGGTGAACCAAACTATGGATTGTGCTACATCATTGGAGGCGAATACTAGTAACTTGATTGGTTTTAACCAAAAAAAGAATGATCTTGATAAGTTCATTGGAGAATTAACGAACAATGAAATAATGAAGCAATTGATGGCATCCCCACCCCCAAATGGTTTTAAAGAGGATGTGTACGGATGTACGCGGAGGCACCGAAAACCAGGTCCTGCCTGCGTAACACCTTACCAAAAGCAACCCGAAACCACTCCACAACCAAGAAAACGGGCTAAGATAGCCACAAAGGTGACTAAGCCTTTGGTGCCAGTAGAATTCCCAATCAATGATACCAGCGATGGTCCCCGAACGTTAACTACAGACGACATTGATTAGCAAAAACTACATGTCGAACCTTTTAGAGAGGTACAGTATTCGAATACATTGCGTGCTACTTTATTAATCTTTAATGCACAAAACATGTAACGCCTGGCCTGTTTTGTTCCAGGATCCTAAGCGGCACAAAAAAGCAAACCCATGGAAAGTGACTGTGCCTGGATATTTGAAATACTTGTTAAAAAAAGGTGACAGTGAAGAGTCCATGAAAATGTACAAGTTTCCGTGGGGCGGATGTCATATTGTTGTTGATGATGAATTCTTGATTGCATTATTGGGATTGGACAAGGTAAAAAGAGGTTGGCTGACAGACATGGTAAGTTACTAGTTTATATTCAATTACAGCAATCTTGCAACTGATGTTTTGTTGAATCCCTTTTTATTAACTTGTGTCTGAATCGCATTAGGTTTTGTTAATGGTGTTGTTTATTGGTTGTTAAGTACGACTAGAATGGTATACAAATTGGTGTATGTTTCTTCTTAATTGAAAGTTTCTGTTGTAATTACCTTTTGTGAATCGTAATTCCAATTTTTTAATTTATGGGTTGTAAATATTCATATGCTTAAGTTACAAAATAGGATATCTTATACCAATTTTTGTTTGTCACAACAGCATATGGAAGTTTGGGTAGACGTAATATGGCGATTTAGGCAACCCGCTGCAGACTGGTCCCTTTTTAGCTCTTTTTTTGCTTCAACTCTACTAGATGGTGGTATGCCTCTCTCGTATGCAACTTCCAATAGATACCATGTGCTATTGACGAGTGAAGAGAAGGTGTGTATATCAAATTATATATGGGGTTGTGTATTTATATAATCCTAATATTCATTGGTTATTTAACTTGGTTTGCAGTTATATTTCCCTCTGAATGAACCGGGCACTCATTGGGCACTTTCGGAGCTGCAAATCAGTATAGAGAGTATCACAATTTATGATTCGTCGACCCCGCGTAAGCGACAAAAGAATTTGCCAATACAGGAGAACAGAAGGTGGTGGGTAAGTATGAGGGAAAAGTTATCGCGTCAACTTCCGGTGTTCCTGAATGAGAGTGGAGTTTTAGAAAGTAAGGGATTAGCGTTGGGGTCGTACCAAATTACATTTCAGTTTTCAGAATGTGTTCCATGTCAATCGGGTGAGTATGGAGATTGTGGTGTTTGGGTTTGTCTACTGTTACACAGGTTGACGAACAACATACCACTAGTGTTTGGTGACCCTCGCGAAGTTTCCCTTGCGTTCCGTGAACGTATGGTTTCTTACTTCTGGAAACACAAGGTGCTTTATGTCCATCATGAAATTGATGAGGGAGATGATGTGGAGTATCTGTAACTGCTGGGAGTATTTCCATAGATGTTGTAAACAACAACTGTATTAATAGTGTATCTTTAGGATTTTTTATGTTTGTAATATTTAATCATCCTTTGTAGTAATTTGAACGTAATCGTGTGTCATTTCATAAAGGCGTGCCCTTTCACAAAGCTTGACACTTTCAACATTTAAATTAAAAAATTAAGCGAGATACTTTCAAAATTTGGATTCAAAATGAAAGCGGGATAAAATGTTAAATTTAAAATCAAAAAATCATCCTATAAATACATATCGTAAATTCAAAATGAAATACACACACACAATTCAGACACAAATTACCAAGAATTAATTTTTCTTCTTCATACTTTACAATGTCGCACAACACATCACCTGTTAACGAATCGGTTTACAACACACCACCGGAAGACAGTTCCGCCCAACACACTCCACCGGAAGATCTATTTCCCGTATTCCAATATGACAACCCACCACCGGCCACTCCAGCAGAAGCTTTGTTTCCACCGGAAAACAATCAACCACCAAATAATCAACCACCAAACTTTCCACCAAAAACCCAACCCAATACCGTAGGGTTGACTGAAGAAGAACAGTACGAGCTGGATATGGAAGTCTTATTAGAGTTTGAAGCTGAACAAGAACGTCAGTTAAGGGAGCGTGAGGCGTATTTAAAAGGTAAAGAGGATCGGAGAAACCAAAGAACGGAACGGCGATGGAAAATGGGTCTTCCACCTGTGCCATCGAGTGAGGGTGATTCAAGTGCCTCCTATTCGAGTCGCGAGGGCTATGTGTCTGATGATTCATTTAATTGAAGCGTAGTTTTATGTTTTATGTTTATTGTAGGTTTAATGCGTGTTAAAATTTTAAGTAACTTTTAAGTTTAATGTGTGTTTAAAGTTTACGTAGTAATGGAAGTTGTGTTAACCGGGCCGGGTTTGGCTTTCCTGATTGTCCAAAAAGTGTGGGTCGTTGAAAAGTCAAATACTTCGAACAAAAGGGGTTTTTTTCCATAATTCATTTGTTGTTCCAATAAACCCTAAAATTTTCATTGAACAAATTCACAAAAATAATCTGTCACAATCAATCCAATAAGAATTTCAAACAATAAAAAGGGTAACTCACTGTCCTTTAGATCAGACGAGGAGGAGTGAGATACAGTTTTGTCAAACCTACATTTGTTTGACAAAATACTTGATGCGCTAAAGAAAATACCTAACGATCTCAGATCAAATATCCTTAAATGGCTCAGGGAAAACGATTACTACTATGATGAGCTGGAAGGTGTTAGAAAGGAGAAGACAACACCTGTTGACGGAATGAGTGAGGATTTAGAAAACAGAATAACAAAACTAGAAACTGTGTTCGCATACCTAAGAGAAAGGAATGGGTTGGAAGGTTGTGGTTCTACCAAAGGCGAATGAACACCGGGCACAGTTGAATTACATTGCAGTAATATAATTATATGCGTGTCTTCTTTTTATTGATGTTATTTCTTGTATTAACTATATTTTGTAATCCTACCTTATGTATTTTAACTTTGTTTGGTTAAACAAGTGAAAAATTACCAGCACATAAATATTCAAGGAATCCAATTCAAGGAACCCATAGACACACATTTAAGTGTAGCCATGTCGGTTAAGCAGCTCATATATACTTAACAATCATAGCATTTAAGATATAAAACATTGACAGTCAATCTAATACAAATTTGAGTCATTTCGCCTACGTGGCTGACTCATAAAATCTGCAACTCCACTGCAACCTTGTGTTACTTGTGTACCACTGCCACTATCAGGAAGCGTATCCTTATTGAAAACCTTAACTATGTTTCTTTTAGCAATGTTAAGGTAATGCAAAGACACTTTTGGAGTAAAAACTTAAACATTAGCAAGTACCAAAGTTGTCCCCTTGGTAAAATGTTTCCTTCTATAAACCCCCTCGTCATTAATGACTATTTGGTGTATTGCACCACTAACTGAGCCAGTAGGATCCTTCAAAGTAACTGTTAGATCTCCAATTGCATTTGGAGAAACAGACATCACTATTGCAATAACTTGCTCAAGTTTACCTTTCTTCATAAATTTATCGATGTTTCCGAGACAGCCATAGACAATCCCCCCATTATTATGAACATAATCAACCGCTCTAACCCACGGTCCACGTGTAAAACACTCATTCGGATCTAATTTTTCATCTGCCTTCATGATGAAGGCTTGTGTTGGTGTTTAGGAGTCCTCGACTCCGTCCTCAATAAGCTGTGTTTTAAGCAGCTTTGCTGATTGAACAATACCCGCTGGCCCCGGTATTATCCTAACCGGTTGAGAATCATTTTTTTGAACAACAAAGCTTTTATTTGACACATTTTTTTGGCTGCTTGTATTCTCCACACGTGCTTCCTGGTTGTTGATGGTGCGTTTGGTGGAGGTTAGGAATAGATCAGAATCGTCTACATCAAGCGATAGCTGCCAATCTTCACCGTTATTTGGGTTCATCTTTTCAAACTGCTGCGTATGCAGACAACAAATTAAAATTTTTCAAGTATTTGCCAATTCACAAACTTGAGCTTTAATATTCCTATGATGCCAGTCTTAAGGATTGTTCACATTATTATGCGAATGTACTTATTATGCTGTAATTATGATTTTATGGATCGCGTAGTTGAACCAATTAAATGTATGATTGGTGGTTGGTGGTTAGAGCTGGCATAACAGGTCTGACACGACACGACACGACACGAACACGATAAGACACGGATCTGTTAAGCCCTAACACGAACATGACACGATAAGCTAATCGTGTCAGATATTAAAACACGAACACGAAAATTAACAGGTCACACGAACACGACACGATAAGACACGATAAGAGGTCTTAACAGGTCTTGACACGCTAAAACACGAAATCTTAACAGGTCTTTAACAGGTCTTAACAGGTCTTTAACAGGTCTTAACAGGTCTTTAACGGGTCTTAACAGGTCTTATCGTGTCTTAACAGGTTACACGAGGTCTTGACACGAACACGACACGTTATCTTATCGTGTCATCTTACACAAACACGAACACGACACGAAACACGATAAGCCAAACACGAAACCTGTTAACTTCGTGTCGTGTCGTGTCGTGTTTTCGTGTTTCGTGTCGAAATTGCCAGCTCTATTGGTGGTTAGGGAAGTTATTAGATTGTACTATGTTTATGCAACTTCATTTACTTAACTTCATATGGTTGTTAAGGCAATTTACTACTATATTCATTGCTATGTACTTCTCTTATTCGTCCTGTATATGCTGCATAAGCATACTCAAAATTAACAAACACTAACACCAGGTTCAACACAATGAGTTCTCAGAATTCCACCAACAAATTGAAATGTTTTCTCGTGTGTCAGACATCAACACGGAAAGTGTTACTCCCACACAACATCAAGTACTTGAATATAGTTAATTATTGCAGAGAAAAGTTCTCCATCAGCGTAGATGTTATGATATCGCTGTCCTACGAAATATGTTTTGAAGTAATTGATGTTAATGATGATGAAGACGTTGAAAGATTTGTGTGTGATTCTTCACATGTTACTGACCAAATACCAAAAGTGTTTATCAAGTTGCACGAGGTGAAAACGTATTCTTCTTGTAAGTCTGCTGATTTTGATTTAAATAAGCCTTACATACCTGATGCATCAACACAAAATAATCCCAACAAAATGTTTACACATATGCCTGACCCTCCAATTGCACCTGAAATTGATATTAAAGATAATTACAGATGTAACTTGGAAAATAGAGTTCCATGTAGCATTAAAATAGGTGATAGATTTAGTGATAAGGCAGAGTGTATAATTGCAATAGCAAAGAAAGCTATAATAGAAGGGTTTGAATTTTACGTTATTAAATCTTGTTCGAAAAGGTATAGTGTTAGATGTGCTGTTCCAGAATGCAGTTGGAACATTTACACACGAAAGTTTGCAGATTCTAATATGTTTAGGGTCACCAACCTTCACCCTTCACACACATGTGAAAAAACACAATTACTCCCTAACCATAGGAATGCTTCAAAGGTTATAATTGGTCACATGATCATAGAAAAATTGAGGAACAACAGACGAGTGTATACAGGTACGGACATAAAGACAGATTTTAAAATAGAATGGAAAATAGACATTTCTTACCTTCGGGCATGGACTTGGAAAAATTATGCACTAAAATTGCTGTACGGCCCATGCTGATTCGTTTTCCATCTTACCCAAATATTGTTACAACCTTAAATTGGAAAATCCGGGTACTGTGACACACATTGAGACAGATACAGAAGGACAATTCAAGATGTCTTTTGTAGGATTTGGTGTTTCGGTAAGCATAATTAACGAATTATATCAAATTTATATATCATACTATTTTTATTAAGTTTATTTTTTAAACTGACTTATATGTTTTTAACTAAATAGATCCGGAGTTTCTTAAAGTATATGCGGCCGCTTATAAAGATAGATGCCGCGCACCTAAAAGGAAAGTACCTTGGAACCAACCTGCTTGCTGTCGGAATGGATGCTAACAATCAGATAATACCACTTGCAACAGGTGTAGCTCAGGTGAGACTGTTGAATCATGGTCCTGGTTCCTGTCGAAGCTGAAGGAATGTATCGGTGAACGTGATCGTTTTGCTATTATATCTGATAGCCATTACGCCATTACCATTGCATGTCAAACTGTTTTTCCCCAAGCCTTTCATGGGTACTGATGTCGGCATTTGATGATGAATTGCAGATTGAAAAGTAAAAAGCATAAGGGCCTATTTTGGAAGACATGTAAAGCGTACTTGGAGTCTGATTTTCAAAACACAATCTCTGAGATTAGAAGGTTAAGACCTGAAGCGTACAGAAAACTAGAAGACGCTGGTTTTGATAGGTGGTCAAGAGCATACTGTCCAAGAAAAAGATGCAACTACATGACATCAAACAGCGCCGAGTCAATAAATTCGTTAACCAAGTTTGTGCGCAATGTTCCAATAACAATGTTAATAGAGTATTACCGAGAGCTTATTCAATGGTGGTTCTTTGAGCGTAAATACAACGGTGAAGGTAATGCTGTGAAAGGCACGAATGTGGATTTCTTATTTTAATCATTATTTATTTCATATTAGATTATTATTTATTTATTTGTGATTGGTCATGTATGTTTTAACAACGAATAATACGAATACCATTTCATAGGTGAACCGCCTGCAACTGCGTTGACAGCTTGGGCTAGTGGTAAAGTTAATGACAGGATGATAAAAAGCAGTACATGGATTGTCCGTGGTATTCAGCATGCATAGATTTATGAGGTTAGGGACCACAAAGCCGTGCACACAGTTAAATTGACAGAGGGTGATTGTAGTTGCCGCAAACGGCAACTTTCCGGGTTAACTTGCGGCCACGTTTGTGCTGTGGCTAGATTTTGTCACATGAGTAACTGTAATCATTGGGCAAAGGGTTGGTTTTCCCAAACAACTCTGAAACGTACATATGAACATTTGGTGCATCCTCTTCGAGACACGTGGGAAACTCCAGTTGACTTGCAAGTTGTTTTACCGCCTGCTCTTGTTAAGCGGCAACCTGGACGACCAAAGGCAAATCACCGTATAAGATCACAAGGGGAGTTGCCTAGGATCGTACATTGTGGAAGATGTGGTGCGAGAGGACACTATCGAGACGCTTGTCGTGAACCATTTCCAAGTGAGAACGTAAGTTTTTCAGTTAATTAATCTCTACCTAGTTTGTGTGTATGCTGATATTCCTAACATACCATATGCACTCGTCCATTTACAGGTGCAGCGTACACAAAATACAAACGACAACCGAGAATTTGATCATGATGCCCTGTTGAAAGATGATGCCCCGTTGGAAGATGAGATGGATTACGATCAAGATGATGATGCCCCGGTGGAAGATGCGATGGAATCTGAACACTATAATTCACCTGCAGCTCACAACGAGTCGTCAATGGGTGACGCCAGGGGGTTATCACAACATTTGTCGGATGATAGTTACTACTATCCTCAGTTTGATGTTTAATGGTTATGTGTCCATGTTGTATAAACAATCAAGAATGGACTTTAAAAAAGTCAATGTAATGCATGTTGAACAATTTATGCTTATATTTCTATTAATTCTCTATTAATTCTACTTTTAACGAGCAATTTAGTCCGGTCAAATTAAATTATCATAGTATAACTAACGAATGTAAACACGAAACCTTGTTTCTTGGGTTAATGACTCAAATTTACACCAGTAAAAAGTACAAATAAATACATAAACTTGACTACAAAACGTTCAATCACATTAGGTACCTCACTTGGTCTAGTAATTGATGTGTTCTTTTTAAAAACAATTTTATGAAACACGTCTATGATATATCTGCATGGGAAAGTATACATAAGGTGTGAATTAATTACAATTAAAGACCTGCATTGAATATTCACCTGTTTACTTTCCATTATACTTCTTTATATACGCTTGCATCATGTCCATAGTAATCCATATGCTCTAACTTATCTACACCCTCTAAAAAACCCTAAGTCTCATAAGAATAAAATCAATGGCTTCAAAAACTCCTATGATCTATCAACTGAAACAGATTTTTGGCACACAGAAACTTCACGAATGCTTCAAGCTTCTGACTGTTCATGAGAAACTCGAAGATGAAGCCTTTATTAGGTTCATAGGCGAATGACGCAATGAGTTGGAAGCCAAGATAAAAATAAGAACAGCTAGAATGGCAGAATTTTGGTCGATCGACCACGAAGATGAAGTAGCTGGCTGGGTTATATATGAAAACTTGCGTAAGGTTCAGATCAGGGAACGAATAAGGTTGGAGGTGTTAACTGCTATCATGTCTGAAGTACGTGACGGGTTGAACAAGAAGGATGAGCAAATCGGCAGTTATCACTCATTTGAAGAATAGTTCATGTTTGATGTGGTTATTTTCGTTGTTTGTGTATGGTCTGTTGTTGGGTTTGTAAGCCTTTAGGATGTGTGTGGTGTTGGTACTGATATATATCAACGGTTTGGTAACCATCAACTGACTGTATCTTACAACTAATATATCTAAAGTTATGATCACTAATCGGTCGCTATATTATATTACATAATATATGTTATGTTTAACACTATGAAGATATTATGTTTGTAGATTTATTGTTCTCATAGTATTTAAATTGACACATATTACCTTACATTAGTGAAAATAAGTTGTCCATTACATTATCCATAAGTTGGTTAAAGAAATAAAATACTACTGGTATCCATTACATTATGCATTGGGTGACGCATAAACACCTTCACTGTCATTTGGGTTTCACCCATATATTGACTATTACCCTGGTTCAAACTACCCTCTTACCGGAACAAATTGCAACAATCCTGCAATGACTATGGTTACAAATTAGTTAGAAGACATCCAAACAATGCAACATTACACAAAAAAGTTTTTAACAAACTAAACTAGCACAAGGTATGCCTACTATATATTTAATCAGGATAAACAACAAATATATATATATATATATATATATATATATATATATATATATATATATATATATATATATATATATATATATATATATATATATATATATATAATAGATATTAAACATCCTTTTTTACAGATAATCAACATAAACAGAGACAACTTTAAAACATGAAAAAAGCTTGTTGAATATCTAAAGCCAAAAAGACCCATTCAAAACGACATAAGACAAAATAAAATAAAGGCTTAGAGCTCCATAGCCTGTAGCTTTTCAATCAATTTCAAGAGATCAGCCGCCAGAATTCGTTTCTTCCTGGCATTCTGAAGCAGCATTGAGATCTCTCTTAGGGCTTCTGTTTGCAGCCGGTTCAAATGATCAAGGCTTTGCAGGGTGGAATCAAAAGCAAACAATAGCTCTAGTTCCTGAATAACGGACTCCCTACAAAATATATATGTATATATATATATATATATATATATATATATATATATATATATATATATATATATATATATATATATATATATATATATATATATATATATATAATAGATATTAAACATCCTTTTTTACAGATAATCAACATAAACAGAGACAACTTTAAAACATGAAAAAAGCTTGTTGAATATCTAAAGCCAAAAAGACCCATTCAAAACGACATAAGACAAAATAAAATAAAGGCTTAGAGCTCCATAGCCTGTAGCTTTTCAATCAATTTCAAGAGATCAGCCGCCAGAATTCGTTTCTTCCTGGCATTCTAAAACAGCATTGAGATCTCTGTTAGGTCTTCTGTTTGCAGCCGGTTCAAATGATCAAGGCTTTGCAGGGTGGAATCAAAAGCAAACAATAGCTCTAGTTCCTGAATAACGGACTCCCTACCGGTCACCCTGGACCTTATTTCATTGGCTTTCTTGCTCAGATCAGCTTCCTCAAGTATGATAACATCAACTTCTCTCTTAAATTTAACGATCATCATGTCTTTCACAAGCCTTGACCCCGCAGCTCTAGCTAACTCATCGATGAAAGGCATTCGAGTGGTCATTTTATTGTGTTTCTTTAGTATTTTTTATTATTATTATTTTTTTTTAAGTTTAGGGAAATGTGTGTAATTTTTTTCTCAAAGATAGGGAATTGATTAAATAGAAGACCTTGAGACACCACTTTATAACACTAAGCCATGATTACATACACTTCCCAACTTCCCATACATCCAAAAACAATTAATGCCCATCCTTTCATATACTTAAGTAGTTTGACTAAAAAAAAACTATTAACATTTTTTATTTAATAAACCAATATAAATAATTAAGATTTAATCAATTTAAGGATTGGTGAACACATTAAATTGAATGTGGTGTTGTTAAAGTAAGGTGTATTTTTTTTTTGTACTTCACCATTAAATAAATAGACCTAACACAACCATCCCCAACCCCATTACAAAATATCTACACCTTATTTGATCCCCAATCTTCTACAGTTGCAAACCCTAAGTATGTACATACCAAAGATCTGTCAATGTGGGTTGCCTACAGTATTGCGAACATCCTGGACAGCAACTAACCCTGGCCGCAGATTTCATTGTTGTCCAAAAACAGTAAGTATTGACAGTTTAGACATGTATAGTTGCATTTTATAAAACTATAATGTAGATATGTTTACTTTTAACAGGGTCAAGACAGTTGCGGGTTCAATGGGTTTTTTGACCCACCAATGTGCCCAAGATCTGTGCAGATTATTCCAGGACTGCTGAGGAATATCAATCAGGCTCAACAGATGGCAACAACATATGAAAAAAGAGCGAGAACATTCAAGAACCTTTTATTAATCAGTTGGTTGTTATTTGCTATATATTTCATGTTAAGCTAGACCTCATATTAATTGTTTACCATTGTTATGCTAGACCTATTATATATACTATTTTATGGGCTAGCATACTAAATGTATTCGGTTATGGTTATCAATGAATATAATGTTTTAAAACATTTGATAGTTGGTCAACAACATAACACTTACTTGTCTATACTGACAGCTGACCATGGGTGTGAACGGCTTGTGAAGTCTGTGTTACAAGCTACCAAGTAACGACTTTATGTTTTAGATAAAACCTAGCCAGTTGTTCGCGATATGAAAGGGCAACCTGAATAGGATCTTCCACATCCAACGATTTGTAATGCGACAGCCGGTATAAAAAAACACATGCCCATATACTACAATCTCCGAAAACCCCACCTTGCTTAGGAACTCGCTCAGCATTCTTAAATGAAATTGTATATTTTGCGGGATCGATTCCCTTTTTATGGAATACATTTGTCTTTTCAAGCACATATGGAAGTTTAACCTATTTAAAAATGTAACAACCAAATATGACTGATGTATCAACCCTGAAGCATAAACTAATGAAAATAACTGATATATTTTAACAAAACAAAGATCATAAAACACATTAACTAGGAAGTGACCACAACTTTTATATTGTCACAGTCACTACCATACAACTCTAATTATAACTACTCGTAATAACTAGTATACAGAACCATCTTGTTCAGTCAACAGAATCAACGACTCCTTGTAGGGCCCCATGTAGAAAGTACCAGCATCTCCTTCAACACAAACATTATGAAACTGTTGTGACCAATGTTGGTAGACTTCTAGGGTGTGTTCAGCTTGGAACGGCGTCTCTACCTCAATTATAGGTTCTTCGAACATGGTAAACCCCAGTAACTTTAGGCAACAATGGGTCACATTGGTGAAGTTTAATAAAATCCTCCCTGTAAGAGAAGCACCCTCCAACTCTAACATCCTAACACAAAACACGTTGTTCACATCCGAGAGGATGTTTTCATGAATAACAACAGCGCCTCTATGAGCAAGTATTGTTAAAGGGATTGGTAGATGGACTCTTATACATTCAGGAATCTGGACTTCTAGAAATGTTTGAGTAATCATATCAAACGACATCAGCATGTAACGTTTGTAGGAAGGACGATCAGATTCATGTTGAACAATGTTTTCGCTAGCGACCCAGAAAATATGTCTACCGATTACAGCTTGCGAGGACCTTTTCAGACGTATCGATTCACGGGGAGTATTTTGCGGTTCTATAGGCCTCCAATGTTTTGTGGCAAATGAAAAAACGGTAACAAACCATTCGCCGTGACCGGTTTTAGGTAAAGAAATGTGTAGAAAGGTAGGATCCAGATTTTCGGGAGAAACACCAAAGGCAATAAAAGATTTACGACCACTTTTATTTCTTAACCAGTTTGGGGCCATTAACCCAACAGATTTCCTTAATGATGGGTTCCAAATGACAATGCTCTTATAATAAGAATGAAAACACCAAACTCCTTCACTTGTACCGACTGGTGTAAGGTCAATGTAAGGGAAGTTCATAAAGTCAAAAGTTCGTGGGAAAGAAGGAACAATTAAATTGAGTGGGTGGAAGGAAAGATTGTCATCAACCAGATACAAGTAACCAAAGTGACCTTGGTCATAGGTTAAAGTAAAACGATAGGTTTGACTCGGACGAACTCCGTAGCCAATAACGAAGTTTTGACTGTCTATGGAATTCTTCCAGCTTTTAGACACGGTTCGGAACTGAAGTAAAGCCTTTACGGGAAGTCTGTTCATGATGGAAACTTGTATTTCGAAAGGTATGTAGTCGGACATTTTTGGAGTTTAGGTTAGTTATGTGAGAGTTGGGTTTTGGAATCAGATTTTATTGTGAAAGAAAAGACAAATTGTTTGGAATCAGGTTTTGTTACAACAAAGAGTGAAAGGCAAGCTTAAGAGTCGCATAACAAGAATATTTTAAAATAGGAGATCATTTATTTCAGTCACCCACCTTCATAGGTTAGCCCTAGTTTACCCCTTCTATTTATGCCAACTTTGCAGTTCATTAAATAACTATTTGTTCACATAATAAGTAATTTACTAACACATAATATAACTAGTTAAGCTAGTTAGTATTACCTTTAAACAATCCCGCATGTTGACATACCATGAACGCCATTCGGTTTTGTGTATCTCACCGCTGTCATAAAATGTAACCACACCAGTACGAATATCAAACTGTGGGACAAGCCAGTGGTTGAACGGTTCGTTAATAGGAATTAAAACCTACACCGACCCAAATAGTACCATGGGATGTGTTAATATGTGGAATCATTCTTGTAATCTACAGACTAGCATCGTACAGTTAGTATAATGAAAATTATAAGAATCACACATGGTATGTAGGTGTAGGCATCAAACATTCACCTGATCAACATCAGCCCATGGAATACTGTATGTTTTCCCGTTAGCATACCAAAGTGGCATGGATTTTTGGAGTAGTTGAACAAAGTAGCTGCTAACCATTGCCTAGTTAGCATTTCCAGGTCTTATGTGCCACATGTACCTCACCCAGAGTTCTACGTGCTGTTGAAAAAACAAACACAATTACGTGGGTTAAAAGAACTACAAGACATACATTACAGTAAAGTTAAATAAAGGGTTTATGTATGTTTAATAACCTCATCCATGATCCAACCTCTTCTAGGTGGATCTAAGCAAACTAAACTTTCCCAAAACCTACGGTCAACGCAAACATCTTCACACCATGGAAACTTTTTTTTAGAAATGTTCACACCATGGAAACTTACAATAAAGCGGTCCAGGCTGTCCAAGAAAGAAATCATAATCCTCACTTAATGAACTGTGTTCATAGTAGAGTTACATCGACTAAGGTCCTAAATAAAAGAAAAGTTTATGTGAGTGTACAACACATCAACTTATAAAACATGCATCTTCTGAAGGACATAAATTGGAATCTAAATGTAAATATATGAAAATAGTGTTTTATACCTCTTCCCAAGTTTCAACATCTTTGAGTAAACCCGTCATATCTGGATCTACGATGCCGTATGGTCTTTTCCTATGAGACTTAATATATTTCTCTGACCAATAATAAGATGATACGTCCCGTGAACCGTCCGTCCACTTTGTAGGACCTAACCGCTGCCTGTACCTTCTCATATGAGCTGAATTCATAAACTCCCTTGAATTCTTCTTCTTCTCAGCTTCAAGAGTCGCCTTCCTTTCTTGTTCGGCTCTAATTTTTTTTCCTCCTCAAAGCACAATCTATTCTCCTCTTCCAATATCTTTTCTTCTTCTAGACGCCATTTTTCTTCATCATCCAATATCAACCTTAATTCATCTTGGAGAAAACATTACTGTCAACAATGTAGATATATGCATAATAAGTATGGGAAAGTCGAATGCTAATTGTTTAGAGTTTGGTTGACTAAATTGCCTGAACAACAGCGTCATCAGGGTCAACTTCATTGGCGGACGAAATCAATTCAAGGAAGTCATGATTTAGTTCATCACATAACTCAGCACTTAGGTTGCGGAAAACGTCATTAAACTCCAAAGTATCCTATGCAAGTGAATATACTTAAAGTGTACTCAAAATTAAGCCATATGTGAATGAATGGTAGTGGTAGCAATTAAAAGTGTATGCAAAATTATAGTAATTGTTACCGAAACACCCCCAATTTTCTCACGTCCGAGAACCTGCAAATTAATTAATAAAATAGTTATACTTAACACAAACTAGAGGATTAATATTCGTATCATGCTATTTACTTACGGAGATTACCTGAATAATAGCTTCAAGTTTGAAGACACGAACATTCAATTGGCTAATCACATGATCCTTAAGCTTGATCTCGTTGTTAATACTAGTCTCAGTCCTGTCAACAATTGGCACGCCACTACAACGAATACGACCACGCTTGCGTGCTGCAGCACACTCTTTTAGATACACATCGTAAGGATGTGACGCTCTATTTGGGGGAGCCCTAGGTACGTATTCCATTGAAAATTCCCGAAAATTTATATACCAATCAGATTGCTGCTCGGATATAGTAGGTTTGAGATCATAAATAACCTTCGAGTCCTTGACAATATAAGCCAGTAATAAGATTTGTAGATATGAAAATATATGACAATACAAGCAAAAAATACCAACTGAATACCTTTCAGAATAAGAAACCATAATCTGATCGTTTGAAAATGTGGTTCCGGGACCACGCTAATCCCCTTGGTGTTACATCTGGAACCTTATTCCACCATTGTTTGTTGTTTTCAAAAGACTCCAAAATCCATATCTATGCATAACATAACGTTCCATAAAAGTTAGTAAACTAAAGTTACAAACATTCACCTTGATTACATGTATATTGATTCACTAACCTTGAAAGCCCAAACAAAACCAGATAGCGTATACGAGGGAATATAGTTCCTACAACTGTTTAGGCCACGTAGGTGAGACCATTTTTGCTTCTGTACTGCATTTAGCATTTGGTCATACAAATGACGCCAGATATGCTCACCCCATGGAAAAGCATTCCACTCTTCCAGGTTTTCAACCAACCTCAGCAATGTGTCTTCAACATGATCCGTCAACAGACGACCCATAAAAACAACCTCTAACAACAAAAGCAGACATACACGAACTGCGTCATCATCAGAAAGCTTACTAAAAAACTCTTCATCCTCAATGACACTTAAAAGATCTAAGTTGGAAACTTTTACACCTGCCCTGTTTGGAAATACTCTTGATAGAATTTTAACCTCCCCGGAAGTAAATAACCCAAATGATACAGTTCCAAAACGGAATCCTGTTATAAGTGAAAATTCGGGTCGACCAAAATGTAGAATGCGACCTTGAACAGAGTATACAAGCGGCATATCATAATGATGATCATCTTCATGTGCTTGTTTTTGCAGTATATAATCAATTATACGCGGTTCATGGTCAAAAAACTTGAGATCCAACCATTTTCCAAAGCACATCATCATAAACATTTTTCGTCTCTGTTTATTCAGTTTTTCTTTAACTAAACACAAGTATTTCAACTTGTTTCTGATTAGGACATTTGATTCGTATTCCTATCGGATAAAAATATAAATGACATGTTAATAAATGACATGTTAATTCGTATTCCTAACAAAATTTTATTCAATTTGACATGCATGTATTGTAACTGATTCAGAGTATTGGACATTCGTAACGTAATTACCACACAACTATAATTGATTACGAGTAGTCCTATAAGTTATTAGTACACAATTGTACTTTGAACCATCACTCACTACCTCATTCACATGGCAAGGCTTTTTTATTTGCATAACGGCTGCACAAAACAACCACTATGTACAAACGTTGTCATGAGAATGAGTTAGTGAGGGACAGTTCAAAGTTCAAATGTATACCAGTATAGTAACATAAGATTAACAATAGAAAGGATGAAGGAGTGTGGAATGTCAACAGCAATACCCACTATATAATCAATTAATGTTGGTGCGCTTGATACTGGTCACTTTTTTGGCCTACAAACATACCTAAGGTGTTATGTATCATCTTTGTAAGGTGTTATGTATCATCGTAGTAAAGATTAAATTAACAATAAATAGCGTAGATAGTTAACAAAGCATAAGAAACATTGCATTAACGTACGTACAAGCATGTTACAAAATGGGCTGATAACACAGCCTAACTTGAAAACCTACGCTAATAAAACCATACACAAACCAAACTTAAAACTTCACCCTAGAAACAAAGACCAAACGCTTCACAAAAGAGGACCATGAATGACAGAAGATGCACAAGAGAGCACTACTGCAGAAGCATTCACTGGTTCTGGTTGCGCATCTTCACCACAAAGGCAATCTTCCTCATTATCTTAATCTGGATCTCATTCATGGCACTCATAATCATCCTGCACCGGGCGAGATCAGCATCCTGTTGTTGCCTCAGAACCTGGGCACTCTCATATGCAATAACTGATCCTGTCAAGCGATTCAGTTCCCCTATGTATTCAGCCCTTTCCTGAACACGGAGAGACAACTCAGATGCCAAGGCGTGCAGGTTACCCACAAGAGCAAAGTCCCTTGCATTTTCACGCTCAAAGAGCGTAATCATCATATCCCTAAGGTAATGGGAGTTGGATGCACGGACCAGCTCAGCTAGCCTGGTCTCTTGAGGTTGTGTTGCAGGTGGGTGCATTGGAATTGGTCGTAACACTTGAGGTGGGTGCATTGGAGTTTGTTGTGCCACAGATGTTATGGATGTTGTTTCAAATGGTTAAAGCTGGTTTTGTTGGGGGTCATTTGCCATTGTGTTGGATTGGATAAAGACTTATTTCTTCTTAGTGAAGTTTTCTACTTTTGTGATATGCAACTTAGACTCTTTGGCACCCTATTTATAGTAAAAAATTAATCATAAACTAATGCTATACACCTTTATATTAAGGGAAAATCATCCCTGCTGTGAACAGCAGGGAAGTTTTCTGCTGTAGCTTTATAGTGGAGGGTGTATCATGTATAACTTAATATTTTGGAGGGTGAAAAGTGTAAATATCAAAAAAAGAAATGCCCTTTACTGTTGATAGAATAGCTGCTGTAAACAGCAGTGATGCTAAGCCCTTATATTAATGATACTCTACAGTGGGGTCATATCAAAGTTCTTAATAATGACAGGGAACTTAAATGTGCATCACTTTGGGCTTTGAGAGGCTAACAACCATGTCAAATCACAATTAAACCCATAAATTTCTACTTTTGTGATTTGCAACTTACACTCTTTGGCACCCTATATATAGAAAAAAAAAAAAACTAATAATAAACTACTGCTATACAACCTTCTATAAATCATACTCTACAGTTGGGTCATATCAAAGTTCTTAATAATGACAGGGAACTTGTGCATCAGTTTGGGCTTTGAGAGGGTAAGAGCCATGTCAAATCACAATTTAACTCACCAATATCCATTTGCAATGAATTAAACATATTTTAATTGCTTAAATCAGATGGCTGTACAGTTGCATTCAAACTGGGCTTATTTTCAACTCGGCCACTTCACACACTACCAATAAAACTATAAAATTAAAATGAAACATATATTCATACAACATATTACACACCCAATCTAAACCACCTTACATATACAAACACATTCACACTCAACACACACGAGTACAACATAAACATTAACCAATAACCACAAAAAACAGAGCAACTATTTAAAGTAAATAAAAACCCACATCATGCAACTTACACTTTCACAGAGCTGCAGAGTAATGATCATAAAAAGGACAATACCAATTACCACTCTCATGTCCAATCCAAGTTAATTAAATAAGTGATAAAAAGGACAATACCATTATACAACATACGCTTTCACACTTTCAACCATACAACTTGCTAATACACTGTATAACTCTAAGAACAGCCTAATCCATATACAAAAAATTAACTAAGCAAAAGGATAAATGATAGATCATATTAAACCGTAGGCATGCAAACTAGTAACATACAACTATGACGGTCGTCGAGCAATTACCTTTGGAACCCACATCTTTTCAGTCGTTCTTGTAAATGTTAACGATTATATAAATAAGTAATACAAAAACGGCTCTAAAGGTTTATTATGAATTTTGTCGGTTGAGTTGCAAGGTTACAAATGGGAAGCGTATCTAAGAAGAAAATCTACAGTATTAAGTGAAGGGGAGTAGGGGGACTAGTGTCCTCAACACACTATATATCTATTTATTAAAAATAAATATTTTCAAATTTGACTAAAAATTTCATATTTTGTAATTCAAAATTTCAAAATTTTGAATTTTTGTTTTGAAATTTTACCACCAAAACATAAATTAATTAGAATTTAGTTTTTAATTTAATATTAATGGAAAGAGTACTCAACACACTACTTAATATTATATTATTTGTAAAGTACAAAGTGCATAACAAAGTAAATATGTCAAATCGATTTTAAAATAGTTAAAATTTAATAATAATTTAGTGAGAAGTACTCAACACACTACTTAATATAATTTTATTTAAAAAGTACAAAGTGCATAATAGTACAAGTTACAATACATGCATGTCAAATTGAATAAAATTTTGTACAATTCGCATAAAATGTATAATTACTATTACAAATGTCAAATCGAACAAAAGTTCTACTAGTTGCATAGAAAAATAATCAATATTTTATTTGCAAAAAATGGTACAAGTTGCATAAAAGGTACAAATACTATTGCAAAGGTTAAATCGAAAAAAAGTTTGTACAGTTCGCATAAAAGGTACAAATACTATTACAAACATCAAGTCGAATTAAATTGTACAAGTTGCATAAAAAAATAATGTATATTTTATTTGCTATAATGGTACAAGTTGCATAAAAAATAATGTATATTTTATTTGCAAGAAAAAGGACACTTACACATAGTACTAGTTGTAAGAAAAAGGACAATTACACAAGTGTACTTGGGTTTTACATACACTTACACACATGTACTTGATTTTGTGGCAAAAATGGCCATATGAACATAATGACATAAACCGCATAAGTCGAATTGGGGTAAAACCCTTTACTCGAATTCACATGGGGCTAGGCTTGAAGCATGGTCTAGTTCATGGGGCAAATACACAATTTACCCCTTTTTAATCCTATGTACATTTAATACTTTTTTATATATGATTTTAATAATTTTTAATATAAAAATTTTAGCGTAGTTTATATCGACTTTTCTAAAATAAATACCTTTAAAGTTGGCATTTACCAAAAGTGTTTAAGTTCCGTCCTTGTCTAGTGCAGTTGTTATTTCGCTAACTTTGCAATGGAACTAGATTAACTATGGATAACTAAATTAAAAGACACGTACGTTTTAGCACGTCTTCTCTTATCTCTTTTGAAATAAAGCTATATAGAGATGACTAGAAACGAGGATACGATGATAACTATTCCACGTCATTGCTAGAATATTATGTTTAGAAACTTGACACACGTGCATGCAAATTAATCACAAGCACACAGCTCCATAAAGTGTTCTTAACTAGGGGCATCGGGCTAAAATCGGACCAAATTAAAAGACACGTACGTTTTAGTACGTCTTCTCTTATCTCTTTTGAAATAAAGTTATATAGAGATGACTAGAAACGAGGATACGATGATAACTATTCCACGTCATTGTTAGAATATTATGTTTAGAAACTTGACACACGTGCATGCAAATTAATCACAAGCACACAGCTCCATAAAGTGTTCTTAACTAGGGGCATCGGGCTAAGATCGGACCTGATCGAGACCGATTTAGCCCAAAACTTTAAATTAAGGACTGGACCAAATGTGTTCGGTCTGGTCCGGTTAGTCCGATTCTTCAGTTATTCCGGTTCAAAAAGACATAATTGTCGTTTTGCACGTAAGACCGGACCGGACGGAACTGATCCGAGACTAAAATAAGGAAAAAGTTGGAACCGAGGCCGGACCTCTGGCCCTTCGGTTCGGCCAGGTTTGTGTCGATCCGGTCGGTTTTCTCGGTCCAGTCGGTTTTTAGGTCTGCGATGCTCAGTCCTAGTTTAGATATTGAGAGGTCGACCCAGTTGTGTTGGTGGACCGAGACCCATTAGGCCACTAGGTTTCCTATCTATTATGTATTTTTATGGGTAAAATGCAAAAATGGTACCTAAACTATCACGAAATTGCAAAAATGGGACCTAGACAAAAAGTCACGCAAAACAGCCACTAACGTTACGAAAATTTGCAAAAAAGCCACCGAGAGCGCTTTTTTGCCAACTTCCATTAGTTTTTCCGTCAGTAAAGGGTATTATCGACATTTCACTCGTTTCCCGCCTTTGACTACCCACACTTTACTTGAATGACCAAATTTGCAAAGTTGTAACTTAAGTTTTGGAGCCAAAAACACACGTGGCAGCCGAAGAGATTAACCTTTCCCTCCTTTTTGTGCAACTCGGCAACATAATAGGGACTATTCAGTTCATCTTTATCCCGCTTATTTAAATACACCAAACCACACACACATTTCACCAAAACACACATAATCCCAACGATCAAAACAACCCACGATGGCAAACAATGGTAAAGGGAAGGGCATATATATTGGTACCGAGGAAGAGGAATTTGACAAAGTTTTAAGAACCGATTATCTAAATGATTTACTTCTTGATTCATATGGCGCAGAACCGATTGGTGAGTATGGTTCTTATAGGCAGATTCCTAAGGAGTTGAGAACTCAGATTCTGACCTATCTTAGGAAACAAGATAGCTACTATGAAGCGCTTTTGAGTGATGAGGAGGAGAAGGAAGAGACTGTTGATACCGTTTTACCAAATGATTTGGCAAAGAGGATTTCCCGTCTTGAAGTTGTGTTTAAGTATCTGAAGGATAAGAAGGACAAGAAAGAAAAAGAATTGAAGAGCAGGAAGAAAAGGGATGATGCGGAAGGTAGCGGTTCCAACTACTAAACTAGTGTGTTTAGATAACTTTTGGGTGATGTAATGGTTGTGAGCTCGTATGATCAATGAAAGTTTTGATATTTGTGTTACTATGTTTGTGTTTCAATTTTTGATGTTTATGTTTGTGTTTCAACATTCACAAGGTACAATGATACACCTTATGCAGAAACTATTAGATAGGGGTTGTTTGGCATGAGTGTATACAACACTCCCATTTAACATTTGTAGGTTGACTTTGGAAAGTCAAAAGCTATTGACTAGCACTAGTAAGAAGTTAATACTCCTTTACCTACCACACAAAATGAAGTAAATTATCCTACCAACTAGTATAGTAAAGTCTCATATCCAACTTTATCAAAAACATAGATATGGCAGAATCTGTAACTCAAAAATTAAAGAGAAATAAAATGAGTAGTAATAATACACAGGTAGAGGAAGTAAGTGGTTGTATAATTGGTCTAGGTACCAGAAGTGGGAACAAAATAGGAGGGGGTTGTGCAAAGATAGAGGTGTTGGATGAAAGATGCTTCATCTGTTGTGGGGATGTTAAGTGTTGGAGGCATAGTGTTGTGATACTTGAACAGGCAGGTTGTGCAACGGCAGAGGAAGTAAGTTGTGGTGTCATTGGTCTGGGTATTACAAGTAGAAACATAAGTGCAGGGGGTGGTGTAGATGCAACTCAATCAACTGAAGCAAACAAGAAGAGTAAAAAGAAGCCAAGAAACTAAATCACTATAGTTTTGGGCATGTCCAAACCACAAGCTGAATCACTATGTTTAGTTTGTGTTTTAATGTTTCATTAATGTGAGTTTCTTGTTTATGTTTGTGATACCTATCAAATACAATAATGAAGTATAAACATATGTGAAGACATTATTCATACAAAATCTAGATCATGAGATCCATTACATTCATTAACCATCACTAATCTCAAAACAACCAACCCCCTCATGGATATTTCTTCTTCACAACAACCTCAATCTTCTTAAACATCTTGTCCTTGACTTGCCTGGCCATCATCAACTGTGCATTCGCCCTACGCTTATCAATTGTTTGTAGCCTCCTAAGCTTCTTTGTATTGCTCCTTGCAATTCTTGCACTTAAATAGTTTCGAAGTCTAACAATCACATCCCCCTACATTCGACCCTTCCAGTAATTTTTTTGGACTTGTTCTCCAAATCCTGTGCCTGCTGTAAGTCTTGAAGAATCTCTGTGTGGTAAGGGCCAAGCATTAGTTCAGTTAGCACATACGAGTTACAGAGAACCTGTTGATCAATATTACTTTGAGAGTTGTTCATGGTTAAGGAAATAGGGAGGTGTGTTTTGCAAGTGATTGTTTTGAGAGATGCGTATTTAGTAGCCTTCACGTGTTTGCCTATAAAAGGGCTTATAAGATTGCCACGTACTATGTAGTATTCATGTGTTGGACAAAAAAAAAGACTTATATGACAGTTGACTTTATGCAATTCAATATTTGCAATTTGACTTTTGAAAGTCTAAATGCAATGGGTGCAAATGTAATGGGTACAAGGGAATGAGTGTCTAGATCACTCCCATTCAACATTTGCAAGTTAGAGTTTTGAAAGTCCAAATGCAATAGGTACAAACATAGAATACAAACATAGAATCCAAGCATAGTTCAAAACATTGTTCTAAAGACAATAAATTTAAACAAAGAGTAAAAACATAGAATCTAATAGACAATAAAGTGAAACATATTGTTCAAAGATCAGTGGGTAACACATTAAAAACTAGGAACTGCATGCTCATCATCTGACTTCATCTTTTTAGTTGGCTTGTCAACATGAGGTCTGTGATTGGGTGGTATTATTACTGTTGTAGAGTCAATTCTTGTCCAGTATTTGTGGCAAGAACAGCCATTGATCTTGAATGAGTACATACGCGCCCATGTTTCTAGTCTGTAAGCAGCATGAACCCACTCTTCAAGTATACCAACTCCTCTTCCATCCTCATTCTTGTAGTTTATTTCAGCCACAGCATGTTTACATGGTATTCCAATCAGCTCCCACTTCCTACAACCACACTCCTTCCTGTCTATGTTAACAAAACAATGATCCTCGTTAGGCACATATACTTTATATAAAGAAGCTTCAATCCATTCAACAACGCAATCAGTAGCTTCTTTTTTTATTGCATCAAACATGGCTTGCACAGTGGGAGTAAGTTGTCCAACACTCTTTTCTCTTATTTTCTGAACTACCACAATTCTCTTCATCAAGTACTCCCTGATATATTCAAGACAAGTGATGATGGTTCTATCTCTGACATCATTTAGCTGGCTATTGAACACCTCACATATGTTGTTTAAGAGTAGTCCACATAGGGTTTTGCCTGTTAAACATATCACACATTATATATTAATATATGATCAATTATCAGTATGCTTTTGTCCAGTGCCACTTAATGAGTTACCTGCAAAATGTAATCTGCTCCATTGTTCAGCTGGAATCTTCAGCAACCAATCATAAGCTGCAACATTATTATTCTTGAGGTGATCCATCTCTTTGTTGAATTCAACAACAGTAGTGGCTCTAGCTACATTCCAAAGCATGTCCTTGTAAACACCTTTAAAATGTGACTTCATCTCCTCGTGAATATGCTTAACACAAAACCTGTGTTCAGCATTTGGAAACACACTAGCAATGGCTTGTATCAATCTCTGTGAACAGTTAAGGTTATTGATGGTGTTAAAACTTTACATGTTCTCATTGTGCATAAAGCATATGATTAATTATAGAATAAAAATGTCACCTTTTGCTTATTAGAAATGAAAGTGAACTTGCAGGTGGTTTGTATACCAAGATCCTCTCCTAGTAGTTTCAAAAACCAACACTAAGTTGCCTTATTTAGTGCATCAACTACAACATATGCTACTGGATAAATCCCATTGTTTGCATCAATCCCAACTGTTGTTAGTAATTGACCTGGAAAAGGACCTGACATGCATAATCCATCTAATCCTAAGAATTCTCTGCCACAAGCTTTGAAACCTTGTTTCATAGCTCCCAAACACACATAAACCCTTTTAAAAGTTCTTGTTGCACTCTCTGGATTTGGTTCTAGTTGTACATCAATCCTAACAGTAGTTCTTGGATTTTGATTAACCAACTCTTTGGCATACTCTCTAAGCAGTGCATAATGTTTCGTAAAAACAGGTATACCTGATTGAAGTTCACAGTCTTTATTGCATAGCAAATCATACTTACTTACAGGAACATCTTCAATTATCTCATCATCATCATCAATCACTTCATAATCATTTGAATTATAATCCAAATCCTCTTAATCACTCCCGCCAGTCTTTTCTTCTGTTTCATTATCCACCTCTACTACTTTCACATTTCCCATATGACCACCTACAATTGTAAGTCTATAACATTAACAACAAACACACCTTTAAAAAAAAAAAAAAAAAAAAAAAAAAAAAAAAAAAAAAAAAAAAAAACTGTTCAAGTAAATAGGAAAATGCATTGTGTCTTACCGTATCGATCAAAGGCACAGACGATCGATGTAATCTAACCGGAACTATACGTTAATTAGAATTGTATCTGAATATAGGTGTTCGGCTTAATTTGGTACAGAATTGGCGGCAATAAACTACGTGAATGAGGATGGAAGAGGGTTGTATCTGAAGTTAAAGGGGTGTATTAGTCATTTCATGCGATAATACCCTTGACTAACGGAAGTTAGCAAAAAAACCCTCTCGGTGGCTTTTTTTCAAATTTTCGTAACGCTAGTGGCTATTTTGCGTGACTTTTTGTCTCGGTCTCATTTTTGCAATTTCGTGATAGTTTATTGACCATTTTTGCATTTTACCCTATTTTTATTTATAGTTGTTAAATAATGCATCGTAACTTACGAGGAGTTCAATCATCTAACATTCATGTAATAAAGTGTTAGTTTAGGCTTTAAACCAATGATTTAAGTTTATTTAAGGCTAATGTTGACCACACCGTCCCCTAAAATTTATCCAAGCCCTCTCTAAATGGGAGGGTGTACTTTTATGGTACAATTTTTTTTATTTATTTTTTTATTAATTTATTTATTTTAGTTTGTACTGTTTAGGTATTGTATTGTAATGTTTATTATTGCGTATATTTTTTTGTAATGTTAATAATTGCCTATATTACGTTATAAAAAAAGATGACGTTGACCCATTTGCATTTATAAACTAATGTTTGTAATGTTTTTGTGTTGTTTATACTTAATTAATAATTGCCTATATGACATTATAAAAAATATGACGTTATAAAAAAAAGATGACGTTGACTCATTTGCATTTATAAACTACTACAAGATCAGTGTTTACACCTAAACTTAAATTATTTAAAAACAACAACTATTATTATAAAATTAAACGTCAACGTTAGCATATTATTTAAAAACAACAATATCTACGACATATGAAGATTATTCCTTTCGGTTAAAAGATCATGGAGCCTTGCACCCGACTGACAAGCGTGATCCTCAGGATTCCTTGCCAATTCTAACTCCATCTCCAGCGTCTTTATTCTTGCCTTCAACAACTTGTTCTCATTATCTTTAGCAACGCAGTTTGAGCACTGCGTTGAAGAAGAGGCTTGATTAAAGTACTCTTCTTCAAATTCATCTTTCCACTTGAAGTATCGACACCCATAGTCTTTTGTACCTGGCTGTTACATGTTAAGAAAATAATAAGAAATGTATTTTTAACAAACAAATTATTTACATAACTAAGCAAACGTATGATTATTTACCACTGAAAGAGGATATGCATAAAACAGTCGCCCACGACTACCATCTTGCTAGGATTTCCGTTCTATAATAAATCATCTATCACATCGACACCAGAAAGGATTTCTTCGGCCCACCTGACAAAAGAATTTGCATAATCAATCAATAATGTTATTTACTAATTTAAATAAATATTTAATCATTTAGTATATAATACAAACAATTATTTACAACATAAATCAATTATTATTTACAATGTTTTGTCGGTAAAATTATTCACAACATAAATCAATAGTTATTGACAATGTTTTGTCGGTATAATTATTTACAACATAAATTAATAATTATTTACAATGTTTTGTCGGTATAATAATTTACAATATAAATCAATAATCATTTACAATGTTTTGTCTGTATAATATTTACTGCAATAGTTGATGTTGTTATAAAGTTATCCATTCGTCTGCAATTGGCTCTCGGAAAAACCTCCATTGTGGGTGGTTACGCGGAAGTGGTAAAGTTGGGTCTAGCGTCGGTAAAATGTAGTGAGCACGTGAGCTCTCCCCCACACGGGCAATCACAAGGGGGTCAATTCCTTGTGTGTTGTTTGGCCACAAAAAAAGCAGAAAACATGTGTTCCAACCACGCTTGGATATAAATACAATCGGTCGGTTTATCATTGAAGTGATAACCAGACCCGTCATTGGCATCACCATCCAGTGACCGTCAGGTGCACCTCCATTGAACCAGTCTATTGTATGCCAAAGAAAGCCAAAGTCTTGTTGCCCCCACATATTTATGTAAGTTTTCCTATGATAATCTAACTCTTGCAACAACATATGTCTGGCTTCGGCCCACCTATTTTCGTTTTGAAAAATAATGTGAGCAACGCTGATGCGTGAGAATTGCACCAGGCTTTACCTCTCGAGGGATCTCGAGAAGTTTACAACCCCCACCAGGCAGTGTACCTGATCGTTGTAGTATAGTATAGTGACAAGTACCGGGGGATTGATCGTTCAACTCAGGAATAATGTCGCTAGGATTAGAAAGCCTAAGAACTAGGTCTAGATGTGAGGGATGATTCTTTTTGTATTTTTATGTTTTATGAAAAGCAATTAAAAATCTCGGTTTTAGAGGGTGTGGGCGGAATTAGTTGCTAGTCAACTAACCCAATTACTAAGATGCAATCAAAATAAAATAATAAAAATGAAAATAAACTAAATTAACTAGTGATGTGAGCAATATATGAGAGAATTGTGTTTACTTAGATTTCACTACTCCCTAGATACCTTTTACAGGTTAATTACTTGTTACAGTTGCATGGATGACGGATTGTATTCCTTAATACCATTCATGGGGTGGCGTACTTACTTCCCCAATCCTATAAGCTCCTACTTCGCTCCTATGTCGAGCCGGCTAAGAAGCTCCTAACATGGGATCACTAGAATTCGCTCATGCATTAAATACAATTATAAAAACCTAGTACACATCGGTTCATGTTTCTTAAGACGTTCAAGCAAGTTACACAACGGAGATCTGCCAGTTTTCTTAAGCCTAACATTGAAATCATTCATCCATTACAACTATAAACAAGCAATCAACCTATAATTAACATCTAGGTTTCATTACATCTAAGCAAACACATGAAAGATCTAGCCTAGCATGTTAAAATTAAGACAAGCATAACATATATTCAAACAACACATAGACATATTGAATGAATTGAAAGAAAACTTATCTTAATTGAACATGAAAGGTTTCAAGGGGTGAAAACCCTTGAAAATACTGTTATAAACGACCTAGGGTTTATTAGGTTCGGCCCTATTATTCTCCACACAAGTTCCTCTCTTAATGAATGAAAAATAGAAAAGTATATATAGATTTTGTGAGGTGACGGCGTCATGAGTAAATTTCAGACGCCGTCATCTCGCTGCTAATAAAGTTCTCAGACTGCCTAGATCTAGGTCTGACGCCGTCATGTGTAATTCTGCTCCAGGCAGTCACCAAAATAACTCTTGACACCCTACTTCTGACGCCGTCACGTTTTCTCTGGGTCGTCATGTATTTTGCTCCTGACGCTGTCATATTTTCCTTCTTGACGCCGTCAGGTACTGTTCCCAGCATGGAAAATTAAGTCTTTGCCGTTTTCTTCACTTTTATGCTCAAAAAACGTCCAAAATGCTTCCTTTTTCAGAATTCACTCCCAAAGTACCTAAAATCACAAAAGGAACGATTTAGGGCAATATTTGATCAAATAAATTCAATTCCGGGCTTAAATGACCCCCTAAAAACGGTTCATTTTTCGCCTCATCATATACCCTTACACTTGAGATTTGCTTGTCCTCAAGCAAATACTCTTTTATTATAATCAAAATACAAGTTAGGGTCATTTAACACTAAGATAAAAGTAATTACAACAAATAATCGTTCCACTAAAGACCAAAGACAAGCACGGAGGTCATACACTAGCACCTCACAAATAGTGTTTAGATACTCGCATCTCTCGGGTGTAATAAAGTAATATCACAATATGGAAATGGAAAACATCTCTCACTACCTGTCATAGCAAAATAGATTACCATAGGCTTGGGAAAGGATCAAACCTCCACCACATGGCGTAAGCACCTAGGATAAACTATCAAAGAGGTCTTTTTAAAGGGTTGTAACGTGAGGTGTAGGGATATGAAATACACGGTTTTGTTGGATATAGGCAATCTTTACTGGTGGCGAGTTAATAATCTTGGTTAATTACATGTACAATATGGCGTTGCTAAGCCAAGACTAGACTCGACTTAAGCTAATAAATGAAAAATAACAAAAACATAAAATAAACATAGAATGAAACGGGATGGTAGTCCGTATGTTTTTCTCTTTTCCTTTTTTTGTTTTGTTTTTTTTTTTTCATACACTTTTACCCTACCATCCAAAATAATACATCATAGGGAATGAACATTCCCCTTACACTTGAATTTTTACATACTTTACAATAAACTAATCTAATTACTCGAATTAAGAAAATAAAAACACTTGGAGTACTTTTAAGGTTAACATACATTTGGGGGTAATAATATGATGTTCTTCCCTATTACTCCATAAGATTAGTACTTTACCCATGAGTCCCAATCGTCCCAAAAAAATATGTACGAGGATATGACTCGACTTAGCAACCATGTAATCAATTAGATGATTAACTAAGGGTTTAAACAAATAACAATAATGCACTAAAGATGAGTGCATACACGGAAGGCTAAGGCGATTTGGTTGTACATTTAAGTGGGGTGTAACAAATTCTTCCTTTAAGTAAGCTGCTTAAAGTTAGAAACAAAAAGATAGGCTCAGAGGGGTGTACTAGGGGTTTCATGTACTAAAAATGAGTACAACGCTAATGGTGTGGGAAAAATTAGTTGACTTTACTAGCCGAGTAATATGACTTAAATGGTCAAGTAATTATGATACGGGTTTAACACAAGGGTGATCCTAATGCCTCTTATCATGTAGTAAATCCTACTACACGAATGTAGTCTCACTAGCGGTGTCGGGATGCATCACTAACGCAAGTTCTAGAATCTAAATGCTACCGGTACACTCATAAGCACTAATAGTAAATACTTTTCCTATCAAATCTAAAGGCGAACGTCACATATTTGGGTGGACAATTTTTCTGAATGGTACGGTTTTGTGCTAGTCATACGACTCCTATCCATGAGACGCTTGCTAAGGCTAAAGTTGCACTCCTAAATGTTGTAAAAAAATTTAAATTTGGCGCTAAAATTACACTAACAAGTATTTCTCATAGTTTTATTACACACCTACCATTAAACAAACAAACTCAAGCGAAAGTGTATCTATAAGGTATCATCATTTTACCTTCCCCTTACACTTAGGATGAACATTGTCCCCAATGTTCAAGTAAAGAATGTAAAAGTAAAACAGGTAAAAGAATGAAATCAAATACTCCCCTGATTCGCTCGGTATGGATAATATGGTGACCAGGTTAGATCTTCCTCCAATAAAATGAACAATCAAAGCTTCCCTTCCAGAATATAAATCATCTTCTTGTCATAGATAACATGTTAAACCTGAGAAAACAAACAAGGCAACCTCGCATAAAATCGGCGGCAATCTATATATGCTGACAAATCCTAGAAAACAAAATAAGATATAATGCTTGTGGAATGATGTTTGCAGATTCCCTGGAGATTATAAAACTAAAGATTCAACAAAAACTTTAAAACTCCGTTAGAAAAACAAAACTGGTAAAATTTCCAGAATTTTACACGTGACGCCGTCAGGAATTTCTTCCTGACGCCGTCAGAAGTGACCTGCAGAAATTCTTAAGTTAAGTTTCCCGAAAATTTCTGGAAAAACTTTGTCCTCTTCCTGGAAAATCCTGCAAAACATCATTATGACTCGATACAAGCATTTGACTCTAACAAATACGAATACACATGTTCATTTAATATTGTGGAGAATCATGATCAAGTTTGTTTCTTAAAAACATATTTGGGGTTTCCCTTTACATTTATCTTTTGTGAAATACCTTTGTATGACCAAACAACAAAATAAAGTATTTTCACCATTTTAGTTTGAAACATGATCTACCAACAATAAAAATAAAGCATGCATACTGAAACAAATAACAATCAAACAAAATAAAAATCACACAAAACATGGGTTGCCTCCCAAGAAGCGCTTTTCTTTATTTACAAGTCTTGTAGCTAGACTCAAGGTCATGGGTTACTACGTGATATGGGTGAGTTCCTCATTGATGACATCTTTGGGATCAAACTTAGGTTTCAACTTCTTATCGGGTTTCTTAGTACGGTATGACCTTTCAAACTTTTCTCCATCCGGATCATACAAAATCATCTTCATATGCCATGATCCGTCACCTTCCTTAGGTGGCTTGTCCCACCTCCATTTACACTTATCCCCCTCTCTTTTCCACTTGTTCATCTCTATGTTAATGGGCACTACGCTTAAGAACTCAATCATCTTCCTAAAAACTAGGGGGTCCTCAAAAGGATCTAGCTCTTCATCTCTAGCTATGAGTTGTTCCACCGAATGTGTCTTATCGATGAAATCCTTTTCTAGATAGAATGGGCATTGGGGTCCTATAAAGTTTCTTTCTATCCAAGGTCCATATCTAGACGGTCTCCTATTCATCTCTACCCAATGTGGTGTCGGTTCATCCTCACAATCATACCTATGTTTCTTAACATCATATACCAACCAAGTATCACCCTCACCTACCGCTATCTTAGACTCCTTACAATCTATCATGGCGCTAGCGGTTGCTAAAAATCCTCTTCCTACTAATAAAGGGCATGTAGTATCACTAACCATATCAAGGACGTGAAAATCCGCCAAAATAGTTAACTTCCCTACGTGAACAACTACATCCATAATCATCCCAACCGGGTGGGCAATACTCCCATCCGCTAGACCAATTAATACCTCCGTCTCCTCTAATTTTCCTAGCTTGAGAGTGGTGAAAAGGGATAAGGGAATCAAGTTGAGGCTTGACCCTAAATCGGCTAGTGTGTCGAAAGCTTCGGATCTTCCTATCTTACAAGGCAAAACAAATATACCCGGATCATCAAGCTTCTTAGGCAACTTGTTTTGAACGAAGGCGGTCCCATTTTTACCTAGTTTAAATTTCTCATATTTTTCTAGGAGGGCACTATAATAGGGAGTGATTTGCCCTAAACAGTCAACTTATATTGACCAAGGAATGGTCAATAAAGTCAAATAGCCTAGAGTTAATCTCCGGGTAATATAGGAAATCACCAGGTCGTTATACCCCGACGAGGTGTGAATTGTATCTAAGCGTGCTTGTGATCGGGTGATTATTCACAGAAAAGGGTGGTAATAAGATTTATTTGGAAATTATGAACAGAAATAGCTTAGGAAAGCTATGTGACTAATTACTGGAATTTAGATTACGAAGAAGTTAACTAAAACCTAAAAACCGTACGTTTGCTGAAAACGGGAACAAACGTACGTGAAATAAAAGTGAGTGAGGTGATCTGAAAAGGCTACTGGTATAAAAATGATGTTTTTACAAACCTAATGATTAAAGAAATTTTTTTGAAAATTAAAATTAATTTCTACACTATTTTTATAATTACTATTAACTAAATACTAATTTCCTATTTAATTTTAATTAATTAAATTAACCTAAAATACAAATAATTATGAAATTAACCTAGAAAGTTAAACTTTAAAATTTGGAAAATCTAAAATACTATAAAACTCATTTTAGTACTGAAAATATATTTTTAAGACTTTTTAATTAATTACTACTAATTATTAACTAATTATTAATTACTTTTTAATTATTTAAATTAACCTAAATTCTAATTAATTATGAAATTACACTAGAGAATTGAAAATAAAATTGGAAAAATTAAAAATAACTAAAAACTAATTTTAAAACTAAATTTATATTTTTCTGATTTTCTAATTAATTAATATTAATTATTAACTATTTAATAATTATTAAAAACTAATTGGGAAAAATATTTTAAAAGGTAATATACTTGCCACGTATTCATCTTCGGGGTAGTAAACTAAATTTTTTCAGATTTAACACCATTAACTTGTTATTTTTTCATCTTTTGGGTAATCTGTCACTTGCTAATCGGTGGTAAAGTTCCACCACTACCCAAAAGATGAATATGTGGCAAGTATAATACTTTTTTTTTTATATATATAATTTGCCCTACCCATCACTCCGACGACCACCGCCGCTCCGGCCACCTCAACCCACCACCCACCTTCTCCTTCCTCATCACTCAAACCTTAAAAAAAAAAAAAAAAAAAAAACACCTCCACCATTATTCGCAGCTGTTATTTCTTCTGAAAACCACCACCACCATCACAGCAGCCGCCGTTATTTCTACATGAAACCACCATCACTAAACTAAGGATTTACCAATAGGGCAAATTATAAATAAAAGTATTTTTACCATAATAGCAATTCAATAATTTTTACGTTAATAGCAATTCAAGAATTTTTGTTAGTAAAGCAGCACATCAGATGTTTGGATAGTGAACTAGAAACATCTCTACATGCCTGAGAGAGATGTGGGGTGTTGGAATACGGTTATTTCGTGTTATTTACATGATGGGAAGTAAATAACGGCGGCTATTGTGTTAGTGGTGGTGGTTTCATGTAGAAATAACGGCGGCTGTTGTGATGGTGGTGGTGGTTTCCAGAAGAAATAACAGCGGCGAATAATGGTGGAGGTGTTTGGTTTTTATTTTATTTTTTTAATTTTTTTTAAGGTTTGTGTGATGAGGAAGGAGAAGGTGGGTGGTGGGTTGAGGTGGCCGGAGCGGCGGTGGTCGTCGGAGTTAGGGGTGGCAATTTCTGACCTGACACGAAACCCGACCTGAAACCGACACGAAAATTAACAGGTTCGTGTTGAGTTAAATATATTTCAGGTCAGGTTTGGGTCGACCCATCTAACCCGTTTATTAAACAGTTCAGGTTCGGGTTGGGAATAAATTAAATGGGTCGACCCGCCAACCCGTTTAAGATTTTTTTATTAAATTAAAAATTATTCATATTTTATTATACAGGTTAAATGGGTTAAACGGGTTGACCCACAAACCCGTTTAACCTGTTTAATTCGTGTAATGTGTCAACTTTTGTATAAAAACGGGTTAAACGGGTCAACCCGAAACCCATTTAACCTATTCAACCCGTATAACCTATTTAACCCGCCAACCCAAGTATATATACGGGTTAAGTGGGTCAGGTTCGGGTTATATGATAAGCCAATTGGCTTAAATAGAAGCTATCACTTCTATTAAAGTTGACTTTTTGGTGCTTTTCTGTTTCACAACTGCTTATGGGATGTTTTTAAATAACTTTTGTGAAGTTACTTTGAATGGAAATAAAAAAATAAGCAGTTTGGGTAGCTTATTATGAAGACAGATGAGTATTGAAGCTTATTAGGACTTGAATGATAAGTAAAAGCTACCAAAAGATATTTAAAACACAAGTAAGCTACAAACAGATGTGTAACTACTCAAAACAAGCCAAACTGAGCAAATAAGCACAAGTTAAGCTATAAGCAATCCACACACCAAATAGTGCACAACAGGTTCAAAGGGTCAACTTTTGAGGCTTGTGGGGTCTACTAGGGACTCTGGAAGTCCAAACAAAGTAATAAGCCAAAAAGCTGAGGTGATAAGCTATCTAGAAAGCTAGGTCACACCCTCTGGGTCCCACAGGTGAGGTCAGGGGGAGGGTTGGTGTTAGGGTACAAAAGCTGATAACTCAGCTTTGGTCAGAGAAAGGTCAAACAAAAAGGCACTTGCAGCCCTACTAAATAAGCCTTAAACTACAAAATAAGCTTAGAACCTAAGAGTCTGGCTTATTGGCTTTCCATTAAGCCAAAAAGCAAGGTGTGGGGCCCACTGGTTAAGCCTGTGGAGTCCACTCAAGTTGGGCTATGAAACTGAGGTCTGTGCACAGGGGAGGTGCTTCCCTTGCAGCTGACTTTGAGCTTAAGCACAAGCTTATGGAAAAATCATAAAAATAAGCCAAGCATGGGACCTTTTAGTTCAGCTGAGATATTATACACACAAGAAATTCCAAAGTCTTAATCTTAACACAAAAATCTATAAAATTCTTGCAAAAACTGACTTTTCTAAACAAAGAGAAATTTGACTTTTTAGGATTTTGAAAGATTTGACTATTATGAACTTTGAATCCTGATTTTATGGCTTTTTTAAGTTATATAAGCTACAATAAGTTCAAAATAAGTAAAAACTTATACTTGTGACTTGAATTGAGGCTTATGCCTTTCTAAATTTCACCTCAGATGGTGTTTAAGCCAAATGAAGTGAGATTTTGACTTTTAAGCTTATGACTGTTAAAAAGGTACTTGATTTGGTGTATTTATGCAATAAGTGAGCTGAGTAAACAAGCAAAAAATACTGAGAACAACCAAAATGACCCACACAGTTAAATCCAAACACCCCTTAACAAAACAGATAACTAACAAACTTGATTAAAACAACTATAGACTACAACCTAATGATCACAACTAGTCTAATTAATGATAATTAAGTAAAATAAATAGATACGAGCTACTAGTACACTAAAAAGAGGGATTTTTGAGCTTACAAAAGCCTTCCAAGCTTAGCAAACCAAGGACCAAAGAACCAATACCAATTCCTAATGACTTCCACAAGTCCCTAATCCCAAAGCCATCCAGTATATACCTTGCTCCAACTTTCTTCAACCTTTGTCCATAATTTTTTTATTTTATTTTTATTTTTTATTATTTTATGAAACATAGTTTAGAGAGTTTGCACAAGCTTATAAAGCTTCTAAAAACTTTATTCTTAAGCTTACATGAACCTGTGAATAGATATTACACACTGATGAACCAAGTATGATCTTTGCAATATTTATTATAAAACTTGAAATTTAGAAACAAGAGTTTAAACTAAAATTGGACTTTCATTCATAGAAAACTGATTACAAAAGATGAAATAAGCATAAAAACTACTAAGCTAGAATTAATACATGCCATATGAGGCTTCTGCTATCTACTACTTATACTATGAAAAAGAAATAATACATCCTATGCACCCCTGTGCTTCCCTTTGCAAATTGAGATACCCACATGCTTCCTTGTTGACCAACGACCATATCCCAACCCTTCAATTGAGATTTAATGAATTTGAGCCCTTGATTTCCATTTTCCCGCAAAAAATAACACGCACCAAAATTAGTGGGACGGGTGAGGCATTTATTGTGGTGGTGGTGGGGGTTGGTTTGGTTGGTGAGGGGAATTAATTGTGGGGGGCTATTGGTTGGAAAGGTGGAGAGGGGGGGGGGACATAGGACCCTGGTTTTGCGTTGTTTGGTTGGGAGGGAAGACGGTCAAAGGGTGGTTTAACCGGGGTTTTAATATTAAAAGGGAAGCGGGCCTGGGAGGTGATGGGCTTTGGATGGTTTTGGGCTTAGGGTGGATTTGGATCAGGCTTTGGATTTGGATTGGTTTTGTTTTGGGGTTTAAATAATAAAAGGGGTCCGTTTGGTATTTATTGAATCACAAGGACCATTTTTGTCATTTCTCCAAAGTATGAGGGCTGAAGTTGTACATCTCCCAAATTGTTACCAAGGACCAATATTGCCAAGCACCAATATTCCAAGAACCATTTTTGTATTTTTCCATTTTTCAAAATTCCCAGGGACCTTTTCTGCCATTTTTGAAATCTCAAGGACCAAACATGTAAATTTGGAAACTTATGACCCAAGTATCATATTTTGTGATATTTGACTTTCAAAAGCTTGGGTTGACTTTTTCTTTCAAAATAAATGCATAGGGACTATTTTTGACAAGTTTTAAAACTTGGGGGACTGAAACTGCCAATATTGCAAACTTTGATCATTTTTCATTTGTTTTTGCTCATTTTGCATTTAAAACACATAAAACACAATCCCTAGGATAATTTAAGTATTTTGATAACTTTTTGATTGTTTTTGTATGTTTTGGCAGTTTAAATACGACAAAAATGATGAGTGTTTGAGCACTCATCAGGGAGCACGGGCTAAGACATCAATGACGGGACGTTCAAGGTGAAGCTCCTTGAATTCATCGTCAAGGTCTTGTGTAGGAGGTGTTTCAATTATGCTTTTGACCGGTTTTATATCGGGTGTTTAATTTGATTGGTCCTTTTGAAGAATTTGGTTTTGTTTGAAACACGTGCTCGTTGATTTAACCGAGTAGTATTGCGGACAAGAAGTGGGTGACGAAACTGATGATATGGAATTAACGTTTAGTTTCGGGTTCTTGACCGTGTCGCTTGGGAGTGCTCCCATTTCTCGGTCATTGAGAACTTTCAACAATGTGTCAATTTTGGTGGTCATCTCGCTTTGCTTTTGTTTGAAATCGGCTTCAAACTTAGATATGCGAGCTTCTTGAGATGCCATAAACTTGGACATCAATCCTTCAAGATTGTTGGTACTACCATAGTTGTTAGAAGGATTGTTATTGAAAGTACGGTTGGAGGGTGGACCGTTTGGTTGGTAACGATTAGGCGGATTGGAAGAATTGGTTTGGTTTTATTTCCACCTAAGGTTTGGGTGATTTTTCCAAACAGGGTTGTAGGAATCACCATAGGGGTTTGGCTCGGGTATGAAAGTGTACCACTTATCTCCCGCTTCGTCGGTACGCGAGGATGTGTAGTCCGCAAAAGCTGTTTCGGGGAGTTCCACACAATTACGAGTGTCATGGGGACCACCACATAATTCGCATGAAGAAGTCATTTTGTTCACTTGGCTTGAAGGCTTAGGAACTTCGTAAGATTTCATGAGAAACTTGACTTGATCCTCAAGTTCCATGATCCTACGGTCGGGAGTGCTAGAATTGTTCGAAGGCAAAGATATTGCCTTGACCGTTTTGTTCAAATCACGGGGATCATTCCAACTTTTGTTGTCATAGAGAGCAAGATTTTCTATGAGTTCCCATGATTCTTCCGCACTTAGATCATGTAGCTTGCCACCCGCCGATTGGTCAATGGTTCGCCTTGTGGAGAGATCGATATGGTCATAGAAGATTTGGACTTAGAGCCAAAGATCTATGCCATGATGAGGGCTTTTTGGAGTAAGTCCTTGAAACAAGTCCATGCTTCATATAGAGTTTCACCTTGACGTTGTTGGAACATCAAGATATCATTTCTAAGCTTGGTAGTTCTCCCCGGTGGGAAAAATTGAGCAAGGAAACTAGTGGTGAGATCATCCCATGAGGTGATGGATCCCGCGGGTAAACGTTCAAGCCATTGACTAGCTTGATCACGTAGAGAGAATTGGAATAGGCGTAATCGGGTTGACTCTCTAGTTGTAGCATCAAGGTCTATAGAATCTACAATTTTAAGGAAGTCCTTGAGATATTGATTTGGATCTTCGGAACGAAGTCCATGGAATGCACATCCGCTTTGCACCAACCGGATGGTGTCGGATCGCAAGGGAGACACATTGGCTCCATGGGTGAGCTCAATGGTGTTTCAGTAGCCTTGGTGACTAGGTCGGGAATACTCTCCTAGGGTTCAGGGCGTAAGAGGTTGGTTAGCTAGTGGTGGGTTTTGTGGGTGGTCTTGTTGTGGTGGGTTGATGGGTTCAAAGATGTTACCACCTTCCATGATGTCGGATGGTAAAGATTACGAACAAGGCACGAAGAAATAAGATATACTAAAGAGGACCTAAAAATAAAAATAAAATCTTACTAGAAAGGAATCTAGCAAGTAGACCTAATAAAAAGAAGTTCTAACCTAGACAATAACTATTCCCCGGCAACGGCGCCAAAAACTTGATGCGTGGGAATTGCACCAGGCTTTACCTCTCGAGAAGCTTACAACCCCCACCAGGCAGTGTACCTGATCGTTGTAGTATAGTATAGTGACAAGTACCGGGGGATTGAACGTTCAACTCAGGAATAGTGTCGCTAGGATTAGAAAGCCTAAGAACTAGGTCTAGAGGTGAGTGATGATTCTTTTTGTATTTTTATGTTTTATGAAAAGCAATTAAAAATCTCGGTTTTAGAGGGAGTGGGCGGAATTAGTTGCTAGTCAACTAACCCAATTACTAAGATGCAATCAAAATAAAATAATGAAAATGAAAATAAACTAAATTAACTAGTGGTGTGAGCAATATATGGGAGAATTGTGTTTACTTAGATTTCATTACTCCCTAGATATCTTTTACAGGTTAATTACTTGTTACAGTTGCGTGGATAACGGATTGTATTACTTAATACCATTCATGGGGTGGCGTACTTACTTCCCCAATCCTATAAGCTCCTACTCCACTCCTATGTCGAGCCGGCTAAGAAGCTCCTTACATGGGATCACTAGAATTCGCTCATGCATTAAATACAATCATAAAAACCTAGTACACATCGGTTCATGTTTCTTAAGACGTTCAAGCAAGTTACACAATGGAGATCTGCCAGTTTTCTTAAGCCTAACATTGAAATCATTCATCCATTACAACTATAAACAAGCAATCAACCTATAATTAACATCTAGGTTTCATTACATCTAAGCAAACACATGAAAGATCTAGCCTAGCATGTTAAAATTAAGACAAGCATAAGATATATTCAAACAACACATAGACATATTGAATGAATTGAAAGAAAACTTATCTTAATTGAACATGAAAGGTTTCAAGGGGTGAAAACCCTTGAAAATACTGTTACAAACGACCTAGGGTTTATTTGGTTCGGCCCTAGTATTCTCCACATAAGTTCCTCTCTTAATGAATGAAAAATAGAATAGTATATATAGATTTTGTGAGGTGACGGCGTCAGGAGTAAATTTCTGACGCCGTCATCTCGCCGCCAATAAAGTTCTCGGACTGCCTAGATCTGGGTCTGACGCCGTCATGTGTAATTTTGCTCCAAGCCGTCACCAAAATAACTCTTGACGCCCTACTTCTGACGCCGTCACGTTTTATCTGGGTCGTCATGCATTTTGCTCCTGACGCCTTCATATTTTCCTTCTCGACGCCATCAGGTATTGTTCCCAGCATGGAAAATTAAGTCTTTGCCGTTTTCTTCACTTTTATGCTCCAAAAATGTCCAAAATGTTTCCTTTTCCAGAATTCACTCCCAAAGTACCTAAAATCACAAAAGGAACGATTTAGGGCAATATTTGATCAAATAAATTCAATTCCGGGCTTAAATGATCCCCTAAAAACGGTTCATTTTTCGCCTCATCAAACGCACCGAAACCCGCAATTCCCATCACCCCCGACATTACGTATGGACGGTAACTCCGTGGAATTGCCTCAATAAAACCATTGCTCACAGTATCTCCAACATATAATCTGTGGCGTAGACTATCACCCGTGTAAGAACTATGTCTTGGAGGCTCTTGCCGCAAGTTCGGGACTTTCGTAGATCTTGAATTTGTACTTCTTCGTTGATCTACGATTGGTACTTCATTCAAGTCCGGAACTTTTGTAGCCTTGGACTTTTTGTCCTTTGCGCTCGGACGTCCACGGGTATTTTCCTGAACAACAGGTTGACGTGTGTCCACAGATTCAGGTTGGTATATCCCTCTTAACTTATGCAACATATTCTTCTTGACAAACGACGTCCCTTTGCCAAAAACACTCTTGAATTGTCGCACGTCATTTTCAAACTCTCTTGTATCATCATCATCATCATCATGGTCATCATCATCATCATCATCAAGCACAAGATTACTGACAACGGGACACGGTACAGACAGGGTTCTCCAAAATATATCAAGGCATTCCAATGGAATGGGCACACCTGCATTTATTAAAAGTGACTTATGTAAAACCATTTCGTGAAAGCATTCATTAAAATTGACTTTAATATACTTACCATTAATTCGATACAACATCATTTGACAAAAACACGGCAGTCCATAAATTGATCGCAACTTATGGCTACAATCTTCTGCGGCGAACTTCGTTTGAATGAGTTCTTTGTACATGAGTATAAAAGCATATTTGGAAATGTTATACCACAGCTCTGAAAATATTGGTATATCACATTTATTTATTTTCTCATTTTTGCTTCTATTAAAACTCTCTTGTATCGCGCCCTTTTGAGAAATAAGAATCTTATCAATCGAAATCAACAACGTGTTTAAGTTGGACTGTGTGCAGCCCAAATATAATTTCAACAACGCATGCTGAGCCTCAACTCTACACGTTGTTGTCTGGCCGTAGCTGCGATATTCATCGGTAACACACGAGACAAACATGTTCCCGTAATCTCGCAGCCAGTTATCCAGATACCGAGCAATATCTGAAAAAACGATGAATTAATACAAGGTCAATCGGGTGCATATTTGTTAAATAATAAAAACACTGAATTAATAATTGAGTACCCGGTTCGTTGACCAATTTTTGTTGTAGTCGTCGATAATGTTGCTCGAATAAGGCGGGTGTTTGAACTTTAACCATCCAATCCCATGTGTTTTTTATGGACTCGTACTCCTCTAACGACCCACATTTACCTCTGCAATGCTGAAGTATATTTTGGGAAATATGCCATCGACATAGTACTTTGTGAGCATGCGGGAATTCTGCTCTGCATGCCCCAATCAAGGCTAAATCCCTGTCGGTGACGATTACACGTGGATAGTATCTTTCGTCTATCACCTCACGTTGCAATACCCATTCAAAATTAGGCCCTTTTTCACTGTTTAAAAAACTAAACGCCATCGAAAATGTTTTATTTGTTGATGTTACTCCGACAATTTCAAAAAATGGCAATTTAAACAGTGTGGTATTGTACGTGGAGTCTATTAGCATGATTTCAGGGAACGTACACCATAAAGCGTACGACGTAGGGTGAACAAAAAATAGTTCCTCAGGCTCATTATTAGGACTTACCCTATCGTAATATGTGTACCCTGATTGCTGCAGGTGTGAGTAAAGGACTTGAATTGGAGTTAGATTACCCATTTTGGCTTTCCGGATCTTAACTTGTGCGTTATATATAGTTCTAACGCTAGACACGTTATCCGGATTACGACCCTGTATTGTCGAGAGTATTTTACGTGGTTGTACGGTATACTATGTCAATTCTTTAACCAACTCGAACTCATCATCATTTAAGAGCATTGCATATGGCACACCATGCAGCGACTCTAACATAGGATGATTATGACTATCATCCTACACTTTCAAAATCCAATATGATCTTCTTTTAAGATATTTCGCCACCAATTTGAATGGGCAATCGGTTTTAGAGGTACTGGTATTCCGTTTTCCAGTACCTTCGGGTGAATAAATCCCACCCTTTGTACACCCATAATTGATTTCGTTCATAATACCGTTTTCTAATTTAGTTCTTCTTTTAACAATCACAAAACCAAGTTCCCGAGCTATGTTTTGCACCCAATCCGTTAATTGCTCGTGAGAATCGAACCCCTGAAAAAACATTACGAATTTACCTTTTTTTTAATACTAACAAATAACTTTTTTTAACAAATTTTACAAATAACTTTTTTTTAACAAATTTTACTAATACTTTTTTCAAATTTTACAAATAACTTTTTTTTAACAAATACTTTTTTTTACCCAAACAATACTTTTTTTTTTTTTACAAATAACTTTTTTTACAATACTTTTTTTTATAAACAATACTTTTTTTTACAAATAACTTTTTTATACAATACTTTTTTTTATAAACAATACTTTTTTTTTTACAAATAACTTTTTTTTACAATACTTTTTTTTACAAATAACTTTTTTTACAATACTTTTTTTTTTATTTTTTATAAACAATACTTTTTTTTACAAATAACTTTTTTTTTTACAAATTTTACAACTTTTTATAATAAAAAAAAAGTAATAAAAACATACGCGGGGTGGACAGCTGTCTAACACCTACAGTACTATTATCACCTATCACCACAGCTGTCTCACACACACCACACACTTACAATCTCTCTCTCTCTCTCTCTCTCTCTCTCTCTCTCTCTCTCTCTCTCTCTCTCTATTTGCTCTCTTTTTCTCTCTCTATTTTTAGATATAAAAACGTTTTTAGATCTAAAATCACTAATATTGTGATGTTGTTGATGATTTGTGAGAGAGTTTGTGAGTGAGTGGTGATGTTGTTGGTGATCTGTGTTGGGGATTTCTCCCTGATTGAGGGTTATTCAAAAATTAGGGTTTCGTACAAGTAATTTGGGGGTTTTTCTGTGGTGATAGGTCTTAATTCTGTGATAGATCTTAATTCTTATGTGATTTGCTGGTTCTGTGATAGATCTTAATTCTTATTCAAAAATTAGGGGTTCAAAAATATTTGGGGTTTTTTCAATCTATTTTGATTTACTTCATATAAAGTGTGTTAATTGAAAGATGTATACGTTAATTTATCAGATCTAGATTTTTTTTAAGAAACCCTAATTTTTTGAAATTTAAGGTTTCGTGGTGGCTGGTTCTGTGGGGGGTTGGGGGGGGGGGGGGTTTCTGTGGTGCTTAATTGTCTGTTCTTATGTGATTTGCTGGTTCTGTGATAGATCTTAATTTTTATTCAAAAATTAAGGTTTCAAAAATATTTGAGGGGTTTTCAATCTGTTTTGGTTTACTTCATATAAAGTGTGTTAATTGAAAGATATATATGTTAATTTATCAGATCTAAATTTTTTTTAAGAAACCCTATTTTTTTGAAATTTAGGGTTTCGTGGTGGCTGGTTCTGTGGTGCTGGTTCTGTGGTGCTTAATTGTCTGTTCTTATCTAGATTTGTGCTTAATTTGTGGTTCTTAATGGTGGTTCTTAGTGGTGGTTCGGTGGTGCTTAATTATCTGTTCTTATCTAGATTTGTGCTTAATTGGTGGTTCTTAGTGGTGGTTCTGTGGTGCTCAATTTTGTGTTCTTATCTAGATTTGTGCTTAATTGGTGGTTCTTAATGGTGGTTCATAGTGGTGGTTCTGTGGTGCTTAATTGTGTGTTCTTATCTAGATTTGTGCTTAATTTGTGGTTCTTAATGGTGGTTCTTAGTGGTGGTTCTGTGGTACTTAATTGTGTGTTCTTATCTAGATTGGTGCTTAATTGGTGGTTTGGGTAAAAAGTAGGGGAGGGTGTAGTCAACACTGGCCTTTATCATATCTAGATTTATTTTAAGAAACACTTATAGTGCTTGTTCTTATGTGATTTGTGTGTGAGACAGATGTGGTGATAATAGTGTTGGTTCTGTGGTGCTGGTTCTTATGTGATTCTGTGGCTGTGGGTAGGTTAACACCTTGATCTGCCACCTTTGAGTGGTATGAATACTTGCTCTGGCCTACCCCCAGTCCACAGGCTCTAGCTATAAGCATAATGAAACTGCTTAAGCAGTTTGTGATGAAACTTGATAAGCAGTTTGTTGTTTTAAAAGCATATTTGAAACTTTTTTTTTTTTTTTTTTTTTTTTTTTTTTAAATACCGAGATACGATAATGATGATTTAAAAAAATAATTTTGGCGTGGCATTTCCAAATGGACGGCAATAAAAACTTTGCAACATTTGAAGTTGCAGCCATATATCATGAGACTCTATTATGTCAAACTGCTTATAATCTGAACCAATTGATATCTTGATGTAATATTGAAAAGGCGTAAAGCTTATTAGTACCTCTTGTGTGTAAAATGGTGAACTAGACATTTCGGCAGCCTTGTTACAATGTTGTTGCCTTTTTTGTGCTATTCTGCCCCAACCCTTGTTACAATATTGTTGCCTTTTATGATGCTCTGCTTCTTTGTGAGACTTTGGTTGCTCAGAATTGGTTACCTTGTTGTGATACTCTGCTTCTTTGTGAGACTTTGGTTGCTCCAATATGGTTACCTTCTTGTGATACTCTACTACTTTGTAGACTTGTGTAGCTCAGAATTGGTTACCTTGTGATGATTCTTTGTTTCTTTGGTTGGTGGTTATGTGGTATAGTGTTTGCTAATTGTAGTGTTTGCTGTAATGGTTATACTCTGCTTCTTTGTGAGACTTGTGTAGCTCAGAATTGGTTACCTTGTGATGATTCTTTGTTTCTTTGGTTGGTTATGTGGTATAGTGTTTGCTGATTGTAGTGTTTGTTGTAATGGTTGTGTTTGTTGTGATACTGGTTGGTTGATTGAGCTTTGTTTATAATCCACCAAAGCTGCAATTTGTGGAATCTTACTGTTGAGCTTTGCAGTTTGTGGAATCCTTACTGTTTGGGCTTGTGACATGCCTGTTTTTGACAGCCTTGTTGTGGGTTGGTTTTGACCACACCCTCCCCTGCTTTCTAGTGATACTTGAGTGTGGAATCTGCTGCTGAGCTGTTGAGCTTTGCAGTTTGTGGAATCCTTACTGTTGAGCTTGTGACATTCCTGTTCTAGTGATATTGTGGAATCTGCTTTTGAGCTGTTAAAAAAATGGTTTTTAAAACCAAGGCGATGACGAATGGTTTTTAAAACCGAATGGTATGGCGGAGTGATATTTTTATCACTTTCGCAACCTTCAAATCCGAGCCTTGTAAAAATCTAAGCCTATAAGGCAATGACGAATGTATCATTTCATCCGAGCCTTCACTTGTGTTTTGTGTTGTCTTTGTGTGAACCTGCAGTTGTGTTGTCTTTGTGTGAACCTGCAGTTGTGTAATGTTTGCACTTTAGACTTGATCACTTTGTTGTGGTTACTGCACTTGTGCTTTGACAAAAAAAATAGGACTTGGCGATGACGAATTTAACAATGATCCGAGCCTGCAGTTGTGTTTGTGTTTTGTTTGCACTTTGGACTTGATCATTTTGGACAAAACAAAATATTACACTTTTGTGCTTTGACAAAACAAATAGGAGCTGCATTTTGTGCTTTGACCCAAAAAAAAAGGACTTGGACAGTTGGACAGCAAAAAAAAAAAAAAAAAAACAAAAAACTGCACTAGGTGGGCCCCACTAGGGAGGGTTTGCAGCCTAGGGCACTAGACCCCCGTCCGGTCAACACAACCCTTATTTAAAGATTTTTCATGTTTTCAAGGACAACAACAATGATCTTGGAATGAACGCAAAAGTATACACTAGTCGTAGAGGTTTGATTCTTTAGCGGAAGTCTCAAGTTTGACGTTCACGAATTATTTTTGAGCCAGTTCTCGTTGTGCAAACATACCTATAAAAACAAGGAAAGGGATAAAATCAGCATTGTGTTTAATCTCAGCTCCATAGATTCATAAGAAACAGTTAAATATTGCTTAAAGTCCAGAAGACCATCGAGTTAGGAATAAACTTCACATCGCCAACCTTTATTTTCGAATAGTAATTTTGTTACGCAATAAAAACGTGTCCAACTGTCCATTGTCCACAATTTGCACCCACAAACTTTTTAGTGGGCCTAATGTATGCATAACCAATAGAGGGCCTATTAGCATTAATAAAACGATCAATACAAATATACAATGATGTTCAAGAAAAGACACTTTGATAGCTAAATGCCTAAATGACCAAACTCCGCTAAGGTTGTGGACAAATCGAGAAACAATAATGTTGAATAGCTGGCCCCTAATTTATCATTTTCTTTCAAAAGAGAAAAAGAAAAATGAGGAGCACTATATTTTCCACGAAGTAAAATGACTCCTGTTTTTGTCAATGTTGATACAAAAGTTGGGCGTACCTGGTTATTGGGCTTTTGCTCTTATATCAATTAGCTTCTTAGTACTTTGTTACCTGCGCACTAAGAAAATAAACAACACCGTTAGGCTTATCGAGGGATTGTCTCCCCCGATTAGACTCCGGCGTGAGAGTAAGTAATCGATTTAGGATTTAGTTGAAGAGTTAGGGTTGTATATCGTACCTTTAATGAGAATCGTGTGATTCTATATATAGGGGCTAAGAAACCGTATTTCTTGCTCCTCACTCTTCGCACGCGTGGTGCTTATCCGAAGTAAGGATATCTATTCCTTGAATAGATAATCCTTATCGTTACCCGGTGGGTTAGATTGGGCCTTTGGGCTTTATGAGCCCAAAGCAATAATACTACGGCCCATACCATTGTCATGGTAGCCCATTCGTAGTGGGCTTAGGTGTAAGTAATGTCTATCATTTGGGCTTGTAGCCCAAATATAGGCTATACGTCATCATGTCCCCCCAGTCTAGTGCGCGCGGCGCATAGCCGTGGGTACTAGACTTAAAACCATCAGCGGTAAGCGTGGCGGGGAATTGAACTAATTTTACCGCCTTTTTGTAGGTGCAATGCATCGAATAATTTCAAAATGGATGCCTCGAAAGTCGGGGGTGGTGTCCACGTAGTCCTTGGGATTCGGGAAAAAGTGCATGTACCTTTTGATCTTCTAGCCACCCATTTACTGTGAGTGGATTCCACGTGGAGGGAAATTAGGGTTTTACCACCCTATATAAGGGTGCCGCCCCATTTTTTAACCACACAGTAAAACACATACAACCACTATTCATCTTCTTCTTCCTTTTTAGAGCATTTTTCTGCAAGAAAACCTTTTAACCCTCGTAGGTAATCTTTGTGTGCGTCTCACTTTTTTTATTTAAAGATGAAAATGGTTGCTCAATTAGAGGACTTTCGCTCAGCGTTGTCTATTGAGGACGTCACGCAGTTTTCTTCCGACTATTTTGTGCCTTTGGATGTACATCCAGAGGCTCCGGATGTCGATGCGTGTATAGCTGACTTCCCCGAAGGGAAGATAGGTCTATACACGAAATTTTTTGAGTATGCGAATTACCGCGTACCCATTTCCATTTTTCTGAGCGATTTGCTCAATCACTATCGCCTTCACATCTCTCAGCTGCACTGTATAGGTGCGGCGAAGGTGTCGAATTTTGAAGTGAACTGTCGTTTACTTGCGATAGAACCAACTGTAGATTTATTCCGCTCCTTTTACCACACGACGTGGTCAAATGGGTGGGTTTCCTTTGCGAAGCGCCAGGGGGCGCTTCAGTGTTATACGGAAAAGGTTGACGCCCTCAAAAATTGGAGGGAGTATTTCTTTTGGGTGGATGACGCAGTCTTTCCCTCTCCCTTTGAGTTTTATACTCAGGAAACCTTACCAAGGGATGGGCGCCCCGCACCCGGTTCCTATAATCGCGCTGATGCGTAAACGTTAGATGCCAATCGACTGGCCATTAACCCCTATCCGGAGGAGTTTTTGGTACACGTGGGGTTGAGCCGCGCTTATTTTGGTGCTGCAGATGAAGTTCCCACTTTTTTAAGTGAGGATGGCCGGGGTGGGTGTTCATCCCTTATTCTTCATGCTTTGTAAGTCTTTTATTCTTGTCTTCGTGCTTTTAATAACTGATCCCTTTTTGTCGTTCTTGTTTCCCTTGATGCGCAGAGATGGATTTGTTCGCGGTGGTCAAGCTGGATAGGCCAAAGCAGGTAACCATAGGGGTGCGTCCTCTGAGGGAAGGAGAGCAGCCCTTGCTTGATGCGACTGCCGGTCATTTGACTGTTCTGCCTGCGACGGTCCCTGAGGACACGCCACCACTTGTGGTGACGCCCGTCCAGAGTTTTGCGCCTGAAGTAGTTGTGGCCCCAACTGTGGAGGCGGTGCCTGATTTGGAGGTGGCGCACGAGGAGACGCGCTCAGGGTCATCTGACAGCATTCAGATCCTGAAACCTGAGGAGGTGTTGAGGGAAGAGGTTGCGCAGAACTTAAAGCGCAAGGGAGAGGCTGGAACCAGTGGCACCAGCAAGAGGCGTCGACACGTCATCAAAGACGCAGGGTCGAACGCGGAAGAGACTTCGACGTCCGGCGCACGGTTGAAGGCTGATGCTTCTCCGTTTCTGTAAGTGTGCATTCCTTCTCTCTTTTTTTTTTTTTTTTTTTTTTTTTTTTTTTTCGATTACTTGTTGTAATTGTTATTTACCGTCTTTGTTGCGTAGGGATGACGGCGCGAAGGATGATGAGGTTTCCTCTCCGCAGAACGAAAACAAGGAGGGGAATACCGAGGCTGCTGATGGTGGTGAGGCGCAGCAGCTGATGGATGAGCTGGCTGCGACTACCGCCCGCCAAGCTGAGCTTGTTGCTCAGCTAAAGGGAAAGTATGCTGGGGAGAGCCGTGCTCTGGCCCAGAAGGAGGAGGAGTTGGTGACCCTCCGTGCGCAGTTGGCTGATGCGCATGTGGAGTTGGGGGCCTCAAGGGCCTATGCTGAGAAGATTGCCCAAGATAAGATGAGCATCTTGGCTGACTTGAAGTATGCGAGGTCGAAGCTCGAGCAGATAAAGGCAAAGACGTCGTGGTCTGTGTCGTATCTTGAAGAAAAAAGGGCCGAGCATTATGCCAGTCTGCAAGAGTTCAAGGGGCGCATGGAGAAAACGCTCGTGATGTATGAGGAGAAGCTGCGCGCCCTCAGCATCGAGTATGACGAGGAGCTGTATCCTCATCTTATGTCTATGATAGCCGAGCGCAGGTATTTTTACACCCTTGTCTTTTAAATTTGCTTGTTCGCTCTATTGCGTATCCTACCTTATTATCACTTTGTGAATGCAGGTGGTTGATCAGCCATGGGCTTCGTCTGGCAGCTCTGAGTACTTTGGAGTCTGCGGAGGTGGTGGAAGCCTTTGGGAAAGTTGTTCACTGCGCGATGGCGCGTGGCCGTTCGCAGGCCATGGAGGAGCTCCGTGAGGCCAAGTTGTTGGAGAAAGACTTGGCGGAGATTCCTGGTTATAGCTCGACGGCGTACGACGAGCTGGTGCAGGCGATGGCGGGGCTGAAGGTTCTTGAGTTGCCGCATATAGGGAGGTTGGAGCGCGACCAAGATGACCCCATAGATGTGCTCATGGCGGGTCTGACGTTGCAGCGTCATCTTGGGGAGAATGCTGAAGAGGAGGTAGATTATTATCTAAAACCTGATGTCTCGCAGCTTCAAGTCCCAGTTTTTGCGCGGCCCCGTGATATCCTCAAGCCTTTTGCACTGGAGAAGGAAGTCCCCTTGAAGGAGGTGCTAGAGCGTCACGAGCAAAGGGTTGCCATAAAGAAGGGTATTAAGGGCAAGGCTGTGATGTGCGGCATCGGTGCTGCGCACCTTCCTCGATCTGATGGCGTTCCTGTGAGTGTTCCAACTGTGTCGCTCAAGGATGCTATAACGTTGAGTAAGCTAAAGGAGGCGGGGAGTTCCGCCGCTCCAGAAGAGAGCCATGATCATCGCCATAGCATATAGGTTGTTTGTAAACTTATGTATTTTTCCTTGTAATTTAATAAATATGGAATAAGATACATTTTGTTATAAGTTCGTAACTTAAATATACTTGCATTGTTTGCTAAGTTTGATTGTTTTACTAAGTCTTTTAAGTGCGTGACTTAAGTATACTTGCATTGTTTGCTAAGTTTTATTTTTTGACTAAGTTTTTTAAGTGCGTAACTTAAGTATACTTGCATTGTTTGCTAAGTTTTATTTTTGACCAAGTGTCTTGGCTCGTTATATTGCTAAGCTCGTACGGTGTACTTGATATATGCGCATCCGTCATGGGGTGCGCATGTGAAACTTACTTTGACGTCTCAAGAGTAAGGCGCTTAGCAAGGATACGTGATCCAATGTTGATGGGTTTGCAACCCTCTTATTCAACGAGTAAATTAGTAGGTTAACTCATCCTTTATGCCTTCGTGGGTCTTTAAGTGGTGCATGCACGCCATGTAGGCAGAAATATAAAATAAACAATATTGACATATATGCAATAAAGTAAAATGCGCTATGGAGTTAGCTAGAAACCATACCATTTTATTAATACTTGCAAGTAAGTGAAAAAATAGAAAAGACAATTCCTAGAAAGAAAGAAAGACAAACACTTATTGGGCACCTCGTAGGATGCAAGTGTGTTTGTGAAAGGGCCGTAGCCTAAAAGTAACATTTTTTGAGGTTGCAGATGTTCCAAGTGCGCGCTAGGTCGTGACCTTCCATATCGCGCAACCTGTATGCGCCGTTGCCGAGCGCGTCTGTGACCTCGTAAGGTCCTTCCCATTTGGGTCCGAGCTTGCCTGTGTCTTCTGCGTGGCTCGCGTCATTGGCGCGGTAAACAAAGTCTCCTGGTCTGAATGAAGTGTTTTTGACTTTTGCATCATAATACTTCTTCATTTTTGCCTTAGCCTTTGCTTCACGTATAGCTGCGCGTTCGCGTCTTTCTTCCAGTATATCTAAGTCTATGCGCCGTTCCTCGTCATTTGTTGTGACGTTGACCTCTGCTGTGCGTAGAGTTGGCATTCCTATCTCGGCTGGTATGACGGCTTCTGTTCCATAGACTAAGGAGAATGGCGTGTCGCCAGTACTGGTTTTGATTGTCGTGCGATGCGCCCACAAGACGTGCGAGAGCTCGTCTACCCATCTTCCTTTATGTCTGTCAAGGCGCGCTTTTATGCCTTCGCCTAGACTGCGATTAGCGCGCTCAACTAGGCCATTGGTTTGTGGGTGTTTGACTGAAGCAAAGTGTTGTGTGATGTTCAATTGTGCGCACCAATCTTTGAATGGGTTATCACAGAATTGTTTTCCGTTGTCTGATACGATCTCGCCTGGTAGGCCGAAGCGACAGACAATATTGTCCCAAACAAAGCGTTTGACTTGGTTTCCCGTAATATTCACCACTACTTTTGCTTCGATCCACTTTGTAAAGTAGTCTATGGCTACGATGAGGAACTTTATTCCTCCAGCTACGACGGGGAAAGGTCCTGCGATGTCAATACCCCATTTGTAAAATGGCCATGGTGAGGTGATTGGCGTTAGCTCGTGCTGTGGTCGGCGCGGAATAGGCCTATGTACTTGGCAGTTGCTGCACTTTCTTATTAGATCGCGTGCGTCGCGGTGCATTGTTGGCCAATAGTATCCTGACCTTAGAGCGCTTTCCACCACGGATCGTGGCCCTGAGTGCATACTACATGACCCAGCATGAATTTCGCGGAGTACGTAGTCTGCTTGGAGGGGTCCAACACATTTGAGCCATGGTTGTAAGAAAGATCGCCGATGGAGTATGTTGTCGCGTAGTTCGAATCGTTGCGCCGTGCGCCGTATTCTTCGAGCGTCTTTGTTATCTTAGGGTAGGATTCCTTTGCTAATAAATTCGATGATAGGTGTCATCCACGTAGGATCTTGTTCCTCTATCACCGTTGATATCTCCATATCCAAGATTGACTTGTTTTTTAGGGTTTTCACCAATACCTGTTTTGAGAGGTGTGCGAAGCTTGTGGATGCAATTTTGCTGAGTGCGTCCGCCTTCCTGTTATCTCCTCTAGGTACTTGTTTAATTGTGAACCTATCAAAGTTTTTAATCAAAGATTTTGTCTTCTCCAGGTATTGGATCATGTGATCATCCTTGGCTTCGTATTCCCCTAACACGTGGTTAGCGACTAGACGCGCATCTACATTTGCTTCTAGGTTGCGAACTCCCATTTGGATTGCGATGCGTAGTCCGGCTAGTAGGGCTTCGTATTCTGCCTCATTGTTTGTGGCTGTGAACTCAAAGCGTAGTGCATAGGTGAATTCCATACCTTCTGGATTTGTGAGGATAAGGCCTGCGCCTGATCCATCTGCGCATGAGGATCCATCTGTGAACAAGGTCCACGGTTCCTGTAGGTCTGTTTTTGCTGCAGAGGTCGGGCTGTCGCTATCTGGCTTCTCCACGATAAAATCGGCTAAGACTTGTCCTTTGATTGCAGTGCGCGGCCTGTACGAGATGTTATACTCACTTAGCAGTACACTCCATTTTTGTAAGCGTCCTGATACATCCGGTTTGGAGATAACTTGTTTAATTGGCTGATCAGTGATTACCGCTATTGGATGCGCTTGAAAGTATCTGCGCAGTCTTTTGGATGCGAACACTAGAGCCAAGACCAGCTTTTCCATAGCACTGTAGTTAACCTCTGTTTTCTTTAGGGCTTTGCTTACAAAGTATATGGGTGTCTGGACGGAGTCTCTGTCTGTCAATAGTACTGCGCTAACTGCTCCATGGGTTGCCGATAAGTACATGATTAGTTCTTCCCCTGGTCGCGGTGCGACGAGTTTGGGAAGAGATGCCAGATGGTGTTTAAGTTGTTGGAAAGCTTCTTCTGCTTCGGGAGTCCAGCGAAAGTCTCCCTTTTTTGTGCACTTCGTAAGTGTTTTAAAGAGGGGGAGGGACTTGTATGCTGACTTAGATAGGAAGCGATTCAGCCCTGCTAACTTTCCATTTAGTGACTGGACTTCTTTGAGTGTGCGCGGGGAGGGGAGATCGATAACAGCCTTTGTCTTCTCTGGGCACGGTTTGATTCCATCGGGTTCTATCAAGTATCCGAGGAACATGCCTTCCGTTGCGCCAAAGGTGCATTTCTTGGGATTCAACTTCATGTTTATCCTCCCCAACGTTCGGAATGTTTCCTCGATGTCGCGCACCAACTCGTCCTCTGTATGGCTTTTGATGACAAGGTCGTCAACATAGACTTCCAAGTTGCGGCCTACTTGTTTTTCGAAGGCTGTATCCACCAGTCGTTGGTATGTCGCGCTAGCGTTTTTCAGGCCAAAAGGCATTTTTGTGTAGCAGTATACCCCTTGACTGGTGTGGAAAGCTGTTTTTTCTTCGTCTTCCACTGCCATCTGGATCTGGTGATACCCTTTATATGCATCTAGGAAGCATTTGAAGGGGTATCCGCACAAGGATTCGACTTTCCAGTCTATCTCTGGCAGTGGGTAGCAGTCTTGCGGACATGCTTTGTTGAGGTCAGTGAAGTCCACGCACATCCTCCAACTGCCATCGCTCTTCTTTACCATAACTGGGTTAGAAAGCCAGTCATGATAATATTCTTCGCGCATGATTCCTGCATCTACTAGCTTGTGTACTTCTTCCAAAATAACCTTTGCACGATCTGGGGCTTGGCCGCGCTTCTTTTGTCGTACTGGAGGATATCCTTGTCGGATTTGTAACTTATGCTCTGTGATAGAGCGCGGTACTCCCGTCATATGCTTTGGTTCCCATGCAAAGATATCTAGGTTCTTTTGCAAGAGTGCGCATACGGCTGCTTTACCTTTGTCAGATAAAGATCCTCCAATCGAAACTTGTTGTTCCGGATAATCTGGGTGAATAGCGACTTTTAAATTTGGCGTTTTTTCCGTGCGCTGTTCTGGAATAGTCTTCGCTTCAGTTGTTACTGCGATGCATTCTCTTGGTGGTACTGTTGTGTTATAGAGAGTGACCACCCCCCCTTCCACTGGGAATTTAAGCATTCCGTGCGCTGTGGATGGTACCGCGCGCATGGATGATATTCCCGGTCTTCCAATTATACCATTGTATGGTGAAGGAGACTTTATTACCATGAAATTTATCCATGTCGCGGTTGAGTGTTGTTCATCTCCTACGACCACCAATAAACGTAACTGCCCCATGGGCCAAATCTTTTCTCCTGTGAATCCTGTTAATGACGTTGTGGCTGGTATCAACTGACTTTGGATTTCAGGTCGCAGCCTTTTGAAACAGTGATCGTACAGGATGTCTGCGGATGCTCCACCATCAATGTACATGCGGTGGATGTCATGTCCCCCCGTATGTATCTCAATGGTTAGAGGTTCCACGACTGCGTTGTCCGCGGCTATGGTAGGGAATGATATCTCTTTTTCTGGGGAGAATTTCTGGCTGACCTTTTGCTTTATCTTGCGTTGCCATGATTGTATCATGTAGATAGTATCAGCTTTTTCTTTTGGGGGTTCTTTCTTGCCCCCGTTTCTCTGCTTATCCTTTCCCTCCTTAATGTTTTTCACGAGGTGGTCCATCCTGCCTTCTCTAACTAATTTTTCAATTAGTTGTTTTAGTTGAACACACTCGTTAGTTGAATGGCCTTTTTGGCCGTGGTACTCGCAGTATCCACTACCTAGGCGCTTTGCTTCTGCTGTGCGCATTGGTGGTGGTTTTGGGAAGTTCGCACCTTCTGTTACAAATATTTCTCTCTGAGTTTTAGTGAGAGGAGTATATTTGTCGTTGTCTCTTCCACTGCGATAGTTCCTGCTGCGGTTGTTGTTCTGATCATTGGATTGTCTCCGCGGCTGTTCTTGTTGCCTATAGTTTGAATATCCTTTTTTGCTATCCGCAGCAGCTTCTTCTCCTTGTATAAAGGATCTAGTGCGCTTTGTTAACTCGTCAAAGGATTGTGGAACTTTGTCATTAAGCTTCCGGATGAGTTCTGGGTTATTGATCCCATTCATGAACCCTGAAATTTTTAGAATTTCAGGACATGCTTTGACTTGTATGCACTCATCCTTGAAACGTTCCATAAAAGCGCTGGTGGATTCCCCTTGGCGCTGTTTCACTCTTGCTAGCTCCACAGGGTTTTTAGCGCACTTCTTTCGCTGGGTGAAGTTGTGGCGGAATGCTTTCCGTAATTCCTCAAATCCACCAATGCTCCTACGTGGGAGTTTGCTAAACCATGTGCGCGCGTTTCCTACTAACGTGGAATTAAACATGTGGCACCACACAGGTTGTGGCCAATTTTCGATTGTTGCGGCCGACTCGAAAATTTTTAGGTGATCGTCAGGATCACCTGTTCCATCATATGTTTTTACGTTAGCGGGCATGCGCCTGCGTTTGTGGTCTGAGTAATCGCTGATGCGTCGCGTAAACGCATCAATTTTCTGGCGTCGCCATGGGAGGGACATATCTTCATTCTCCTCCTCGCGACGTCTTCCTCTTGACTTCCAATGTCCTGTTTCTTTGTCCTCGTTGTCCGAGGAATCGCTGGAAGAAGAGTAGTCTCGCTTTCGGCGTTTGCGCCGGCTTCTTTCAGAAGAAGAGCCTGAGGGATCTCTGCTTGGGGATCTCCTCCTCCCCAATCTATCTTGTATTCGCCTACTTTCAGGTTTGGAAGATCCTTGGCTTGGCGAATGTTGAGGCCCTAATCGATCGTGTATTCCCCGACTGCCAAGTCTGGAATGGACATTGGTGCGCCTACCGCTGTCTCCAGAATTTTGTGAGTCAGGTACCGCACCTAACCTATCATGGACAGAGGTACGTTCTGTACGTCTTCCTCGCGGGTGGCGTGGTGGTGATGGTTCGCGTTCTGGACCAAAATTAAGTCGGGCTTGTAGGTCCGTGTTTGCTCTTCTTGTTGCTTCTTCTTGCATGAGGGCAGTTAATGTTTCATAGTTTTGGGATACAAAGTTCCCCAAAGTCAGATCCGGTGCGTCCTCAGTTGTTGCAAGAATTTCTTCCTCAGTGTTAGGCGCCCTGTTCCGTTCAGGAGCGCCTGGCGGCACAGTGTTGTTCACTGCGGGTGTAGCCTGATGAGGAGTGGCGAAGAGGGTGCGTTGGAGTTCCTCAACGCTGGGGACCTCTAAAGTGATCCTGGGTAGTTCTACCGCTGGGGGGGTTGGGTTGTCCCTGCCTCGTGGTGACCAGGTGTGCTGGTTGTCCCAGCGACTTGTCTGGAGGTTGGATCTTGTTGATTCTTCCTCAGATGGTCACGTTTTTCTGGCTGCGGAGTCCGCTGGCTCGAATTCTTATGTTTCGTCATTCTAGTTGTTAGTAGGCTCCCACGGATGGCGCCACTTGTTGATACAAAAGTTGGGCGTACCTGGTTATTGGGCTTTTGCTCTTATATCAATTAGCTTCTTAGTACTTTGTTACCTGCGCACTAAGAAAATAAACAACACCGTTAGGCTTATCGAGGGATTGTCTCCCCCGATTAGACTCCGGCGTGAGAGTAAGTAATCGATTTAGGATTTAGTTGAAGAGTTAGGGTTGTATATCGTACCTTTAATGAGAATCGTGTGATTCTATATATAGGGGCTAAGAAACCGTATTTCTTGCTCCTCACTCTTCGCACGCGTGGTGCTTATCCGAGGTAAGGATATCTATTCCTTGAATAGATAATCCTTATCGTTACCCGGTGGGTTAGATTGGGCCTTTGGGCTTTATGAGCCCAAAGCAATAATACTACGGCCCATACCATTGTCATGGTAGCCCATTCGTAGTGGGCTTAGATGTAAGTAATGTCTATCATTTGGGCTTGTGGCCCAAATATAGGCTATACGTCATCAGTCAATACTACAAGGTTTTCATTTTTGAATTTATTTTTCGACTTTGATTCGTTTAACATGAGTTATAGATGTACCATATGTCCATATGTGTATTTAAGGAGTTCTCCATTCGATTAAGCATACACGAAAATGTCATGGCCTAGATGTATATAAGCATGATTGATACATCAAACCATAACTAAATATTCCGTACTTAATTAGTCATAAAAATTGTGTTGTGTTTGTTACATTTAGTTGTGATGATAGTTTGAATAGAAAACTGAGAGACGTCTCAGTCTCGCGTGACAAGCACATATCAGCAGGGTATTCGTGCGTTGCGGCGGCGGGATCCTTTAACTTAAATTTCGAAAAATAATGTTTCCGAATTATACTCGTAACCATAACTTTATAGATAGTGATAATTTAAGTTGTATAACTTTACGTAATAGTAGAAAACAATTTCTTATAACTTTAAGAGGGAGTAAGGATTTTTGGCTCACACTCCTCCCCACTAATAGGTAAGTAAACAACCTTTAAGTCGTAGACTAACGTTACGTTCTAGAGAAAAAAAAATGAATGAAAGTGAAAGAAAGAGTAAGTAAAGTAAGAGATAGGACGTAAAGTAACTTTCACCCCAAAAGTGAAGTGAAAATTTCATAACTAAAATATAACCACTTTACTTCACTTCACTTCACTTTACTTCCTAAAAAAACTGGAGAACACAAACTTTCTCACTTTCACTTTACTTCCTCCCTTTACTCAACTCGAGAACACAGTGCAAGTCAATGACATGTGAGTTATGCTTTGAAGAATAATGGTTTGGTGAAAAATTTGTTCAGATATAGTTCATGTTTATTATTCATATCGAACCTAGATATGTTAAAAATTTAATAATGAGATATAGTTACTCTTGAATTAAATGTCTTGACTAAAATGTAACTTCTAATATTATTGTGTATTATAAATATGTACAATAAGCAATAGAATGTGTAAATGCTTAAAAATCTATTTAAGAAGATCTTAAAATTTAATTAGAGAAAGAATCCATCTTCCATTATAGGATAGTACGATGAAATGTAATGACGGGATAATTCTTTTGCCTTAATGACGATGTAGCCTTTGAATTTAGTTGCGCAATTGGGCTGCTCAAAGAAAAGAGCCATACACAAATGGGTTAAAGATTGAGACAAGTCCTCAACCCGGGAAAAAAGCCCGATCCTAACCAATGGCTCCGGACCATATCACCCTAGCATGGGCCTATGTGCGTCACATTACTCTATATACTAATTCAGCGTCAAATGACGCCATCTCACGTCATTGGGTTCCCGAAAATTTTCTTGTCTTGCTAACCAAGGCTCAGCCTGTCACCTTTATTTTATTAATGCATCATGCGAAATATCTTTTAGGCCCAACTCAATAACTAATGGCCCTTTTTAACAAACAACTGCTGGTTTTTTTTTTTTTTTTTTTTTCATAAGTTCGGGATACAAAAAATATTTTGACGTAAAACAACCGCATCAAATAACTCTGCAAAACCTGTTTCGATGACTTATCACGTTGCTTGAGTCTTTTGAACTATTTCGCTAAAAATGTCAAACCATGCACCCTAAACACGCTTAAAAAACTGACACATATTTAAATGCATGACTCGAAGCCATCCTCGTACACTTAATTTGTTGTCAGAAAACATATGTTTCTATTGAATCCAAAAGGCTTAAACCAAACGGACCCTTAGTTTTCAAAACACGGACAAGGCATAGCCTGTTTTAAATTGAGAAATAAGGCCCGGCCCAATAACCAGAAACGAAAAACCAAAAACATTAAAAATGATTTGCGATTGATTGAGGGTTTTACAAAACAAAATGGCGAAATCTTGCAAGGGTTTGGCTATGGAGCTTGTCAAATGTCTCAGTGAATCTGATTGTGTTAAGGTACACATTGATTTATTTAATCATCATATTTTTTACATTTTTTTGGTAGAAATTATATTTCATTTTGATGTTTATACTTGCTGTTTGAGGTATTAAAAGTTATATTTCAGGGGGTGTTTGTTTTGGCTTATACAGCCGGCTCATGGCCTATTTGGTTTTGGGCTTATGTTATATAAGCTCACTTTTTTGTGGCTTATTTTGAAACTTTTCGGCTATATAACCCACCATCAAAGTGACCTAGTGGTGTACCCATTTTGGGGGTGGCTAGGGAAATGATTGGAAATGGTCACGAGCATTGACGGAACCAGGACTGATAGTCACCGGGTGCACAAAATTAATTAAACCGTAGTATAAGAAAATGAAGAAACAATGTGATTTCAATTGAAACGATTGAGTTTAATAGAAATTGTGTCGATTTCTTACCTAGTAATGAATCAACTAAGCAATTAGTAGAAACACTATCCTTTTTATGAATTAAAATTACATGGGGTCCGATGACACCTCGCGACCCCTAGTTCCGTCACTGTCACGGGATACCCTGGGTAGGACGCAGTTATCACCCTCCTTGGGTAACCTCAAGTGCGAAAACTTCGTCTGTTTTCGTTTTAAGTATAAAATTGCAAAGAAATGGAAATTTTTTGATATATTTTTCTTCTAAGTGATGTTTGGTGAAATTTTTAGGGTTTAGGGTTTAAAGCTAAGCGGCCAGTGTTATACGGAGTATAATAGTAGAGTGTTTTGTGAACAATTAAAAAATGATTTATTATATTTTCTAGTGTTTTGGTTATGCTAGGGTAAAATTTCCTAATAATAAGCGTTTATTGCGTAAACATATTCATGTGCAATTCATAAAAATTGATGAAATAGAATCATTTCACGAAGCTTAAAGAATAAGTTGGCACGATAATTTTATAACCCAGGAGCGTTACGCAAGTTAGGTTCCTTATTGATGACATTGACGCTTCCTTTTTATGGTGAGGTTTGAAGTCGAAGTTACTTGTTTGTTAATTCTCGCTTTATATAAATGGAGGCGGTAGATTAAAGTCTCAAGAATATATAAAAAAAACAGCAAAATTACTCTATTAAACTTACGTGTATAGTTAGTTGTTGCAATTTAATTTAGGAAAAGTTACTTTAACAAGTAAAATCTTATCTCATAAGTTATGCGTGTTATCAGAAAGTCTTTTACAATTCTTGGAGTACCTTAAACTGATAATGTACAAATTTTTAGATTATTTGAAAAGGATATGATGCTTTACCAAAAATAGAACACGTAGAAAATAAGAATTTAGGTATGCTGTATTGACTAGATATCTAGATTTTTAAGACACTTCCAGCCTGCAATATAAATTGTAACTAGTGTTGGGCATATAGATACGTCTAAGTTGAAAAGTTGCCAAAACAGGACATGTTACGATTGATTAGGGACGTATCTAACAATTGGTTAGGAAGGATTATTATCTTTTAGCTGACTAGGGACGTATCCAACAATTGGTAAGGAAGATTATTACTAGTATCTTTTATCTGTTTCTAGTTGAAACAATGTGTCATAGCGCGGGTTGAGTGGATTGACCAAGAAACATCTAATGCGTCAAGTATGATTACAAAAACAATTTTTATTACAATAATAAGAGGTCCAATAGTTATCCTGCCCCATCTAGTTGAGATTAAATGCGTTTTTTGTAGTCGATATATTGGACTTTAAAGGTCAATCTTGTTGCAGGTTGAGAATCGTTCATTTAGAGAATGTGCTAAAGAGAAGAGTCCCAACATTTCTAGTGAATGTGTTGGACTCAGAGAAACATATTTCAATTGCAAGAGAGGGCAGGTATGATTTTCACCTTATAACTTATTCTACAAGCAAGTGTGATTGTGTAAAGTGGCATAAGTTTACTTAAAATGACAATGAAAGATACAACATTTTTTTTGGGTAACCATGATTTCCGATCTTTTGGCCGACTAGTCCATGGGGTTTGAACCCACCGCCACACAGACTCAAACCGGGTAAAGCCCTCCATTTTCAGGATGTTGGCGTGACCACTTCAGGGTTGTTTGAATAATTAATATATCTCTTTAATTGAATTATAATCACAAATAAAACCCATTTGAGGTCTGGATGGTGCTTTGGTTTCCAAGTAGTCTGAACTCTGACGCAATGACATACCATAAACCGACATTAAGAGAATGAACAATGTCGCTAGTGATAGTCGTATAAGACCTTGTAGTTACAGAATCTAAAGGATACTTTGAGGGTTAACTTAATGGGTGGGTCATGGACTTTTGGGTTGAGGAGCAGTATAAACTGGGTTTGAGTAGAAGCATACTTGGCAAAACGGGTCAAGCCAGGTTAGGTTGACCCGACAACATCGCTTGCTAAATTTTATAGAAAATATAATGCATCGGATTAGATTACAAAATCTATATACTTCTATTGAAATTATATAGAAGCATTCATATTTATAAATAGAACAATCAAGGAGGTTGTAGGCATTTGAACTTAACCAATTTTTAGGATATGGTCGAAATTGGCCCCGACCATGTCCTAACAACTTTTTTTTTTTTTTTTTGCATATGTATGCTGTCAATTTTTCTACATCCATTTTCTATTCCAATAAAATGCCAATCAAGATGTCTTTCGTGTGGCAGGTCGACATGAGAGCAAGGATTCGTGGGAATAAAGGATACTAATTCAATGAGTATGTGGTATGAGTATGACTTCATGTAACTTCTTATTGATCCTTGTTTTTGCAACAAATTTCTTGTGACCATAGATTGCGGACAGATATCATGTTTACATGATGATGAGAACTTTTGTAACTTGATCGAGGAATAACATTTCTCCTAGTTTTTGTAGCTCTTGTATCGCGGTTGTTGATTATTTCGACTAATAAATACGTAAAACTTTATACTGTACATGTAAATAAATTTTTGCAACAACTTTTGCGCGTGATAAATGTTGTATTGCTCTCACTGGATACAAATCAGATAATAAAACTTGATACGAACTTGGCATGTTTTGTTTGAACTGATGTTATTTTGACTTCTGTATTTTAGAAAATATTGCTTCAATTGGGACCAACTCCATACTTGTTTTGGTTCTTATAAATGATTGATCTTTTGAAAATTTTAAATGTCTAGAATAAAGAATGAGATAATGAATACAAAAGAAATCATAGAAACTGGATACATACTAGGGAATTTTTTCATATTATAAAATGATGTTTAAAGTTTAGAAAATATTCTTTTCAACAAGGAGCAACCCGAAACTTGTTTTGGTTCAAGTGAATTCTTGATCTTTTAAACCTTGAAATATCTGGAACAAATAGTGAGATAATTGTTATAATTAACGAGGTTAATGGTAATATAATTATGGAACTTAAATGGAACAACAAAATTACAAGATAGGGAAGTAAAGATCAATAATGAAAGTAGCTCCTGGCGCATTTTATTACATCATTCATTGATGATGTATTTATATTAAAGATGTTACTTTACGATTTACAAAAGATTGGTAAATGTAGGGGATACGTAGAAGAGTTAGGAAGTCAATATGTGTTTAACAAAGTAGTCATCCACTATTCCACTATTAAATTCAATAATTCATAACACGCCCCTTGATGACATTTTTTCAACATAGAGTTTGGAGTATATTAAAAACCTTGCTCAAGAACACCTAGTGGAAAAACACCCCGAACGATCACCAATAGAGCCGTTGGCTCATTTTATTTTGCTTTCTCACTCTGTCGGATAAGCAACTAACCATTCAAGGGTGGGGGACGTGTTCTTAGGAGGGGAGATGAGTTTGAGGAGTCAACTGACCAACCTGTCATTACTACTGGATTTATAAAATGATAAATTTATTATTATTATTATAAATACATGATTTCAATAAATATAATAAGGGGCAATTACATATATACCTACTAAAACTTGCATATTTGCATATATACCCAAAACATGCTTAAAAATCATTGTACATTGTGCATTAAAAACTTGTGTTTTGAGAAAATATGCAAATATTCATGTTTTAGTGGGTATATATGCAATTCCCCCTATAATTAACGTAAACAAGTTTTAAAATGACATATATTGATATCAAGTTAATTCATGTTTAGAAGGCCAAAATGTATTTTACTACCCCAAACTTGGTC